>CM062816.1:1300736484-1301377472 GCA_031772625.1 Pinus tabuliformis | reverse complement strand
CATGGTCATCCGAAAGATTTCTCCCTTTGTTTCCTTTGACCTACAGTAGTCCCAGTATTTGTTGTTAAAGGCTTGCTGCATCTGAGCCCAAGTGGTGATATTGTTTCTAGGTAACCCCATGAACCAGCGTAATGCTGCATCCTTGAGGGTAGAGGGAAAGAGTTTCAACTGTTGCTCGTCTTCTGCATAATCATATGTTCAACAAAGGACAACAAACTAAAACAGGAAGGTATCAGGGTCTTCAATGGTCAATCCATGGAAATGAGGTAAGGCTGAGGGACTTATGTTTTTCATCTTCATGTCCCCGTTGGTCTCTCGGATGGGGAAGGTACCTTCTATTCTCTCATCATCTTCTCTATAATTTTTGTTTTCAGCCATGGTCTCAAAAGGAATGTTTTCTTGCTCTTCTTCCGTTATAGGATCTTCGTATATCTCAGGAGGTTCACCTATAGGTTCTTCTGGGTCACTGCCACCAAAGAAGAGAGAAGGGTGACTCAGTGAAGTAGTGGGGGTGTTGGGTAGGAATTTTCCGGTATTATCTCTGTTCCTACGAGGCATGAAAAGATTTTTGGTTGCTTTTGCTTTTTTCTGCTTGTACCTGGAAAACTGAAACAGATGGAATTGCAACTAACTAAAATATATCTTGCGGAAATGAAAATGTGGAATTGAAATGAAAGAAGGAAAGGACTAACCTATTTTGCTGAAATCAAATTGTAGGAATGAAATGCTAGACTACACTTGCAGAATTGAAATTCTATTCTACGCTTGCAGAATTGAAATTGCGGAATTGAAAGGCTAATCTATGAAAGCAGGAAATGTCTAATTTACTTTTGCAGAAATGAAATTGCAGAATGGAACTGAAATAAACTACTTAGCAGAAGGTTGGAGTAGAAAAAATAGAAGAAAAGCAAAAATCACAAATACTCTGATGCTTCCCTGGCAACAGCGCCAAAAAGATGGTGGGCTCCAGTATTGCAGCAATAATGCTGCAACTCCTGGGACTCCCTTCTTTACTCTTATCAACCTGGTAGTTCGTAACAAACTTGGAAGCGACGGTGCTATATGGACAAGTACTAGCTCTTGCCGCGGCTGTCACTTGGTCAGCTTGCACAAGTCTACTAGGAGCTTAAGCCAACTTCTATGAGCTCTTAGAAGAATCTTTTTAACTGATGGAAGAAAGCTAACTCAAAGAAGTCTAATCTACTTGCAGAAAGAAACTGGAAAGCTGAAAGGAAATGCAAATCCTAGCAAACCCTAATCTTACCAGCTAGCCCTACTGATGCAAGAAAGAGGATGCAAGCTACTGAAAGAGATGCCATTGACTTCTAAGAAGGTAAAATGCATGTGTCTAAGCTACTTCTACAGTAACATTTGAAAAGAAAACATCTTTTTGTATTTTTGAATAAGTTGTCAGAATTATCATGCATGTGCTTTGATTGTTTTGACTGTGTAGAGGTGGATTGGCGAGAGGAAATGCTTGTAGATGGTTGGGAAGGTTCAAAGAGGGCCTAAGGGGTCCCTAGCACCCTTATAGAGAATTTCACAAAGTTTGGCTATCAAGAACCCGCGTTCGTGAGCTTCTACAGGAAGTCTACAGGGGTTCTACGAGATGTTCAGAAATAGGATTTTGGAAGGTGGATGGAAGGAGAAAGGTGGAGAAGTGAGTATGGAGGTAGTATAAGGGTGTGAGGAGGTCCAGGACTTGGTGGATGTAGATGAGGAGAGATAAAGATGGCTGGATTTGTTCAAGGAGGATTGAAGCAACGTTTCACAAAAATTAGGGTTATGTGAGCAAATGGAAAACGTGAGGCAAGAATCCGCGTTAGGGGATGGAGCAGGTGGGATTGATGGAGTATGGGCAGATAGAGAAGTGGTACGGGTGCTCCGTAAGTTGTTTCTTCAATGGAACCAACGAAGACTTGGAAAATCCGAGACCTAGTTATGTTAACCTAATCTGGTCTAGCTAACAGTAAAGAGAATGAACGGAAGTTTATTTGCAATGAAACCATGTATACTAACTATGCAACGAAGAAATCAAGAATATGAACATGTAACCAACTCCTGCAAATAAAAATCGAACACTAATGATTGCATGGCGAAGCAAAGACAGTGTTTTTGTTGGCAGCAAGGTCACCTTTGTCCCAGCTCGTGATCCCATTGAGGGAGAGGTGAGATCAGAGGTCCTTGATGGCCTTTTTCTGGATATCTTCCCTGTTAATAACTTATCAACTCAATCTGAACATAAAAAGCCTTTCTAATCATTAACAATGACCTAGGCAATTAGCAAGATTTTAATCTACTTAACATAAATTATTTTGCAAAGACATAAAAAGAAAATAACAATACATAAAGGAAGCCTTAGCACTTGGGTTGGGCCCAACCCCAAGAGCTACAGGCTCCTAAAGAAAACTCAGGACTGATGCCAAATAGAGTTGCTTTTCATTACCCAAAAATAATCATGTCATAAGAAAGTTATACAGCAGTAGCTACAAAAATGAGCTGAGATAATGATAGCACTATGGTGCAAACCCAACAGTTCCAAAAAGTAAACTATGAAGGCTGAGGCCTTCCTATTTATGCACTACGAGGGTCCTAGCATCCCTCCTTAACTCAAGGGACTCGGCTGTTCAAACTGCCAGTAAACAGTCACTCTTCACAAAGCTGCTCCGCTGCCTTTAGGATTCGTTTTGGTGGCATGCTGAGCTCTGAGTTGAGGGTGGAGATTTCGAGGAAGGGCCATTTAATGCAAGAGACAACCTCCCTACGAATCCTCACCCTTGCTCCCTCATGCTTGGCTGTCACTTGGCTCATAATTGCTTGGCTTTGCTCCAAAATTTGTCCAAAAAAACCTGAAATAACCACGTATTAGCCTCCTTGGTAAAGTGACCACCCTTATCATTCAAATAACATAAACATACTCAAAAGACATGCATAATCTATGAAAAATGGTGGATTAATCAAGGACAATTAGGTAAAATGAGCCCAATAAGTTACCCAATTCGGGGCTCATCACTTGTCTGCAAGATCACCAAATCAATGTGATACATGCATAACATAATCATAACCACATATAAACATACACAAATAAATGTATCAACATATAAACATCACTCTAGTTAGGGTCCAGTCCCCAATGCAAGGCCATATAAACAATGCTTGTTATGATCTCATGCATGACAAAAACCATTAATCCATTGTACACATTTCCACATGCAACCAACAACATGCATAAGCAATGTCTAATCAACTACACATATGCATAAACGCATGTAGTCGAACATAAGCGATCAATTATTGTAATCAACCTACAAGACTGATACATGTAATCAACATATTCAAGAATGTAACCTAACATACAAGGATGTGAGTAGGCGACATAAAATCAACATGTAAGTGGCACATAATCCATATGCAACCAGTCATATACTCATGACAAATACAATATGAAAGATCAATATCAAATTCTCCATAACAACCATACTCAATCATCAAGCCAATGCAACAAGCACATGAAATGCAAGTGTAAGAGACACACATGCAACTAACATGCATGCATGACCAACACACACCGCCCATCCAGCCCAAGAGTTGAACCATGCTTTGGTACCACTCTGTAACACCCTCCTCCCACATTGACACAAGAAACCATGCCAACAGGGGTAAACATGAGACGAGAGGCTACTATGAGTAGCTTCGACCTCCTATGTGACCTTAAGGAAGTGGAATCAATGGAAAATCACACACAGTCATCCAACATCATCAACATAACCCTCAGGGGACAAATCATCCACTCAAACAGCGTGTCCCTGGGTCCCACTACTGTTCTAGATCTCTTAGGCCATAGTCGTTCTCATGTTATGGGCAAGGGAGCAACCAACAACCTAAAGTTGCTCTCACAAGCTTGCCTGCCAGTGACCAGGGACCAAAATTGCCAGTTTTGTACCAGCAACCTCGGGATTTAAGTCATTTTTTGAGGCCCAGAACTCAGGCCACTGCTCAGAATGGAGTGATATCTTAGAATCAGTAAAAATACAGGGAAATAATGATGCAAACACAAATAACTAATCAAGACCTTAGCCAGATCCTTACTAGCCATGACAGGGATTTTATCAAAGACATCACCAACATGTAACCTATAGGTGTAAAAAATCGAATTAAGTGTAGAGATCTCATACTTATCTGAGAATCACTATGAACCATTGTTCCCTCATGTCAATTGCTGCATCATCCTCTATTAGGTCATAGACACATTATCCATTCATATACAAGTAAAAACATCATGAGATCCATACATAGTTTTTGTCATAAAATGTAGATATAACAAGCATAATAGGAACAAAAATACCATAAACATATCAACCATCAAAATCCACATATACATCAATACATTTGCACATGAAAATCAAGGGAATGAATTTCTCATTAACGAATGCAATGAACCAACCAGAGATGGGACTACAATGTTCCACTCGACCATAGATTGGTTGAGCCAAATCTCTCTTCAACCAATCACCCCCATTCCATTTTCCAAGCATGAATGTGGGACTCAGAACAAATAAAAAACACCAATCAACATGGATGCCACCAGAGTTCTTCGTCTACACCGTGAGGAATTTGAGTGCCTCCTAGTCTCTCAGGCTTTATCATACATCCACACTCTGATCCTGGGATCACTAGGCCCTACACCGAGACATAATCTCAAGGATTTACCATGCATCCCATCCTAGTACCACTAGGCCCAACGGAGAGAAAATACACCATTTGGCTTTACCGTATATCCCGCCATTCACCGACAAGGATTCCTAGGCCCACCGAGGCACATAATCTGGCTTTACCACAACCCACAGTCTGGTTCAAGGGCTACTATTCCAGTGGCTTTGTGATCCTCATTCCGGTTCAGGGACCACTCAGACCATGTGTTTTTCAATTCGAAGATCCACCCCACTCAGTTTCGAATCCAATATGGCCATCCCACATAAACCATATGAGGGAACCCATCTCATCAAAGCTATCGGGAAATTGCAATGCTAGGCTAAAAATACTGTCACACTTGGCAAAACCCATGCCATGGTAGAAAATAACCACTTGCAATCCCATGCATGCCAAATCTAACAAGGAAAATACACATGCAAGTTGATACCTGCAATGAAGTTTGTTGTAGTTGCTTGATCCTACCTTTCCCTGCTTGATCTTTGCTTCCTCTTTCTTTCTTTTCCTTTCTTGGTCCAATGCCAAAGTGCTCCAAGAAACTCTAAGTGTCCATGAGTATGAGAGAGAGAGAGAGAGAGAGAGAGAATAATGAGAGAGCTCCAAAACTCAACTGAAAAAAGGTTACAAACTGATCCTTAGAAGCCTTTTTATGGATGAGGCCTCTATTTTCTTCATTTTCCATTATTTTCTTTCATTTTCCTCCTCACATGCAACCTGTTACTTTTCACCTCCTTTTTCTCCTAATTTCCATTGTTTTCATAAATAATTGTGCCAAAAATGCCATTTTTCCTTTCCAAAGCCTTATCCATTTCCTTTTTCCAATTTCCTAAGCCATAAACAACCAATTGAGCAACCCCTAGGATGTCTTTCCCAACATTCAGCTTGGAATAAGTGGCCCATCAACTGTGGTTATTGTTTTTAACTTTTATCACATGAATTTTCACCAAGGCTGTTACAGACCCCCTTATCATTGTCGGTGCAATTTTTCCTCATTAATATCTAGGTAAGAGAAGATAATTTCCTTTCATGTTCAAGTGAAATAGATCCTTTTTTCACAAAATGAAATATAGGAAAGGCTATAGAAAACAAGGATAGATATTGAAAATGCTACATTGAGAACAATTGACAACCAATATATAGAAAATGTTTGATAGATTGCATGGAATGAATAATGAATGAAAATAAGTAAATGTTAGCCTTAGTAAGTCTCATCAATATGGTAAAAAATAAGAATTTATGATAGAGGAGTTATTCAATAAAATGAGCAAGAAAGAGGGAATAAAAATGTTTTTACAAAATTTTAAGATGCATTGAGATAGAGGATATTTGTAACAAATTTATTGAGCTAGAGGATATTTGCAACCAAGATTAGGAATATTGGACATGCACAGAATGATGCCAGGTCAAAGTTGGCTTTTGTAACAACTCCATAAACTTTTGCAAGGAATGTCAAACAATTTTACATAAAGTGACTTCCTTTAGGTGGGTGAATGCATATGAAATAGTATTGGAAGAGTACTTAGCATATTCCATTGTACACTATGTTTTCACCATTCACTTATGGCTACAACTAGGATGAAATTTCTAGGGTTGCACATTTAGTAGTAGCAAATCCGTAGAACTAGGAGTCCTTGAAATGTATCAATTGATGAGCCATTCATAAATCCATACACAAAGTGTTTATAAAAATAAATTGAAAATTCAAATAGTTCAACTTTTAAAGTTTTGATTACAACATGCAAAGAACAACAACAAAAATAATTATGTATATGAGCTCTAATTAAATATATATAATATTAGATTTCTAAGATTGGGTTCTAAATTTTGGAAACTTATTACATAAACAATCCTTTATTATATTCAATGAGATAACATAAAAATTCAATTCACCAAAACTTCTCAAAATTTATTATTGATAATCCCCGCCTTTCAATGCCACAACTACTCACTTTAGTTCTTCGACTTGAAGCTTTCTTCAAAAAAAAAAAGTCCTACATTACCAACCATAAAAGAACTACATTGTTAATATAGTGATGACATTTTAAATCAAACATGTTTCAAAATTAAACATTTGAGAATAACCAAGTTTGAAAATTTGTACTTCTCACCTTCACTTGTTTGGTTTTATTTCATTGTCTAATGCAGTAGCTCTATCGAGTTCATTGGTGGATGTTTTTCTCCTTCTAGGGCCCTACATTTGTGGAGGAAAGTTTGTAGAACTAGATGGTGCATAAGAGCACTTATGAGTGACTATCCTTTCCAAGAAATCTCCATGCTCTAGGGTATGCACAAATCCATCTTGCACTTGTTTAAAAAACATAGTAGTTAGATGGTCCAACCCTAAAGTAGTTGATGCCAATGTTGTTTTCAACTCATTTCTAATGAATTCCATGCATTTTTTAGGAAGGACATATGCGATTCTTCATGGGTCACTACATAAGTGACTCAAAAATGTCGATGACTTGGATTAACATTGTGGAATAAGATAACAAGCCATTAACATTATCATGTTCCTACAAACCAAGAAACAAAAGGTCATCTCAATAGTAAGAGAGTGATAACAAATATAAAATAAATGAAGTTATGGAATGAATACCATGATAGAAACATCCAAGTTGTCCAAAAATTCAAGGCCATTTTTTTGTGTGTTTTGATCATAAAATTTTACCCTGCATTAGACCAAAAAGACTATTATTTATTTCTAATAATATAAATATGAAATATGAAATACTAAAATCACTTAGTATGGGGTTGTTTCATTAAATTTTGTTTCTAGCTCTTTTGTTCCAACCCCTTTTTGTACTTCATCATGCCAACCTTAATGACATGCTTGCACACATAGCCATTTTTTTCCTAATTGCAATCACATACAACAAACGTTGGACCTGATTGCCATACCATATATGTTTTGTCAATATTATGTTGAATTTGCACCCATGATATGCAAGGATATGAGTAGTGTAGTGTAACATGATGATTTAGAATAGATTATAATCATAGCCATGAATGAGCTTCGATTTTCTCTACTACCTTATCATTTCTATGGAAACTATTTTCCTTAACACATTGACACCAATACAAAATGTGGACCATTGTTAATAACTGATTCACCAACTAGTCCATTCGACAATATGAATATGCTCATATTGACTTTAAAATAACTTATTAATGGTAAAATTAAACAGTCCCTTTTGTTTTTTGTGCAACATATTTTAACTTATGACAACATTATATCCACATTTATGATGAAGATCAAAGAACGTATGTTTATAATGAGTAGAAATTATAGAAAAAATCTAAAATATGAAACTATAACAAAAATTATGAAATTTGGAAGCATGTGAAATATAAAATACAATAGAAATTGAAAATTGAAAATTGAAATCTATGTCTACAACAAAAATATGTGAAAACTAAAACTATAGTAGTAAAATCTATTTTGTCTAATTATCATGCTTGAAAGTACCCAACAAAGGTGGTTTCCTCCTGGAAGTCGTTTAGAAATTTGTTGGCATCCTCAATAATAGAATCTGTGTTGTTTTGGGTGTGTATAATGTCACGTAAACACATAAACATGGCACATCTTGTAGTATTATCTTTCACTTTCATCACAAGATTGTTTAACCATGCCCTTCTAACATGCCAATTGCATAGGTAGAATTCACATCAAAATGTTGTCTTATTGCACATAGATATTATACAACATTAAAAATCTGTCTATTTATATAATGTGTCTGTAATGATATATGCTATATTGAAATTTGAGAAAATGGAAAAAAAACACCCTTATAACGATCTACACCTAATTTCACTAATCTTAGCTCCTGCATCATCTACCATGAATGTGTTCCAACATACCCAAGTTTACTTTAAGTAGTGTTTCCATCCATTTGAAAATATAAAATGTTAAATATCTCAACATAAGAACCGATGCTATGGGAACACCATTACGTTGGATTCAAATGCCAATAAGTTCCAATAAATTTGGAGCTACATAAAAATAAATAAGACATTAGTTACATGCTTAGAGCCTCTTATAATAATGAATGATATAAAAAAAATACACAACAATATAAAATTAGCTTAAAGTGATTTGTTCCAAATATAGATTCCATTGCTAATTTTCTATCATGATTGTATTATCTTCATTTTAGTTGCAAAGGTTGTTGAATGCCTAAAATGAAGGGAGATCATCCCTCATCATGTATGGCATTGTCAAACTATAAGTAATAGAATACTTTATAGGATTTTCTACTTATCATATATGCACACTTTGAGCATCATTTTTGTCAAACATATATTGGACATGTTTCATTCTTCTATATATATTGTTGATGTCATCACAAATAAGAAAATATTTAGAAAATACTTAACTTTATATAAAGTTAATTTGTCATGCACTAATTCACAATGTTTGTGATGTATATATTCCAATATGATTTCCAACAACAAACAACCTTCTACCCATTTAGTAGTTCATTGCTAACATGGGGTGCATGGTATACAATGTGCTTACAAAATAATCAGTATCTTGTCCATTGAAAGGTTTACTTGTAATATTTATATGATTCATCTCAATATAAATGATTAAGGTGCATTTTGGTGCCTTCTTTGGTATGCTCATGTGCTTACAAAATCATCAATGTATTTCCCATGGAAAGGTTTATTTGTAATATCTATATGATTCATCTCACTATAAATGATTAAAGGTGCATTTTAGTGCCTTCTTTCATATGTGAGCACTAAAATGACACGTACAACCACGTCTTATATGCTTACAATATGGATCACTCCCTATACTCTTTTTGAGGCACATTTGATATATCATAAGGTAATGCATCAATCTCTCAATAACCCTCTAGCCCATATGAACACAAAAAGCCCCAAGCAACAACATGATATTAACACACTTAAATTTAAATTTAAAACAAAATTAATATAAGAAAAAGAAAGTAGCAGTCAAATTCTTACATTATATGTTCCAAAAGGGTGTCAATTATACACTTTTGATTTCCAACATTTTCATTTTCTTGTTTTGTTTTCTTGTTGTAATTTGTTGGATACAATAGATTCTTGTTGTCTCTAATAATGAACTAATTTATTTATTTGATTTGTTGCAATCAAAATTGTTACATTTTTACAAACCATACTCAATATTTAGTAATTTTCTAGATCCTATGGTATTAGAACTCGAAGTTGTTTACATTTTGAACACATTTGCAAGGTGTATGACTTGAGTTAGTTTTTATAAACTTATAAAGGAAATTGCGTTTTCTTCCTAACTAGAGGGTTACATCATCAAAACACATTTGGTGATGTAATGAAGGTAATTTACTTATATATAATGATTGCATCTCAATGGTTGTTCCTTGCAATTAATTGTAAATACATATCTATCATGTTTCCTTAGTAAATATAATTTCACATGTGAATTTGCTCATGGCATCCATGCAAGTAAGCCATTGCACTTGCATAAATAAATTGTTTCTTGCTTAGCCCATGAAAATAGGTTGCTTGGTATCCCTTGGGGGAAAGCTCAATTAGCAATGGGCATGAAAATGAAGTGTTGTGTGCAAGGAGGTTCAAGGTTCAAATCCCCATTCATTTGTTCCTACAAAAGGGGCATATGTAGGCACCTAGAGGCTATAGTGGTAATGGTTAGAATCAAACTAATGTCATGCGGGAATGAGACCAACTCAATTGCCAATTACTCTAGATATTTAAAAAAAATAGTAGGTTGGTTGGTAAATTGTGAAGGTTTAGTTTATGTTGGTCATTGGTTCCAATCTTGTGGAATTTCATCGATGTTGTGTTAGCTTATCTTTAAATTATAATCAAATTTTCCCATCGTTGGGCATAAGGCCTTGATTTATTGATGAGTTTTCTTTCTTATTATAAATGTGTCTCACTTGTAAGTATGTCATAAATTTGTTGTTCCTTGCATATGTATATTTCTTTAACATGTGGGTTGATTCTTGAAAATATAAATACCTCTCAATCATGATGTCCCATGTAAATTTCAAATGTGAATTTGCAATTTTAAATCAAAACCCTCATCAAAAATGAAATTGAAGGTGTGGATTCCTTCCTTATGTGGATTCTTATCAACCCAACATTATGGTTTGTCTATCATGTGACATGTGCACCAATCTCTCATAAGAATTTTTCATGATTTGATCTACAATGAATCATATTAGAAATAGTTCACATGGAAAACATTACAGGTAGACCTAACTAACAAGCTTTGCTAGCAGTAATAAACCTAAAGGACGATATTTCTTTAAACCTGAGGATATTTGGAGAGAATGGGAGGAAGAGTGGTAGAAACATATGTAGAACTAGTGGTTTGTACTATCAATTTAGTAACGAGGATATGGAAGCGAGCTAGAGATAAGAAAAAGGCTACAACCATAGGAGGATGCAACATAAGAAAAAGATAGTAGAACCTTGATACCAATATTATGGTGTGAGAATGTTTTATTTCTTTATTAGCTAATATGTATAATACCATTTTCTCCATTAATATGATCTTGGATTTTTTAAAACCCATAAACGTTTTTCTTTGATTATGAATCCTATGAATTCATTTGTAATATTGTGGTATAGATGCAATTTTTATTGTTCATATTGCACCATCTCTAGTCAATATTTAATGCATTTTAATAATTCAGCATAATATTAGCATCCATAATGAAACAAGAGCATAATTTTGTCTACAATAGTTATTTATTCTTAGTTTGAATTGCATATAAAGGGTTTTCATTACATTCACGGTGGTGATATTTTAAATTAATATATTATAAATCATGAACCACATATATTAGAGAATTTTGGAATTTCTTTATTACATTCTCTCCATCCTGGTCTAAGCTTTTTAAACCCAGAAAGGTTTTTCTCTAGTTATGAATCCAACATTATGGATTGTTCATCATGTGACAAGTACATCAATCTCCCTCATCTATAATGGATCGAAGTTGTGTTAGCTTTTCTTAAATTACAATAATTTTTTCTTATAGTTGGGCATAAGGCCCTCATTCCTTGATGATTTTTCTTTCTTCTTATGAATGTGTCTCATTTGTAAGTATGTCATAAATTTTGTTGTTTCTTGCAAATGTATCTTGCTTTAACGTGTTGGTTGCTCCTTGAAAATATAAATACCTCTCAATCATGATGTCCCACGTAACTTTCAAATGTGAATTTGCAGTTTTAAATCAAAAGTCTCATTAAAAATTAAATTGAAAGTGTGGATTCCTTCCTTATATGCATTCTCTTAAGCCCAACATTATGGGTTGTCCATCATGTGACATGTACACCCATATTTTTCAGAAGTAGTGTTTATGATTTCATCTATAATAGATTGAATTAGAAATAGTTCACATGGAAAACATTATAGCTAGACTTAACTAACAAGCTTTGTTAGCAGTTTTAACCCTAAAGGCCAAATTTTCTTTAAACTTGAGGAATTTGTGATAGAAGGCAAGGAAGAGCGGTAGCTACAAATGTAGAACTAGTGGTTTGTACTCTCAATTTAATGAGGAGATAGAAACAAGTTAGAGGTAGGAAAAAGGCTACAGTCATAGGAGGATGCAAGATAGTAGAACCTTGATACCAACATTATGCTATGAGAATGTTTTATTTCTTTATTACCTAATATGTATGATACCGTTTTCTCCATTAATAAGAGCTTGGAATTCTTAAAACCCATAACAGTTTTTGTCCAGTTATGATTCCTATGAATCCATGTGTAATATTTGTGGTATTGATGCAATTTTTGTTATTCACGATGCATAATCTCTAGTCAATATTTAATGCACTATTAACATCCATAATGAAACAAGAACATAATTTTGTCTACAATAGTTATGTATTCCCAGTTTGAATTACATATAAAGTGTTTCATTACATTCATGGTGGTATTATTTTGAACTAACATATTATAGACCACGAAGCATACATATTAGGGAGTTTTTGCATCACTTTATTACGTAATTTTCATAATACAACTCTCTCCATTAATATGATCTTGGTCCGATATTTTTAAATCCATAAAGGCTTTTCTCTAGTTACAAATCCAACATTATGGGTTGTTCATCATGTGACAAGTACAACAAACTCTCTCAATAGAAATTTTGATGATTTCATCTATAATGGATCAAAGTAGAAATAGGTAACATGGAAAACACTACAGATAGATGTAACTAGTAAGCTTTATTAGCAGTAATAACCCTAAAGGCCATGCCATCTTTAAACTTGAGGAGCTTGGGAGAGAAGGGGAGGAAGAGTGGTAGCTACATAGGTAGCACTAGTGGTTTGTACTCTCAATTTAGTATGTAGGAGATAGAAGCAAGCTAGAGGTAAGAAAAATGATACAATCATAGGAAGATGCAACATAACACAAAGGTAGTAGAACATTGATACCAACATTATGGTGTGGGAATGTTTTATTTGTTTATTATCTAATATGTATAATACCATTATCTCCATTAGTATGATCTTGGATTTTTTAAAATAGATATTTTTTTTCACTAGTTATCCTATGAATCCATGTGTATTCTTTGTGGTATCAATAATTTTTTATTGTTCATGTTGCGTCATATCTAGTCATATTTAATGCATTTTAGTAATCAAGCATAGTATTATCATCCATAGTGAAATAAGAACACCATTTTATCTATAATAATTGTGTATTCCTAGTTTGAGTTATATATAAAGGGTTTTCATTGCATTCACGGTGGTAATCTTTTGAACTAATATATTCTAAATCACAAGGAATATATATTGGAGAGTTTTGGCATTTCTTGTTAACTAATTTGTATAATACCACTTTCCATTAATTTTATCCTAGCCTGAGATTTTTAAACCCAACAAGTTTTTTTCTCTATAAATCCAACATTATGAGTGATTCATCATGTGGCATATACATTAACCTCTCTCATAATAATTGTTCATGATTTCATCTATAATGGATTGAGTTAGAAATGAATCACATGGAAAAAATTATTGGTATCCCTAACTGAAAATATTTCTTACTAACCTTAAAGGCCAAGTTTTCTTTAGATTTGAGGAGCTTAAGAAAGAAGGGGAGGCAAGGTGGTAATTAGATAGGTAGCATTGGCAGTTTGAACTCTCGATTGAGTAAGGAGGGTATATAAGAAAGCTAGAGGTAGGAAAAAGGCTATAGTCATAGGAAGATGCAACATAGGACAAATGTGGTAAAACCTTGCTACCAACATTAAGGTACAAGAGGGTTTTATTTATTTATTATGTAATATAATACCATTGTCTCTATTAATGTGATCATGGATTTTCCTAAACCCATAAAGGTTTTTTTCTTGTTGTGAATCCTATGAATCCATGTGTATTTTTTGTAATATAGATACAATTTTTATTGTTAATATTGTGTCATCCATGGTTAATATTTAATACATTTTAGTAATCAAACATGATATTATCATCCATAATGAAACAAGAAAACCACATTGTCGATAGTAATTCAATATTCCAAGTTTGAATTACATATTAGCATCCATAATGAACCGAGAACACCATTTTGTCCATAGCAATTCCGTATTCCAAGTGTAAATTACATACAAAGGTTTTTCATTACGTTCTTGTTAGTAATTTTTTTAAATAATATGTTTGACATTGGGAAGCATGTATATTAGAAGGTCATTACCTTATTACCTAATCTATGTAATACCATTCTTTATGTTGATATAATCCTAGTTCTTTTTAAACCTAAACATGTATTTCTTTAATTATGAATCCTATGAATCCATGTGTATTCTTTGTGGTGTCAATGCAATTTTATTATACATATTACATCATATATATAGATAATAACACGTTTTAGTAACATTGTATTAGCCTCTATAATAAAACAAGAACACCATTTTGTCGATAGTAATTATGTATTCCTATTTGAATTACATATGAAGTTTTTTCATTACATTTAGTTCAAAAATAATGAAGCATGCATATGATTCAGTGTTGCATGACACTTATAGATATGATATAGTCTATGCTTCTCCTCATCAATAAGTTATTTTTTGTTTCATTTAATGCAAGTGATAGTATTCTTCAAGTTAGATGCTTGTTGTAGTAGGGTAGTTTTCACATAACAAGGGAGTAGAAGCATTTTTTAATGTGGTACAATCTTGTTAATGTCTAAAAGTTGTTTGGCTCAAAAACAAATTTTGAGCTGAATAAAATATTGATTTGGATTACATCATTATACAATTGTTCATCCATCTTGGTATTTTCTGGGTGGAAAATATGGAAGAAATGCCATATAAGGCCCATTTTAACTGTAGGTCCTAGTTTTGAAAATCGGAGTTTGGAACATTTTAGAGCCATTTTGAGGCACCAAATAATGTTTTTTGGGTTTCAACATCCATAATTTGTGCACACACCATTAACACCAATATACATATAGATACCTTTCCAATAATTTGAAAAACGCATCAATCACTCTTATGTGAAAGTCATGCCTCTCACAAGTTGACCTACCATGTTGATCACCATGGTATGAGTAGATGCCACATCAACTCCCCTTATTCACACATATGTGACTAGTCACTTGTGGACTTTTAAGAAGATTCTAGAAGGTATAAAATCTTATCATTAGTTGAGGGTTGAGGAAGTAAAAGCCATGACCCAAGATAGTTATCATGATATATTAATACTGAGTGACTTGGAAGATAAGGGGTTCCATTCTCTAGCATTGTACTAGTTCCATAAATGAGAAAAACATCTAGGAGTGGTATTTTCAAATAAAAAAAACATATAGGAGTGTTATTTTTAAGTCGTACCAGAGGAGGAGAAGGATTTTGTAGTAATCATTTAGGTCACAATGTCAAAAGATAACTCCATAATGAGTTCCCCTTCCTTTAAATGTGCATTTTTATAACTAAAGAAAAGAGAGAAGTGCATAAGCCTCACTTTAAGGTTAGTTTTTCTCCCATATTTGATTTCCCAAGACAAATACTATGTTTTTTTTTGTGCATGGTGTGTACATGTTCCTATTCTTTCATTTTCATATTTTAGTTATATCATAAATTCAATCAAAACTAGTAATAATTACTCATGGATCTAAGGAAAAATAGTTTGCATAGTCTAATATTTTAGAATATTATAAGATCTATTTCAACAAAATTTTATAATGGAGTATCCACAATTGTTCATGGATAACATACCTTCGTAACTTGCTCTTCCTTCTTGCTTTGGTTTTATTTCTTTGCTTGTTGTAATGCTTGGTGCATGTAAGCGCCTAGGGCTTGCCAGGGGACTATAATCAAAAGTTCCATAAATAATTGGTATTAAGCTCTCCCACTAATATAGATATGAATGAAATGAATGAAAATTGACACAGACTAAGAACTACACAGGATAGAGTAGGGTTTGCTGGTTGAGAAAGGCTCACATACCTAGTAAATAGGGTAAAAATTTTTGGTAGCAAACACTAATATATGTCTAAGTAAGTAGAGATGGAGAGGCCCATTTTGGTGGGCCACACTAATGGGTGCATGGAATCTACAGTCAACTTAAGCTCCACCATATGCACCCTTTCCAACCATCATTTCTTATTAAATAGGTTATTGAACCATCTTAATATCTAGTTATCTTGTTAATAGTTATGGGTATGAAGTCACAAGAGAAAATGTGGAACCAATCCCACTTTAGGCACTTTAGGAACAAATACCATGAAATCAATAGGATCGATAACTTCTACAACAAGTGTTGAGGACTTGCAACAATTTAGTGTATAGAGAGTTCAAATGTTGCTCCTAATGATGCTATCTGGGTAGGGGTAGTAATAATTACTGTATATAGGTAATGCTTCATGTAATAATATATTCATCTATAAATCAAACATATTTTCTTCTTATTCTTCTTTTTTAATATTTATAACAATAGGATTTTACATTCCAAAATCCATAAAAGAATTTTCTTGGGTACCATCTTTTATAAAAAAATCACAAAAACTTTATGTCTATTTGAATACTATGCATGTGTTGCGGTGATGATCTCCTTAATTGTGCTTAAATTTCTAGTTTTTTTTTTTTAACTTAGTTTTATAGATATCATATGAGTGTTTGGTGTTTGGATTTAGTGAAATAGTTTTCATTAGTTCTCACATCAATGTTATGATTAGGTATTTTGGTAAATATACAATACGAGAATAGGTTATTAATGTTCATGGATTTAGTGATTGAGTCAAAGACTAGGGCTCAAATGAAGATGAATGAACATTAACGAGTCTTAAAAATGAATAAACCAAATATAGATGAAGTGGGGTTAGATTGAACAATCAATCTTATGATTCCAAAAAAAAATTTCCACCTCGCATGCATAAAGTCATTGGCCATCAAGGATTGGCCACATGCTTCCCATACTAGAAATGAAGGGTTAGATGTAAACCACTTCCCTTATTTAGCCATAGGAATCAAGGATTTTGGTCCTTATGAATAATCAAATTAAAGACTATACCATGTATTGATCGTCAACAATAATAGGGAAAAAAGAAAATGGTTTCCTTTTAATCGAATATTGAAACTAGAGGACCTTAAACTCTCGCTATTGCATATCTACTTAAATGGGTTATGATGCTTAATCTTGAATGGAAACTCTATAAGTGACTAGAAAAAATATTGCTAACACTAGCACATTTGTTGGTTTAAGGTCACCCTCAACTTATATTGATGCCTTAACCTACACCTACCATTACTTTTGTTGGTGCTCTCTAAATCACCTATCTTAATGGTAACATATCTACTAAATAAGTTAAATAAGATTTTGGCCACCATATAAGGTTCCCAATTTTTAATGTAAAGTTGAATCTCAACAATTTCAATATACTTTATAGGTGTGATCTTTAACCCCTTTGAGATGTCCTTCCAATATGCTATTGTTTAAGCATTAAGCATATCAAGAGCTTAAAAATTGAATTACATGGTCTGATTGTAGTTGGACCTTTACTAGTAATTGCGAAAATATATTAAGTATGACTATTTCACAGTGACTTTTTTTATCCTTACTCTTTGAACTCTCTAAACACATGTTTGAAAAGTTGTAGACTTAGATAGTTGAATTACTTGACTCCTGATTTAAAAATTATCCTTATTGTTGGTACGGAGTAAAAAATCAAATCAAATAAAAGATTCAGAGATAAAAGATAACTATTCATTCATCAATCTGCAAAAACAATATTTTCCTATGCAAATGTTAATCTTATCTTATCACATGTAAGAAACAAAAACCATAAAAACCCATGAGCTAATACCACAATTTATTCATTTGCTAGTGAAGTCAGGCTATTGATGATCAACATTGAAATCTAGAGTAGACAAATACAACCAAGACTTCAAATTGACATAAATTCATTGATTTATGTCGTAAAAGATAAATAACTATTTCATTATGTTGGTCCTATATCAAGACTCCAAGAGCCCTATTTGACCTAAATGCATCAATAAATACCATAAGCTACCTCTACAAATGCTTAGAAGTTGAAACACAAGCAAAATAAATATTCCTTTGCATGCTAAAAGCATGAGCAAAAGTGATATAAATAAGCAAAGATTGCCAACAAATAAACACAAAGGCAAAAAAAAATCATTGAAATATGGTTATAGCTACTAGAATACAATTACTTTAGTAGAAACAAGAACAGAAAAAATATAAAAGATGATTAAGCTAATTTTGAAAAGAAACCACTGAACAAAACACTACTTGAATTTCATTCACTTAATGCAACTCAATTTATTAAAAGTTTCAGATTAATATAACATAATATAATAGTTATAGAAATGTATGACAATATTTAATGAAGAGAGTCTAATCAATATCAAAGTATAGACGATTATCAAAGTATAGAGTGGGGAATAAAGTTACGTAGAAATATGGAAGCACCAAAAAAAAAATTGATACACATTCAAGAGATGGGGTGTATAGAAATTGGTCGTATCCACTTATCCACATTGAAGCATCACTAAGCTTCCAAAACTAGTGAAGAAAGTTTGATGCTATACAATTCCACGAAATAATTTTTGTAATAAACTACCAATATTACACTAAAATTTAACTAATTTTTATTAAAGTTCTTTTAATATTTTACAATAAATTAAAAATAAAAAATTATATTAATATAAAATACATTAAAAAGTCAAATAATAGTAATGGTTAATTTTCTGAGTTATTTATGGTATGGAGTATGTCTTAAAACTGTTTTTGCATGGATAAGAGCTAGTTTTTCTTGGACATAAGGAAACATGTTAACCGCCCAAGAGCTAAGAGCTAGTTTTTTAAGAGCTAGTTTTTCTTGGACATAAGGAAACATGTTAATGGCCCACGAGTCAAGAGGCATTTGGCAGGGAGTGAAACGCTGCCCCTTATGGACCACCAACGAGTTATTTCAAGTGGTGTGCGTTTCCTTGAATAACAGTGATGAGTTAGTCTGCATTCGTTAGCAGCTAGAGATAGTTTTCCTCACCACTAATTTGACAATTAAATTATAATAAATTTTCTCACTTGTAAAAAAAATCTTCCCACAAACTAATAAAATTGTTAAATTTTATATTAAAAAAAATAAATTTATAAAATATGTATCTCTGGTGCAAGTGTTTTTCTGAAGCGTGAAGTAGCCTCTAATGATGTACATTTCAAGTTTGTCCCTCGCTAACTTTCATTGAAAGATGTTCGCGCAAGCAAGCATTATCTGTTATTAGTTCTCCGATTTAATAATGGTTGACCAATGCCCATCATGTACAACGGAATCCTTCTGGAACTCCAGCCGCGTTCCCGTGTTCGCTAAAGTTTGCATTTGAAAACTACATGGGTTCGTCCGTTGAAAATTTATAAAACCTTTCCCTGTTGCAGGTATAACGTGTTCCCTAAAGTTTTGCCTTTGAATACTACGAAGGTTCATCGGTTGAAAATTTATAAAACCTTTCCCTGTTCTAGGTGTAGCGTCTTTTCTAAGCGACCATTAACTTTTAATGATTTCGATTTCAAGTTTGTCCCTCGCTCACTTTCTTGGGAAGTTATTGAGGGAAGCAAGCAATCTGTAATTAATTCTCCAATTTTAATCGTTGGTGGGTACTCATCAAATTCAAATGCAGTGAAATCCTTCCAAAACTCTAATCATGTTGTTTTTTTTGTGGGTATCTTTGTCACATTCATGATCAAGATTTACCATGCAGACTTTGAATTTGTTTACTAGTCTTAAAAGTTTTAATGACTTATTTTGATAGCGACATAGTATAACTGGTTCTTTTCACTATTACTAAGTTGTGATTAATATAGTTGTCTAACAAACAAAGAGGTCTCAATAATAATCTATATATAATTTACATATTATCATATCAAAATACTTAAACACCATTCACTTAAGTTTTAATGATTAATTCACTTTCTTTAATAATTTTCTTTACATCTCCATTAAATGAAAATAAATAATATCTCAAAAACAAAATACAAAAAATAACTACCGAATCATTAAATTACTACACTTACCACCACTGCTACTGCTACTTTTTACCCAATGGATCCATGAATATATAATGCTATAACTCCAAGGGTATATACTTGTATAAATCTAGAGATTTATATCAATATATATTTAGAAATTTGTATTGGTAATGTATATATATATATATATAAAAAAGAAACAACACGGAGTGGTGGTGATGGGAGGGGGATGATTCAAACCGACGAAGTTAGAGGCTGAATGGCATAAATCGTTGCCATCTCTCAATACATCACTGTCAAGGTAATCGATCACAGAGGAAGATCGCTGTCAGTATTTGGAGAATGCTCCCCATATTCAACGGTTCATGCCATGCGTGAAGACTTCGCTATTCAAACTTGGCATGTTGGAGAATGCTCACCATATTCAACAGGCAGGAATGCTATGTGAGAAGACTTTGCTTTCCATCGTCTTTATTTTATTAATTAGATAATCAACATCTTTATTTTATTGACTAGACAATCTCTAAAGCTAATAATATAAACGGTAGCCACTCCTCTCATTCTGAAAGCAGAAAAGTTGGGATATCAGAACATACATACAATTAGCCTTGTCCCAATAATTTCTGGTTAATCATGAAGATTTCCACACTTGGGTCTCTCACAATCAATTCCCCACTCTCATCCCCTAGAGGCCAAACCCCGAGAGGCCAAGCCCCTCTGATGATAGGGGAATTGATCTTCCCAACAAGTACCACCAGCAGCCCCATTTCAAGTAATCAGCCGAGTCCTGGAAATGTGGTATTAAGGGCTTCTCACAGCTTCAATGGCAGAACCATCAGTGCCAGTTTTGCAACAGAAGAAAAGAGGGATATTGCTTTCAGGAGGAAAAAGGATCACTATGCTCTTTTGGGTGTCTCTTGTCATGCCTCCTGCAATGATATCAGGGTTGCATACAGAAGACTGGCACTGAAATACCACCCTGATGTCATGCCTCTGCACCAGCTTGAGACAGCCACTGACCTTTTTTCTGAGATAAATCAGGCTTATGATACTCTGTCTGATCCACAAAAGAGAAAAGCATATGATGATCTTCACCTTATACCCAAGTTTGACACTGCCAAGGCTGCATCCCCACCATCCTCCTCATTTGGGCATTGGAGAGGAAGGAATTGGGAAGGGCATTGGAGAGGAAGGAATTGGGAAACAGATCAATGCTGGTGTTGAGGGGAATTGTGACCATGTTTTTATTTCTAACTCCAGTGTGTGGATTTTGGTTATGTATTAGAGATGAATAAGACCTTTCAAGATCGTACCTTCTAGATCAAGATCTGTGATGAAAAATTTCAGACTGCTTGAATGTACTATGGTACTCTGCTTTCTATTTATGTATGTTGTGATGCTTGGATCCATGCCCTGTCGTTTAATATATGTTATTATGTATATATTTCTTTATGATGGAACGACCTTGTCATTAGTTTTGGTGAGATATTTGTCTGGATATCACAGTAGTGAAGATCGTCACTTCTAACTTTCTGGTAGGAAAAGTCATAACATTTTACATCTGCAGAAAGAGAAAATTATTAAAATCCATAAATTTTCAGTTTTATATTCTTTAACTGTACAAGATTGAAATATCTCATTTGCCCAAGAGAAGACTCTGAAAGTTTAAATCTCATACACTTCCCCTGGGATATTATCTCATGGAGTGAAGAAAATTTCATTTTTTCAAATATGTCAATACTGAACATATTAGACCAGCCATTGGATATGCGAAGATTGGGAGAGGCTGTTAATGGCTATGTCGAGAAGCCAAGATGCTTGCTATATTCCTGACCAGTCTGTTGCGATGCATATATATATACTAGAGAACCGTTGTTTTATGGTGCAGACTTTTGTATTTAGAGTGAAAACATGAGTATCTAATAAGCATGATCTTAGCTGTAAGATTTGCTAAAATCACTGAACTAACTGACACAGTATTGACATTGATCATAACTAATTAAACAAGTTTTTCAATATGAGAAAGTAATTTCCGGAGAAAACTGTGTTAGAAGTTTTGAAATTGGAAAATTTCAATGCTGTGTAACACAGTTTTCTGCAGAAATTATTTTCTCATCATAAATTACAAATTATAATGGTGGAAATCTGCATTCATAAATTTTTTTACAATGTCTGACATGGAAATTATTGTATACTCTGTTCTTATGTTCTTATTTAGTTAAAGTCTGAATTGATCACAGCCAGCAGAAAAGAGTGATCAGCCTGTAGTTCAATCTCCAACTGACTTATTATTTAAACTTTTTTTATTTCCATACAGTTTTGTGTCGAGTATGAAAGTAAATTTCCAATGAATGAAATATGGGAATTTTAATTAGTGAAATTCCTTTGTTTTCCCAATAAAACGATTAGTCAGACATCCTTATGGAACTCTTTCTTTGTAATTGAAGTTTGTTTATTACTGGAACGTAACTTACATCATGATATGCCAGCCATGAGACGAATCATAAATGTCAGGAAGATTGGTTTCAATAGAATTTCGTTTAATTTACATAATTAATAGTGAAGAGTATGTGTTATATTTTAATAGGTTGTAAGTTTAAATTTAGAAGGGTAGAATATGTATGGTTTTGTAAATTTAGTAGTCAAATTGTTATTTGGAAATGAATTTTTTATCTTACAAATAAAAAATTTCATATATTAATTTGGTGTCTGTTTTAAATAAAACTTTAAAATTAGATAATAATAATAATATATAAAAAAATTGAAAAAAATCACAATCTAAGTTGCCAATATGATTCATCTCATTTGATGATATTTTTGTAAATTTAAACAATTTAAACATTCTTACTATTAACGACCCGATACTTTGCATTTTTGATAACCTTTTAAACTTAAATGATAGAGGTCAATTCATTTTTTAAGGAACAAACTTTGAAGCCTGCGCCTCAAAAGCCATTTCAATAATCCTAAAAGGGTTGTGGATGGTTATTCTTGCATGCGAATCGCTTGGCAATGAGAATAGATTTATTTGAGAAATTTTCAGAGAAATTGAGTAAAAGTATTTTTATATGTATAATTGTATTTATTATTTAGAGAAAAAATAGTATATAAGGAGTAAGAAATATAACATAAAAATGATTAACTGATATTTTATGGCATTATATATATATTTATTGTGTTTATCTTAAAGATTATCAAATTTTTGTTGAGAGTATATAAAATCATTAGAAATTTGAATATTTTTACAAACATCGCTAAATATTTAATAGTTTACATGTTAAGGACTAGTAATATTCGTTAAAGTTTTTAAACTTTAAGATAAATTTCCATCCTTAAAATTTTCTCTCGTTCCAAAGATGGACATGATGAAGATCATTGCTAGAAAATTCATCTAGAAATGAGACCGAAAAAGTTTAAGAACAAGGAGAAGGAAAAGAAAATTGCAACTACACAACATGATTTAGGTGATTCTAGAGATGAAACAAAGATCACAGCCATGGGCTTGAGAGGTAAGGGCATTGCAAGTACTAGTTCTTCAAATTGTCTCAATGAAACTCAAGATGAAAAACCAAGAATAGAGCTTTTCCATATTAGAGTTATTTCAAAACATACCAAGATAGATACACTGTTTGATAGTGGTTCACAAACAAATCTTATCTCAGAAGACATTATCAAGAGGTTGAGTTTAGAAACCATTCCTCATCCTAAACCATATCCTTTAGGTTGGGTATGTGAGAATGAAAAATTGTAGGTGACAAAGAAATGCATACTTAGATTTGTAATCACTGCAAACTTCCTAGATGAGGTAGAGCTTGATGTAATTCTAATTGATATATGTGGTATTGCTTTGGGAAGCTTATATCTATATGATAGGAGAGCTATTTTTCATCACCATGAGAACAAATATCATTTGTTCAAGAATGAGATTGAGTACATTGTTAGAGCACACATCAAGAAGTTGAATGCATCTCTTGTAAATGTAGGACAAATGAAGAGGATTGTTAATGTTAGTCAAAACTTTGCATTGTTAATGATCAAACATGAAGGTGTTGAGGAATCTAAAGCATTTCAAGGATATGATTCAAGTTTGAAATCTAATTTCATTGATGCTTCTAATTCATGTGATAATATGTTTCATGAGTCTAGCATGTTGCCTCCTAAAAGAGGTAAACAAAATGAAGTAAATTTGTAGCAGCATGCATCATTGTTGAACATTGATGTGAACAAGATGCCAATGTTAGAGAGTGCAGAGGTCAAAGAGAAAATGCAAAAGAAATTTGACAAAGAGGACATTGGTTCCAAAACTTCTTCTTGTGGGTTTCATAATGTGTTGGCTTTGAAAATGGATGGTTCATGGCAACAACGATCACATTTGGTTAAGAGTCAAGCCAAGTACAAGGTTAGACATGGTAAGTATTGTCATAATGACAATGTTCAAGGTGAAAAGAATTTGAGATTATTTAAGTTTCCTTTGATTGGAGATCGAGGAGGGAGTGTGTTTATTCCTTCAAAGGAAGTTTGATGTTCTGCATATTCTGGGAAATTGTAGCAAGATGTCATTTATGACAACAAGACAAGGACTCCAAAATCAGGGAAAATGATGTATTCTCATGAAAATCTCAAAATGTCAAATTCAAGCAAAGTTCAGTGGATTAAAACTTGAAGGATGAGGGAGTTGTACCCTCATCTATACCCTCATCCATTTGTTCATTGATAAAGATCTTTTGGAGGTCCAAAAGCTTCCAATGGGGAGGAGTGATTAGTGGATCAAAATAATGCTCAAAATTTAAAGTGTGCAACAGAGATCAAACCCTATATGTTTGGATATATCTTGGTGCTTTGAATCCAATGCAACTCGTTTCACTCAAATCCGACATCGGATGCTCCCAGAAACGCATTCTGATCATTTTGGAAAACATCAAAAAATTTTGGATTTGAGTTGCAAGGATGCCCAGTCAGCAATCTGTACTGCTGAGTGGACCATGACTTGGAAGGTGATTGGATTATTCATCAACCAATGGTTGGTCAACACTTGGCACATTTTGATTGGTTTGAATATGGAAAGTTTGTATTGGTCAAGGTTTTGATGAAGTGGCACAATGAGGGAGTGCCACGTGGGCCAACCAATGGCTGCCACGTGGCCTCCTCATGGCGGCCAAAATTTCAGGTTGAGGGCCGAACATCACCCCGACGAGATTCAAAATTGAGACCTAACGTGGATTAACCAAGACTCACATCAACACGCCATATGTGTTGCTTGTTAAACTTAACATGAAAATAAATATTTGAATGTGGGTCTAACATGCATTTTGAGGAGGGGATGGGCTAAGCCCTAGTCCCTCGACACCCATACACTATAGAACCACAGGTGGGAGGCCAAGGGCTAGGGCTTGGCCCGACCCACCCCCAACTCTCACGACCATAGTGCAATAAAGTCATATGCCCATAATGAAGATCGTCCGCCAAGAACTGAGCACAAAAATGAAGATGAGGGGCGAGGCCTAGGTCACATGACCCATAATGTGACCAGAACAAGGGAGTACAAGGGTACTTGCTGGAGAAGCCCAACCCTAGGTCATATGTGGGCCCAACATGACCAAGGGCGTGCACTAGACAAGGCCAGACAACATCCCCATAACTTAACCCCGTGCACAGTCATATGGTCTCCATGTGGTCGAAATGTTCGGGACTGGGGGCTAGCGCTCTTAATTGTCCTACAAATTCGCCCACCGAGTAGGAATTATGCCAGGTTCGGCGCACCGGTTCCACATTTAGGGCGTTCGAGTCAGGTTGAGGCCGAATTGTAGGATGGTTAGCTACAACATTTGGGAAAATGAAGAAACATGCATAACTTTCTCAATTTTTGGCCAAATGAGGTACAAAAAGAACCAAAACAAGGGTTTTTGATAGTACTCGATCCATTGGATACATCAACACTTCTATTTGAGCAGTTTAAAGCATTTAAAACACACTTCTATAATTTTTAATGAAAGAGGTCCTGCATTGGAAGCTGGACAAGGAGATGTAGCCCAAGAGAAGGGTGAACTCCTTTATCATGCTTTTTGTTATGTGTTTCAGATGTGCTTATTTGCCTCTGTTTGGCTGTAAAATTTGGTTTAATTTTACTTGTTCTATGTGTTTAGTAAGCTAATCATCTACTCGAAACACATATAAATTTTAACTTGCAAATTGTTAAAAATCTTCAAGTTTCACATAGAGATCAATCATAGAAGTGATTCACTCACTATTCTTTATAATTAGACGTTGTATATATATAACCTCTATAGTATCATTTTTAATATTTCATGTTCCCTTGATGAACAACTCGAGTATGATCACTATGATAAGGTTGTGACAAGGCCTATCTATGATACTCTATATTTCGTCTTAAAATATAGAGTATCATCAAATTCAATGCATTCAAAACCAACATATCTGAGGTATTCATCCATTTTGGCATACCATGCTCTAGGTGTCTATTTCGAGCAATATAAAGCTTTAATGAGTTTACAAACTTTTTGCCCCTTCCCTTTAACCACAAATCACAAGTCTTTCTTTATACTTACCTACTTCATCATTTTATTTGTACTTAATTTGTAAACCCATTTGCAGTAAATGAATTTAACATTGTTGGGAAATCAACAAGTTTCCATGTTCCATTTGCACTTACCAAGTCATATTCATCCACTATAGCATGTTTCCGTTCCTTATGCTTCATTTCTTTTGCAAAAGTTGTGGGTTCAAAGGTATCATGAGTGACTACGACAAACTTTCATTGAGTTGAACTTCTAGACCAGATTTTGCTTTGTTCATCTTCATGAGCATCGTTTAGAAATTATTTGAACTATTTTAGTTTGGTACATTTCCCTATGGTGAAGTTAGTGTAGTAGATATTCCATGTGTTTAGGAATCATAATCTAATGAAGAGTTTTTAGTTCATGAATATTAATACTAGGGGCTATGTATTTTTCAATCTAGTTTGATTTTCTTTAAGGAGTCGCTTTGTCTGCCTTCTTTTCCAAGTGACTAAGGAGTTATCAAGGTCTTGCACTATTCTACTTTTTGACTCATCAAATACAATATCTCAACTAATAATAGCATTCCCATTCGATAACCACATGCATCCTTTCTTTTCATCTGAATAGCCAAGAAGAGTGGATTTCATACTATGCTTTTCTAGCTTGGTCTATTTTCTTTAGGAACTAAAGCATAGAAAGTGAAGCCAAAAAACCAAAGATGATTTACTAAAGTCTTAGTAGCATATTGTTGAAAATGCAACAAGAAAATATTGAACTAATTTTGTCCTTGAATTAAATTAGGCATAAAATTGCATTTCCACATCACAAGACAACTTGTACGAGTTAACTAAGTTAATTTGACTTAGTTGGCTCAGTTAATTCGAGCTGGTGGTCTAACTAGAGTCATGTAGAGTGTTTCCTACATTATAGGAGCTCTTGCTGAGTTTATTTTGAGTTGTAATTAATTAATTTAGTTTAACTGAGTTAAATTCAGTTAAACTAGTTCCAACTAATAGAGGAACTAGTAGGAGGTCAAAGAGTGGGGTGTTGCTTCATGTGTTCAACTAGTTAACTGATGATTCACTCATAAATAAGTCATGCATGTTAGATCTAAGAGTTACCCAGTTGAGATTGGAGTTCAAGGATAATTGGAGTTCATTCATAAATAATCATGTAAATTTTACAGGTGGTGCATGTAGTTAGAGGAAGGCCTATGAGGATTATGCAATTCATATTGATGAATTTCCCTAATTAATAAGGGGTTATTTCCCAAGGAAACAATGTAAGGAAATAGGGACTTGGGCAAGCCAAAATTTGGTTAAGTATTGGATTGGTCTTGACTAGGAAGCTATGAGATAGATAGAGATATTGCAGAGGTTGCTCTGGCTTGAGAAAATCATTGTAATCTTCTCATATTTTCTGACTACTACAATATATAGATAGAAAGGGTTTTTAGATGTGGATTTCCCCAAGAAATCATTGTGTAATGTGTTGATTGGATTCTTTCTCTTGTATGCTTCATGATTTCACAATCATTTAATTGTTTCTACTGATGAGTAGAGTAGATTCAAGTATTTTGTTTTAGCATATTACATAAGCATTTTGAATCTACAAGGAATTTCTACATAGTATCAGAGCATAAATCACTCTAGAAGAGCAGAATATGAGTTTGTCTTTTGTAGGTGAAATCAAATTTGCAGTATGTTAGAAAATTATATATTACGGAGCAATGGAGCACATAAAATATTGCATAAATATAAACACAGAAAACGCATAAAACAAGAGAGACACAAATATACGTGGTTCACCTAGTTTGGGCTACGTCCACAGAGAAACAACCAGTCCTTCCTTTATATTATCCAGCAAACTGAAGAGATACAACCTATAGCAGATCCACTGTAACACCCTCTTTGCTCTCAATCTCCTCTCTCTTCCTCACTCATAATACAGATATGCATAGACGCAATACAATTCCCTCATATATAGTGAGGGGTTGCCTTCTAGGAAAAAAAACCCTAAATTAAACATAACTTCTACCGTCAGATCATCCGCCTAATGAACGGCCCAAATTGAATAGAAATTACTATACTTTTACAACGCAATTTTACATCTATTTTTAGCTTCCGGGCTGTTGGCCTCGAACCCCCGTCGGGGGACCGCTGGCCCCCGGACCCCCCAGCCGGGAGGGATTAGCCCCCCCAGACCCCCACGGGGGGGGGGGGCAAGTCCCCCCGCACCCCCTCGCATGGAGGGGTGTACAGTCTTCTTGGGGTACACATCCGGCTGGAACCTTTGAATACAGAATATAATTAGGCTCCACACCCAACAATCTCCCACTTGAATATTGATTATAGCAACTCCACCACTGCTTCATTTGCTAGACAATAACTCCACTTTTGGACCTGGCTATTTCTCATCTTCTTCATCATACTTGAAGACCAATTGAAACTGAGCAGATTCTCAGTTTCTCCCTGGTTACAACTTTTGTTAACATATCTGCAGGGTTCTGGCCAGAGTGTATCATTTCCAACTTCAATTGTCCATCTTCCAATGCTGACCGTATGAAATGGTACTTGAGCTGTATATGTTTAGTCTTGGAATGAAATGCAGAGTTCTTTGCAAGATGTATGGCACTCTGGTTGTCACTGTATAACTTACCCAACTCCTGCTTCTTTCCCAATTCATCCAGAAACCTTTGTAACCAAATCATTTCTTTATTAGCCTCTGTAGCAACAACATACTTCGCTTCTGTTGTTGAAAGTGCAACAACACTTTGGATTTTTGAAACCCAATTGACAGCTGTTCCACCTACAGTGAACACATACCCTGTTGTGCTCCTCCTGTTATCTCTATCACCTGCCATATCTGCATCAGCATATCCCTATAGAGAAATGTTTGAACCACCAAAGCATAATTCTTGATTTGTGGTACCTCTCAAATACCTGAGAATCCACTTCACTGCCATCCAATGTTCTTTTCCTGGATTGTTCATGTACCTGCTTACAACTCCCACTGCATGTGCAATATCAGGCCTTGTGTAGACCATTGCATACATTAAGCTTCCAACTACTAATGCATATGGAACTTTAGACATATGAGCCATTTCTTCTTGAGTCTATGGACACGCCTCCTTACCTAATTTGAAATGGCTAGCCAAAGGTATACTAACTAGTTTTTCATTCTGCATATTAAACCTTTTCAACACCTTTTCTATGTACTCACTTTGAGACAATGTTAATTTGCGATTCTTCCTATCTCTAGTTATTCTCATACCAAGGATTTGTTTTGCAGCACCCAAATCCTTCATTGCAAATGAGTTTGCCAATTTCCTTTTAAGCACATTTATTTCCTGCATGTTAGAACCTGCAACAAGCATGTCATCTACATACAATAACAATATAATATAGCTTCCATCATTTTGCCTTTTGAGATAAACACAATAATTAGAGTGACATCTAGTATAACCTTGTTCAGACGTAAACCTGTCAAATTTTAGATACCACTGCCTTGGAGCCTTTTTTAAGCCATACAAGCTCTTCTTCAACCTGCACACTAGTTGCTCCTTCCCTTTTACCTCATATCCTTGTGGCTGTTGCATATATATCTCTTCCTCCAAATCCCCATGGAGAAAGGTTGTCTTTACATCTAACTACTCAAGATGCAAATCTTCAGCTGCTAGTAGACTTAAAATAGTTTTGATTGAAGTCATTTTAACAACAGGAGAAAATATTTCATCAAAATCAATACCTTTCTTTTGTGCAAACCCCTTCACCACAAGTCTAGCTTTGTACCTTTGTTTTCCTCCATCTTCTTCCTTCAGCCTGTAAACCCATTTATTCTGCAATGTTGTTTTACATGCAGGCAACCTGACTAAGTCCCAAGTCTGGTTATGTGCTAAGAAGTCCATCTCTTCTTTCATGGCTTGTTCCTACTTCTTCCTGGTTTCTATGTGCACTGCTTCTTCATAACATTTTGGTTCACCAAAATCAGTCAACAATACATAATATCCTAGTTTGAAGTGCTTGTTACTGTTGTGGTTGTTGCTCTAGCTGTTGATCATTATGATTTTCAGGCACCATCACTTTTCCTGTGATATCGTCAAGCACTGTGTATTCTCTGTTTTCTTTTTCTTGTTTCTTTTGCAACTGATTCTTATACAAGACATTTTCATTGAATATTACATCTCTGCTCCTAATGATTTTGTGATTTTCATAATCATATAAGCGATAAACAAAGTCATTAACACCATATCCAATAAAGGTACATTTCTTTGATTTTGCGTCAAGCTTTGTTCTATTTTCTTTGTTAATGTGGACAAAGGCTTCACAACCAAAAGTATTTAAAAATGAGTAGTTTACCTTTTTACCTGTCCATGCCTCCTCTAGAATACCACCATCCAAGGAACTTGAAGGCCCTCTGTTTATTAGATAAATAGCAGTATCTACAGCATCTGCCCAAAATTGTAAAGGCAATCCTGCATGCAATCTCATGCACCTTGCACGCTCCATGATTGTCCTGTTCATCCTTTCTGACACACAATTTTCTTGTGGTGTTCCTGGAACTGTCTTCTCTCTACGAATTCCATTCTCTAAACAGTATCTATCAAACTCTTTGCTACAATATTCACCTCCATTATCTGATCTAAGACACTTCAACCTTTTCCCTGTCTCATTTTCAACCAAAGCTTTCCATTTCTTGAAAGTATCAAATACATCATATTTATTTCAAATACAATAAATCCAGGTTTTTCTGGTTGCATCATCAATAAAAGTAACATAATAATGAGAGCCACCAAGAGATGATACCTAAGCAAGTCCCCATACATCTGTATGCACAAGCTCTAATTTTCCGCTCTTCTTTTCTTTCCCAACTCTAAGGAATCTGACTCTGTTTTGTTTTCCATAAACACAATTCTCACAGAATTGTAAATCAACATGCTTCAAACCTGGTAACAAATTTCTTGAGTGAAGAATCTGCATCCCCTTCTCACTCATGTGCCCGAGCCTATGATGCCACAATGTTGTATCTTCTCATGTAGAGGTTAAAACATTAACAGAATTAGAAATACCATTGCATAAATACAATGTACCAACCTTTTCTCCTTTCGCTATTACCAGGGATCCTTTAGTGACCTTCCAGGTTTTATTTGTGAAAGTAGTTACTCAACCTTCACCTCCCAACTGCCCTGTTGAAATTAGATTTTTCTTCAGATCTGGAACATGCCTTACCTCCTTTAATAGCCATTTATTTCCATTCTACTGTTTTATGAAAACTGTACCCATTCCAACGGTTTTACATGGTTTATCATCACCCAATCGAACTTGTCCAAAATCTCCTTGAACATAATCATGAAAATGTTTCTTATCAGGTGTGGCATGCAATGAGGCCCCCTTAATCTATCACCCAGGTGTCAATAATATTTTCTAATGAAAGAATCAAAGCATCTTGCAACACATCACCTGTTACATTCGCTTCATGATTAGTTTCTTACTGCGCATCTCCTTCTTTTCCCTTCCGAGACTTGCAGTCTTTCTTCAGGCGTCCTTTCTTCCCGCATTTCCAACACACTATCCCTGATCTTGATTTGGATCTGCCTTTTCTTGACTTACTGTGATATCATGGGCTCTTTCCTCTTTCCATTTTTCTTCCCCTAGTCTCTGTAGTCAAAGCATTACCTGATGTCTCACCGAAGCTTTTCCGTTGCATTTCCTCATTAAGGATTGCACCAACAACATCATCAAACTTTAAAGTACTAGATCCAGAGACAGAGTTACTAACGGCCATAACTAAACCATTCCAACTTTTTGGAAATGAGCACAGAAATAACAGAGCCCTAACTTCATCATCAAAATTTACCCCTACAGAACTTAACTGACTTGTAACTGTATTAAAATCATTTAAATAATTTGCAACAGATCCACCTTCTGACATCTTCATATTAAATAAACACTTCATAAGAAATACCTTATTTGAGGCTGAAGGTTTTTCATACAGTTTGGCCAATGCCGACATTAAACCCTGTTTTGTCGTTTCCTTTGAAATATTAAACGCTACCGATGCCGCTAGGCACGACCGTATTGTTCCAAGTGCCTTTTTGTCCAGAATATCCCATTATGTGTTTGTCATACTCATCGGCTTCTTTTTCTTTTCGCTTAATGGTAGGTACAGATCTCTCTGATACAGATAATCTTCCATCTGCATCTTCCACAGCTGGTAGTTTTGGCCGTTGAATTTTTCGACCCTAAACCTACCATCTTCCGTCATTGCTCCCACTCGAACCAGGAACCCTTCTCTCCTGTGATTTTATCAGCTAAATAGACCTTTGGCTCTAATACCAGTTGTCAGAAAATTATATATTACGGAGCAATGGAACACATAAAATATTGCAGAAATATAAACACAGAAAACAAGAGAGACACAGATATACGTGGTTCACCCAGTTTGGGCTACGTCCACAGAGAAACAACCGGTCCTTCCTTTTAAATTATCCAGCAAACTGAAGAGATACAACCTACAACAGATCCGCTGTAACACCCTCTTTGCTCTCAATCTCCTTTCTCTTCCTCACTCAGAATACAGATATGCATAGACGCAATACAATTCCCTCATATATAGTGAGGGGTTGCCTTCTAGGGCAAAAAACCCTAAATTAAACATAACTTCTACCGTCAGATCATCCGCCTAATGAACGGCCCAGATTGACTAGAAATTACTAAACTTTTACAAGGCAATTTTACATCTATTTTTAGCTTTGGGGGCGCTGCCCCCGAACCCTCGTTGAGGGACCACTGGCCCCTGGACCCCCCAGCTGGGGGGGATTAGCCCCTTTGGACCCCCGCGGGGGGGGGGGGGGGGGGACAAGTCTCCCCCGCACCCCCCCGCGTGGAGGGGTGTATAGTCTTCCTCGGGTATACATCTGGTTGAAACCTTTGAATACAGAAGATAATCAGGCTCCACACTCAACACAGTATCATTCTTCAGAGCCAACATGATGTTGTTATACAAACTGAGACTCGAATATGCCTTTGAGGGTAGTGTGAACTATTTTAATTGGAAGGAAATGATGGAGAGAGTGTTGGAAGACAACGGGCTGAAAGAATTGATAGATAAAGATATTCCTAAGCCTCCAGCAACTGATGCTCAAGATCTGGCAGAGTGGAGGAACTATGTTATAAGGGCGAGAAGGATCATACAAGAAGGAGTTCAAGATCATCTTACCTCAAACGTCCACATGAAGGAGACTCCATATGCAATTTGGAATACCTTAACAAACCTATTTCAAAACAATAGTAACCACCGGAAGCTGTCATTGAAGGACAAGATCAGGAAAATCAAGATGGAAAAGGGTGACACAATACCAAAGTACTTGATCAAGTTCACCTAGTGTCGGGATGAGCTTGGGAGTTTTGGTGTTACAGTTTTTGAAGATGATCTGGTCAGCCTAGCACTTCTAGGCCTTCCAAAGAGATGGCATAACTATCAAGATTCGGTAAATGGGAGGGAGACACTATTAGAGTGGGAGCATTTGTGGTTTGACTTGGTTTAAGAAGAGATTCGGTGGAACACCATAGATGGATCCTCATCCAAGCATGATGATGAGGAGAAATGTGCCTTGGATAGAAAGGAAAAGAGAGGGAAAGGGAAGTCATCCCATTCCAAATCAGAATTCTAGTCAGGGCAATAAGAAGAAGGAATTGTAGAAGATTAAATGTTTTCATTTTCATGAGCTAGGACAATATACCATTAAGTGTCCGCACAAGAAGGCCGACAAGAAGCCCTCAGGAGGAGTGGCAGGTGAAGCTCTTGCTTCACAGTTCGAGTTGGATTTTACCCTCATTTCTTGCATAGTGACATTGGTGATGGGTAGTGTGTGGTATCTGGATAGTGGAGCCTCATTCAACATCACTGACAACAAATAATTCTCAGTGACTTGGAGAATAAGGACCTCTATATGCACATCAAAATGGGAGATGATAGAAGGTATAACATGACTGGAATCAATACTATTACTTTTCAGAGGGGATTTGATTCTCCTCTCATGTTAAAATATGTCATGTATGTTCCGGGTCTAAAGAAGAATTTGGTTTCAATTTCTATGTTGGAGGAGCATGGCTACGATGTGATATTTAGCAAAGGAAAGGATTTCCTTCATCATATAGCCTCAAGACAAGTGAAGCACATCGAGGTTCGGGTGAAGAACCTCTACAAATTAGATGTAGAAGACTGTGTTGCTTTGAGCACAAAAGAAGAGAAGGTGTAGAGCTGAGACATCGGTGAATTCTGGCATAGAATATTGGGTCACTTGCACCATGAAACATTGAAGATCATGCAACAGATTTACACAGGATTTCCCAAGGGTGCACTAGAGTAGAGAGATACATGCAAAGGGTGTATAGTGGGGAAGTACACCAAAGCCACCTTTCATGATAAGGACAATCGAGCACAAGAAATCCTTGAAATAGTTCACTCAGATGTGTGTGGACCATTCTTGACAGCTTCCATGGGCAAGCACAAATATTATGTAATATTTTTAGATGATTTCTCATGTAAGTGCTAGATTTTCTTCATGTAGAAGAAAGATCATACGTTCTGTAAATTTTGTGAATTTCAAGCACTTGTTGAGAAAGACACTTACACGAAGGTTAAGGATCTTAGGAGAAATAACACTTGATAATACGTGTCAAATGAATTCAAGAAATTTTATGCATCAGAAGGAATTCGATGAGAGTTAATAGCACCCCATAACCCACAATAGAATGGGGTGGATGAAAAAGGTATTGTGGGAGTTGCATGGGAAATGTTACACAATCAGGGCCTACCATTACACTTGTGGGCTGAAGCATGAAACATAGTTGTATATGTGTAGAACAAGAGTCCTCATCGGATTATTGGGATGAGTACACCAAAAGAAGCTTTTTCAGGGAAGAAACCATATGTGGCACACTTTAGTATCTTTGATTCATCAATTTACTATCATGTTACCAAGGATGCAAGGAAAAAACTAGAACCAACAACTGAGTAGGGCATATTTATGGGGTACACTGATATAATTCACAACTATTGGGTGTATCTTCTATCTCAAAGGATGACATTGGTTTGTAGAGATGTGAAGTTCAATGAAGAGAAGGCCATGAGATGTTCCCTTGAGAGGGAGCTTCAGTTACATACACATGAGGAGATTTTAGCTCCAAAGGAAGAACCTCATGATGATGTGGAGTAGCCACATGTAGAGGAGTAGAAAGTGGAAGAACCCACTCATGCATAAACTTCTAGAGATGGAAGGAAGCACACCAGAGAGGTTGACAGATTGATGCATGATTCTAGAGAGAATGTGGGAGCACCCACTTCATAGCACAGACAAAAGAGGTCACAATATTGGTACACTGGCTACATGGCTCTGATGAGCGAGAGTGTAGAGATTGAGACATCCTCATTTGAGTAAGAAGTGCAACAACCCGTTTGGGTTAATGCCATGGTAGATGAGTATGAATCCATTACCATAAACAATGTTTGGGAAGTGGTCCCAAGACCAACAAACAAGTCAGTGGTGAGTTCCAGATGGCTTTACAAGGTAAAGTAAGAAGCAGATGGGAGTGTGGAGAAATACAAGGCCAAATTTGTGGCCAAACAGTTCTCTCAGCTGGAGGGAATTGATGACGAGGAGACCTTTGCTCCAATAGCAAGGTACTCTTCAATCAAATCTATTCTAGCACTTTCAATGCAAATGGGATGGAATATACATTAGATGGATGTGAAGATAGCCTTCCTCAATGAATTTATTGAGTACGAGGTTACATTGAAAAACCAGAAGGATTTGCGACTTTCAACATAAAGTCACATGTGTGCAGACTCAAGTGAGCGTTGTATGGATTGAAACAAGCACCCTATGCTTGGTACACTAGAATTGACAACTATTTCACCAGGTTGGGCTTCACCAAAAGTGAAGAAGATGCAAACCTTTACCAGATTTTGGTTGAAGGTAAACTGTTGATTATAATATTATATGTCGATGATTTAATTCTAATAGGTGATTAAAAGCTAGTAAAATCTTGTAAAGAGGATCTTGAAAGCCAATTCAAGATGAACGACCTAGGGCTCATGCATTATTTCCTTGGTATGGAAGTTTGGCAAGGGGATGAGGAACTTTTCATCTCTCAGGGAAAGTATGCCAATGAGAAATTGAAGAAGTTCCACATGGAGAGAAGCAAACCCATGGAGACTCCTCTAGCAGGGAATTGGAGGAAGGAAGATGCCACTTCATGTGAAGTAGTGGAGGATACTATTTACAAGCAGCTTTGGGTTCACTTATGTACTTGGTGAACACATGACTAGACATATGTTTTTCTTAGTCAAACAATGGTTAATCCAACCAAACTCTATTGGAAGTGAGCTAAACATGTGTTGAGATACCTACAAGGCACCACTCATTTTGGTCTTTGGTATAGATGGACGAAGGGAGTGAAGCTTCAAGGATTCACATAAGTAGATTGGGTAGGGAGTCCATTCGACAAGAAGAGAACATTAGGGAAATCTTCAGTATTGGGTCAGCCACAGTTTCTTGGTACAGCAGGAAGTAAATATTAGTTGCACTCAGTTCGGCAAAAGTAGAGTACATAGCTGCTAGTCAAGGAACTTGTGAGGCTATCTGGATCAAGAATATCCTTGTTGGGTTATTTGGTCAGTAGAAGGATCCTACAGTGATTTACTATGACAATCAAAGTTCCATCAGACTCTATGATAATCTAGTTTTTCATGATCGGTCTAAGCATATCGACATCCGGTATCACCATCTACGAGATTGTGTGCAAAGGAGAATCATGTTGCTGGAATACATTCCTATAGAGGAACATGATGAAGACATATTGAATAAGGCACCATCAAGAGGAAAATTCGAGTTTCATAGAGGTAGGATAGGGGTATCTAATAATCCCTTTCTTACTGAGAGGGAGTGTTGAAAATGAAACACGAAAATCCTGATTTAATTTTGTCGTTGAATTAAATTAGGAATAAAATTTTAATTCCACATCACAAGATAACTTGTACGAGTTAACTAAGTTAATTTGATTTAGTTGGCTCAGTTAATTTGAGTTGAGGGTCTAACTAGAGTCATGTAGAGTGTATCCTACATTATATGAGCCTTGGTTGAGTTTATTTTGAGTTGTAATAGTTAATTCAATTTAGCTGAGTTAAATTCAATTAAACTAGTTTCCAATATGGAGGAACTAGTAGGAGGTCAGATAGTGGGGTGTTGCTTCATGTGTTCAACCAATTAATTGATGATTCATTCATAACTAACTCATGCATGTTAGCTATGAGAGTTACCCAGTTGTGATTATCGTTCAGGGATAATGTACTATCAGTTGTATAATCATTTGAATTGTACATGTGGTGCATGTAATAAGAAGAAGGCCTATAAGGATTGCACAATTCATATTGAGGAATCTCCATAATTAATAAGGGGCTAATTCCAAAGGAAACAAAGAAAGAAAATAGGGAATTGGGCAAGCCAAAATTTGGTTGAGTATTGGGTTGGGCTTGACTAGGAAGTAGTGAGAAAGATAGAGATAGTGCATAGGTTGGTCGGGCTTGAGGAAATAATTGTAATCTTCTCTTATTTTTCGAGTAATGCAATATATAGATAGCAAGGGTTTTTAGCTATGGATTTCCCCAGGAAATCATTGTGTAATGTGTTAATTGAATTATTTGTCTTGTATGCTTCATGATTTCACGATCGTTTAATTGTTTCCGCTAATGAGTAGAGTAGATTCAAGTCTTTTGTTTTAGCATATTACATAAGCAATTTGAATCTACAAGGAATTTCTACACATACCAAGCTTCATATGGAGTAATTTCGTTTAAGCTTGATGTGGGGGATTAATTCCTTAGATAAACTAATACATGAACTGATTCTACCCAATACTTTGTGCTTAACCCCTCTAAATGTATCATAAATTTGGCCATTCCCATCAAAGTTATATTTATTATTTATGTGACTCCATTATGTTATGGAGTATAAGAATTGGTCAACTATATTTTTATTCCATTTCTCTTACAACTATTATTTAATTCCCATTTTTTTATGGAGTATAAGAATTGGTCAACTATCCATTTATTCCATTTCTCCTACAACGATTATTGAATTCATTTGATGTGAATTCACTCCCATTATTTGTTCTCAATGTGGCAATCTTTTCCTTGGTGGTAGTTTCAACTAATTATTGAAACTATATGAATTTCTCAAAGACTTCTAATTTCTACTTTACAAAATACATCTAAACCATCCTTGTAAAATCATTTATAAAAAGAATAAAATATATGCATCCACCAAGATAGGATTCCATAGGACCAAAATTGATACTATGGGTTAGTTGCAAACATCTATTTGCTCGCCATGTACCTGTGGGGAAGTGATCCCTCTTTTGTTTTCCAATAATACAAAATTAATATTTAGCAATTTTCTCTTTCAATTGCGGTAATCCTTTAACCATGTCATCTTCTTTAAGTTTACTAAGGCTATCAAAATTTAAGTGGCCAATATAATGACATAATCTTAGAGAGTTATGAGATAAATCCACTAATGTTGTCAATGTTATTTTGTGTCACTCAGAAATGTGTTCTAGTCTCAGATTGTGTTTGTGAGGCTACTGAACACATTTTCTCCAATACTCAAAAAAGGTTTCACAGGAAAAGTCCTTGATTAGAATTAATTAGTCAATTTATTAATTTTCTTATGTATAACTTAAGGAAATGGCGTAATTAATCAATATTAATTGGGGTAAATTGATTTTTCTCTAGAGACTTCTGAAAAAGTCGATTGAAGGGACCAAGATGATCTTAGCCATCATTTGTGATTAGATCATGGTTGTTGATTCATTAACAAGATATTATAAGAGGAAAACAATGGACACTCAGAGAACAAACCATTGACAGATTGAGACATAGTATTGTAGTGATAGAAAGGGCACAAAGGTAGCACAAAGGCATCAACAAAGAGAGATCAACAATGTTTGGAGACAATATTGCTAGAGAGATTTAACACAACAATTTCCAGAGTTAGTGGGAGATCAATTTTTATACAGAGAGAGATTGATTTTCTAGTAGTGCGAATTACTCCAACAAGGGGTGTGAATTACCCTAGAGAGTAGTGCGAACTTTGTAGAGAGGATAAAGTACTGGAGAAAGGAGAAAGATTGAAATAGAGATAAATTTTCACAAGAATGTTGATTTTTTCAAGTTGAGGTTGAAATCCAAAAGGAGGTCGAGTTATTTCCTCAACAATGTGAGTTTTCCAGAGATAAGGCCACACATGTGAGTAGATCAGGATCCAGAGGGAGGCCATATTTGTTAGAGGAGGTAGGGTTGATCCTTGGAGGGGATATTGCCTTAAAAAAGTGGTATAAATAATTTTTCATAGGTTTGCTAATTTATGGCAAACAATTTTGTAAATTCTCAATCACATATTTTTCTAAAAAATAATAATAATACTCATCTGCGGAACTGGTTTTCCTCACACTGGGGTTTTTCTGGGGACATTTCTCCAAATATATTGGTGTCCATTATTTGTGTGTGTGCAATAATTTTCTTAGTTCATGTGGTTATTTATTTTTCTGTGAAGTTGCATTAGTGTTTTATTCAATATTTTCCGCAAGTAATTTTCAAAAGACAAGTAATCAAGTCATAGGTGAATAATAATTAGTTAACTAGAACAATAAGTAAAATTTCACAGCTAAATCTTGTTTGTGAGGAATTACCATTCCTTGTAATCTTAGAAGTTTCCATTTTCATATCCCTTTATTATTGTTTTAAAATTTTGTTTAATTGAATTGATTATGGTACATCCATCTTCCATGATGTCTAATCAACTCCTTGTCTAATAAGCACCAATGACAACATTTTTTCCTTGAATGTTGGAACATAACATACTTTGAAAATAATACCTTTCCAATTCTTGGAAGAGAAAAGTTCATTGATCCTTTTCCTTAAGGTGTATGAGTTGTGTTATCTGTGAAATAAATTGCATTGAGTTCCATATCTTGATATGTCTAGAAATAATATTTTTTGTAGCACATATGTTGAATAATTCTTGTATAAAGTATCTAATCATCTTCAAATTCGTTTCTTGGAAATTTTTTGGTTGCCACTGAATTTTCACATTTATTCTCTTGATTTGATGTAAATACATTATCATTTTCATCATTTTCTGCACATGAAGTTGATGTTGAAGAATTAGACTTGGAATGTTTAAAATTTTATTTATTCTTCCAAAATTCTGATTTCTTGTCCTATAGTCTTCTGCCACATGTCCAATGTGAAGACATCTTTTGCATTTTGGTTTGAGTCATTTCTTCACCTTTTTTAAAATTCTCTTAACATCTCCTAAAGTGTTGTGGATTTTGATCATTTCTTCCACTCCCTTAACTTCTTCAGCAACCACAACCAAAGTCTTGATTTCCTCCTCTTCCTCCATAATTGACACTATACCAACCTATTCCTCTTGTACTTTCATTATAATTACATTTTCCTCTTGTATTGTATGAGCTTCTTCCTATAGTACTATCATTATAAGTACCTCTTTGTTAGGTTCGTATAATACTAGTGTAATCCCTCATTGTTATTATCAGTGTAGCCCCCTTATTGTTATTTTTGTGTCCATGTAATCCCCATATTGTTATTATTGTGCCCCATAGAAGCCCACTATTGTTATTTTTGTGCCCTTACATTATTATTGTTATGTCGACTATGATTATATTATGACCCCTTAGACTCCTATATATATAAAGGAGGTTTTTTCATTTGAAGCATCCAAGAATTTTTCATTTATGTAATGTAAAGGAGGTTTCCCCCTTGAAGAGGGTAACTTTTAAGTCGTTGATCTATCTATTTGTGAGATGGTTGCATAACAATTGGTGTTAGGGCTTTGGATTCTAGGGTTTCACTTCTTCAAACAGGCGTGGTTTTTTGCTATGACTATCTTTATACAAAGCTTTAGAAGTTGAAATTGAAACCACGTGGAGCTAAAATCGTGGTGAACCTTGTGTACAAAGTTTAGATCTTTTCTCGCTACATGTTTGGAGATATGATCCAAGGAAGTTAGGGTTTTTTACGACTCCATAATTCCATCTCAAACAAATGACCTTGGTAAAATCATCATAACTTTATCTCTGAGCATCGAATTTGAATTTTGTAAAATGTGACAGAAAGAGGATGGACTTTAGCTTTTTGGCTATCATTTTTAGGGTCGAAGTTCGAAACAGTGACATGTGGAACTTTGTACAAGTTTGTTCTACTGAATCAGTGTATAATCTGGCCATCGTGAGATATTTGGCATAACACGTTCTTGAATAATCCAATCTCAATATGACTTTTTGGGTTGGAAAGAGGACTCAAATTTCTCCCATAGGAGATCTGAAATTACAGAGATACAACATATGCAATTTCGAGCTCTTACAAAGCAAGAAAAAAGTAAGTGTATTTTTTAAAAATTTGCATAAGTTTTGTTTGAAAAAATAGTTTGAAGTGATTCAAAGGGAACAATGAAGCATACATATCATTAATTGATGCCCCCAAAAAAAAATGGAAACACCTAGTAAGAAACTCGAAAGCTCTACTATGACGCATGAATAAGAGGAAGACATGCAACATGATATATCAAGATTACAAGACCAAGTGCAACAAATTTCCTTCTCGTAAAGAGTAACAGAAAATGAAATGGAAGCTAAGATGGATGGTTTGAAGAATAGTTTAAAATCGAACATGGAAGGTTTGGAAGCTAATATGGATGATATATAATCAAAATGAAAGGCAACATGGAATATTTGGAGAATGGTTTAAAAACCATAGATGGAAGGGTTGAAGGAAGGTTTGACAAAGTTGCTACAAGAAATGCTTCCTAATGGTGAGAATGTATTAGATGAAACTCATGATGAGAACAAAAGAAATGTTAATCATGATTTATTCGACTCTAAAGTTGAATTGAAGACCCACCATATTCCAAAAATTGACATGAGGAAGTTTGATGGCAAGGATCTGGCAACATGGATACTACAAATTGAGCAATATTTTGATTTCCATAACGTGCAAAACACACTAAAGGTACACATTGAAACTTTATATTTAGAACCCAATCAGTTTCTATGGTATCGATGACTTTTTTCTTGTAAATGAATTGTTACTTGGTAAATTTTTACGAAGGAAATGATATCACATTATGAGGATACAAAGATCAACACCTTCTTTAGCTAGTTGGTAAATCTCAAACAAAAGGGTTCAATGGCAGAGCACATTGAGGAATTCCAAAAATTGAATATAAGGGTAAATGATATTCTAGAGGAGCATGGGATTGATGTCTTCATAGGTACTCTACAGGATAACATCCAACATGAAGTTTACCTTTGGGAACCTGATTCATTGGAGAAGGCATTCAAGTTGGCAAGAAAAAATGAAAGAAAAAATATGGAAACAAGGAATCCTACCACTAACAACTATAAATATGGAAGAGTTGTTGCTCCTAGACTTCCACAACCTACAAGGTTGACACCACAACAATTGGAAGAAAAAAGAGAAAAAGGGACTTGCTACAGTTGTGATAGCAATTAATACACTAAAGGTCATAAATGTGCCAAGAAGAAATTAATTTACATAGATTGGGAAGAGGAGGAAGAAAAGGAACAATAAATTTCAAAAGAAGAAGATATACACTAGGAACCAACCCCAGAGAAAGAAGAAAATAATCTGACCATACCTTGTAATGCATTGACAGGAATTACCACTCCTAAAACTCTCAAGATAGAAGGAAATATCAAGAGGAAAAATATAATAGTGTTGATTGATTAAGGTAGTACCCATAATTTCATTCATTGTAAGATAACCAAGGAATTGAATTGCTTCCTATATCTAGCACGAGAGAGTCAAGTGATGGTTGCAAATGGAGGAACCATAAATTTCTCTGGAAAGTGGCATAATATCAAGCTATCCATGGGAGAATATGTATTGAATAGTCAAATGATTTCCATTCCAATGGGTGGTGATGATGTTGTACTAAGATTCCAATGGTTACAATCCTTGGGTATGATAGCTTTTAATTTTCAAGAACTTTTCTTGAATTTTTTTTTGGGAAGGAAAGGAAGTTAAAATAAGGGGTATTGCAGGGAAAACAAGAAATATAGTCAGCTCTAATGGCACAAAAAAGATTCTAAAGAAATAATAGAAAGGCATAATTGCATTATTATTTTCGCTAGAGGTTCAAACATTGAAATCATCTATTTCTCCATATCTCCAAAATGTCTTGGACAATCATTCTAAGGTTTGAGCAGTGGAAGATCAAATCGAACATCAACAACAAGTTCTCCAACTCTTAAAGGATAACCTCACTTTGGCACATAATAGAATGAACAAACAAGCATATCAACATCACAATGAAAGAAGTTTTGATGTAGGTGACTAGGTATTTTATGACTACAACCATACAAACAAATGTCCCTCAAGCAAGCTAAGAAGGATAATAAACTATCACCAAAGTATTATCATTGTTACAAGTTGTTGCAAAATATTGGTACTATGGCATACAAATTGGAGCTTCCTGCATCTTCCAGAGTGAACCCAGTTTTCCATGTTTCATTCTTAAAGAAGGTTATAGGTGACAAGCTCCTAGTTCAAACAATATTGCCAGAAATTGACAAGGAAATAAAAATTATATTGGAACATGAAGCCTTCACGGAAATAAGAACTCAACAACTACGAAATCGATCAATTTCAGAGTATCTCATCTAGTGGAAGGACTTACCCATTGAATATTGCACATGGGAGGATGAGAATTATATAGAAGCATCTAGAACTACTCAAGTGTTAAGGACAACACTTTTTTGACAAAGAGGGGCATGTTAGGTCCCTATAATGCTAGTGTAATACCTCATTGTTATTGTCAGTGTACACCCCTTATTGTTATTGTTGCGTTGTAGGTAAATCTCCTCTGCAGACAGAGGTGATCCCTATAACCATAGAGTGGGTCTAGCCACAAACAGAACAACCTAATGAAAAATTCCTTAGACTAGAATCAAATAAGAAGGCCTAGCTCTTAAAATGCTAATCTGCTTGATGGTAAACTCGCTCCTTTGCTTCAGATTCCTTTGAGTTCTTCTCCTTCAAATACCTGAAACAAATTCACAAGAGACAACAAAAAATGTAATAACATACAATCACATTCAATCTACTTAAAAAGTAAAGGAATCTTAAGCCATCAAATGTAATATGACACTCAATGTAGGAAATAAATCATTAGTTGTATTGATATAAAGCTCAGAAAGAGATACAACCAAAGCCTTGACGTTGCAGGTCTCCTCCGATGTATCTGGGTTCCAACACCACTTCTAGCATCTCATGGTTAGCCTCAACAATGGAAGTTTAAGGCTTCTTCCCTTTAGTTCCAAACCAAACCAAACACACTATTCTCCCTTTACACACATAAACTAGAAGGCAAAAAGCTATAGATATCTTGCTAGTTATTCAAGCTCCAAAAAGACTAGTTCAACTTGGAAAAGGAGGAGTTTATATAGCTTTGATGGAGGGGAGATGGTTCCTATTATGATGGGAGAGGGCTTATCTCTTTGGTTTGTTCCATATTTATAGGGGAAAGGAGCCCAAATAGACTCCCTCGGCTCTATCCAACCCAACCATTTACCAGACTTCCATTCACGAAGCTTCTAGACCTGGAAGCTTCGACTCCATTTTTAAAAAATTCCCAAAAGAGGATCAACGCGAGTGGTAAAGGGCTCACTTGCGTCATGCGGCGCCAGTCCTGGTTTCAAAATATGCAAATCAACACTGGGAAAGAACTGAGCACTAGTGCCAGTGTTGAAAACTGGGGTTGAAGGAAGATTCTTGGGAAATGATGCAAGATGGGAATGTTCTACTCATGATTAGGGATGTAAAGGCATGCTCTTCATGACAAGAAAGAATATATAGTTCACTATAGAGTTCCTCCAGGATTGAGGAACGGGGAGTACAGGGACAATGACAAAATGTTGTGTAACAGATGCCCCCTAAAGCATGAAGGACGAACTATAGTAAGGGGTGAAATGCTTTACAAGTAGATGCATGGAATCAGAGACAGTTGTCGGAAAACCTGCAAGCAAGCATAGATACATATACATCACTAAAAACTATGATAAAATGATACATGAATCGTGGTATGGATGCAGCCATCCAGAGAAAGATCATGTAAATGGATCTAGTGTATGGGTGCATCCATCCAGTAATGAGGATCATATCGAACCCAAGGTATGGTCACAGTCATCCAATAATGAGAAGGATCACATATATCAACTCATGGTATGGTTGCAGCCATCCATGCGTGATCATGTCACATTGCCTTGCAACCTGGACTTTAGTAATCTGAGCCTAGGGTCTTGTGTTGCAACACAACTCAATCAAAGTACAAATTCTAACATGTGAATAGATGTGTCGAAGTCTAACATGCTAGAAAATCTCTTGATTACCACTCAATGTTGTGAACCGTTAACAAGCGCAAGAGAAACCACCAATAATAACGATGGCGCTCAAGGTACCTGCAACACAATCCATGGAATGTGAATAAGGAATTGAATTCGAAAACCCATGAAATCACCCGATCAAAAGCCAATGGTGTGAACTTGTCGTTGAGTGCAAAGAACTTGCCATTATGGCATGCAATCTCTAAGGTACTGGAAATGAGTCTCTCGGCCAACTTCCCGGATAATGAGCTGAAGTCAATAGGAAGTGACCTTGTCGAAGGAGGGCCATGATGTATCCCACATCATCAACGTGAGACAAAGGGATGTAATTATTATGGATGATACAAAGAATCAGGAATGAGTGTAACTGCAAAAGGATAACTCTTGAACATATTAGCGACATGACTCCAGAGTTTGGTAGCTTTTGGATCCATAGGATCGGAGGTCATGATGACATGGCAGAGATCAAATGGAAAGGAAAAAATGAATGGACCAACCTAGGAAAGTCAAAAATGAAGTATGGATATCCCAACCCGACACGAAGAAGAAAGTTTCATGTTCAAGAGTGAGCTTCCGACACAACTAATAGAATTTCTCATTTTTCCCCACCATTTCTGGCAGGTACCCCAATTAGTTTTTATTGCAAGCTTGAATGGGATAGCATGTGCTTGTACTGTAATTCCATCCTTCGGATGAATCCGACCTAGTAGTATTAATGAGCCCTAGGAAGGAGAATCTCATGTCTGTCATGGCGACAGAATCTGATGTCGTTTAATTTTTTAACGAGTCTAACAAAGGTGTAACTCGATATCTTTTTCATGTTTAGAGAGTTTGAAAAAGAAACAAAAAAGAAAACTCCAAAAGGTCCCTTTTCATACATTTATGTCTCTCGAGCTTGAAAAGGTAGAAAACAATACTTGAGAGAACCGCTTGAGCATGTCAATCAAGGAGTACCTTTTTCGTAAATAGTTTATCCCAGCCCAAAAAAGGGGTAAACATATATTGGGTAAACAATGTTTTGCAACCTTTAATGAGTTCAAAATGAAAAGAGCTCGGCAATACTTTCATGTTTCAAGAGTTGGAAAAGAGCTGAAAGTAGACTGACCATTTTTATTCTCTTTAACAAGTCAAAAAGGGAAAAATACTTGGCGATCTTTTCATTTGCATTTTTACGAATCGTGAAAAGAGCTTAAACACGAATCAAGCACCATCATCAGCAATCCAACACCTGTTGCACAAGAACAAGACATTATCCGATTTCTAAGGTAAAAATAGGCAAAAAGTGCTTTCAAAACCCTAAAATGTCATAAAAAATGAATAAAAAGGGGAAATGTAAATTATTTTTTTACCATTTACCTTTTTACCTTGTGTGGAGCAATTTTTATCCATTTGTGCCCTAGATTTTCAAGAGCAGATTGCGGCAAATCCAAGAGGTTGATCGATGAGCGGTCAGTTGTAGGTAGGAGCTAAGACTCTTAGCTTCATTTTCATACCCAATTTTCCTATTTTTAGCCCTTTTTTGGATTTTTTGAGGAGATTTTGGCAAAACAATTTTTCCCTCGGTCAGTGTGAGATCCAAGCTTGGGATCACGCCAATCAAGGGTTATTTAACACAGTCATTTGTGCCATCGGTGGTACTATTTTAAAAATAGTATCGTCGGTACAGAGAGGAGAAAAATTTTCATTTCCACCTAAATGCCTTGTTGCAAATCCAAATTTTTTTGGTCCAAGACTAAAGTTGACTTGAATATTTGGTGTTTGTAGGAAAAATACAACGAAAAATGGTTGATTGGAAAGAAGGCGAGCATGAGACAATTGATGCACATGCATTAGAAGATCAAAACTGTCTGAATTCTGTGAGGAATTGTGGGTTTCTCAAATTCTTCCTTACAACGGGCCTTTGTGCTCAACTTGAGAGGTTGCAATACTTGATTAGTCTTTAGGACATTGAACAGGAAGTCTTTGTGATCCAATACCAAGAGTTGGAGCTAGATTCTTCAGATATATACTTCATCGCTAGATTGTCCCGAAGAGGGGAACCAACCAATCGATATGGGTCCAGGCCCATTGGGGCAAGTGTGAACATGGTGTTGGCAGAACATTACCCAGAAGTGCTAAGATCAAAAAGCAGCAAGGTTGATATCATGAGTGTTAACGACCTTGTATTGAAAGCATGTCTCTTGACCATAAACAAAGTTTCTGGGGCTCAAGAATTGCATGAGTCCAACAAGTCCAAATTCTAGTATTCCATAGACTACACGACACCCATTGCCTTCAATTGGGTGGAAGCCATGAAGGTGAACATGAAGCGTTAGTTTCCAAAGCCCAGGCAGGGAACCTTAAATAGTTTGGATATGGTTCTGTTCTGGTGACCTTCTTTTTGGAGCAGATCCTACTATTTCACTATCAACTAGTAGAAGTAAACCCCCCATTTCCAAGAGACCCACAGATGGTTCGATGGAGTGAATTGATGCCCAGAACTGGTGGGGGCCAGCATATATCATACAAGCCTTCCTTATTTTTGTGGTTGAGGCGTCAGCTGATCGTGGTAGAGGATTGGCCATACAGTGGTATTGACTTCCGTGGCGATCCTGACATGCCACTCCTAGAGGGAGAAGATTTTGATGATGGCAGTAAGCAAAATAATTTTGATTTTTTGATTGTTTTTGAATTGTATGCATTTGTGACATTTTGATTTTGTAATTGCAGATGTAGGACCAAAGCGACCAGCAGGGATGTCCCTAATTTCTAGGCGCACTGCTTGATAGTTTGAGATTTCTCCTTATCAGAAAGGAGTCGATAATGAGGAGGAGATTGCGTAGAACATTGACAACTTGACCAGAGGCATCCCAGAGTATGCCCGGGTGGGTGACATTCCATGCTAGTATCAATGGAACACAGTGGGAGTGTCAGACCAGATCCGTCGTTTACTAACTCGAGTAGTATGAGTAGTGACGTGCTATCATGAGCACCATGCCGAGTAGTCCATAGTTTTAGCATTTACATTTTTGAGGCCTGCGAGCCACAGATGTACTGAACACATATATTATTTTTTTGGGGTTTTGATGTATGACACTCATATATATATATATATATATATATATATATATATATATATATATATATATTTCCTGTTTATTATGATACAATGTTTTGTTTTTTCACATGTTGTGTAAATGTCTATCTAACACATAATTAGCTAATGCATCTGTTAATGTATTCATATGCCTAGGAATATGATGATATGTGATGTAATAAAAATTTCTTTCCAATATACGAATATGCAAATAGATTCTCAATATATGAGGGTTTCTAACAAAATATTTCCCATTGAGCTGAAGAACAACACGCTGTGAATCAAGGTTAACAACCATTTCTATAATGTCAAGAGCGATAGATTCTGACAAGAGTTCAATAACTGCGCTGTACTCAACAATGTTTTTGTTTGTTTGACCCAAACAAGTGCCTTGAAGATCAATCAACTAACCATTAGGAGCTTAGATAGTCCATGCTGGGGAAGATAGATTCTGGGTACTATGGCAAGCACCACCAGCGAAACCGATGTAAGGAATCACAGACATCTGCAAAGCAGATGAAGACATAATAAGCAGGAAAGCTGCTTGGAAAACACACCAAACCAAAATTGCACAAAAATGAATAACACACTTATGTAAAAAAGTAGCCATGTGAGATGACTCAAGCATAGTAATTTTTTACGGAGTCCATTGTCAAACTCGGGTAATCAATCAAAAATGACGAAAACTAGAGTTTAACATTGACATGAAGTGTAAACATTGACTCAGCCAAATAATAGAGTAAAACTCACAAAAGGTTGTGCCCCGTGCCCCCCAAGCGAGTGAGGGTTACAAGTCGTAAGATGAAAACCCCATTGTGATAATGGGTCAATGGTAGAAACTCGAGGAGATGAGGAAAACCTGAACTCATGATGAGAAAAAGGTGCCCCCAGTTGAAAGATCTTGACAATGTCAGGATAAACTAAAATGTCAATAGGCAGCGTTGGGGTAATATTACCCATGTTCCCTTCCAACCAAACTTCATGAGTCATAATAGGCATTTGAAGTGGTTGGGTTAGGAAACAAGAAGAGAACTTCTCAAGACAGGTTGACATGACTGTCAAGCTAAGAAAGAACGAGAAACGATGATGAAATCATTCCATGGTGCTTCCTCCAGAAACATTATTTCCATGATACTTTCATCAGAAGGAAAAGTCTCGATTAAGGGATCGGGGGAATTTGAAGAACCAAGCCACGATGATTGAGAATACATGTTAAGAGAGGCACTTGAAACAGTATGATCAATAGGTACTGAAGTTGAAGCCAAAACAATCTCCACATAATTGATCTCGGCATGGCTTAATGGCATGACATCACCCCATGTATCAACAATATTAGAAGAGGGAATGACCCAAGGATCAGACTTAACTGAGATCATGTCGACTGAGGCAACATGCAGAGGTGGGAGAGGAAAAATACCCATCAAAGCATGATCTTTAGAAATTCTAGCCCCCCCACACTCATAAGGAGCACTGGTATGCTTCACGTATGGAACATTTCCATCCGAGGAAGAAGAAGCAAAGAAATACAATTGGTCGACTGTGACAATTTTCCCTTGATGGGTAAAACGTAGCACGCAGAATAGAGAAGAGGCCACAACATACATAGCATGGGTCCAACTTCGTCCGAGTAGAATATTATAATTAATATTTTCATCCAAAATTCCTACTTCGACATGTACTATCTTTCCTTCCAAGGTAATGGCAAGATTAGGAAGGACACCAAATGGTTGAGAATCACACCAATCGAAGGCTTCCAAAGTGTTGGGTGATCGGTTCAAGGTAAGAGAACCAATTTCCTTCCAACAAGAGACATACATGATTCAGGTGGAATCACCTTCATCAATGACGGTCTTGTGAATTGTCTTCTCCTAAATGAGGAAGGAAATATGATGAGGTAAGTGTGGAACATGGTTTTCCATATCAAAACAAATGAGATTGGACTCAGATGGATCAATACCTCCAATAGCCAAAGGAAATGCTTTCTGTTGAGAAGGATAGATTTGAAGGGCCTCAAGAGAACACATAGTTGATGGCACTTGAGCCAAATCCTCAATAATGTTATAATGCTGAGCGGCTCGAGCATTTAGAATGTACGAGGACTTTCGCAGTACACCCTTAGAGGGTGATCGAATAAGGAAATCAGGATTAGGTCACTCTATATGGAGAGGACCAGAGGTAGATGGGATAGAGGAGGAAGGGGTGACTTCTTTCTCTTTCCCTGCTATCGAAGTAGGTGTTTGATAATATTTTGATTTGGTAGCCACATTTATAGGCGTACTCATCATAAACACTTGGGAACGTGAGGAAGTGGAACACTGAGGTTGGTTTACCATATGGGTCTACTGGGAAGGAAAGGGCTCTTTCAACACAACTGGGGTCCCTCTGAGAAGGTGACTAACTTCATACTGTCGAGGACAATCTTTAGTATAGTGATCCTCCTCATAGATGAGGCATGGATACTTGGGCTTCCTTTGAGAAGCATCACCAGCAGATGACTTAGGAGGGCCCTATTTTGGGGCATCAGCTTTGGCCTTGCCTTTGCCCTTCTTTTTACCTTTAGAGGATTTTTCTGCTGTGGTAGATTGGACAGTGTGAACCTCAGAGGTTTTACCAGGACCAAGTGAATTTCGAGAGGGATCATTGGAACTAGTGTTTGAGACCGCCTTCTACTTGGAAGAAGATTTCGTAGGGGTCTAAGACACAGAACCAATCACTCCATCAACAGGTGGGGTAGCTAGAGACTTCAATGATGTTAGATCAGATGATGGTCTTGGAGCATCGGGTAACATATCATATAACGTGCTAGATTGTGAGTAGACAAGGTCTAAATACTAGGCACGAGTGATGGCTTACTCCTCAGTGACACAGCCACACAACCACCCGTAGCTATGTCCTTAGCAATTTTGTTGATGAATGACTTGCTAAACCATTCGTTCAATAGCTAATCAGTAATTTCAAAATTGTTCAGGTGACCCCGACACATCCTTTCATGGATTTGATCGGAGATATGGGTCGCAGTGTCTTGCTTAAGGGACGTAAGCAGATGGGTGCCAGTTTCATATCGAATGGGCAACTGAAAATGTGTGAGGAAAGCCATAGCAAGAGTGTTAAAGTCATTGTAGGTACCTCGAGGTAATTCGATGTACCACTTGGCTTGAACACTTGTGAGAGTTCGTTGAAAAATTCGAAGACGAATAGAATCATCAACATACGAATTAGTGGAGCACCAAAGGTGATATGTCATCATGTGGGCTTGTGGATCCTCCTTCACTTTCCCCACAAACTTCGAGCAATCGCTCAGAATCTTGGATAGGACTAGAGGCTAGTATGGAAAATGAATAATGGGATCATTCGTGAGTTTAGAAACATCTGGCAGCTCCAATGTGGCCAAGAATGGAAATTGCATATTAAAAGGAATTTGGGGCCTCTGAGTAGGCCCGAACTATAGAACCCATCCTTGTTGGTAAGGATTGTGTCCCCATAGTGGAGGATTTTGATCATATGGCATTTTATTTCCCCCCCACTGTAGGTTACCTTTCCCGTAGGGAGGATTCTGACCTAGGTAGCCTTGATACTATCCAGCCATAGGCTACTGATAAGAAACATACGGGTTAAAAAGCTATTGAGCCTGTTGGCCTTGGAAATACGGATTTTTCACCCGATCCCCTTGGACATAAGGATTCTGAACCTGTTGCCCTTGGACATAAGGATTTTTCACCCGATCCCCTTGGACATAAGGATTCTAAACCTGTTGCCCTTGGACATAAGGATTTTGACCCCGTTGCTGCAGGACTTGACCTTGACTTGGCAAAGGTTGACCTTATTGGTATGAGTACAAGGGTTGCTATTGCCCGGGCTGACCTTGTTGTTGTAAAGGTTTCCCCTGCGGCTACAGAGGTTGACCTTACGAGGGCATAGCTTAGGAAGCTTGGTGAACAAACTGCGTCTGCGGCTGTAAAGTTTGTTGCGACTGTTGCAAGGGTTTCCCCTGTGATTGTTGCAGTGTCTGCCCTTGCTACTGCAAGGATGACCCTTGTAGCTACAAAGGTTTCCCTTGCTGCTGCAAGGGTTGTCCTTGCTGCCACAAGGGTACTTCAATAGTTCCTAGAGAAATACCTTGAAGGTTCTCAAATTAAATTTGGCCATATCCACCAGGCACGGCGGATGGACCAGGCTAAACATAAGGTTCAGCTTGAGGGACATAAGGTAGATTTACCATCGCTTGTGAACCAATGATATGGAACATAAGGAGGTTGGAATGGACCCTGAATAACATATGGCTGCTAGTACTAGACGTTACTTGACCCAGACGGACCAGCAGGGTTCAAGTGCTGGTATTGGACATTACTCGATCTAGAATGGCCAACATGGTTTGGAATAGCACCATAAGAGGGCTGATTCATTCCACCCATGTGAGTTTGTGAGCCACTCACATTGGTTGTGCCAGACAACATGGAGATATTCAGATCTTGCCCCCTAGGCATTGGTACAACCTATCCACTTACTGGAGGGGTCGAAGAACTCATAGAGACTTGACTCGAGACTGTCGATTGAACTGGAAGAGTCGGTTGAATCGAAAAAATGAGCGGATTTGGAACAATGGGTTGTACTGGAATTGAAGTGACTACAATATGCATAATCAGTTGAGAGGTCAGGTTCTGAACGAACGAACCTGAGGTAGGCATAGTGCCAGACAACCAGATAGGGTTGTGATACAATGATGAAGCACTAGGAGTGCCCGACACCAACTAAGCTAGAGAGGTATAACCATGTGGCAATGAAGGCCCGCTATACTCAGGGTAAACGTTGGTCGGAATGCTTCCCATGTAAGGGAAACCTTTAGGAGGGAATTGATATCCCTGTTCATCAACAATGTGAGGAGTGTGTGTAGAAAAAACCTCTGAGTGACCCAGAGAGGAGACTAGAATCTTGCCTTCTGATTCCATGGGTGGAAACAAATGACGACGGACAACTGAAGATGTTTGAGGGGATAATTCCAAAGGAATACCCGGTTGATCGTATGAAAACTACGGATGCTGTGGTTATATCACAATAGGATTGAAAAAAGGATTCAGAGGGAAAATAACTAGTCCTTGCTGACCTTTGGGGGTCGGCAGACTCTCGGGAGTCTCAATAGGATTATTTGAATATTTCAAGCTAGACTCATAAGGTGACTAACTATCTGATGGGGGAGGATGAGATGAAAAACCTTGGACACTCAGAACAATTCCAAGTTCAACACCTTGATCCTCGAGTGACTGTGGGAGTTCAGGAAGAGGCTCCTCAGATGATCTTTCAGATGGAGTGGAAGAGGAACTAGGTGAACCTGATGGTTCTGCCACGATGACTTTGTCTCAAACAACAAGAGAAAAGAGATTAATTTCAGGGCTTCTTCAAAATATATTAAAGGTATACTCATGATGTGGTCTAGAATAAGACTATCAGGAATGTGATGTGATTGTGGGAAACAATTTTTTAAGACGTTGAAACAGACTGGTGCCTTTTCATGTTTTAAGAGTTGAGAAAAAGGAAAAGATGACTCTATCACTTTCGGTTTGAACGAGATCGAAAGGACAAGTGCTCGATGATCTTTTAAATTTAGAGAGTCAAAAAGACCAAAATGACTACTCAAGATAATCTAGGCAAAAGGATTACCAGGTAACCGTGAACTGCAGAATACCTCCTGGCGAACTGAGAAGTACGGGTAGGCAATCACCCCGAATGCAGTGTTCAGTGCATCACGTTTATAAGGCGGCATACTTGACTTCCTATGGATAAAGTACTGCAAACCTAGTGGGGTATCCCTTGATATATGCGACAGTATGGGGAGAACAAGTCCGTACTAGAACTATCTAGTGCCAAAGCAAATGACAGTTGCTAGGTTTAAAGATGCCAAAACACGTCTCTAGCCTAGACCTCTAAAATGTGAGCATTAAGTTTCAAATGTGCCTTAGGTTAATTGAATACATTTTAAAGTTTATCTTGAAATTATGTCTCAGTTTTCAGGCCCTATCGATGTGACTCAAAAAACTCCTATATGCAGCTAAATGAGACAAAACCCTTTCAATTCGATGAATGTTTACACTAATGAGAGTAGAGAAAACAATCAATGCAACAAACAAGAAACTGAAAGCAAGATGACTCTTCACTACTTCGCTTTTTGAAACAAAATAATGAAAAATATTTCCACTTCCTATCTTCCTATCAAATGCACTTCAACTAGTCCTTTCAATGGTAAAAGAAGTTCATTTCCTTTCGAATGCAAAATGATGATGCAATTCTAGCTTTCAATGATGCTACTTAATGCAACATATCAATTCAGCAAACTAGAATGATGTATTTTTCAATGGAATGATAAAATGAATCTTTCACATAAACACTTCAATGAAAAATTTTCAAACAATGAACATCAATCATATGTAAAAGATGAAAAAGAGAACTCTTTCCAAACCAAACATGCAAAGACTCAATAGAAACAAGACGAGAAATTGTAATCTATGCTCGAAAAGAGACGTTCAACCAAGAGAAGAGAAAATGAAACTTTTCAAACTTGTTCAATTGAAACCAAAGCAATAAAAAGAACTAGAACACAAAATGCATGGAGCAGTTAACCAACCACTTGACTTGTTGAGCACACAAACAACTGAATGGACAATGACCTAGATGCCCTAGGGCCACAAACCATCCAAAGACTCAAAAAATCAAGTAAGGAAATCTCAAACCAAACAAGCACACCAAACAAGCTAATGAAGCTTTCTAGCTAGGGAGAACAAAGGAAAATAGGCTAAGAGGAAGAAATTATGAGGGCAAGACACACTGGTTATGATTCAGGAGAAACCCTGATCTTCACCTACAGGAATCAGCATGATTGCCTAACTGACAACAAGTGCCACAAGGGGTACGACGTGACTGTTTAAGAGCAATTCGCACTGGTTGGCATGATTGTTAGAAAATAAAACGTGCTGATTGAGGATTTCAAGGAAAAAATAAAAATTTTCAAATCTCAAAACCAGACTTGTCACTCTAAATTTTAGAACCAAAGCAGTAAACCAGGGAAGCACAGAAAACCAAAGGGAAAGGGTGATACAACAAAAGTTCACACAAACCACGAAATGAAAAACAATCAAAAGAGAGGGATGGCTCCCCAGTATGGTCGCCAATTTGTGGAGTAGGTAAATCTCCTCTGTGGATAGAGGTGATCCCTCTAGCCCTAGAGTGGGTCTAGCCACAAACAAAACAACCTAATGAAAACTTCCTTAGACTAGAATCGAATAAGAGGGCCTACCTCTTAGAATGCTAATCCACTTGATGGTGACCTCGCTCCTTTGCTTCAACTTCCTTTGAGTTCTTCTCCTTCAAATACCTGAAACAAATACACAAGAGACAACAGAAAACGTAATAACATACAATCACATTCAATCTACTTAAAAATTCAAGGAATATTAAGCCATCAAATGTAATATGAAACTCAATGTAGGAAATAAATCATTAGTTGTATTGATATAAAGCTTAGAAAGAGATACAACCAAAGCCTTGACGTTGCAGGTCTCATCCAACGTACCCAAGTTCCAACACCACTTCTGGCATCTCATGGTTAGCCTCAACAATGGAAGTTTACGGCTTGTTCGCTTTAGTTCCAAACCAAATAAAACACACTATTCTCCCTTTACACACATAAACTAGAAGGCAAAAAGCTATAGATATCTTGTTGGTTATTCAAGCTCCAAAAAGACTAGTTCAGCTTGGAAAAGGAGGAGTTTATATAGCTTTGATGGAGGGGAGATGGTTCCTCTTATGATGGGAGAGGGATTATCTCTTTGGTTTGTTCCATCTTTATAGGGGAAAGGAGCCCAAACTGACTCCCTCGGCTCTATCCAGCCCAACCATTTACCAGACTTCCGTTCATGAAGCTTCTAGACCTGGAAGATTCGACTCTATTTTTAAAAACTTGCCAAAAGAGGATCGGTGCGAGTGGTAAAGGGATCACTTATGCCGCTCGACGCCAGTCCTGGTTTCAAACTCTGCAAATCAGCACGGGGAAAGAACTGAGCACTAGCATCAGTCTTGAAAAATGGGATTGAAGGAAGATTCTTGGGAAATGATGCAAGAGGGGAATGTTCTGCTCATGAATAGGGATGTAAAGGCATTCTCTTCATCATGGGAAAGCATGTAAATTTCACTGTAGAGGTCCTCTAGGATCGAGGAATGGGGAGTACAGGGACAGTGACAAAATGTTGTGTAACATGCACCCATGTAGTCCCCATATTGTTATTATTGTGCCCCATAGAAGCCCACTATTATTATTGTTGTGCCCTTACATGATTATTGTTATGTCAGCTTTGATTATATTGTGCCCCCTTAGACTCCTATATAGAGAAAGGAGGTTTTGTCATTTCAATCATCCAAGAATTGTTTATTTATGTAATGTGAATGAGGTTTCCCCCTCGAAGAGGATAATTTTTAAGTCGTTGATCTATCTATTTGTAAGTTGGTTGCATAACACTCTTCCTGTCACATTTTCATTAGATGAGCTTCTCCCTCGTGAAATTTTTGCTTTCCTTGAGTTGGTAAAGAGAATATCTTCCCCTGAGTTATTCCTTTACCAAAGGTATTATAAGTTTGGACCAACAAGTTGCCAAGGGAATCAAAATTTTGATTCACTAATTTATTAACAATTTGTAACATTAAGGAAAATGCATATAGGATGGTGACAAATCATTCATTAGGATGGTGATCATTAAACTTTCCTCCACATCTTTAAAAACACATTCCACGAGTTTTTGTCAAATATTTTTCAAATGAAAGATATAATCTAAAACATTTTCCCCTTCAACCATATTTTGATTGAACTATTTAGTGTCAATCATCTTTTTGAAAGTTTTCCATGAAGTCCAAGTATTATATACATTTTCAATATGAATATAAAACTCATTAATGATTCAAGATATTGAAAGTCAAAGTTCCTTCTCATGTTTTGCTTCTCATTTTTCTAATGCTTTATCGTCAATGGACTTAATTGAAATTTTGTATCTGTTACATATATATTTCTACAAATAATTAAAGACTAATGTATTTTTCACATGGTGATGCTAAGTCATGTAGTTGGGTCCTTCCAAATTTCTTGATTTAATAAATAGATTGACTAGTATTGAGATGGTGCATTATTTTTCAAATGGCCACAATCAAGAAATTGAATACTATAATGCATAAGAGACATTACACTAGTGAAAATGAGTGCTATTGGGGCTTGGCCTTGACTCTGTGATAACATCAACAAAAAAAACATTGATAAAATATTTTAATCGACTCTTATCAACACTTTTAGTTACAAATTACAATTTGAAATGGTCAAACTTTGAAAATCCAACAATGGTCATGCCCAATTTGAAGTCAACAATCTTGCTTAAAAATTAGATTGTAATATAAAATGAACAAGTTCTCAATTCATAGTAAAAGCCTCCCTTAAGTTATAAGGGTCGCTAATGAATAAAACATTACATTAGCCCTCATCTCTCCAATTTCATATCAATAAAATCATATACCAATTTTCAATCATGTGATTCCAAAGAAATGGTTTTTTAATATATCACTTTTACATAAACTCACAAATTAACATAGGTTCCATGCCATTAATTAAAGAAGGGAAAAACAATGAGGATCAATTTTAATAATGGGGGTGTGACCACTGTTGAATTTATGTCGATTGTAGATTTTGGGATATTCTCAGAATTTGACGGCCACTCTTGTCACCATCAAATTCTGAGATATTTCTAAATTCTGCAATCAACATAAGGATGCCCCACATGCTTTTCTTTGTTGTACATGGATATCCTTACATGGATGACACCAATTAAATCAAATTTACTACAACCCAAATCATCTCCATATTTTGAAGCAATCTTGAGTGCCTCAAAATTTTACTTGAGGAAGAGTTGAGATTATTTTTTCAAAATAAGGAAGTGTTGAAATTATTAATAAATTGTTGAAAATGATGATCTCATGGCCAAATGATAATTTAATTCCAGACCAATCTTCAGTGCTACAGAAGGGTCATTTAAGATAGATGAATTTGAAGAGGTTTTTCGTTACACCAAAACCTGCGGGCATTAGTGAAATTTCCAAACCAGTAACTAGGATCCCTAGGGTGGAAATTATGGATTCCATAGACGTGTGGTGATTCTTCCAACACCCACCTCTTGAAGAGGTTTTCCATTATACCAAAAATCATAGGTATTAGTGAACTTTCCAAATTGGTAACTAGGATCTCTAGGGTGGAAATTATGGATTCTATAGAGGTGCAGTGATTCTTCCGACACCCCCCCCCCCCACCCCCAACCCTTAAGACAGAGCTTAGGGGGATCGATCCTAGGTCCAGGCTTTGATAACATGAAGAGGTTTCTCGTTACACCAAAACCCGCAGGCATTAGTAAAATTTCCAAATCGGTAACTAGGATCCCTAGGGGTGGTAATTATGGATTACATAGAGGTGTGTTGATTCTTCCAACATAATTTAGCATTGAAGGCACGAATGAAGCATTAGATAGCGACTAATGGTGATGAAATCCAGTGAAAATAATTTATAATATCTCCCATCAATAGAACCAAATCAAAGCTATTGACATCAATTAGATCAGGGTTTGAAATCCCGTTGTTTCTGTATATCAAAACCACAAATATTAGATTCACCAAATCTACATTTTATTCTTCAAGTTGAAATCCTTTTAGAGTTGTCTTGCATAGGTTTCTTTTTAGTGTGTTAGAAAGTGCCTTGGCTGAGTCATAATTATTTTATAAATATGGAGTTGATATATTGTACTTTCCCTGACCACAGATCCTGTTGAAGCATGTAGTGGTGTAATTTGATTTGGTGCTGAACAAATATGGAGGGCATGAACATGGGGACTATGCTATTGAACATGGTTTACAAAAATAAAATAAAAATGGTATTGGGAATGAAGGTAATTGACATATTTATAGGATTATGACAGTTTTTACAATACAAGTTTATAATTGTTTTGTTTTGATTTATTTTTAAAGATTTGAAATTTATAAGTATTTCTTCAAATTTAAAATTTATTTTGTCATAAAATTCTTCATTGATGAAGAAACTAAGTTAGACATTAGAGTTTCCTTCTTATTTATTCATCATGGACTTCTCATCACCATGCTATTATACTCTTGCTATATCAAACTTTATTTATCATGGGTTTGATACCATAATAAATTTAGCAAAAGTGTCCTTATACACAATTTAATTTAATTAATTAATTAATTGAATATTTTACCATGATGAATATATAACTCTTCTAAGTAATGCATAATTTTATTAATTAGAGAAAAAAAAACATTACATATCGGTGAAAGACATAATTTTATCTCAACATACCATGTGTTCTTAATAAACAACTCAAGGATGATCAGTATGACAAGACCTATCTATATTCAAGGGAATACAACATTTAATTTTATTATTCTTAAAGAAATACATTTTAGAATAATATACAAAAACTATTTAACTCAATAACTAAATAAATTTTAGGAATATGAGATTAATAATTTTTCCATATAAGTTGTTTATGCTATTTTTTAAAATTTCTATATTACATCATAAAGATGATAAATTCACATTTTACTTCTACTATATTAAACCAGTTATGTGATTGATCCGGATTTAAACAGGAACGCAACAAATTACAGAGATAACCATATACACAAAGATGCAGCGGAAATAATACTTCATTTCATTAATGGAAAATACTGAAATATGCTTACAACCAGAAATGGAAATAAACCAGCTAGGGCGATGGTAGCTTATCTCTGAGAAGAGATGTGGTGGCCACATGCCTCTAAACTGTGTTACAATGAGGCTCGAAGGCCTATTTATTGTTGAGAAACACTGGAAAACCCTTAACATTCCAAAACCTAACCCTAGGAGATGAAACGCCAAACTGTGGGCCCCGTTTGGGGGTAAATTGGTACACCAACTTCCCGGGGTCGTAACTTTGGCATATGATCTCCGTTTGACGCGTACAATAGCTCATTAGAAAGATCTATCTGAGCACTATCATTGTTGGAACGGGCAACATCGGTCCATTCCATGTACCCATGTTGCCCCTGGATTCCCCAAAAAACGTCGTTTAGGGCCTCAAAACGGCTCCGGAAGTTCAGGACCCGAAAAACTGCTAAAAATAGTAAGTTGTGCTACAATTAAGGAAACTGAAAATGCTGAGAAAGACAATGGTGGGGGTCCAGGTGGACTTGGCAGGTGGCCACCAATATCCACCTGGATCATTCCTCCCCCCTTAGGAAGCAATGGTCCCCATTGCGTTGAGCTCCTCCATGAGATGAGGAAACTTCTGCTGAACTTGTTCCCTGGTGAGCCACTTGCCCTGCTGAAGGAGTTGGCCTGCTTTGACAACTCGATACAGTTGGATATTCTGTTGGCGAGTGTTCTTGATCTGTGTGTCCATGATCCGATCAGTTGCAGCTTGTTCCATGCAATCTGGATTTAATTCTGTGGGTTTGAGCTGTTCTGCAATGTCGGATGTGTCTAGCAATGGTGGAAAGTATGGCCGAAGGCGGTCCACATTGAACACTGGGTGCAGGCCAAGGAATGGGGGAATGCTGAGCTCAAATGCATTGTCTCCCATAGCCTTAGTAATGGTGTAAGGACCATATCGGAGTGGTCTCAATTTCCGATAGGCTCCAGTAAGGCGTTCCTTTTGCAAATGCAACCAGACTTTGTCGCCCACCTGAAACTTGTGTGGCACCCGGTGTTGATCATGTCGCTGCTTGTACTTGGCATTTGATTTCTCAAGAATGTCATGGACCTGCTGGCGAATATGTTGGATGCGCTCAATGAAGCTGGTGGCCTTATCTGTTTCGGACTGGACATGAGCTGAATTCATGTGAGTAGCTGCAAGTGGCATGGCCACATCAATGGGGCATAGTGGCTGGAATCCCAAACCCACCTGAAAAGGGCTATGGCCAGTGGAGCTGTGAAGAGCTCGGTTGTAGCTGTGCTGAACATAGGGGAGGCTCTCGTCCCATGTGCGTGGATGCTTTGAGTTATACATGCGCAGAATGTGCACAATCATCCTATTGACAACCTCTGTCTGGCCATCAGTTTGAGGATGGAAGGCTGTGGACTTCGTGAGTTTGGTGTCCAGCATTGACCAGAGACTGGACCAAAATGTGCTGAGAAACCGACTGTCCCGATCTGAGATGATAGACTGTGGGATCCCAAAGTGCACCCACACTCGTTCAAAGAAGAGTTTAGCAGTGGCTTCTGCTGTGATATTCTTCTTGCAGGCCATCATAATGGCCATCTTCGAGAACCTGTCGACGACCACAAAAACACAGTCATTTCCATGCTTAGTGGAAGGAAGGCCTGACATGTAATCCATGGAGATGGATTCCCAAGGTCGACTAGGGGTAGGCAACGGGGTATAGAGGCCGTGCTTCTTAATGGTCGGTTTGGCAATGGCACAGGCAGTACATGATCGGATGTACTTCCCAACATCCTGTCGAAGATTCGGCCAATAGAAATAATTTTGCAGTACTGCCACTGTTTTCTCGACCCCGAAATGCCCAGCAGCCCGACTGTAGTGTGCTTCCCAAATCATCTTGGCACGCTCGCTTGAAGGAACACAAAGGTGACCGAGGTGGCATAATAGGGCATCCTGGAGGTGAAAATCTGCAACATGCCGACCCTCCAAGAGTGTCTGGTATGTGTGGCCGAATTCTGGGTCGCTTTTGTAGAGAAGTGGCCAATCAGAAGTCTCGTGCCCACAAGAGTTGAGCACGGTGGTTAGCGCCATGATCGGTGGTCGACTGAGGCAATCTGCAACATTATTGGTGCTGCCCTTTTTATACTTGATATTCAAGTGAAACTGTTGCAGGTATGTAGACCACTTCTGATGGCGATCATTCTGCAATTTCCCTTGGGTCTGTATGAACTGCAGAGGTCGGTGGTCTGTGTGGATGACCGTTTCCTTCCCCAAAATGTAATGCTTCCATTGTCGGCAGGCCTGTACAATGGAATACATCTCTTTATCATAAGTGGGGTACTTCCGGACTGTGTCTGAAAGTGTTTCACTGTGATATGCCACTGGATGTCCATGTTGAGTAAGGACTGCCCCAATAGCATAGTCAGAGGCATCTGTCTCGACCTCAAATGGTTGTTGTAAATCTGGTAACGCGAGCACTGGTGCCGTGCAGAGGCGATCCTTCAACTCCTGAATGCCTTCTGTTGAGATTCAGACCAAAAGAATTTTGCTTTCGCCCCGCCCTTGGTGACTTGACTCAAGGGCCAAGAAATATGAGAAAACCCCAACACAAACCTGCGGTAGAAGTTGGCAAGACCTAGAAAGCTGCGGAGCTCTGTTAGAGTGGTTGGAGAGGGCCAATCCCGAATGACTTGGATCTTGGCTGGATCGACATGCACCCCCTGTTCATCAATGATGTATCCCAGATACTGAACCTGGGTCATGCCAAAAGTGCATTTCTCCAAATTGGCACATAGCTTGTGTTGCCGCAGTGTTTGGAGAACCTGTCGGATGTGGTGGAGGTGCTCTTCCCAACTCTGGCTGAAGATCAGAATGTCATCCAAGTATACTACTACAAAGGAGTTGGTGAATGGCCGCAAGATGTCATCCATTAGCCTCATAAAGGTTGCAGGAGCATTCGTCAATCCGAAAGGCATGACCAACCATTCGAAGAGGCCCTCCTTGGATTTGAAGGCAGTCTTCCACACATCGGAGGGTTCGATTGGTACCTGGTGATATCCTGACTTCAGATCGATCTTGCTGAAATATTTCGCCCCCTTTAGTTGGTCTAGGAGGTCATCAATCCGCGGGATCGGGTACCTATTACGGACAGTGATCTTGTTCAGCGCCCGATAGTCAATACAGAGTCTCCACGTCCCATCCTTCTTCTGTACCAACACGATCGGGCTCCCACAGGGCGATGAACTCGGACGGATGTGACCTTTCTGCAGGAGCTCCTGAATCTGCCTCTTGATTTCATTGTTCTCCAGAACGGAGCGCCGATAAATTGGTCCATTGGGTAGCGGCGCACCTGGGGTCAGATCGATGGAGTGCTTGACTTGACAGTGCAGAGGAACCCCTGCCGGGGAGGTGAAGATGTCCTCGTACTCCTCCACAACCTTGTCCATCTGTAGTTGTCGTGCAGAGGGACCCCGTTTGGAGGCCGCGGCCACTGTCTTCTTCTTTCCTTGAGGGCGTATCATCAGGAAAACAAATTTCCTGGTTTTGGAAATGATCTTACTGCATTGTTTTGCAGTAATCAAAGAGATGGCGGCAGGTGGTGCTACCTCTGGTATCCTGAACAACTTATTTCCCAATGTAATAATAACAGCACGGGGCCTTGATTCATACACAGCATGTCGCTTCCACAAGTATGGTTGTCCTAGTAATACATCACAAACTTCAAGGGGAGCAATGTCACACAATACCTCATCCGTGAAGGGCTTGATGTTGTATGGAAGGCGACACTGCTGGCTCACGCGAAGATCTCGTCCTTGGTGAAGCCACCCAATGGTGTATGGTTGTGGATGTGCTGTGGTCGGTAAGCCCAACCGCTTCACGACCTCTGCCGAAATGAGGTTCTTTTGACTCCCGCTATCAACAATGAACTGTATCGGGGAGCCCTTTACCCACATCTGGGAGTGGAAGAGACGCTCCTCCTCCTCTGGATCTTCGGGTTCATTTTTCTGGATCTTTGCGGTAGCAACAGTGGCGCTGGGATCCGCATCAATGATCTGCTTCCCTTTTTCATACCCCTTATCGGGTTCTGACTCAGAGTCGGAACATGCATCTGATTCTGAAACCTTTAGCTCAGCCACCAGTGACTGCTTGGCCCGACACTCACTTGTGTTGTGAGTGGAGCTCTTATGGAACTCGCACCATTTTCCAGTGTCCTTTTTCGGCTTCGCGGCGCTGTTCTTTGCTTGCAGCTTCGGCTGGTTGTCTTGGGCTGTCCCGCCTTGGCTTTGTCCTTTGTTCTGTGGTTTAGGGGCACCTTTCCCCTGCTTTGGATTCGCAGATCCAAAGTCTCGCTTCTTTTGTTTAAACTTCTGCTCGACCTTGACGGCATATCGGTATGCTGCGCCGAGCGAGGGGATGTTTAGGAATTGTATTTCTTCCTGGATGTACTTGTGCAGGCAGCCACGGTATTTGAGTATCAAATGTTGCTCCGAATCCTTGATACCCAACTTTGTGCGAAGGGTATGGAAAAGATTGGTGAACTCCGGCACGTCTTGGTCCCTTCCCTGCCGCAGCGTGGTCCACTTTATGTATTCATCCTCATAGCTTCCGACAGGGTAGTACTGCTCCTTGATGGCATCCCGGAACGAATCCCAGGTGGGTGCGGCTGAAAATAGTGAGCCAGTACTTTCATCCTTCTGCTCGCAGTAGGTTTCCCACCAGTCCTTGACGTGGGGGGCTGCTTTGAGAAGAGCAAAAACAATCTTTTCCCGACTCGAAAATTCATGAACAGAAAAATAACCCTCTAGCAGATTTAACCATTTATCTACGGCATCTGCGTCTATCTGACCCTCGAATATGGGGATTTCAAAATTAACTTGTACCTTAAAGGGTGTGGCGTTTCCAGAGTAGCTGCTGGAAGCCGATGCGTTGCTTCTGGGTAGCCGCTGAAGGATCTGGGCAAAGCTGTCCATCATCGCGTTCCGTTGTCGCTCGAGGGCTTCTTCGAGCAAGATTTTGATGGGATCTCCTGCCCCCTCGTCTTTCTTCTCGTCCGCCATGGGAGGCCGTCGGGATTTGCGAGGCTGGTCTTGCAAAGGTTCAACCAGTTCAAGCCCTAACTCCTTATATCCCGACCTTGTTGGGGACATGCAAAGAAAAACAGAGAAAAAGCAGACCGCTCTGATACCACTGATCCGGATTTAAACAGGAACGCAACAAATTACAGAGATAACCATATACACAAAGATGCAGCGGAAATAATACTTCATTTCATTAATGGAAAATACTGAAATATGCTTACAACCAGAAATGGAAATAAACCAGCTAGGGCGATGGTAGCTTATCTCTGAGAAGAGATGTGATGGCTACATGCCTCTGAACTGTGTTACAATGAGGCTCGAAGGCCTATTTATTGTTGAGAAACAATGGAAAACCCTTAACATTCCAAAACCTAACCCTAGGAGATGAAACGCCAAACTGTGGGCCCCGTTTGGGGTAAATTGGTACATCAACTTCCCGGGGTCGTAACTTTGGCATATGATCTCCGTTTGACGCGTACAATAGCTCATTAGAAAGATCTATCCGAGCACTATCATTTTTGGAACGGCAACATCAGTCCACGGTCCATTCCATGGACCCATGTTGCCCCTAGATTCCCCAAAAAACGTCGTTTAGGGCCTCAAAACGGCTCCGGAAGTTCAGGACCCGAAAAACTGCTAAAAATAGTAAGTTGTGCTACAATTAAGGAAACTGAAAATGCTGAGAAAGACAATGGTGGGGGTCCAGGTGGACTTGGCAGGTGGCCACCAATATCCACCTGGATCATTCCTCCCCCCTTAGGAAGCAATGGTCCCCATTGCGTTGAGCTCCTCCATGAGATGAGGAAACTTCTGCTGAACTTGTTCCCTGGTGAGCCACTTGCCCTGCTGAAGGAGTTGGCCTGCTTTGACAACTCGATACAGTTGGATATTCTGTTGGCGAGTGTTCTTGATCTGTGTGTCCATGATCCGATCAGTTGCAGCTTGTTCCATGCAATCTGGATTTAATTCTGTGGGTTTGAGCTGTTCTGCAATGTCGGATGTGTCTAGCAATGGTGGAAAGTATGGCCGAAGGCGGTCCACATTGAACACTGGGTGCAGGCCAAGGAATGGGGGAATGCTGAGCTCAAATGCATTGTCTCCCATAGCCTTAGTAATGGTGTAAGGACCATATCGGAGTGGTCTCAATTTCCGATAGGCTCCAGTAAGGCGTTCCTTTTGCAAATGCAACCAGACTTTGTCGCCCACCTGAAACTTGTGTGGCACCCGATGTTGATCATGTCGCTGCTTGTACTTGGCATTTGATTTCTCAAGAATGTCATGGACCTGCTGGCGAATATGTTGGATGCGCTCAATGAAGCTGGTGGCCTTATCTGTTTCGGACTGGACATGAGCTGAATTCATGTGAGTAGCTGCAAGTGGCATGGCCACATCAATGGGGCATAGTGGCTGGAATCCCAAACCCACCTGAAAAGGGCTATGGCCAGTGGAGCTGTGAAGAGCTCGGTTGTAGCTGTGCTGAACATAGGGGAGGCTCTCGTCCCATGTGCGTGGATGCTTTGAGTTATACATGCGCAGAATGTGCACAATCATCCTGTTGACAACCTCTGTCTGGCCATCAGTTTGAGGATGGAAGGCTGTGGACTTCGTGAGTTTGGTGTCCAGCATTGACCAGAGACTGGACCAAAATGTGCTGAGAAACCGACTGTCCCGATCTGAGATGATAGACTGTGGGATCCCAAAGTGCACCCACACTCGTTCAAAGAAGAGTTTAGCAGTGGCTTCTGCTGTGATATTCTTCTTGCAGGCCATCATAATGGCCATCTTCGAGAACCTGTCGACGACCACAAAAACACAGTCATTTCCATGCTTAGTGGAAGGAAGGCCTGACATGTAATCCATGGAGATGGATTCCCAAGGTCGACTAGGGGTAGGCAACGGGGTATAGAGGCCGTGCTTCTTAATGGTCGGTTTGGCAATGGCACAGGCAGTACATGATCGGATGTACTTCCCAACATCCTGTCGAAGATTCGGCCAATAGAAATAATTTTGCAGTACTGCCACTGTTTTCTCGACCCCGAAATGCCCAGCAGCCCGACTGTAGTGTGCTTCCCAAATCATCTTGGCACGCTCGCTTGAAGGAACACAAAGGTGACCGAGGTGGCATAATAGGGCATCCTGGAGGTGAAAATCTGCAACATGCCGACCCTCCAAGAGTGTCTGGTATGTGTGGCCGAATTCTGGGTCGCTTTTGTAGAGAAGTGGCCAATCAGAAGTCTCGTGCCCACAAGAGTTGAGCACGGTGGTTAGCGCCATGATCGGTGGTCGACTGAGGCAATCTGCAACATTATTGGTGCTGCCCTTTTTATACTTGATATTCAAGTGAAACTGTTGCAGGTATGTAGACCACTTCTGATGGCGATCATTCTGCAATTTCCCTTGGGTCTGTATGAACTGCAGAGGTCGGTGGTCTGTGTGGATGACCGTTTCCTTCCCCAAAATGTAATGCTTCCATTGTCGGCAGGCCTGTACAATGGAATACATCTCTTTATCATAAGTGGGGTACTTCCGGACTGTGTCTGAAAGTGTTTCACTGTGATATGCCACTGGATGTCCATGTTGAGTAAGGACTGCCCCAATAGCATAGTCAGAGGCATCTGTCTCGACCTCAAATGGTTGTTGTAAATCTGGTAACGCGAGCACTGGTGCCGTGCAGAGGCGATCCTTCAACTCCTGAATGCCTTCTGTTGAGATTCAGACCAAAAGAATTTTGCTTTCGCCCCGCCCTTGGTGACTTGACTCAAGGGCCAAGAAATATGAGAAAACCCCAACACAAACCTGCGGTAGAAGTTGGCAAGACCTAGAAAGCTGCGGAGCTCTGTTAGAGTGGTTGGAGAGGGCCAATCCCGAATGACTTGGATCTTGGCTGGATCGACATGCACCCCCTGTTCATCAATGATGTATCCCAGATACTGAACCTGGGTCATGCCAAAAGTGCATTTCTCCAAATTGGCACATAGCTTGTGTTGCCGCAGTGTTTGGAGAACCTGTCGGATGTGGTGGAGGTGCTCTTCCCAACTCTGGCTGAAGATCAGAATGTCATCCAAGTATACTACTACAAAGGAGTTGGTGAATGGCCGCAAGATGTCATCCATTAGCCTCATAAAGGTTGCAGGAGCATTCGTCAATCCGAAAGGCATGACCAACCATTCGAAGAGGCCCTCCTTGGATTTGAAGGCAGTCTTCCACACATCGAAGGGTTCGATTGGTACCTGGTGATATCCTGACTTCAGATCGATCTTGCTGAAATATTTCGCCCCCTTTAGTTGGTCTAGGAGGTCATCAATCCGCGGGATCGGGTACCTATTACGGACAGTGATCTTGTTCAGCGCCCGATAGTCAATACAGAGTCTCCACGTCCCATCCTTCTTCTGTACCAACACGATCGGGCTCCCACAGGGCGATGAACTCGGACGGATGTGACCTTTCTGCAGGAGCTCCTGAATCTGCCTCTTGATTTCATCGTTCTCCAGAACGGAGCGCCGATAAATTGGTCCATTGGGTAGCGCGCACCTGGGGTCAGATCGATGGAGTGCTTGATTGACAGTGCAGAGGAACCCCTGCCGGGGAGGTGAAGATGTCCTCGTACTCCTCCACAACCTTGTCCATCTGTAGTTGTCGTGCAGAGGGACCCCGTTTGGAGGCCGCGGCCACTGTCTTCTTCTTTCCTTGAGGGCGTATCATCAGGAAAACAAATTTCCTGGTTTTGGAAATGATCTTACTGCATTGTTTTGCAGTAATCAAAGAGAGGGCGGCAGGTGGTGCTACCTCTGGTATCCTGAACAACTTATTTCCCAATGTAATAATAACAGCACGGGGCCTTGATTCATACACAGCATGTCGCTTCCACAAGTATGGTTGTCCTAGTAATACATCACAAACTTCAAGGGGAGCAATGTCACACAATACCTCATCCGTGAAGGGCTTGATGTTGTATGGAAGGCGACACTGCTGGCTCACGCGAAGATCTCGTCCTTGGTGAAGCCACCCAATGGTGTATGGTTGTGGATGTGCTGTGGTCGGTAAGCCCAACCGCTTCACGACCTCTGCCGAAATGAGGTTCTTTTGACTCCCGCTATCAACAATGAACTGTATCGGGGAGCCCTTTACCCACATCTGGGAGTGGAAGAGACGCTCCTCCTCCTCTGGATCTTCGGGTTCATTTTTCTGGATCTTTGCGGTAGCAACAGTGGCGCTGGGATCCGCATCAATGATCTGCTTCCCTTTTTCATACCCCTTATCGGGTTCTGACTCAAAGTCGGAACATGCATCTGATTCTGAAACCTTTAGCTCAGCCACCAGTGACTGCTTGGCCCGACACTCACTTGTGTTGTGAGTGGAGCTCTTATGGAACTCGCACCATTTTCCAGTGTCCTTTTTCGGCTTCGCGGCGCTGTTCTTTGCTTGCAGCTTCGGCTGGTTGTCTTGGGCTGTCCCGCCTTGGCTTTGTCCTTTGTTCTGTGGTTTAGGGGCACCTTTCCCCTGCTTCGGATTCGCAGATCCAAAGTCTCGCTTCTTTTGTTTAAACTTCTGCTCGACCTTGACGGCATATCGGTATGCTGCGCCGAGCGAGGGGATGTTTAGGAATTGTATTTCTTCCTCGATGTACTTGTGCAGGCAGCCACGGTATTTGAGTATCAAATGTTGCTCCGAATCCTTGATACCCAACTTTGTGCGAAGGGTATGGAAAAGATTGGTGAACTCCGGCACGTCTTGGTCCCTTCCCTGCCGCAGCGTGGTCCACTTTATGTATTCATCCTCATAGCTTCCGACAGGGTAGTACTGCTCCTTGATGCATCCCGGAACGAATCCCAGGTGGGTGCGGCTGAAAATAGTGAGCCAGTACTTTCATCCTTCTGCTCGCAGTAGGTTTCCCACCAGTCCTTGACGTGGGGGGTTGCTTTGAGAAGAGAAAAAACAATCTTTTCCCGACTCGAAAATTCATGAACAGAAAAACAACCCTCTAGCAGATTTAACCATTTATCTACGGCATCTGCGTCTATCTAACCCTCGAATATGGGGATTTCAAAATTAACTTGTACCTTAAAGGGTGTGGCGTTTCCAGAGTAGCTGCTGGAAGCCGATGCGTTGCTTCTGGGTAGCCGCTGAAGGATCTGGGCAAAGTTGTCCATCATCTCGTTCCGTTGTCGCTCGAGGGCTTCTTCGAGCAAGATTTTGATGGGATCTCCTGCCCCCTCATCTTTCTTCTCATCCGCCATGGGAGGCCGTCGGGATTTGCGAGGCTGGTCTTGCAAAGGTTCAACCAGTTCAAGCCCTAACTCCTTATATCCCGACCTTGTTGGGGACATGCAAAGAAAAACAGAGAAAAAGCAGACCGCTCTGATACCACTGATCCGGATTTAAACAGGAACGCAACAAATTACAGAGATAACCATATACACAAAGATGCAGCGGAAATAATACTTCATTTCATTAATGGAAAATACTGAAATATGCTTACAACCAGAAATGGAAATAAACCAGCTAGGGCGATGGTAGCTTATCTCTGAGAAGAGATGTGGTGGCTACATGCCTCTGAACTGTGTTACAATGAGGCTCGAAGGCCTATTTATTGTTGAGAAACACTGGAAAACCCTTAACATTCCAAAACCTAACCCTAGGAGATGAAACGCCAAACTGTGGGCCCCGTTTGGGGGTAAATTGGTACACCAACTTCCCGGGGTCGTAACTTTTGCATATGATCTCCGTTTGACGCGTACAATAGCTCATTAGAAAGATCTATCCGAGCACTATCATTTTTGGAACGGGAAACATCAGTCCATTCCATGGACCCATGTTGCCCCTGGATTCCCCAAAAAACGTCGTTTAGGGCCTCAAAACGGCTCCGGAAGTTCAGGACCCGAAAAACTGCTAAAAATAGTAAGTTGTGCTACAATTAAGGAAGCTGAAAATGCTGAGAAAGACAATGGTGGGGGTCCAGGTGGACTTGGCAGGTGGCCACCAATATCCACCTGGATTAGTGATATATTCATGATCATTATTAATTAATTAATTAATTAATAATAACTCAACATGCCATGTATCCTTAATAAATAAGGATGATCACTATAACAAGGCCTATCTATCTTCTAGGGAATACATCACTCTTAGAACTAACTATATTATTCTTAAAAGATACATTCTAAAATAACTTTAGTAATATATGCAAACTATTTAACTAAATAATTAAATAAATTTTAGGATTGTGAGATTAACAATATTGCTATATAAGTTCTATTTATTTTTTTCTTTTAAATTTCTATGTTACATTATAAAGATGATAAATTCACACTTTACTTCTACTATGTTAGATTTATATTTCAGTTATGTAATATATTCATGCTTATTATTACTATTGCAAATTACAATTTAAAAATTTATAAGGTTAGGGTATTAAGTTAACTTTTCTATTTAAAGAGTTTTTTTTTGTCGATAAAAAAGATTCTATTATCTGGTCAAAAGAGTACAAATGATTTGCCAATTAAGCACTACTCTCTCAACTTCACTCTGACCAGATTTGTTAGCCAAGGGAGATATACAGAAATAAAATAAAAAATGCCATATACTATAGCTGATCCTTAACCCAGAAGCATAGAGGCACCAAAAAAGATCAAGTATGCAAACAAAACCAACCATCATCAGAAATTTCGTGGATCCAAGTTTTTCCCAATGTTTAGGGGTCTAAGGGATGGATTCTTGCATGAGCATGGTGTTACAAGTGATCGATTCTTCCTTCAATCCGGTCCAGCCGCTCCACCGTGCGTCACAAGCTTCATCAGATTGAATCCATCTCATCCATCATCACCCACTAATTTTGTGGATGTCATTTAAAAAGCCGATCAATTCATTTCTATCATCATGCCTCTATTGTCGCAACTCTTCCAAATTTTCCATGACCACCTTAAGCTAACCAACAATAGACTCCAAAGAGGTCTGGGCTGCAACTGGTCCGAGCGTTGGCTTGAATTATTGGGTAACTTCACCATCCAATGCAAAATCTAGCGCTCCCCCACCAAGCTCAACAACTGCTCTATCAACCTGATCCTTCAAATCACCATGAGGAGCCCTGCTACACCTAACTTGGCCCCTATGACATAGCATTTTACATTTGCATATAAACCACCTAGACACCACTTGGGACTAAATCTGTCTCCCTTGGACTAACCTGGCAACCTTTCCACTGAATTGACAAATAATTTCCATCGTTGAGCCTACCATGTGGAGACTCCATGCTAGAGAGGGAGATTCAACCATATGTAAGAGAGTCCCACAAAGGCCCAAAACACCATGCTTACCTAGAGAAATACACGAGCACCAACCTTTGCTGCAAGATTGGAACCACTCAAAACCCCAGAAAAAAATTGCCTCTTTTGGAAGAATTCATGTACACTTCAATTAAAAACACCAATTAAGATAAACAAACACTCTACAAAATCAATTATAAGCCACACCGAGACAAATGGGGGGGGCAGAACAACAGATTTTACCTACCGGCCAAGTGAGTTCATCCAAGCATAGATTGCTCCCGCAGTGAAGCAACACTCCAACCACCCACCATAACCCTCCACTAACCAACCTCTCATGAAACTATCACACAACATTTTGCTAAGATTCGAACACCAACCTTTCTATCCTTTACACCTAAGAAATCCTCCAAAGATGTAACCCACATTAACGCCACTGCAAAAATACTACGAGAGAGGGGGCATGCACAGTCGACCTACTTGTGAATACTACACTACATTACCATCACCATCCAACACTCCCATAACCACAAAGAACCATTTCCATAGAAAATCCTCCTGCAATCTTATAACTCTTACCAAGATGCCAAATATTCCAAACAGTTGGCCTTTGTTGCACCAATTTCCCTCCTTAATCATTACAATTTGACATATCCACTCTTAGGATGATAAAGTCCCCGCTGCTGAAACATAATTTTTTTGGGTCTGTCACCCCCATTGGGGTCTTTAGATCACTCTCCACTGCCTGGGTCAGTTGAGTTTCCTAGACCAAGGACATAGCTAGGGGCAAATCCTGGCTTATGGAAAGATTCACATCCTAAATCCCCTAGTTGGCTACTAGATTGACCACTTTTATATTACTTGTTTTGAGAGAGTGAGAGGTAATGACATATGGAAAAGATAACAATAGGGTTTGAAGTCTTTGAGTCAAAAGTTCCAAATTCCAACTCTTGATTACTTTTTGAATAGGGGCACCATCAAGGAGCTTTTGAGCCACTTTGATTTCCAAGTGGGATTCCCCATTGATATGGAGCCTAGGGAGACCTTTTTCCTTTTCCTAGTCAAGGCCCCTTTCCAAAGCACAAAACTCTGCCACATTATTGTTGTTAAAACCATAATAGACTAGAAAGAAGCCTAAAGGAATACCATTCTCATCCCTAAAAATGCTTATGAAACCTACCAGACCCATATTACCTTTCGAGGCACCATCAAAATTTAATTTTATGAACCCTTTAGGAGGGAGAGTGAACTTTGTAGGAGATGAGGCCCTGGGCTTCAAAGAAGAAACTTGGGGCCAATGAACCAGTGCTTGGGATAGCTCTAGATATTTCAAGATCTAGACCTCCTCCCCTTCTGCCTTCAAATCTTCCTCCCCCAAATTCTTGACCAATATTGATTCTTTAATATTCCTAGATGTGCTCTACCAAACCTCCTCTCCATACATCTTGTTATTCTTGAAGATCACCCTGTTTTGGGCCTTCCACATATTCCAAAGAATAAATCCCAAAGTCAACGACTAGGCTCCATTAACAATGGGATTTTTAAACGGGGATAATCTCCATGCTCAATGATTTCTCTCAGGCTTCTTGGGGACCAGTCCAGCTGGCCAAATAGGTTTCTTAATCTTTGCCATATGTTCTCCATGTGGGATACCAAGATGGGCCCTCGCAGCCTTACTTCCTCAGAAGATCCCATGTGAGGAGCCTCCTATGTCCAATCAATAAAAAAAATCCAGCCACTTTGGGTCATGTTATACCTCTCGAAACTCTCTGCCAATAAGGCTCCTTAGGAAGCTCCTTATGAATTGCAAGTAAAATGTACACCTCTTTGATGGAAAACCTACCCAGGGATTGGTGTACCCAACATATTCTATCCTACTCCTTTGCAACTTGAATCTTCTGATTCTTAAAGGAATATAAAAAATCATTCCAATCCAAGGGCGATCCTTCCAAGTTCCAATCAGTTTTGTCCTTCCATGATCTTCACTAACTTGGCGGTGGCTCTGTCTTCCATTAGTTTTCTACCACCCTTTCTCCTCAATTAGTCAAAATAACCTTAATATCTCTCAATTCCTCACATTCATCCAACTTCGGGAACTAATTCCAATATTTGTCACAAAATTTGGCCCTACATCCATTCCAGACCTCCCAAAACATATGTTCTCTCACGAACCCACTTTGAGCACTTTCCAAATTGCAAATTGAGGGTCATTCTCACCATGTAGGGTGTCTCATTATATTTTCCTGGCCTAATTCAGGACAATATTTTTTTATGTTGGATCTATTTCCAACACCACCATATTTTCATGCCCGTTACTTTATTCATCAGGTTCGGGTCTCTCGTACAAAGAACGCCTCCCCATTTAGGCCAACATATTTTTTCTAGGGAAGCTAGGGTCCATTTTTTCTCTTGCACCACCCCTTACCACAAGAATTTATGAAATAAGGCTACAATATCATGGTAAATGGCCTTGGGAGACAACAACACCAAAAGTTAATATATTGGAAGAACTTGTAGCACTACTTTAAGAAGGATGATTCTACTTGGTAAGTTCAGGGCCCTAAATGTCCAGTTGGTCTATCTTTTAGATTTTTTTCCTTTATTACTGACCACAAAGACACACACAAAGAATTACCCACCAATGACACCCACAAGGAATTACCCACCAATGGAATGCCCAGATACTTGGTCGGAAGTGATCCAATCTGGAATCCTAGCATTTCTGCCAAGTGTCATTGTACCAACCCATTGGTATTGAAAAATAATATGTGTGATTTATATCCATTAATCAAGGTGCATGATGCATCTTGGAAGTCTGCAAGGACCTACTTCAGTGTTGGAGCCTCTTAAATCATAGGTTCCCCAAACATCATGGTGTCATTGGCAAATTGCTGGTGAGAGACTGGAAAATATTGATCCCATGGTCTTAAGCCCTTCAACAGAACTTGGATGATTACCTCTTTAATGTAGCGACCGAGACCATCCTCTACCAATATAAACAAGAATGGGGATAATGGGTCCCCTTTTCAAAGTTTGCGAGATACTCTAAATGTTTTTTAGGGAGAACCATTGACAATGATAGAGAAAAAGGGGGTAGAGATTAGGGACCAGATCCATCTAATCCATTCCTTTAAGAACCCGTAGGTATACAAGATGCTAAGTAGATATCTCAAATTTAGCTGATCATAGAATTTTGAAAGGTCCATCTTGACTACCATGCCCAACTTTTTTTTCTTCTTCATGGAGTGGACCACCTCCTGGGCTATAATTACACCATCTAAAATTTGATGCCCTTCCATGAAACTGATTTTTCTCTGATCTACGAGGTGATTTAGAAGATGCTCAAGTTTTTTTTACTATAATGGATGAGATGATATTGTAGATAACATTACATAAAGCTACAGGTCTAAATTTTCTCACTTTATCAAATTGATTTGTTTTTGGGACTAAAGTAAAAAATGTAACATTTAGGCCTCACCATACCTACTAGGACTTGCAATATTTCTCCACCATTACATGCACCTCCTCCCTAATGAAATACCAACAGGCCTTGAAGAAGTATATGGTGAATCCATATGGGCCAAAAGCTTTATGAATGGGCATTTCCTTCACAACATATTCTACTTCCACTAAGGATATTTCAAAAATTAAAGCCTCATTTTGATATGGGGTAATATGATGTGGAATATGGCAGGTAATTTGGAAATGACATAAGATCAAACCCATCCATTGTTATTCAAAAGCTCTCGATAACACGTTATCAACTAATTCTCAATAAACTTATGTTCCACCAGATGAGAACCATTTGATGACTTGACGATGAAGATATGATTATTATGATGATGTTTTTACTAGGTTTTTGTGGAAGAAACATGTGTTTCTTTCACCCTCTCGAAGCCACTGGAATCTAGATTTATTGTGCTAGAATACCTCTTCTTATTTTCTTCGAGACTATAGTTCATGGAGTAACCTTCCTTCTTTAGCCACCAGGTCCTCAAACCTCCCCATCTAATTGATGTTTCCTTAGAGAGCCTCCATATCTTCCTCCAAATTCCTCTTCTCCTAAAAGATATCCCCAAATAATAGCTGGTTCCATTATTTGATCCTCAGCTGTAGTTTTTTCAATTTTAGTTGCATTGTTTCCATTTTATTGTTGCATGACATCTCAATTTCCTTCCACCATTCCTCTAATTGCATTGGAAAGTAAGGGTGTTGGAGCCAAAGGCTTTCAAAGTAGAATGGTCAATTATTCGAGGTCTTCTTCTAGCTTAATGGGTTGGTGATATGATCCAAATCTAAGTAAAATTGTCCCTTCTAAAAATATATCTCGACCAATCATATCTTCAAAGAGAAGGAAGTGATCCAGTCTATATGTTATCTAGTGTTTCCCCCTCGCCGATTGTTCTGTGTATATAATCCATTTATTGTGTCAATCTCCACTAGTTTCAAGTCTTGGATCAAGTCCTGGAAGAGAAGTGTCGATGGATCCAGATGATGAAACCCTCTCTTCTTCTCCTCAAGGTTCCGGATCAAGTTGAAGTCGCCCCATAAAATCCATCCCTCTCCCCCAATATTTCTTTGAGTATCCTTGAGCTCCTTGAGAAATCCATCCTTTCCCCATGGAGTCGACAACCCATAGACCATTGTTATCTAGAGCTACTCCCTAGATCCCAGAATTTGGAAACAACCAGCCAGAGTGTTTGGGCTTGCAATCCAATCCTCAAAAGTGGCCCCTCTAGGGTTCTAGGCTAAGGCGATTCCTCCCACGCTTCACCTAGCATCCAAACTCATCATCTCACATCCCCTCCAACACCACTCCAAGATCTCCTCAAGCTTTGCAGTTGCCACTTTAGCTTCTTGTAAAACAACCATATCTAGTTTCCCTTTCTCCATTTAGGCCTTCCAATACCTATTTTTAAATTATCTGTTGAGGCCGCAAATGTTCCATGAGACAATCTTTATGCTTTACTTGGTCCTCAGTGGAGTAAATACTCGGTGATATTGTTTACCTATTGAAAATTGAGCAAAAACTTTCCTGCTTCTCTGAGTACCTCTATGGTTGTCTTGAAACCTTTTCGATTAGGGTCGATAGTAGCTTGTTCCTTCAATTTATAAGGTTGAGCTGAAACTTTACACCTAGCATATTTTCTCGAGGAACCTTCATCTAGGCTAGTGTTGTAATTCCTCCATACACCATATAGGTGAAAGAAGTGGTGGAGCTGAGCTACAGGGATATCATGGGTCTCTATCTAGGCCTAGGTTCTCAAGAAGTTGAGCATAGTTTTCTCATTGTTGTTCAAGTTTTCTTGTTGGACTTCTGCTCCAAGATGGAAGTCATGTTGACCAAAATTTCCTTCAGATCTGAATAGTCTATAGGATCTATCATGGGCTTACAGTTCAACTGGGATTTTTTCAAAGCCTCTTATGGTTCTTCCACTTCCATAGTAACAATGTAAACTATCAAATGAGAACAATAAACTCAAAACGAGAACTATAGCAAAAAATCCCCAAAAAAAACATGAAAAACAACCTAAAAATGAAAAATGTTGATGCTCGAATATTGTTGTTGTTGTTTTTTATTTTTTATTTTTCAATATTTTTTAAAAATGATAGTAAAAGCCAATAAAACCAATTTTTTTGGTGCAAAAAACACCTTGAAAACAAAAGGTGTTGATGGTGGATTAACCTTCTTTTTTTCGAGGTAAATTTTCAATATTTTTTAGCAATGACATTAAGGATAAAATATCATGACTTCGAAAAACCTTAAAATTCCAACAATTTTCAGGGATGACATTAAAGATAAAATATCACGTCTCTGAAAAGCCTTAAAATTCCAATAATTTTGAGCCATGGTATTAAAAATAAAATACTTATAACTGATTTCAACCATAGTACTAAAGATAAAATATTATGACTCAAAAAACCTTAAAATTTTCACAAATTTTCAACCATGACATTATGGAAAAATTTTATGACTAATTTTTTTTTTCTAAAATGAACGAGTCATTATACCAAGAGTAATTTCTCTTGTTGAATTGAGGCTTCTGTGATCCATATCAAGTTTATGAGAGATTTTTCCGGCGTAAATCACATGATATTTCATTTGTCGACACATTTCAAACCAACCAGTGTGGTTCATCATTAGGACAAGTTGAAGAATCAGATCCAGTTTGCATGTTAAATAGTGAGAGTAGAACATCCAAAAGTATGATGACCTTAAAATATTAGCCTAAGACACCTTGACACATTGCAACAAAAAATTAAAAGTCAACCATCAAATTGATAGGTAGTGTAGGCGAATTGGACCCATTGTAATGAAAACTTAAAGACAACCATAAAATTGACACATTGTGAGGGCAGACTCGATCTTTTATAACGAAAACTTTAAAATCAACTATCAAATTAACACATAATGGGATCAGGTTGCTAGTTGATGATCGACACGAACCCTGTAGAAAAAAATAAAATAAACAAAAATAATAAACAAATAAAAATGGAAAATACAAAAGAAAACAAAAATTAAACGTTGAAAACACACGCACACACAAAGTTAAAAAAAAAATAACAAGTAAATAAAAATATATGTTTAAAAAGTAATAAGAAGTAAATAAAAATTTATATTAAAACATAAAAATAAAAATAAAAAAAAACAAAACCAAAAAATAAAACATTGAGAAAAATAAAAACACAAAATTTTTAAAATATACATTAAAACATTAAAAAATTAAAAAAACATGGCAAAATAAAACAAAAAGATTAATATATATATATATATATATATATATATATAGATATATATATATATATATATATATATATATATATATATATATATATAATATTTCTAAACAAAAAAAAAAAAAAAAAAAAAAAAACATAAAAAAATATAAACAATATTAGATAATTAAAAAAATAAAAAACAAACAAACAAAATAAAAATAAAAACGTTAAAATAAAATTAAAATCATAAAAGCAATAAAAACATAAATAAATAAACAAATAAACATTAAAATAAAAATAAAAACATTTCTAAACATTAAAATTAAAATTTAAAATAAAAATTGTGGCTTCGCCCTGCGCAATGCAACTACCTCCCCTAGTCAACACTACAATCCTGGGTTGGGCGGGGTTGGGACCTACCTGCAACTCACACTCCTTCCCACCCCAACAACCTTGGGCCTGGCGATCCAATTCTACGAATCAGATTTCCAAGCCTAGGGCCACTGGGCTGGGCAAAGCGGAGTGGGGTCACATTTGTTTTTAACTATGTTTTTTTCCTAATTATGTTTGTTTTTAAATGTTTTTATTTATTATTATTTTATGTTTTCGTTATTTTTTAGGTTTTTAATTTAATTTTAATTATCTATCTAATTTTTAATTATTTATTATTTTTTCTATTTTTTGGGGTAAATCTTTAAAATATTTTTTTCAATTATGTTTGTTTGGATTTTTTTTGTATATTATTTATTTTTCTTATAGTTTTTTTGTTCTTTAATTTTTATATTTTACAAGACAATTTTGTCTTTTTTTTTTTAATTCAAAAATTTTATTATAAAAAATATTACAAAGAAAAACAAAAAACCACATGTTTGGAAAACCCTAAAAAAACAAATATGGATGAAAAACAAGAAGAGGAATAGGACAATTTGAAAAATTGTTAAATAATCAACATTTAAAAAAATATTGTGCATACTTAGGATATAAGAAAATTTAAAGTGTCAAAAATATGTCTTAAAAAAATGTTGATGTTTTTCAAAATCTGCATGAAAATCACCAACATTTAAAAAAAAATTCCACACTTAATACATTAGAAAATTTAAAGTGTCAAAAATAAGCCCTCTAGAAAAGGGGGATTGATGTTGCATCAACACTTTTCAAAAATGAGTATGAAAATTACTAACATTTTAAAAAAATGTTAATACATGATATATAAGAAAATTTAATGTGTCAAAAATATATGTTAAAACAAAAAGGGTGTATTCTGAATCAGTACTTTTTAAAATCAGATGATTTTTTACTACCTCAAAAAAATGAGTACTCGGTACAGTTCCCATTTGATAGTTTACATTGTTGATTTTGTTCCTTAATTGGGGACACTACATTGGAAGTTGCCTCTGTGATATCCTCCTCTTGATCTACGATTGTAAATGGGTTTTCCTCTTTGTTTAGCTTTGTCAGTTCTTCCTTCAAACTTGACAAGGGCCTTCCTTGCTAGAATCTGTTGGTGCCTCCTCTTCTTCTAGAGATTGTCTGGAAGTTATCTAAGTTATTTTGCACTTGGATAACTTGTTGTTCAACTAATGTAAGGGGGGAATCTTTGATCAAGCATTCGCACTCATGACATCTACGACACTTGAATGGGACATGCTCATGGTCCAATGGTTGTTTCCATATTTCATCATGGTATTCTAAATCAATTGACTTTGGAAGGGGTTTTGAGATGTTCATATAGATGAAAATCCTAGTGTATGAAGCATGCCTCCTTTGTTTTGTAATTTTAAGATCTTTACAAAGTCACCAAGAGAATTTCCATTCCCTTCCAGGATGTTCGCTTCCTAGAAATCATCTAGAAGGGAGAAAAGACAAACCTAGATTGGGCATGATAGAAATTTTTCCTTATCCGGGTTGTAGCATTCCTCCCAAAATCACATAAATATGCCCAGATTGTTCATGAAATAATGTTCATTCACAAAACCCATTTTCCCATCCTCCAGATATGCAAATATATCTATGCAAAAACCTTTGGCCCACAACCTGAGCTCCACAGACCCTTTGGGTTTCCATTTCAATTGGATCTAGTTAACCATGTCTTTTTCTTTAGGCTAAATACCCATAAACTTGTAGATTAAGGTTTTATCCTTCATGAAAGAGAAATATTGTTCCAATCGATTTCTTAGTATCACAAACTTAGGGTTTTCACTTGCCTTTGGGAGGCAACATCCCATCAAGAGAGCCTTCCATTGAGCCCCTAGGACTAGTTGGAATGCCTTAAGGGCCTGCTCCCCCTCTGCCGATGCGTTGCTCTTTCTTTCCTCCTCCACACTTACCACTCATTCAGTTGGCAACACTCTTATAGGGGGTTCCCTCCTACCCCTGAGGGATTCATGCAATCACGCAAAATTTCAGGGATTGTGGGTTTGCGCCACTAAAAAATAAAGACTTCGGAAGGTGTCCAAAACCATAAGAGTTGCAGTCTACACATTCTGTAGTATACCTAGGGGGGATAGCAAGAGGTAAAAAGGGAGGTACTCAAGGGAATAATGTAATAATGGGATGGACCATAGTTAATAAATAAAGTGGTTAACCTGCATCATGTAAGGGACCACAAGTAGTTAGCAATAATGTAATAAGCCCATTGTATTAGATATATGGTATTGATAGAACCATGGTATTGTATGTATGAGGCCTAGATAGAGGTAAGAGACTCCCAAGGGAGAGATGTCAAGGAATATTGTATGAACAAGCATATGGCTTGTGGAGTGTTCTCCTTCCTTAAGGAGTGATTGTATGGTGTTGCCCTACCTAAAGGGTTTTGATATTAATAAAGATCTGAAGTTTATCTATTTATCTCTTGTTATTATGAGTATATTTGTATTCTCATATATTTATGGGTCAGATCTATTACAAGTGGTATCAGAGCACTTTCTTGGGCAAGCACACACACACACACACACACACACACACACACACACACACACATATATATATATTGGCAAGAATTTTTTGGGGCTGTAAGTTTGTATATCATATCTGAAACTTATGATGCAAAATTTGCAGAATCAAATGTCATATCTAGCTTCTTTGTGAAAAAATACCCAAATTAAAAAAAAAAAAAAATCGGCCGAATTGAAGTCTGGATGAGGGAGATATTTCTGATTTAAAAAGCCGTTGTGTTGCAGAATTGTTTTGACGAAAATTCATGGACGACGGATCTCTAGTTAATTTTTGTCATTTTCGTGGGGAATTTTGAGAAACTAATTACAGATTTGAGATGTTATTGAAAAATTATCCAATTTCAAAAAAAACATCGGTTGAACCGAAGTCTGGATGAGGGCGATATCACTGATTTAAAATCATTTTTTTGTTTCACAAATTTTTGTGATGACACTAGAGTTGTAGTGCAAATATGAAATTCCAGAGTGCCTAGATCAAGATTTCTATCACATGGGAAGATGCAGAATGGTCATTCCATTTGCGACAACTAGTCATAATAAAGATTCTGAGCAATATTGATTGAATTGTGGCCATTTTAAATTTTCGCCAAGTGATTTTTTTTTCAAAACCCTCTTCATGGCTTCTAGCAAGAATTTTTTTACAGGGAATGATAATGGTCTTACTATTGAAGAATTCATAAAAAGACAAAATTCATTATGGCCAAAACATTGGAAAGGTTGTGTATGGATAGGTTTAACAGATGAGGCTGCCATATGTTGAAGCTCACTTGACAGCAAGGAGTACAAACTTTCGGATGGAGAATTTGAAAAACTCCTTTTAGACAAATCATCTCATGCTGAAAAACAAGATAATGAGAAACACGTGGGGTTATTATCTACTGGTATCTCTTTGTTATAGGTTCATGGATGTATTCAGAAGGAGAAGATCATTGTGTCTATAAATCCTAGTTGCAAGAAAAATCTTATAAATGCTAATTTGGTAAAAAAATTGCGAGTCCCAGCAAAACACATGGAAAACACACAAGTTGATAATGAGGATGTTCAAGTTTATAAAGATTTGAATATTTCTATGGATAAGTATGTATTGCATTCTGATTTTTATGCTTCAAATATGGATAATATGGATGCTGTTTTGGGATACCCTTGGATGGAATATGTTGGTACTATCAATATTAATGTGTAAAAGAAATTCCTGAAGCTTTGATATAAAAAGAATAAAATTACATTACAGGATATTTCCATCAATAAACAAGTAGAGTCCAAGGAGGTTGAAGCAGAAAATGTTACAAGTACTAATACATTAGATGAGGACTCTGTGGTTGAAGTAATATTGGAAGATAAGTAACAACAACAGGCTCCACAACATGTACCAGATACAAATCAGGCTCCATTAAGTGGTGAATTAAAGAAAGATTCACCATTAGTTAAAAGTTTAGCTTATCACCACCCACATCACCCCGCAAAAAAGCAACCAACACGATGGCAAAAAATTAGCCATAAGGACAACAACCCCCGCATGACATATAAAGAGGGGTGATGATCCACCCACAACACGTCAACACAGAAGAGCCGCCATGGTCAACTTCTATGTCAAGCGAGCAAGGCACTAGCTAGATCGAGGGTTCACCTTTCTTTTGGATGGCTAGATGCACGTGCATGACACCAGTGGACTACTCTTTCGAGTAGATCTTATTATTTCTGTTTTCTTATGTTTCAGGGACGAAACATGTCTAAGGGCGGGTGGAATGTATTATACCTAGGGGGGATAGTATGGGGTACATAGGGAGGTACGCAAGGGAATAATGTAATAATGGGATGGGTGATAGTTAATAAATACAGTGGTTAACTTGCATCATGTAAGGGACCATAAGTAGTTAGCAATAATGCGATAAGCCCACTGTATTAGATATATGGTATTGATAGAACCATGGTAATGACCCATGGTATTGTATGTACGTGGCTTATATAGAGGCCAAAGACTCCCCAGGGAGAAATGTCAAGGAATATTGTATGAACAAGCATATGGCTTGTGGAGTGTTCTCCTTCCTTAAAGAGTGATTGTATGGTGTTGACCTACCTCAAGGGTTTTGATATTAATAAAGATCTGAAGTTATCTATTTCTCTCTTGTTATTATGGGTATATTTGTATTCTCATATATTTTTGGGTCAAATCTATTACACATTCCGCTCCCAAAAATATCAATAATAATGTTATTTAAAGATGTATTTGATATAAAATGATTGTATTTAATAAATTAGATTTATTAAATATAAAATATTATATAAATAGTAAGTTATAAAATAACTTGTCAATATTTTCATTATATTGGAACTTTGTTTATTTGGAAGTTCTCTTTAAAAAAGCCTCTATGTATTCTTTCTTTTTTATAGATTAGTAATATAAGAATTATTAATGAGTTTCATCAATGTTTTTGTTATGCACTTTGAATTTTGAGAGATTATAAACATTGGTTACCAACTATGTCTACCTTGAATAAAATACATGTAAAATGATTTAGAATATTAAATATTATTTTAATAAATTAAATGATTTTAATATTAATTTACAAATCATAAATATATAAAATTAGCTCAAATTTATTGAAAAAAATATTAATAAAAACATCACTATTTTATATTTTTAAATAATATATAATAACTGCGATGGGGGTGGAAAAATTGAGGATAGTGGAGGTTGATCCTAGCCTCCCCCAAGATTTCCCATGCGGATGACATGCAAGAGGTATGTGTGGAAGGGTATGCCATAGCCGGTCCATGCGAACATAACTAATCGTGCTAGTGTGTATTTCAATGAAGGTCAATGGGAAATGGGCAGTCTATGAAATTCGATGGGAATTGTTATGATACTCTCACGATGGAATTTTGGGGTATGTGACTCCAAGCAATGCCACGATGATAAGTTTTGGACAGGGGATGAGGCGACTTAGTGCTCTTTGGATGATGTCAGAGGTGGTTTCTGGCTACAGGAGGGAGTCATCTCTTCTCTGTTACTGTATATCTTCTAGCTTTTTCTTTGGCACCCTCCTGATCAGGCGAGCTTTCGTAACTCAACTCACCGACAACCCTCCTCTGGCTTCTTGATCGAATTGTGGTCTATTTCTAGGTACATTCTTGTTGGTGATGGAGGTACTGTGTGGAATTTCGAAGGGGATTTGGGGAAATTATTACCCTAATTGCCTCTCATTGTTCCAGACCTGTGGTGTTTGGTGGTTCTTAAATTTAAGGGTGCAATAGTGCACAGCCTTGGGTGGGCTAACACACTTGAGTGCCTCATCTCGGGAAGGTGTTATTTGCAGAGGTTGAGACAGGGTAGGCTAACCAATGCAGAGCAGGAAGAGGGTCTAGAGGTGAAGGTCATTGGGCCCAGGGGGGAAATTTTATCTTAGTTGTGGATGTGTTGTGATTTTGATGGTGTTGTTGGCGTTGCAGTGGTATTAGTGTTGTGGTGTTGTTGGTGTTGGATGTGTTGCAATGCAGTTATGTTGTTGCGGTGTTGTGTTGGTGTCATGATATTGTGGTGGTGCTGGTGTTTCCGGTGTTATACGTGTTATGGTGCAGTGGTGAAAGAGACCAACGAGTTAGAGAGGTTTTATGTTAAGGTGTGTGCATGGCACCGCAACGTAGCTCTTGCTTGGGTGGAGGTGGAAGGGGGATGACCGCAGAAACCAAACCTCGACACCGATACCAGAAGAGAGAGGAGGTGGGGTTGAGCTAAGAGGCAACTGGGAGCTTGCAGGGACCCCACCATGAACGTCAGCCACCGTTGAGGAAGAGGAACAATTTCTCTTGTGCTACCAAAGGTTAGTCACACTAGTTTGTGAAAATTCATCAAGAAGCCTATGAGAGAATTTGTTGGGAGGAGCATGAGGCAGTTATGGCAGCGTCAACTCAAATCCAATACTTTCCAGTGGAAACTTTGGGATCGGGTGGTTGTGGTATGGAACAAACATATGCACATTCTGGAGAAGCTAGAGCAATTGGAGGCTTAGCTGTCTCATTTGGAGCAACATGTTAGCTACTCATTTCACCCCCCTCCTCCACATGGGGTGGGTCCAGAAAAATCAACTTCTATTAACTCTGATGATTGAGTATGTGTTTTGGTTTTTTGTTCATTTTGTTAGCCTTTTCGCATATCTTTCCCTTACAATTATGGTCAATTAGCTTATGTCATTTTTGGACTATTTATTTTGGACTAATGGCAATGGTCAACAAACTCGGTCTAGCTGAGACTGCCAGGCCTTTTAGCAATAGCCTTAAAAGTATTTTATATTACAGCTAATAGAATATTCTGAATTAAAAAAATAAAATAAAATATTACCTAATAAAAATTTCAACATTTATATTTCTAATTTTCTTATACATTTCATTTTTTAATAAATAAAATATTAAAATGATTTCATACATTTCTTTTCCCTTCCTTTTAATTTTTTTTATATTTTTTACACAATTACATTTCATTTACAAGTTTATAAGTATATCAGAACTTTATATATATATGTGCTTTTAGGTCTTCAAATAATTCACTTACTTCTATTTACATTTGATTCTATGGAGACTTTTATATTTGATTGTTCCAACATCAATTTGATATTAATTAAAGCAAGTATTAAAATATATAAATTAAGTTAGGAAATTATTAAGATATTGAAAAATCGGTACAATTCAATCAATTATTTTAGAGTTCTCTTTCATCTCATAAGAGTCTTAAGGGAAATCAATTAACAATAATAAAATGCTCATATCAGTGGTTTTTTTTTTAAGTTATAAGTTTGTTATTTTTATTATTATTTTCATTAAATTATTTTGTTAAATGTTTTTTTAAAGAGGAATATGAATGAATATTCATTGCTTATAAGTGTAAATATTTGGGATGATATGAGTGGGAGGGGTTATTCTCAATTTCAACAAAAAAAAAATTGAAAATGAGTATAGTTGGGAGTTAGGAATTGTGCAATAAATATGACAAAGGTATATGGATTACTGCAAAGGCTCCTTCTGGCCAAAGAAACAAACATTGAATATTTGGTGGTGTTGGGAGATTAGTAGCTAGTTATCCATTACGTTGTTCATGGATCTTTGTTTAATGATTGTAGGTTGCGAAGCATTATTGATCGAGTCAAGAATCTCAAACTAGCCTTCTTTATTATTAGCTTCTTTCATATGTTGAGAATGAACAATTCTACCACAAATCATCTTTCCAATAAAGATGTAAACTTGGACGCAGGAATCCTAAAGAGAAATGGCATTCCTTTCCTCACAACTATTCCTTAACAATGGGTTTCTATGCCGTGTAAATATTGTTTGTATCTATAGGTCTTTTGGAGAATCTATCACACACACACACACACACATATTTATTTTTTTATTTATTTCCACAGTGCATGAATCTCCTTTTCTTTGTGTTTGTGCTCTTTCTTAAATCATGATTCTTTAATCTCACAATTTATAACTAACATTCAACACATGTTTACATATTGGAATCTTTGGATTCGTTCATAAATAAAATAGACAACCATTAGACATGTTATACAGGTAAAGGGTATGATTTCCCTTAGATGTTGTATAACTGGTCTTAGGTTATTTGAGTTTCACCATATAAAAGATTTATCAATGGTCCCCTTTCAGGGTTGAGACCATAACAATATTAAGGAGATGCTACCCACAACTACCACACAAGGTATGAAGACTAGATGAGATATGAAATTATTATGTTATTGATTTAAGCGTTGAACCATAATGTGCACAACATTTTCCCTTGGATTTCCTAATCCATGGCATTAACACCTTGTACTCTTGTTTTATGACTGTATGCACATTTGTCATGAGGCGTTGGCTACAAAACCTGGTGTTGGAAATAATACTGAGAGGGGGGGGGGGGGGGTGGTGGGTGAATTAGTATTATCAAATCAATAAAACTTTTTCATTTCCATACTTAGATACATATACACTACTTCAGTTAATTGAACCCACGTGTATACGCAACTTTGTCTAATGCAACTAGCGTATATCCAGAATACTTATGATTCAGTTAATCCATTAGATCTTTAGTTAGTGCATCAGAACTTCATTAACCATATGAAAAGTAAGCAGGTGCAGTAAAACAAAACAGATCATCACACACAAGAAGCACACATGAACACCATGATATAAGGTGGAAACCCAATGTGGGTGAAAACCACCTGTTGTAAGTTGTCTCTATCTTCTTTTAATAAGAAACTTCATTTTACAATATTTCTGTACTGGTGCAGTCTTATAACAGTATGCGGGTTGCTACCTGTAGAAGGCTCCAACCTTCTCTCATTCTCCAGCTTCACCTGGAAGGGAGCTACAACCCCCTTAGCTCTTGTACTAGCTGAGGTACTAGTACACAGGCTACTACCTGCAGAAGGCTACAACCTTCTCTTTTCTTCCAGGGACCATGTTTCATAAATTTTTAGACTGGATCCATGAATAACATCAATCAAACATCAAGAATTTCTGCATCAAACAATCTCCTTTTCACCAATCAAAACTGAATCAAATAGATACTTCTTTGACAGCTGTACCCAGAACACAGTAACAGTAACCATACACCAATTCTGAACCCAGATCACTGCAGTAATCAACAGAAGCAGCTAGAACATAATTTAAGAGATGTACGCTACTTCAATATTCAGAAACCTGCGTGCATACGCTTCTGTGTTAAGACCAACCTGCGTATACGCACTTTTGACTTACAGAAACAGCATGTATACGTGCCTTCACTTCACTGAACCTGTGTATAGATCTATAAAGATAATTCACTCCTTCAAATATTCAGACATTAGTTAACCCAGATTATCAGATTTATAGATCAAGCGTGCGCCACATATAATAGATCAAAATCATACAAAGATACTATTATTCAAGCCTTAAGATTTTGACCCATCAATAGAACTTATCCTTTTCCTTGCGCTTAGGTTCCTCCTTCATTCAGATCCAGCTCTGCACCATAACCCAATCACCAGTATTCTAGATCTAGCCCTTTATCAGATATTCAATGATTCAGATCATCTTGCCAAATGATCTCCTTCCTCTTTTATAGTCTTAGGCTTTTCAAAATACCATGGTCCAAAACCATAACAAATCAATACCATGGACCCAATACTTGGGATCAACACTTCGGATGAGATACCATGGTCCAAAACCATAGGTTCAAATACCAAGGACTAAATACCATGGACCACAAATAAGTTCTCCCACATGTACGCGCTTTTCCTTGCATGAAAGTGCGTGTATACGCATACGGATCTTTGGAACATATAACCCGCGTGTATACGCGGCTTGGTCAAGGTGAACCTGCGTATATATATTTTTCTTTCTTCGTTCTTTATAGTCTGATCATAAACTCTTTGCTGCTGACCTGCTGCACTATGATCTGTCATCTGTGTGAGTTGCCATCAAGGACAACACTTGTATCATAATGCCAACACTTGGGTTAAAGGACGCACCTCACTAAACCACATGATTGGTCAGAACTTGGATGGATGAGAATTAGGGTTATGATCTGACCGTGAATATTTCTTTTTTTGTGAGGTTAGTTTAACTACCTCACACCCCCCTCCTATGACCTTGTTGTCATTCACATTAGGAAACTTCGATGCTTTGAGCTCTACAAGATATCAGGGTTAGGTTTCTTTCTTTTCAGCCCTTTGTTCTTTGGAGTGTGCATGTGTTTGTTATCAGCTAGAACATTTAATTTCCCTTTTTATTTTTCTTTTAAGGGTTCTGTCAGGAACCTTTAAGAGGATTTCCATGGCTTCAACATGGTAGTTTATATCGCAGACTTGGTCAGTATGCTACCCACCTCACAATTTTTGGTTTAACCTCAAGTGTAGATTTATCCTTATTAAAATTTCTATTTAGATGAAGATTTATTAATTACTTTTCCCTTCCATTATGAGATTGTGGTTTTGGGGTTGACAAAGAATTGGGTTCTTCCGCTCTTTGAGGACAATTTTTACCCATGGTACTTAGCCAATATTTGAAAAACACCACGGTCTCAACTTAAGGCAAAAATTATTAGGTAATAGTTTTCAATTCCTTCTTTTGAGTTTTATATTCTATTTCTTGCAATTCATAGAATCACTTTCTAAATTGTTAATCATTTGCAGGCCAGAGTTTGGCTTACAGGGATAGGTTCTAATGGCTATGTATTTTCTTGGAATAATGAACATAAGGGTTATGTAGTTGCTTTCGTTTGAGTTTTCTCTTATCCCTACGAACTTAAAAAAATTATTATTCATGCTTCGATTAACATAATGCCAAGGGTTAACCCCTCTTTATTTCTTGTGGTAATGGGAATTTTGCTTCCAACAATGCTACAACACTCCAATAGGTAGTAAACTTCTCTTCAAACTTGTTTTCTTACTGAAAGAGTCATTTAAGGATTTCCATGGTTAATTTTTCTCCTTTAAGGTTAAATTTCCAACAAAACCCTCATCATTTTAATAGGGTTTGTTTCTGTCACACGACACAAGACTCAACTTTTGTAAATTCTTTCTATAGGTTATTTAACAAGATCACACCCTGATTGTTATCCTTCCTTTACATTTGCACCTTATTTGAATTGATTTATGACAAATTTACTTTTTTTATGTAGGTTAAATACAATCATTACCTAAGGGGGATATGCAAAGATGGTTCTCTATTTCCTTCACTCTAAAATTACAAGTATCTGTTAAATTATTTTATTTCTTATCTATCATATCGCAATGTTACTTTTCACAAGTTTTCAAGGCTAAATCCTAACATGGCCATGCCCTCACTTCAACTTACTTAGCCTCATAGTTAAAGATCCTACCAGACATAGTAGCACTTACATGCCTGAATAACCAAATGTTATGGATGATTTTGTATTAATTATGATAAAAGAAAATCACTACAAATTTTAATATTATTCTGCAACATTGTTTCCCTTAGTAGGGATCGAGTATAATTTAACATCTAAATTTATTTGGTCTATAACTCAATAGTTTATTATGTTTTTCTCATTTTATAAAGGATTGGGTCTGAAAATATTTATCTATTTTTTGTACAAGCTATGATCATTATGCTTTGCTGTAAATTACTGTTACTTACGTTTACAACCAAAATTTTTCATTTTATCCAAGACCAATTATTGACACTAACTCCTTGTAGATTCTTTTATTCCTTCTAAAAATATTACTGTGCATGTTCTATTTTCCAATATTTTATTTTAAGCATTTATGTAACTCTTATTTCTCTTACTCAAGTAAACATATGCATGTTCAATATTCTTCTTCACTATGAATACATAATACTATTGTTTTTGTCACTTTTTATTTTTGTTTATCAATCTTAAAGTGCATGACTCATGGCTTCCAAGTTTTTGCACCTATTACTACAAGGATTTTTTTGTATTATAAATAGGGATTCCATGATGTTTAAGGGGGTGATCAAGTAACTTTTCTTAGTGTCATCCCTTCACCATAAAAACCCTGTTGTATACATATGTATATGAAAACAATTTGTAAAACTTAATTGAAACAAATTCTTACTTAACCCATAGTTTTTTATATAATATCATTAAAAAATTTGAGTGAACCTTTTCTTCCACACATATCGATATACATAACTATTCTTGCCAAACATAACTGCAAATTTTTTTTTTTCCAGATGTCCCGATACTTATTAAGTACTTGCATTTATCCAAATTGATTCATAAAAAGGACATAAACATTTATTTAGAAACTCAAAATTTCCAATAAACAAAAAATAGATAGTTTTGTTACTTGTCTGTGTTTTGGAAATATAATAGGAGCTACATTCTCCTCCAAACTGATGAATGGTTGTCTCAACAATTCCCCTTTAGCTCCAAGCTTATTTTCAATTAGAAAACAAATCAACAATATTCCACAGTTCTACCTCCTCAAAGCCCTAGTAGTGTCTTGCTAAATCTAGGCTGAAATCTTAATCTTTATAAATCCAGTCTTTCTCCCCCACTAGAACCTTATACTATTTTTCAAATTTCCTTTCTCTTCCATAATATTACTTCTTAATTAATTTTCTTCCACCCACCCATGACTTTTCTCTCCCATCCTGATAATTTTGGTGGTAGGAAAATCATTCCCTAGAAGATGGACAAATCGTTTCACGACTATGACCACTGTCACTTCAAAATTGACCTTTCTTGGACTACAATTTATTCATAACCACTTCTTGACAATTAGGAGCCTCACTACTCATGTGGTGGCTCCTATTATGTTTCCAAATAAAAATGTTTTATTCATAAAAATATATTAATATTTACATCAATCAACTTAAGTCTTGGCCCCACAACCCATATTTCCACAATATTTACAATAAATATAATTAATACTTTTCAAAATCAATTTCATCAGGGGTATCACATCTTTCCCCCCTTGAATTAAACATCGTCCTTGATATTTCTCTTCCTTTATCACTTCTAAAAAGTGAAGGAAATTCTTCTCGCATTTTCTTCCATTTCCTAGGTAGCCTCCTCAAGGCTGAAAGGCTTCCATAGTATTTTAACCTTGCGATGGTTTGATTATGGAGTAAATCTCACTCTTATTTCAAATTCATATTCATTTCTAGCATGTCTTCACACATGCTAAGTAGACGCTATCAATTTTCATTCATGCACCCAATAAGGGTCAAAAATACCAATAACCATATCATCAATAGTAATTAACAACAATAGGTTACTTGTACACTAAATAGATATTCCAAGTGACATGGAATCCATTATATGACTTTACTACATAATTCCCTTGGAAAGTATAAATTCCATTTTATACCACACACAGTGATCTCTCTCTCTCTCTCTCTCTCTCTCTCTCTCTCTCTCACACACACACACACACACACACACACACACACAATATATATATATATATATATATATATATATATATATATATATATATATATATAAAGGATTAGTTACTTACCTTGCCACCCACGATGATTCACAACTAATGATCTGTCACATCAAACAACATCATTCTTCTTTTATCATGATTTCATAATACCAAATATACATTAGCCATGCATTATTAAAGTTTAAGGAAACTTCCTTTCTATGACACCTTCATGGTTGTTATATCCTTGTCTTTTTTTTTCAAGTGGACCCAACCATTTCCATTTTAGTTATTCTGTCATTTTCTTCTATTCCCTTTCCACCATTTATTTCATGCACAAGGTCTGATCAAGGTTTTGATTATCATGTTGGGTTTCCTTATTCAACTCTTCTTCCCTTTTCCTTCCTCATAACCAACAACCCATCATTAATAAACCACAAAAAAGGAAAAGCAATAGAAACTCGGTAACAATACAAAGGAAAAAAGCAGGAAGTATCATGTCCATTCTCAAGATCAACAAAAGATAGCAAGAAAATTTTAAACAACAAAGGGATGCAAAACATTACCCCCCGACACCTCATCCATGAATTTCCCATAAACTCACTTCCTAGAGTTTCCATCTCTTTTTGCATTGCAAATTTTTTTTTAAGGTGTTTGGAGGTTATGCATGCTATTCTTTGTGCAACAGCCATGGGGCCCTTCCCCCCCACACTCCTATGCATATCAACTATCTTAGCACACATCATGTTAGTACAATTTTCTTAACCTTAATCATTCCTTCCTACAATCACGTAAGCACATATTCATATCATGCATTTAATTAACTAGTCAACAAGGCTTCAGATGTGTGTACAATAAAAAAGTCATAATCAATATTTTTAGAATACTTATCTGGAGAGACACTAACTAGTAGCACATTTGTGCCTAGTGCACCTATCATGCTAACAAAATATGTGTCAATAGGGATACGATCACTTGTGCCAATCTCTTATCAAGAACTTCTTTTTCATAGCCTTGATTCCTCAAGACTACATATGATGATTTTATTGGTTCCCCAACTGGATTTCAACCTGCTCGTGGTCACATGTTTACCATTACCCACTATCATTTATTTGACTTATGTTAGTACAATTGACTCCTCGGATGCTTTATGCATGCACATCCATTATTGTATGCAACTAGAATATCATTATTTAATATCTATTTAATGAGCATGCATATCTACACTATTTCATATCTTACATTTTATCACGCCTATATTTTCATTCATTAGCCTATGGTATCTTTCAAAGCTTTTAAAAATACATCAACTAGAAAAATACAGGTTAAGAGATTCCCCCCTAGTTATGGTTGCATCATTCAACCATAAACGTTTTTCAATTCCGCCAGGGTGCTCCAAGGAATCTACTAAGCATCCCTCCTATTTATGATGCTGCATCAACTTAGATCAAATATTTAGATATAGGATTTAGAATTAACAAGAATTTCAGCTAGTCAAACCTTTCTTGTCATTTTTTATTCCAGGCAAGCTTAAATCTTTTCAGTTATGTAGATGTTATAAAACAGACCAATTAGAAAACCATTCAATGAACCTATAATAAAAGTTTGTAACTCCATAATGATATGATACCCATCACATATTTCAGGTATAGGCCCATCAATGGTTGTTTGGACCTTTTTAGGGCCCATTTCACTTCCTTCTCGGGAAATTTTCATGTTCTTAATAGACTCTGGTATTGATTAACTCACACTTACTAAATTTGATGTAAATTTGATATGATTATGATTACTAGTAGCATTATTCCTTAGTTCTTTCATGCTTATCTGGTGTCTTGGAGTGACCAAGATGCCCTCATCCTGCTATTTTTTCAATTTGAAAGTCTCAATTGCTTTACCCACTTTGATATTTTTGAGACAATTTTTCTTTCAATCATGAAATATTATGCTATTATATCTCAACTTTCCAACATTCTGATGGTTTTGAACAAGTATTTCAACCAACAATTTCTCTACACCCTCCAATTACCTACCTTCTTGTGCTTCTTTTTCTTTAGAAAACTCAGTAGCAATGCTCTGTGCCACAATTCTTAGTTCATTCTTATGTAAATTGTCCCGGAACCCCTATCACACAGTCATATATAATAAGATTTAATAAATTCAAGCTATTGGAAAAATGATCTTTGCAATTACTTAGTCAAGGAGATTAAAAATATTTCTCTTGAAATTTCTAAAAGCTATAATATGTTAGAAGAATTCTTACTTTACCCAAGAAATGTCACGATTTTCCAATGATTTTAGATCGTAATAATTCTTATCACAATATCCATTATGATGGTTCTTACTGGGATTCTTAACTATTCCAAAACTATAATAGGTTTTTGTGGCTTCCATCAGGAGGATATATTCTAGTTAAGAATATTTATTAACTCATTAATTTTTCCATAGTTATTATTGGTCATGAAACCTGTTGGTCCCCACTTTTGTACCTATTTTACACCTACTATTTTACTGTTCCTATCGACATTTACTCCCTTTTTATCCTTTTGTAACATGCTATCACTACCAAACCACGCTATTTTTCAAATGGAGTTAGAATATTTACTTAGTGCTATTTTCATGTGCTTTTGATTAGTTTAAGTAGATATTAATAGACTTATAGCCATTGAATTATTTTTTACTAATCCTTATATGGACTCGTAGACTTTGAAAACATATGGATAGGTAGCAGGGGTTCTAGCACATTGATGGACAATGCATCAAGCAACCTTTCGTGGACTCACTATTCTTTACTCAATTTTGCATCTCGATTTTGTACTCTATTTGGCAGTAGGTGTTCAATCAAATCCTTGGTGTTCTAGAATTGATCTCCTTATACTAAAAAAGGAGTTGGTTTCATCAATCACGCTATGATCAGGACGAGCTCAACTAGGATCCATTTGAAGATTATTAAAGAAGATTTCATACAAATTAATTTTATCCTTGATGTTATTTGTTCACTTTTTATAGTTAATTAGATATGCCTTTTTTTCATCGGCTAAACTTTAGAAAATCCCAATGCTCTTTGTATGTAAGCTAGCTGGAAATATTGTTAAGTAATTTTGTTGCAAAAAGATTTATGCTCAAGAGACATTGGAAACTATGATGTACTTGTTATTTGAACTCATATTTTGTTGAACCTTAATACATAATTCTGATTCAACGTTTAAATTTATGTAAGTATTATGATTCTTTTTGGTTTTTAAAGAATTAACCTAGACTCGCTATGGGAAATAGCAAGGGCCCATCAACACCTGGAAACAAGTCTTGTAATCGATATAGGCTATAGGAAGTGTGTATGATTGATATTTAGGAGTGTGAATCTTGTTCTGAAGAATTTTACTGGTTAGATCTTAGTGTCACCATGTTCTATTATGTACTTAATCTCTTACTCTGTTTTTCTTGGATTTGAACAAATATCTTGCCTTTAAATCTTTGCAAACTAGAAAGGACTGTATTGATTAACGTTTTCAATGCATGAATGATTTCTCCAATACATTCTCATCGTTAAGAATATTTAAAAGAGTGTTTTCCAATTTGGATGAATGCAAAGGTTGATAACTGTGTTATAAGATTGGCCTAGAATCGGTTTTATAATCTTACATCCTATACATTTCTTATTTGATATGGAATCCTGTAGCATCGTGTTTGATATGAAAGTGCCTAGAAGTAATGTGAAAATATATTAGTTGTTGGTTGAGACTATAGCTTAGTTATGAGATTCAGCATAATTGTAGCAACGTTGGATTGAAAACTATAGGTTAATTCTCTTTCATAAGAATGACTTTCTGATTTTGACTGGAGTGGTTTTAAATTAGAACAGACTTTGATCTTTAAAATCTTTTAGATCTGAGTGTGTCGACATAGCTAGTGAAGGACATCAATTTATAGTTTTGTTACTTAGTTTGTTTTGAGTATTTGTAGAGTCGAATGCTAGGAAAGATAAAGAGATTAGTTTGAATTCTTGTTGGTTTTTTTTATGCACCCCAAGAATTAGAATTGATCTTATTTGGATTGTCAGCTAAGGATTATAATTAGTTTTGTTTGGATTGAGATTAGCATAAGCTTGATATTTTTTTGAATAGTAATTAGTCTCATTTGATTTGAGATTCCTATTACTTAGATTAAATAGATCTTATTGTTTGGGTTGAGATTTCCATTATTTTAAAGTGAAGTTAGAAAGTTTGAGTAGTAGTCTATCTTATTTGGATTGAATATTTTCATTGAAGCTGTTGAGTGGTAAATTGTAGTGAATAGGTCGTGATAAGTATTTCTCAGGTAGTAATTAGAAATAGTCTCATTTGAAAAATAGTTAGAAATGTTTGCATAATGATTGGTAGTGAGGTAGTGATTGATATTGTGACTCATCTTATATGCACAATAGCTTGAATCACTTAAGCAGTAACTCATATTTCTTATGAACAATGATTTGCATTGTCTGTGCTATAGTTTTCATGTAGCTTGCAAGTTAGTTAGTTTGTTTGATCTACATTTAAGTGAGTTTTTGAGTTAATAAAGTTATGATTAAAATAGGATAATAATTAAAGTTTGAATAAGATAGAGATTTAATTTGATAAGTTTCTTCACCTCAGTTTGTTGTGGTTAGAAATAGTAGAGATTGAACATTTTGTACTTAACTTTGCACTGAACTGTTGCAACCTGAATCGAAATGCAATGTAACTCAGAGATTACGAACCTTAGTCAATAATTTAATTTAGGGGAATTAAACAACAAAGAAAACTTCTAACAATTTTGGCGTCATTGCCAAGGAGTTGCAAACAATGCAGGTAACAATTTCTTTAAAAGTTCATGAGTGTTGAAGATTTTGCAGGATGATCAAAGGGTGGAGAGTGTATGGTAAGACGTGAGTGAAGAGCCACGCATCCACTATGGTGGGGTTGCTCCAAAGTTTGATTGTCTTTAATGAATCTTTGTAGTATTTTCTTTTCTTATGCACACAACTAAAAGTATACTTGGAGACAGTAAAGGTATATTCATTTCAAGTACGAAATTATTTTCTGAGATATTTGGTCCCACAAAAACACCCCCAACTAATCTAGCTAATCGTTACGAAGGTATCAGAGAGGAGGGAGGAATCACTAGCAACACGCTAGCATCAGTAAAATAATTATCACATCAGAAGGGGATTGAGAAATCACAAATTGTACTACAGCAAGTGCAAATATTTTGGGAACCACTGAAGGTACAAAACTAGTGCTAGTTACACAAGTGGAATCGGTAACGAGAGGACCTCGCAGGGACCTAGGGCTTGGTGGCATTAGGCTCAACCCAACTGAGTCTTCTTCCGTCGAACCACCACATCAAAGCCTAATTCCAAACCTGTAGTAAATATGGCTAACAATGGAGGAGGGGAGGAAAACAGAAACAATGGGGAAAATCACCCTAGAGATAATGACAGAATACACACCTTGTTTGGAGGGAACAATGATCAGAGGGATGGACCAAGAGGAGGTACTGAGGACCAAGAAGACGATACATAATCGAATTTTGGATTCCCTATTTTGGACATTACTAGAAATATCACTATAAAGAACATACCCTTGGCAACTCTTCCACTTTTTCATGGTATGTCCTTTGAAGAACCTGACACATTTTTATTTGAATTCGATATTCTTTGCAAGAGTTATAATTATTATGAGGATGCACACAAGCTTAAATTATTCCCTGCCACCTTAAAAGACTCAACCCTGAGATGGGTCATGAACTTGGGAGAGCACACCATTTACTCCTAGGATGACATGAAATTTTTCTACCTTCAGAAATATCAAGACTACTATAAAAGTAGAGATGTTAATGATATCTTTAGAATGCAACAGATGGAGGACGAAATTTTGGAGGAATACCTGGAAAGGTTCCTTTATAACTATCATAATTCATGAGTGGAAGCATAGATGAAAGGGCCTTTAGGACTGTCTTTTTGAAGGGGTTAAGGGAAGAGTGCATTGAAACACTTAATCTCCTAAGTTCCAGTGACATTTATAAAAAACCTTTTGCCGAAATAACTGAATTATGTCGAACCTATTCTAGAAGTCAAGCTAAGGTAGGCAAAAGAATCTAGGACAATTCAAGGGATTATGTGTCTAAAAATTCAAAATCTGTACAAAATGTTGTCACTAGGGTTGAGTTGGGAAACCTTCTGGAAAATTTCAAAACAAATATCTTAAACACCATTAGTGACCAACTTGATACTCTAAAAATTAAAAGAAAACAAGAAGAAGAAAAAGTTGCCTTGGCAATTTTTTGTCTGAAATGCAGGTGTAAGCATGCTGAAAGGGAATGTCCTATTAATGTGGTTGAGGTGTGTGGTATTTTTACACAAGATCATACCACTGAAAAATTCCCATCCCTTCCTGGACTACAAGCCATTTACAAAGGAGGTGTTGAAACTAGTGATTTCCCGCAAGAAAATAGGAAGTCATCATGGAGAGGGCCAAACCAAAATATTTATCAAGAACCTAATTTACAAGGATTTTCCCAAAGTCATTCATGGAACTCTCAACCATATTACCCTCCATGGCCTCCACAACCACCTCAAAACTCACCTTGGAACCAGGGATGGAGAGGAAATTTTTATGGGAATGTATTCCAACCTCAAAATCAACCATACTCCCAGTATCAATGCCCACCTAACATGCCTTATACATCTAATATTCCTCCATTTCAGCAAGGCTATAACCCAACCTATTATCAGCAACCCTCATTTCCATTACCTCCATTACATCAACTCCTACCCCTACCTTCAAGCTCTAATTCACCCTCACAGTAGCACAACAATCATTTAATCCACCTCGCCCAACTCAACTGCCTACACAACCTATTGCTAACCCCAATAATAGACCTCCACAACCTGTGAAAAACATGGAATTACAACCTTTCCCTACATATGTTATTACTATTGTCCTTATCAATGAAATTCAACTAAGATCAAGGAAAACAATTAATAAAGAAAAATCAATTGTAATTATTCAAGAGGAGGATCCTCAAGTGCAACTTGAGGATAAAGCTCACCGTAAAATAGGAAATAAAAAAATAGTGGACTAGAATAACCAAGGGATCCTCCTTTCCTGGAAAGATTGCTTGCCAAGAAAACTGAAACTCCCATGGAATATGATTTGGAATCTAAATTAAGGAATGCTTGTATAAAAATACCTTTGCTGCAAGCTATCAAGGACATTCCTATTTACACCAAGATCATTAAGGATCTCTACATCAAAAATCTACGAAGAAATAAAAATAAAAATCAGAATGTTAAAATAATGAGCCAAATGACATAAATGATATCTGGTTTGTCGTTGAAATATAATGATCCAGGGAACCCCATAGTCACAATAGAAATCAATGGAACTCTTTTACCAAATACCCTTGTAGACTTAGGAGCAACCATCAATGTTATGATGGTTGACACCATGAAAACACTACAACTACAAGGAGTTAGGCCTACACCCATAGTGTTGGAGTTGGAAGATAAGTCCATTGTTAAACTAATGCAGGAGAATTGACTCGAAACTATCATTGTATTTTAGTAGACATAGGGGGTCTTGTGTTTTCAAGGAAGTTGGATTCCTATGTATGTAATTATTAATGTTTTGAGTGGTTAAAGTAGGAATTAATTAGATAAGTGTGAGGATATTTATAAATCATCTCAAGTGTAGGAGAACATGAGTGATTAATGATGATAAGAGAGTTGGAAATCAATTGTAACCCTTATAGGTCTCATGATTCGAGGAAGTAGAGAGGAATCTTAAGGATAAGTAGGAGTTAAAAGTGGATTTAGAAGAATCCTAGGAGTTAGTTCAACAAATTAAGGATTTGAACTAGAATTAGTTCAACATAACCTTTTTGTATAAAGGAAAGCCTAAAAGGCGATAACAAGTTAGTAAGTCAATAGTTAGTCAGTAGCTAGAGAGTAGCTAGTGAATCAGTTAGTTAGACAGTAAGCCTACGGGAAAGAGGAGAAGAAAGGCCATTGATATAGAAGATCAAGCCAAGAAGGAATTCTCTATGTAAATACATGTTTATTAATACAAACAACTCAATTATGAGTTATGTGTGTGTTGGAATGGGTTAATTGTAATCTGTGTGTGAATTAGAGATTCTGTAACATATATATATGCAGGTGGAGTTTAGTAGAATCAGAGGCGAGATACAGAGAAAGAAGAACGATATGAAGAATCCTAATGGATCGTTTGAATCCATTCAAAGGATCATAGTCAAGATTTTAGAGTGGCTGTGTTAAAAACTCACAAAGTTAAGCTTAGGAGGGAGTCGCACAGCAGAACAACGGAAGGAATAGAACCCTGAAGAAACCCAAAACCACAGAAGAACATTAAAGAATTGGCATAGAAACCCAAGTGAAGAGAAGAGTGAAGAAGTGAAGTGTTGATGCATAGTAGCCGTTGGATCTAGAAGATCAACGAATGAGATTTGTTTGTGAAGGGCGGCCGGGATTAATTCATAAGATAGAGCTAAGAAATGAATGGCGAAGATTCAATCTAAGTATTGGTGGAAGGAGAAGGACAGGAATCGATCTGGACCGTAGGATTTAAAGGCCTTGTCATCCAATGTATATCGGGCCGTAAGTTGATCAAGCGTTAACGGCAAGGACATAGCTGAACTTTTATAGATTAAGGGTTTATAATTCCCATCGGGTTCGAGATTTGTTCGTGATGGGCAGCCAGGATTAGTTCATAAGATAGAGCTAAGAAATGAATGGCAAAGATTCAATCTAAGTATTGGTGGAAGGAGAAAGATAGGAATCAATCTGGACCGTAGGATTTAAAGGCCTCATCAACCAACAGATATCGGACCGTAAGTTGATCAAGCGTTAACGGTAAGGACATACCTGAACTTTTATAGATTGAGGGTTCATAATTCCCATCGGGTTTGAAAAGGCGTTAACCCTCGCATAAGTGTTCCACCCAACATCACTGTGGACCGTAAAATCAAGCAAATCCTAATCAACGGTTATAAAGCGTCGATTTGATTTGTTGATCAGGAAGAAGTACAACTATCAAATCGAAGGTAAGATCGGCGGTGGAGAAAGGTTGTGATAAAGAAATTGAAAAGGGCAGACCCGTAGAGGTTATAGGCATGGTTTGATTTTATTTGAAGTTCGATTGTAATTGCATATCGCATGCGAGAGGCGATGGAGGCACAGGATGGTTTAAAAGTTGATCTGGTGAATGAAATCAACGATGGGGAAGGCAGTCGCATATCGCAAGTCAAGAGTTCTGAAGGCATGTTCTTACGGTGGAGAAAGATTGTGATTGCGATAAAGGGAAGCATCGGGTAATGTGTGAAGACCGAGGAAAAGGCAGAAAATGTATGGTTTACGTGTCTTGTGGAATATTTCTATTATATAAACGTTATAATAGAAATAAAGTGTCGATAGGAAGTTATGGGTAAGCTTGTGAATAACCATAGTTATAGAGTGGGGTTGGTTATATATGTGTGGACTTAAGGATTGATGAAAGTTTAATGAAGGGTTAAGTTATAAAGTCTCGATAGAAATATTGATGAAGGGTTGGACTATAGAAAGTCTAATGTAATGTTTCCGCATGAAATAAAGGAAAGGGGCCTTAAACCTTAGTTAGTGAAGGTTTGACCAGTGAGGTCATAGTAATTCCTGGGTCAGATGAGAATATGCATTTTACATGCATACTGTGGGTAATGCGGGGTGATACCCTATGTCATTTGTGGTATTAGAGCTAGTTAAAGCTCTTTTTGATTAAAGCAAAATTGTGCAGAATACAAGTGTCACTAAAAAGGAAAGAGGAGATTAGGTTATTTGAATCTGATAAGAGGAAGGCATGAGATAAGATGAGAGTAAGTGATATTCTTAAGAAGACATTTCAGAAGCATAAAGAAAACACAATGATGGTTGTTTTCATTGAGGAAAGTGGAAGCTCACTCAAATGTGAACAATGGATGGAGACTGCTTGTGAAGCCATGCAGTGGTAGTGAACCTGAAGAATCTAGTTGAAGATTGGACAAAGAGGATAAGAGTGTTCTCAGAAGGAAGCTAAGAAGCAAGCTTTTGAAAGCTTGGGCATGATCTTTGGTTTGAATAACATTGATATGCAGGTGACAACAAAGGAAGGTGAGAAGATTGCAACAACCTAGAGCAAGGAGTGCTCAATTGGTTCCAGAGGAAATAACAAGAGAAATGCTAAAAGACTAAGCTCAGAAGAGAGAATATTAGTGAGGCATATGTAGCAAGAAGGAGACTTGTTACTGCAGAGGTAGTGTTGCAACTCACAAAGCCATTCCACAAAGGATGTGGGTAGAATTGTTAAAGGATGAAGAAAGCTGGTAAGATTTTCTAAGTGAAAGAAGAGGTGGTCAGAACCTAGTATTTAATTTGTGATTGAAATACAAGAGGACAGTTGTGTTCTTAAAAGGTGTAGATGAGTTCAAGCCTAGAAAGAGTAGAGAGAAGTTCTCAAAGAGGTTCTAGAGAATAGAGAACCAAGTGCTTGCCAAAAGACCAAGTACAGAGGAAAGCTTGGTGAGGTAAGTGGCAGCAGGGAGGACTTGCTGTTGCAGAGGCTTTAATGCAACTCATAGTAAGTGAGTGAGGAACTCATGAATATAGAGAAGAAGATGACTACTGATAGTCATAACAGAGATAACAGAGGTTCTGAAGAAGACCACAGTAGAAGAAAAGTGAAGAAAGAGAATGCCAAGGTAAATGGCAAGAGGATGAGTCAAGAGGAACATGACAAGGAGATTGCAGAGTTAAAAGAACAACTCGATGCATTAAGAAGGATACTGGAGGAAAGCCAAAGACAAGGTTGGGCCTTGAGGAAAAAGGTAGTGAAGTGGTCTAAGTTACAGAGAAGACTACAACAGAGGCAAGTGAAGAGCCTGGTGGAAGAACTCAGAGAGGCTGAGTTGGAAATGGAAGAGTCCATTTGTAAACTAGAACAAGGTGAAATTCTGGGTGAAGATGAAGACTGGAGATCTGTGGAAGATCTTATGAATCATATGGAGGATTCAGAATGGCAAGGAGAGATGACGACTAAAGCATCAAGTGAGACCACCAGGTCTTATGTTTTTAAAACTGATAGTTTGTGTATGCTTGCAGGTACTGCAGAAGAAGAGAAACCTTTTGAAGATGTCTTAAGAATAGATGAAGATCTAGAAGTAAAAGGTGACAAAGAAAACTTCTCAGAAAAGGAAGAATTTGACTGGATACAGCGGGAAGAGTCTATGGATGAGTCTGTGGAAGCTGTCATAGAGATGGAAGATCAGGATCTTATTCTGATGAAGAATGAAGGAATATTGTCTCAGAGTGGTAATCTAATGAATTTTATTAATTTTATTGATGAAGAACAAATGCAAGAGAATATAAATGCACTTGATGAGACAAGGATAGCTCTGGAAGAAGGGTTACATAAGGACAAAAAGGAAAAATGTATTGAAGAAGAAGGACATCTACTGAAAGATGTTAAGAAAGAATAAGTCTATGCAAAAGATTTAACAAAGGGAGAAAGGACATCTGATGATTTGTCAATAACAAAGGAAGGTAAGGAAAGTTGGGTGAAATTTCCAAATTCTACTCTAATTGAAATTATTGATTTATATGGAAAATTAGACTTTCAAAGAAGGGAGATGGAAAAACAGAGGATATATACTCAGGATAGATTGCTGAAAAAGGAAAACAAATAAATTGTCATGAATGACAATCATAAGGAAAAGAAGATGGTAATGAAAGTTCAGCAAATTGACATTGCAGAAAGAGGAGTTCATTATTGTGAACCAGAGAAGAGATATATTATTGAAGAAGATGGTGTGGAGGACAGACTAGTTGACACTATCATGAATTCTTTTGAGAATTCAAATCAGCATACTGATGTGCTGATAGAAGAGGAAAAATCAGAGCAGCATACTGATGTGTTGCCAAAGGAAGAAGAGGCACTAAGGCCTTATGTTTTTTATTTTAATAATTGTTTTATGAGTGCAAGTTTAGTTGCAAATGCTGGAGAAAATTTGGCACAGATGAGAAGCCAATTAAAAATGAAAGAGGAAGATTTTGTGGAATTATTTAATTCATGGAACAGAGATGTTAGATTACTGGAGAGAATGCTGGAAAGTCAGGATTCAATGCAAAAAGAGATAATCATGAAAGAGGGTAAGGATGAAAGGGTGGCAGTAAGAATCTGACAACTTCTAAGAAAAGATAATAAACAACAATTTGAAAAGTTAGTGGACAACAACAACAACCTGAAGCAGAGATAAAGAGGTAGTAGTAAATGGTAGAATATGGACCAACCCAAAGATATGCTAGAGATGGATATTGAAGAGTTATGGCAGTTAATGATGAAGCAATCCATATGGAGGAGGTTGAAAGCAGTAGGAAGAATGATCAATCAGAACTTGAAACTAATTGACAAGGAGAGGAAGATGAAATAGAAGACAGCTAACATACAACAACAACAAAGGTGCAGAGCATTTAGACAACTACAAACTAAAGTTTCGGACCCAGGAGGTTTCCTATCAACACATGAAGACACATGATCAGGAGATCATGAATTTTTTCTACTTTGGGAGTTTGATGCAGAGGCATTGACTCAAAACTATCATTTTATTTTAGTAGACATAGGGGGTCTTGTGTTTTCAAGGAAGTTGGATTCATATGTATGTAATTATTAATGTTTTGAGTGGTTAAAGTAGGAATTAATTAGATAAGTGTGAGGATATTTGTAAATGGTCTCAAGTGTAGGAGAAAATGAGTGATTAATGATGATAAGAGAGTTGGAAATCAATTGTAACTCTTATAGGTCTCGTGCTTCGAGGAAGTAGAGAGGACTCTTAGGGATAAGTAGGAGTTAAAAGTGGATTTAGAAGAATCCTAGGAGTTAGTTCAACAAATTAAGGATTTAAACTAGAATTAGTTCAACATAACCTTTTTGTATAAAGGTAAGCCTAAAAGACGAGAACAAGTTAGTTAGTCAGTAGTTAGTCAGTAGCTAGAGAGTAGCTAGTGAGTCAGTCAGTCAGACTGTAAGCCTACGGGCAAGAGGAGAAGAAAGGCCACTGATATAGAAGATCAAGCCGAGAAGGAATTCTCTATGTAAATACATGTTTATTAATACAAACAACTCAATTCTAAGTTATGTGTGTGTTGGAATGGGTTAATTGTAATATGTGTGTAATTTAGAGATTATGTAACACACACACACACATATATATATATATATATATATATATATATATATATATATATATATATATATGCAGGTGGAGTTCAGCAGAATCAGAGGCGAGATATAGAGAAAGAATAATGATAGGAAGAATCCTAATGAATCGTTTGAATCCATTCAAAGGATCAAAGTCATGATTCTAGAGTGGCTGTGTTAAAAACTCGCAGGGTTAAGCTTAGGAGGGAGTCGCACAGCAGAACAATGAAAGGAACAAAACCTTGAAGAAACCCAAAACCGCAGAAGAACATTAAAGAATTGGCGTAGAAACCCAAGTGAAGAGAAGAGAAAAGTAGTGAAGTGTTGATGCACAGTAGCTGTTGGATCTAGAAGATCAACGGACAAGATTTGTTCATGATGGGCGGCCAAGATTAATTCATAAGATAGAGCTAAGAAATGAATGGTGAAGATTCAATCTAAGTATTAGTGGAAGGAGAAAGATAGGAATTGATCTGGACTGTAGGATTTAAAGGTTTCATCATCCAATGGATATCGGGCCGTAAGTTGATTGAGCATTAACAGCAAGGACGGACCTGAACTTCTATAGATTGAAGGTTTATAATTCCCATCGAGTCTAAAAAGGCATTAACCCTCGCGTAAGTGTTCCACCAAATATCGATGTGGACCGTCAGATCAAGCAGATCCTAATCAGTGGTTATAACGTGTTGATTTGATTTGTTGAATGGGAATAAGTATAGCCATCAGATTGAAGGTAAGATTGACTGTGGAGAAAGGTCACGATAAAGAAATTGAAAAGGGCGGACCCGAAAAGGTTATAGGCATGGTTTTATTTTATTTGAAGTCTGGTTGTAATCGAATATCGCATGCGAGAGGTGACGGAGGCACCGGATGGTTTACTGCGATATTGCAACAGTTGTTGATATGGTGAATGAAATCAATAGTGGGGAAGGTAGTCGCATATTGCAAGTCAAGATTTCTGAAGGCATGTTCTAACGGTGGAGAAAGATTGCGATTTCGATAAAGGGAAGCATCGGGTAATGTGCGAAGACCGAGGAAAAAGCGGAAAAGGTATGGTTTACTTGTCTTATGGAATATTTCTTTTATATAAACATTATAATAGAAATAAAGCGCTGATAAGAAGTTATGGGTAAGTTTGTGAATAACCATAGTTATAGAGTGGGGTTGGTTATATACATGTGGGCTTAAGGATTGATGAAAGTTTAAAGAAGGGTTGAGTTATAAAGTCCCAATAGAAAGATTGATGAAGGGTTGGACTACAGAGAGTCTAATGTAATGTTTCCATGTGAAATAAAGGAAAGGGGCCTTAAACCTTAGCTAGTGAAGGTTTGACCAGTCAGGTCATGGTAATTCCTAGGTCAGATGAGAATATGCATTTTACATGCATACTGTGGGTATAGCGGGTGTGTACCTACGTCATAAACCCATGGGGGTATTCAAATATATAGTGGTAAAAATAGCTTCCTGGGAATATCCAATTGATTTCGTTGTAATTTCTCCAAAGACTTCTAAACCCAGACATCCAGTAGTCTTAGGCCGACCTTGGCTGGCCACTGCTGATGTTGTCATTGGGTGCAGAAATGGGGAAATGATTATTTCTAATGGACTACAAAATTAGGCATTAACTATTTTTCCACCTTCCCAAATGGCCATGGAAGTACCCCTTTGGTTAGAAAGCCCTTATGGAGAAGAAGATTGTATGCTTCCCTTATTAACTTTAGAGCAATCAAGGGGACTTCAGGAACAATTAGAGGAACATATTTTGTAGTAGTTTTTGTCTAATATTAATTGCATCGATTATCTTGTTTCTTTTAATGGTTATCATCATGTTTTTAGCAATGAATTTCAAGAGACTTGTCACCCTGTTATATTTTCATCATTCACTATGGCATCTTTAGAAGGAAACAACGAAGTGAGTACCAAGCCCATTGAAATTAGTGCTGGAAAAACATTGTATATTGGTACAAAATTAAGTACAGAACATAAACAGCAGGTATTGAGTATGGTTCAAAAGAAGTCCGAAGCATTTTCTTGGGATTATTTGGACATGAAAGGTATTCATCCAGACACTTGTATACATCAAATTTATACAAATGAATAAATTAGACCTGTTAGGCAGCCACAAAGATGAATGAATCCAACTCTAAAAGAAATTGTTAAGGATGAATTGTAGAAACTTTTAAGTGCAGATTTCATTTACCCTATTTCCGACAGCAAATGGGTGTCACCCTTGGTGGTAGTCCCAAAGAAAAATGGGAAATGGCAAATTTGCGTAGACTACCAAGAGTTGAATAAGGCTACTTTGCAAGACTATTTTCCTTTACCTTTTATTGATCAGGTACTTGATACATTGTTAGGGAAAAAGTATTTTTCTTTTTTGGATGGATATAGTGGTTATAACCAAATTCAAATAGCCCCAGAAGATCAAGATAAGACTACCTTTACCTACCCATGGGGCACCTATGCCTACTGAGTTCTTCCTTTTGGTTTATGTAATGCTCCAACTACTTTTCAGCAAGCTATTTTGGCTATATTTTCTGATTTGATATATGATTGTGTAGAAGTCTATATGGACGAATTCATAGTATATGGGGATGATTTTCATCAAGCCTTGGAGAAAATGGAAAAGGTATTAATTCGTTGTCAGGAAGCTCATTTGGCCCTTAGTAGTATTAAATGTAAAATGATGCAAACTAAGGGGATTGTCTTGGGACATCACATATCACATGAAGGGATAAAAGTCGACCCTGTGAAAATAGAGGTAATATCACATATTCCAATTCCCACATCGCAAAAAGAGGTAAGAAGTTTCTTGGGACATGTAGGGTACTATAGGAGATTTATTGAAAATTTTACTAAAATTGCAGCACCTATGTTTAAATTTCTTACCAAAGATGCTAACTTTTTATGGGACACTAACTGTTAGAATGCTTTTTAGGAACTGAAGGATAAATTGACTATAGCTTCGATATTGTGGGGGCCTAACTAGTCTCTCCTATTTCAAATTTTCACAAATGCATCAGACACTACCCTTGGAGTTGTGTTGGGTCAAAGGGAGGATCACTTTCCTTATGCTATTTACTTTGTTAGCAAGAATATATCACCTGCAAAATTAAATTATACAATTATTGAAAATGAATTATAAGTAGTCGTTCACACCATAAACAAATTTAGGCATTATATTACCGGTTATGAGACTTTCATCCATATTGATCATTCTGCCATTAGATTTCTTATGAATAAGCCTATTACTAATGGTATAATTATAAGATGGTTACTTTTGTTACAAGAATTTAACATTATTGTGATTGACAGGCCTGGACGAGACAATTTGGCTGCAGATTTCTTATCCCGAATGAATATTTCCCAAGATAGAGCTTCAATACCAATTCCAGATGACTTTCCAGATGAAGATTTGTTCGTAGTTTCAACCTTTACTCCCTAGTTTGCTGACATGGCTAACTACCTGGTGATAGGGAAGCTGCCACAGAATCTTTCCACCAGGGAAAAACATAATATTGTGCAGCGAAGTACCAATTATTCTTGGATAGATGGGGACTTGTTCTGCACAGGACCCGATTTGATTATGAGAAGATGTGTGCGGGAAGATGAGATGTTTGATGTTCTGAAGGCTTGCCATAGTGAGCCCTGTGGTGGGAACTTTGCGGATAAAAGGACAACTTATAAGGTCCTACATGCAGGCTACTATTGGCCCACACTTTTCAAAGATGCCAAAAGGTTTGTTTCAAGCTGTGATGCCTATCAGAGAATGGGGAGGCCAGTTCTGGCAGATGAAATGCCTCTCCAAACACAGATATCAGTGGAACCTTTTGAGAAGTGGGCATTGGATTTTGTGGGACCCATCTCTCCCATGTCCAAGAAAAAGAGATACATATTGGTTTTCAATGATTACTTGATGAAGTGGGTAGAAGCCAATGCTTTATATTCTACTTATGAGAAGGCCGAGGTAGATTTCCTTTTTGAGGATATCTTCACTCGATTTAGGGTGCCTAGAGAGATTGTTACCTATCAAGGCACATAATTCACATCCAAACTAGTGAAGGCTGTCACTGAACAATATCATATTAAACATTGAAAGTCTACCCCATACCACCCCCAAGAAAATAGACAGGTGGAATCTAAAAACAAAATCTTGGAATCTATCCTCACTAAGACAATTCAGCTTCACCATGGTGATTGGGCTGACAAGCTACCCAAGGCATTGTGGGCTTACTGAATAACTTGGAGGAATGTGATAGGACACACTCCTTATGAGTTAGTATATGGGAAACAAGTGCTACTTCCCATTGAATTTCAGGTAAAAACATTTTGGGATGCCACTCAATTGGGAATGAATCTGAATGAAGCCCAGGAGCAAAGGTTACTACAGCTGAATGAGCTTGAAGAAATTAGGCAAGATGCATTTCAACAGACCATGTTAGTACAAGATCAAAGAGCCCAGTGGCATGACAAGTATATTAAGAAAAAGGTCTTTCAACCAGGAGATTGGGCACTGTTATATGATAGTAAATTTAAACATTTTAAAGGGAAATTTTCAACTAGGTGGTTGGGACCTTATGAAGTGGAAGAGGTCTTTGATAATGGCTCTGTTAGAATAAAAACTATTGATGCTAATCAGACCCCATTTGTGGTGAATGGCCATCGACTGAAGATATACCACTGACTGCTCTCTCGCAAAGAATTTTTGTAGGAAGTAATGTGAGATCCAGAAATGGAGTTAGTTGAAGAGAAGGATCAAGGTTCCACTGGTTCTTCAAACTGATTTTCTTTATATTTATATATTTATATTTATGTATATAGTATAAAATAACAGTGGGATGACTCTTTTGTTTTCCCCCACAACTCACATAGAATAAAGGGGAAATTTGTCAAGGGTAAGTTTATTCCTTTAACCATACTTGACAAATTATTTATGGAAAAGGAAAATTTGGAGTCTTCTTTGAACATTTCAGACTCCCAAAAATTGAATGTTTCAAGAAAAGACTGATCCAGGCTTGTAAATATTAATGGAACAATGGTAGTTAGGGATCTGCTGAGTACAAAATTATTATTTTTCTGAGCTCAGCAGAATAATTACGGAAAAGAAGCCCCCTTGGAGTCTACTTTAGGTTTTTCAGACTCTCTAAAAAGGAATACCCTGAGCAGTGGCTAACTTAGGCTCGATAAAATTATGAGGTAGTAGTAGTTAGGGATCTGTTGAGTACATAATTATTCTTTTCCATGATCAACAAAATAAATATGGAAAAGAAACACTTTGGAGTCTTCTTTTGTGCATTTCAGACTCTCTAAAAGTGAAATGCTCCAGGAAAAATCATTCCAGGCCTAGTCAAAATCCATGGGATGATGTTTCAGATTCTGTATGATAATCAAAAGGCAAAATTTTCAGTCAAGCTGTATGAGATATTCAAGAAAAAGAAATTCTATTCATTTTTCAAATCAGTTCAAAGGATTTTGTACTCAACTTGGCATTGGGATAGATCAGGCACAACTACTAGAAGGTCTCTTTAAAATTTGTAGAAAAGTCTAAAAGAACTATACAAAGGTAGCTTCAGCTCATCAACACCAAAATTAATATGGATGGTAGAGCAACAATATTCTGAAATCGTCCTAATGTTCTGAGTTAATTCATCATCATGGAACCAGTCATGAAGATCATGCTTCGCTAAAGATCAAAATCAATACTGATATTTTTGCTCTCGGGTTCCAGAATATTAATAAAGTCAAAACCAAGGTATGAGAATGTTTTATTTATTTAGACTATATTGGAAGTGTATGTATAATAGGCTAAGTGGTAATCTGTCTCCATTACTTGCTATGATTTAATTGTCCTCTCACATTCAGATTAATGTCTTGTCTCCATTACCCTTTTCTTCATTTTTAATTGTGCGGCCACATGTTAATTATCAATTCATCATTATAGTAACCAATCCCTACTTCCATTGGAGCCGCCACCCTATCCACTACCTTGCCCCTTCATCCTACCTCATACGAGCTACCCGTCAAAAGTTGGTTCATCATTACCATCGCACATGTATGCTGTCATTCCAAATTCCCAAGCATTATTTCTTGAATTAATTCAGGGCTGAAAGCGCTAGCATGGTAATTTCCCTCTCAAAGTGATAAGTTTTGGAAGGAAAACGACTGTGAGCCCTCCTTTTCTATGGAAAAACTTCTAGGACTTGCTTCAACTTAGGCATGGGGGCCAATCGTCATGAACCCACCTTCGTTTAGTTCTCAAGAAGTCCAGAGTATGCTAGTTGTAAATAATTGTTCGAAGAGAAAGGGTGGATGGGTTTCCTTCGAAAATTTCAGGGATATAATGACAAAGTCGCTTTGGATTTTTCTCAAAGCTTCAATGGAGAGGTTGCAAAGATTGGAAATTTCAAATTTAAAGTCACTGAAGAATCTATAAGTAAAGTGACAAGGTTACCTCTGTCTGGTGAGAAATTTTTCAAAAGAGGGTCGCTCGACCCAACAGACTATGCTAAATTTCTAAAACTAGCTTATAAATCTTTGAATTGGTCAAAAGGGGTCCTACATAGCTTCCTAGAAGAAAAATGGTATCCACTTGTTACAACGCTACAAAGGTTTATTACTTGTGAAGGTAGGTACGCTGCTATTTTTATTTATCATGTTAGACTACTGTTGCATTTTTTGGAAGGTCGAGAAGTTAATTTCCCTTTCTTCTTGCATAAGAGTTTATATAAAATTGCTAAAGGAGTTCAGTCAGCTAGTAAAAACCCTGAAACTAGTGTATGTCATCATAGTCTCATTAAAATGTTGGTTGTTGCGGAGTTAAGTAAATGACAGAAATCTTGGGAAGATTTTTTGGTTGAAAATTTTCTAGGGGAAGAAACTCAAGTGAAAGGACAGTAAAGGCTCATCAGTCCCCTGTCAAAGAATTTAAGTTTTGGGGTTGAGGTTCCACTAGATTCTAGTTCTCAACAGGGTCATAGTCCTGCAGTGGTGCCTATGTCTACAATGGAAAATAATTGTTTGGTGAAACCTCCGAAGACACTGGTAAACCCTAGTACTTCAGTAGAAAAAGTGGCCCCAATATTGGGAAAGAAGAAATGTAAGAAAAGTAAAGTATAGAAATGAAAACCTGGCCATGAGGAGGCACCCGCTGAGGAATCTCGGTCACATAAGCAGAAAAATCCTTCCATAAGAGTTGGGGAACCAATCATTGAAGCAGTAGAACAACAATGTGAAAGGGTTAATGTTACCCTTAAGAAAAGGAAAAGGAGACTCTTCCAAGGAGAGTTGGAAGCGGTATCTATGCCTTCCATGCTAGCACAGAAAATGACAGAGAATCCGACTGTGTCTCAGAGTCGATGCGATATTCGAAGTATGTCTAAACAAGGATTATCCATTGGTAGCACCCAAAACTAGGAGCCTTTCACCGTTTTATCTTCTCCTGAACAAAAATATGAAAAACCTCCTTTGGTGAATGAAGAAATAGAGGATCCTCTATTTAAGGAAGATGATCCACAAGATAATGATTAGGATCTTTTGAGTATCTCAACGCCTCAGAATCTATCCAACATAATTTCAGGTAAGAAGAGACGAGAATGAATACCTAATCCTAAAAAGAGAAACACTGGGTAAGCTCATGGTGGAAGCAAATCTCAACAATAAACAGTGCTGGTAAAAAAAAACTAAACCCATAATGAAGAAGATTTGTAGTTTCTCATGGCCAAATTACAGAAGAAGAATATGAAGTTGAAAGATAAGGCTCATAAATACAAAACCCTATTTCATTATGTGCGGACTGTAAATGAACAGTATCAAGACACAAACCTCTCCTTGGTCTCTAAAAATGATGCACTTATCTTAAGGAATAAATGTCTGGTTAACTGGAAGTTGAATCAATTGAAGCTTGTTAAGAGGCCTAGTGCTCAGAGTCTGGCTCTATATTTTCATAATTCATTGGTGAAAGATAATCATGGTCTTGAAGTCTTGGTTAGAGCGGTGGGAATGTAAATATTAGGATACCCTATTTTTTATTATTGGATGAAGTGGCAAGGGCCCACCACCACCTGGAAACAAGTCTTGTAATTGATATAGGCTATAGGAAGTGTGTTTGATTGAGATTTAGGAGTGTGGATCTTGTTCTGAAGAAGTTTACTAGTTAGATCTTAACGTCACCATTTTCTATTATGTGCTTAAGCTCTTACTCTGTTTTTCTTGAATCTAAATAAATATCTTGTCTTTAAATCTTTGCAAACTAGAAAGGACTGTATTGATTAACATTTTCGATGTATGAATTATTTCTCCAATACATTCTCATGGTTAAGAATATTTAAAAGAGTGCTTTCCAATTTGGATGAATACAAAGGTTGATAACTGTGTCATAAGCTTGAGTTGGAATCGGTTTTATAATCTTGCATCCTGTACATTTCTTATTTGATACAGAATCCTGTAGCATCGTGTTTGATATGAAAGTGCCCAGAAGTAATGTGACAAGATATTGGTTGTTGATTGAGACTATAGCTTAGTTATGAGATTCAGTATAATTGTAGTAAGGTTGGATTGAAAATTGTAGGTTAATGCTCTTTCATAAGAATGAATTTCTGAGTTTGAATGGAGTGGTTTTAAACTAGAACAAACTTCGATCTTTAGAATCTTTTAGATCTAAGTGTGTCGACATAGCTAGTGAAGGACATTGATTTAGAGTTTTGTTACTTAGTTTCTTTTGAGTATTTGCAAAGTCGAATGCTAGGAAAGATAAAGAGATTAGTTTGAATTCTTGTTGGCTTGTTTTATGCACCCCGAGAATTAGACTTAGTGATTAGACTCGGTCTTGTTTGGATTGTCCATTTTCCTTAGCTTAAAATCGTTTGGATTAGAATCAATTTTGTCTAGATTGAGATTAGCATAAGCTTGATATCGTTTTGAATAGTAATTAGTCTTGTTTGATTTGAGATTCCTATTACTTAGATTAAATAGATCTTATTGTTTGGGTTGAGATTTCCATTATTTTAAAGTCAAGTTAGAACAATTGAGTAATAGTCTATCTTATTCGGATTGAAGATTTTTGTTGAAGCCTTTGATCCAGGTGGATATTGGTGGCCACCCACCAAGTCCAATTGGACCCCCACCATTGTTTCTTTCAGCTTTTCAGTTTCCTTAATTGTAGCACAATTTACTATTTTTAGCAGTTTTTTGGGTCCTGAACTTCCGGAGCCATTTTGAGGCCCTAAACGACGTTTTTTGGGGAAATTGGGAGCAACATGGGTCGGTGGATCGATGCTAATCTTCCCGAAGTTGTAGTTCTAGGATAGATATTTCTAACGAGATATTGTGCGCGTCAAACAGAGATCGTATGCCAAAGTTATGACCCCGGGAAGTTGATGTAGCAATTTACCCAAATGGGGCCCATAGTTTGGCATTTCATCTTCCAGGGTTAAAGTTTTGGATGTTTAGGGTTTTCCATTGTTTCTCAATAATAAATAGGCCTTCGAGCCTCATTGTAACACAGTTCAGAGACATGTAGCCGCCACATCTCTTGTTAGAGATAAGCTACCATTGCCCTCGTTGGTTTCTTTACATTTCTGTTTGTAAGCATATTTCAGTATTTTACAGTAATGAAATGAAGTATTATTTCTGTTGCATATCTGTATTTATGGTTATCTCTTTAATTTGTTGCATTCCCGTTTAAATCCGGATCAGTGGTATCAGAGCGGTCTGCTTTTTCTCTATTTTTCTTTGCATGTCCCCAATGAGGTCAGGATATAAGGAGTTAGGGCTTGAATTGGTCGAACCTTTGCAAGACTAGCCTCGCGAATCCCAATGACCTCCCATGGTGGATGAGAATAAAGACGAGGGGGTAGGAGATCCTATCAAAATCTTGCTCGAAGAAGCCCTCAAGCGACAAAGGAACGTGATGATGGAAAACTTTGCATAGATCCTTTAGCGGCTACCCAGAGGTTACGCATTAGCTTCCAACAGCTACTCTAGAAATGCCACGCCCTTTAAGGTATAAGTTAATTTTGAAATCCCCATATTCGAGGGTTAGATAGACACAGATGCCATAAATAAATGGTTAAATCTGCTAGAGGGTTATTTTTCTGTTCATGAATTTTCGAGTCAAGAAAAGATTGTTTTCACTCTTCTCAAAGCAGGCCCTCACATTAAGGACTGGTGGGAAACCCACTGCGAGTAGAAGGACGAAAATTCCAGCTCACTATTTTCAGTCGCACCCACCTGGAATTCATTCCGGGATGCCATCAAGGAGCAGTGCTACCCTGTCGGAAGCTATGAGGATCAATACATAAAGTGGACCATGCTGTGGTAGGGAAGGGACCAAGATGTGCCGGAGTTTACCAATATTTTCCATACCCTTTGCACAAAGTTGGGTATCAAGGATTCAGAGCAGCATTTGATACTCAAATACCATGGCTGCCTGCACAAGTACATCCAATAAGAAATAGAATTCCTGAAAATATCCTCATCGGCACGGCATACCGATATGCCGTCGAGGTCGAGTAAAAGTTTAAACAGAAGAAATGAGACTTTGGATTTGCGAATATGAAGCAAGTGAAAGGTGCCCCCAAACTGCAGAACAAAGGAAAAAGCCAAGGCGGGGCGGCCCAAGACAACCCGCCAAAGCTGCAAGCAAAGAATAGTGTTGCGAAGCTGAAAAAGGACACAGGAAAATGGTGTGAGTTCCATAAAAGCTCCACTCACAACACAAGTGAGTGTCAGGCCAAGCAGTCACTGGTGGCTGACCTAAAGGTTTCAGAATCAGATGCATGTTCCGACTCTGAGTCAGAACCCGACAAGGGGAATGACAATGGGAAGCAAATTATCGATGCAGAGCCCAATGCCACCATTGCCACCATGAAGATCTAGAAGGAGGAACCGAAAGATCTAGAGGAGGAGGAGGAGGAGTGTCTCTTCCACTCCCAGATGTGGGTAAAGGGATCCCCACTATAGTTCATTGTCGATAGCGGGAGCCAAAAGAACCCCATTTCGGTAGAGGTCGTGAAGCGGCTAGGCTTACTGACCACATCACATCCACAACCGTACACCATAGAGTGGCTTCACCAAGGACGAGATCTTTGCGTGAGCCAGTAATGTCACCTTCCATACAACACCAAGGCCTTCACAGATGAGGTATTGTGTGACATTGTTCCCCTTGAAGTTTGTGATATACTATTAGGATAACCATACTTGTGGAAGCGACATGCTGTGTATGAATCAAAGTCCCCTAATGTTATTATTACTTTGGGAAATAAGTTGTACAGGATACCAGAGGTAGCATCACCTACCACCATCTCTTTGGTTACTGGAAAAAAATGCAATAAGCTCATTTCCATAACCAGGAAATTTGTTTTCCTGATGATACGCCCTCAAGGAAAGAAGAAGACGGTGGCCACGACCTCCAGAAAGGGCCCCTCTTCACGACAACTACAAATGGAAAAGGTTGTGGAGGAGTACGAGGAAATCTTCACCTCCCCCACATGAGTTCCTCTGCACTGTCAGGTCAAGCACTCCATCAATCTGACCCCAGGTGCGTTGCTGCCCAATGGACCAATCTATTGGCACTCCGTTCTGGAGAACGATGAAATCAAGAGGCAGATTTAGGAGCTACTGCAAAAAGGTCACATTCTTCCAAGTTCATCACCCTATGGAAGCCTGATCGTGTTGGTACAGAAGAAGGATGGGACTTGGAGACTCTTTATTGACTATCGGGCGTTGAACAAGATTACTATGCATAATAGGTACCCGATCCCATGGATTGATGACCTCCTGGACCAACTAAAGGGGGAAAAATATTTCAGCAAGATTGATTTGAAATTAGGATATCACCAAGTACCAATCGAACCCTCCGATGTGTGGAAGACTGCCTTCAAAGCCAAGGAGGTCCTTTTCGAATGGTTGGTTATGCCTTTCAGATTGATGAATGCTCCTGCAACCTTCATGAGGCTAATGGATGACATCTTGTGGCCATTCACCAACTCATTTGTAGTGGTATACTTGGATGACATCTTGATCTTTAGCCAGAGCTGGGAAGAGCACCTCCACCACCTCCGACAGGGTCTCCAAACACTGCGGCACCATAAATTATGTGCCAATTTGGAGAAATGCACTTTTGGCATGACCCAGGTTCAGTATCTAGGATACATTATTGATGAATAGGGGGTGCATGTGGATCCAAATAAGATCCAAGTCATTCAGGATTGGCCCTCTCCAACCACTCTAACAGAGCTCTGTAGCTTTCTAGGTCTTGCCAACTTCTACTGCAAGTTCGTGTTGGGATTTTCTCATATCACTTGGCCCTTGAGTCAAGTCACCAAGGGAGGAGTGAAAGCAAAATTATTTTGGTCTGAATCTCAACAGAAGACATTCACAGAGTTGAAAGATCGCCTCTGCTCAACACCAGTGCTTGCATTGCCAGACTTGCAACAACCATTTTAGGTCAAGATCGATGCCTCTGACTATGCTATTGGGGTAGTCCTTACTCAACACGGGCATCCAGTGGCATATCACAGTGAGACACTTTCAGACACAGTCTGGAAGTATCCCACTTATGGCAAAGAGATGTATTCCATCGTGCAGGTTTGCCGACAATGGAAACATTACATTTTGGGGAAGGAAACGGTCATCCACATAGACCACCGACCCCTCCATTTCATACGGACCCAAGGGAAATTGTAGAATGATCACCATCAGAATTGGCCCACATACCTGCAACAGTTCCATTTGAATATCAAGTATAAGAAGGGTAGCACCAATAATGTTGCAGATTGCCTCAATCGACCACCGATCATCGCATTAACCACCATGCTCAACTCTTATGGGAACGAGACTTTTTATTGGCCACTTCTCTACAAAAGCGACCCAGAATTCGACCACACATACCAAACACTCTTCGAGGGTCGGCATGTTCCAGATTTTCACCTCTAGGATGTCCTGTTATGCCACCTGGGTCACCTTTTTGTTCCTTCAAGCGAGCATGCCAAGATGATTTAGGAAGCACACTACAGTCGGGCTGTTGGGCATTTCAGGGTCGAGAAAATGGTGGCAGTACTACAGAAGTATTTCTATTAGCCGAATCTTCGACAGGATGTCGGGAAGTACATCAGATCATGCACTGCCTGCGCCATTGCCAAATCGACTGTCAAGAAGCAAGGCCTCTATACCCCACTGCCTACCCCTAGTCGACCATGGGAATCCATCTCCATGGATTACATGTCAGGCCTTCCTTCCACTAAGCATGGAAATGACTGTGTTTTTGTGGTCATCGACAGGTTCTCGAAGATGGCCATTATGGCGGCCTGCAAGAAGAATATCATAGCAGAAGCCACTACTAAACTCTTCTTTGAACGAGTGTGGGTACACTTTGGGATCCCACAGTCTATCATCTCATACCGAGACAAAAGGTTCCTCAGTACATTTTGGTCCAGTCTCTGGTCAATGCTGGACACCAAACACAATAAGTCCATGACCTTCCATCCTCAAACTGCTGGCCAAACAGAGGCTTTCAATAGGATGATTGTACACATTCTGTGCATGTACAACTCAAAGCATCCACACACATGGGACGAGAGCCTCCCCCATGTTCAACACAGCTACAACCAAGCTCTCCACAGTTTGACTAGCCATAGCCCTTTTTAGGTGGGCTTGGGATTCCAGCCACTATGTCCCATTGATGTGGCCTTGCCATTTGCAGCTACTCACGCAGATTTGGCTCATGTCCAGTCCAAAACAGATAAGGCAAACAACTTCATTGAGCACATCCAACATATTCGCCAACAAGTCCATGACATTCTGGAGAAATCAAATGCCAAGTGCAAGCAGCGACATGATCAACATCGGGTGCCACACAAGTTTTAGGTGGGCGACAAAGTCTGGTTTCATTTGCAAAAGGAACACCTTATTGAAGCCTATCGAAAACTCAGACAACTCTGATATGGTCCTTACACCATTACCAAGGCTGTGAGATACAATGCATTTGAGCTCAGCATTCCCCCATTCCTTCGCCTGCACCCAGTGTTCAATGTGGACCACCTTCGGCCAAACTTTCCACCATTACTAGACACATCCGACATTGCAGAACAACTCACACCCATAGAGTTAAATCTAGATTGCATGGAACAAGCTGCAACTGATCAGATAATGGACACACAGATCAAGCACACTCACCAGCAGAATATCCAACTGTATCAAGTTGTTAAAGCAGGCCAACTCCTTCACCATGGTAAGTGGCTCACCAGGGACCAAGTTTAGCAGAAGTTTCCTCATCTCATGGAGGAACTCAACGCAATGGGGACCATTGATTCCTAAGGGGGAGGAATGCTCTAGGTGGATATTGATGGCCACCCACCAAGTCCACTTGGACCCCCACCATTGTTTCTTTCAGCTTTTCAGTTTCCTTAATTGTAGCACAATTTACTATTTTTAGCAGTTTTTCAGGTCCTGAACTTCTGGAGCCATTTTGAGGCCCTAAACGACGATTTTTGGGGAAATTGGGAGAAACATGGGTCAGTGGATTGATGCTAATCTTCCCAAAGTTGTAGTTCTTGGATAGATATTTCTAACGAGATATTGTGCGCGTCAAACGGAGATCGTATGCCAAAGTTACGACCCCGGGAAGTTGATGTAGAAATTTACCCAAACGGGGCCCACAGTTTGGTGTTTCATCTTCTAGGGTTAGGGTTTTGGATGTTTAGGGTTTTCCATTGTTTCTCAACAATAAATAGGCCTTCGAGCCTCATTGTAACACGGTTCAGAGGCATGTAGCTGACACTTCTCTTCTCAGAGATAAGCTACCATTGCCCTAGCTCGTTTCTTTCCATTTTTGTTTGTAAGCATATTTCAGTATTTTACAGTAATTAAATGAAGTATTATTTCCGCTGCATATCTGTATTTATGGTTATCTCTATAATTTGTTGCGTTCTTGTTTAAATCCGGATCAACCTTTGAGTGGTAAATTGTAGTGATTAGGTCATGATAAGTATCTCTCAGGTAATAATTAGAAATAGTCTCGTTTGAACAATAGTTAGCAATGTTTGCATAATGATTGGTAGTGAGGTAGTGATTGATATTGAGACTCATCTTATATGCATAGTAGTTTGAATCTCTTAAGTAGTAACTAATATTTCTTATGAACAATGATTTCCATTGCCCATGTTATAGTTTTCAAGTAGCTTGCAAATTAGTTTGTTTGATTGCTTTACCTTTAAGTGAGTTTTTGAGTTAATAAAGTTGTGATTAAAATAGGATAATAATTAAATATTGAATAAGATAGGGATTTAATTTGATACGTTTCTTCACCTCAATTTTTTTTAGTTAGAAATAGTAGATATTGAACATTTTGTACTTAACTTTGCACTGAACTATTGGAACTCAAACCAGAATGCAGTGTAACTAAGAGATTATGAACCTCGGGTTATAATTTAATTAGGGGAATTAAAAGACAAATAAAGCTCCTAAAAAAACCCAAGGCCTACTCATGCCAACCATGGCATTTTATTTACAGCCATATGTTACCACATATTGTCAATGCCCTTCATGTTGCTTGCTAGAATTGAACCTAGGTGAGGAGGTTTCCATTCCTTTCTCCCAACCACCCAAGCTAACCCCAATTGATTCATACCTTTTTCATATATAACTGTTATGTATATCTATACATGTTTTAACAAATGTTATCATTGAGTATGCTGAGATAGATTCTTTGAGTGCATCAAATATTTTAGGTTGTGTACTTTAGGGTTCTCACTCCTTTTTCAATCACGTTTCCTATTTGTATAGACATACCTTATCAATGTCTTGTATACGCCTTATTTTGTGTGTATACTCTATATTTTCCTTCATTTCAATCATAAATATCTTACCAAATTATTTATAGCAAAGGTTTCTATACCTTCTTAGTATATATGATGTGATTGTTCTTCTAAATGCTTGAGTATTCATATAAACATATAGTCATATAAATTGTTGTAGTTCCATACTTGTTCTAAAACACATTTCATCCAAGATTTACACACTTAATTTTACTAAATATTATATTATATTTGTTTATTTTAGAAACTCTCTGTGTTTCATAGCACTACTATAAGATTTTGTCCCTTTTTGGTTTAATTCGTATAGGTCTTTAGTCATGAACATACAAGATTACCCTTCCATTGGAGTCAATCAATTTTTATTGTACTAATAAATATTTCCTTCATCCTTATTATTTCCTTAGCTTTTTCTTCTTGCAAGACCATTTGGTCAAAACTGGACACTTGGGAGCCTTTCTCAATGAGTTGCAATAAATATCTAATATAAGGCATCTATGCATATTGGTCTTGTAAGTTATGTACAAACATCATTTTTTGCAGATTAAAAAGTTGTCACAATTATTAACAATACAATAAAGAGTTAACCTTATAAATTAAACTTCATGTACAACATCCACAACTCCATCACATATACAACCTTTTGTTAGTATACAATTAGTTTTTGACTTTTCAGGGGTAATTTTGTCTGTAACATATGTGACATCCCAACTTATATCCTGAACATACCCATCTAATGTTACATACTTTTTAACAAAGTAAGATAAGTAGCCCTACATTTTTTCTTTCTTACACATCTATATGTGTATACATTTCTTGGCTTGGCTATGCAAATGATTTTTTTCAATCCCATAGATTATGAGCTTCTTTTTCTACTCAATATTCAAACAATCAATGAATAGAGTCCACTAGTTAGCATGTATTATTACTCAATAAATTTTATTAGAAAACTACTTGCACTATTGAATGCCCAAGTTACCTATTCCTGTAGGTAAGGGTTTTCTGACAATAATCATTAGCATTTATACCAATTTAATCATAGTACATAACTCTTTTACTTATCTCTACCTTTGCAGTATAACATAAAAAAATTTCTTTGTTCCCCATCATGTAAGAAACATTTACTATGTTTGATTATAGTTATAGTCAGGTTGATAAGCCACAATATTATAACCTACAAATCTAATACCACATATATATAAAACTAACTTCAGTGTGTAAATCTCCTTTTCTTTGTGTGCGCGCAATTGCTCAAACCATAATTATTTAATCTCACAATTTACAACTTACCTTCAAGACATGTTTACATATTAGAATATTTGGACTCATTCAAACATTAAATAGATCACCATTAGACAGATTATAAAAGTAAAGGGTATGATTTCCCTTAGATGTTGTATAAAGGATCTTAGGTTATTTGAATTCAACCATATAAAAGATCTATCAATGTTCCTCTTTCGGGGTCAAAACCACGACAATATTAAGGAGATGCTACCCATGAATACCACTTGAGATATGAAGACTAGATGGGTTATGCAATTATTATATTTTTAGTCCCTGCCCTCCAGGCATGGACTATAGTAATCAGTCCTGAAGGATATAGCATTAGTTGACCTGCTTTTATTCCCCGGTCATCAGCAATAACCAAAGTTTTATTCCCGCTCATTAGAGCTATAAACAAAGTTAAACAAAGTTTTGAGAGGGATGCTGATTTTTCATTTTATTTGGCCTCTTTCCAAAAAACCGAAGCTAGACGTCAAAAACCAAAGCTAATCTGAAGCGAAAACAATAGGTTATATTTTTGTTTGTCTGATATTTTCAAATTGTCAGTCCCTGCAATCTAAACTAATGTTAGCATTACTGGACATCATTAAATGTTATCTCAGCATCCACGGACACATTGGTATGTACCAAGTAGGTCTAAGAATATTGGCAAGTGTGCATGCAGGCACTACAGGTGTCCATGCATGGGGAGGTGTCATGTTTCGCTGGCCTCCCTTTCTTGTTTCCCCTTTTGGCTGGCCTGCCTTAGTTCTGGCGGTGGTATTCCGTGTTTTAAACTTGATCTCCCTTTGCTGGCCTCCGTTTGTTTCACCTTCTTCGTCACCTGGTAAATGCGGTTGTTCTGCTCTCTTCATGGGTTGCTTGCTTGTAGGTCACCTGGTTAATGTTGTTGTTCCGCTGGCTTCGTTGGTTGGTTGCTTGTAAGTCACCTGGTAAATCTTGTTGTTCTGCTGGATTCGTTGGTTGGTTGCTTGTTACTTACAAATTAATGTTATTGTTCTGCTGGCTTCATGTTCGGCCTGGCATCCTCTAGAGATGGAAGACGCTGTGAGCTAGAGATGGAAGAAGCTGCGAGGTTCTTGCAGCGACTTTGATAGGCATCCAATTTGGCCTTGCATCGTCTACAAAAATAGTAAGTAGCATCAATGGAATAGAGAAGAAACTGTTAAAATTCTAGACTATTCAAACGTCTCCTCTGTCATCACCTTCATGTAGTTATGTGATTAAAACCCATAAAGAAAGCTATCAGACCTAGAAAGCAAGAAATTGTAAAGCAAACACTACACTGTAATGCAAATGAACCTGTGCAATCGAAATACATGGAATCCACCAAATTCAATTGTCATTGGCATACCTGGAGTTTGTTAACATGGTTTCTGTAAAGCTCTTCCGCCGTAAGGATTCCCTGCGCTGGGAGGATGGACTAAATCCAATGGGTATGGGTGGCTTGCTAGTTGGGAGAGGATCCAAGAGCTGGTGAGAGAAAGAAACCGTGGAAGGCTGGGCTGGGAGAATAAACTCGTGCTTCCTTCATTGAACTTACAGCTTCGAGCTGACAAACTGCCTGAGAGGTGATATCTTGTTGCCTTCTCCCGCCTGCTTGCTTCGACCTAATTGAGTCCCTTTTGCATAGACCCGCAGCATAGTCCCTTCTACAGGAGCCAACATGACCTGAGCTTTTCTTGTGGATCGGTCCCAGCGAGTGACTGTGCAAGACAAACTATCAACGGCAAGGTCTAGGCAGGCTGGAGAAGCATGCATAAGTTCAAAGGCAGGGAGCAAGAAGATGATATCTATCAGGCGGTAAGGTGTAGATAAGGTTACATGTTTTTCGACCTGTCTGTCCACCATACAACTTTCATGTGGCCACATACAACTTTCATGTGGCCACGTTTCTTTGTGCATGCAACATTTGGCAGCCTGTCATATTCATTTTTCTAACCGGCATATTCACTTTACTAATCATTTTTATGAACTTCAATTTATGTTTAAATATAATAAATTATTTGGTTGAAAAATAACACGCTTAATAGACGGTGTTTACCTTTTGTTTAGTTTTCTTTGGATAAATTAATATATGATCCAACTGTTTCCACTGTTAGTCGAGTGTAAGGATTCCCTGCGCTGGGAGGATGGACTAAATCCAATGGGTATGGGTGGCTTGCTAGTTGGGAGAGGATCCAAGAGCTGGTGAGAGAAAGAAACCGTGGAAGGCTGGGCTGGGAGAATAAACTCGTGCTTCCTTCATCGAACTTACAGCTTCGACCTGACAAACTGCCTGAGAGGTGATATCTTGTTGCCTTCTCCCGCCTGCTTGCTTCAACCTAATTGAGTCCCTTTTGCATAGTCCCTCCGCATAGTCCCTTCTACAGGAGCCAACATGACCTGAGCTTTTCTTATGGATCGGTCCCAGCGAGTGACTGTGCAAGACAAACTATCAATGGCAAGGTCTAGGCAGGCTGGAGAAGCATGCATAAGTTCAAAGGCAGGGAGCAAGAAGATGATATCTATCAGGCGGTAAGGTGTAGATAAGGTTACATGTTTTTCGACCTGTCTGTCCACTATACAACTTTCATGTGGCCACGTTTCTTTGTGCATGCAACATTTGGCAGCCTGTCATATTCATTTTTCTAACCGGCATATTCACTTTACTAATCATTTTTATGAACTTCAATTTATGTTTAAATATAATAAATTATTTGGTTGAAAAATAACACGCTTAATAGACGGTGTTTACCTTTTGTTTAGTTTTCTTTGGATAAATTAATATATGATCCAACTGTTTGAAGGCTTTTGTATTGATAGATTATACCCACCACTATGATAATCGATACAGGGAAAACTGGAATTTGTTTTAGATTAGATGATTCGTATCTATTTTCTCAATCTGGCAAACAGTTGTGTGCCCGCTTGTGGCTTTAGAGAAATTGCAATAGCTTCTGTCACCCCTGCGTCTACTTATGTTGTCTCTGCCCTGGCCTAGCAGAATCCTTTCCAGCGGATTCAATGCATGCTTCAACCGGCTCTCTAATTTGTTTAGATTAGATGCTGCTATCTTTGCCTTTGCCTCCACTGGATCCGCCCAAATACGAACAGGAACTAGGTCTCGATCAGGAACTGGAAGCTCTACTGCTGCTCGGTCTACAAGTGCTACTGGTGGTGCTTAAACTGGTCAAACTCTTGTTGCTAATGCTCTAGCTACCCCAACTTGTTCCTATGTAGGTAATAGATCCGTAACTGGGCCTGGTCCTGGGTATAGATAAATTTTTATGCGCTGATAATAATATGTGAGCAAAAGCGATCCAGGTAAGGAACTTCAGATATGGAATACTTACCAAGATGAAGGCTTAATTTGATGACAGGATCATGGAGTGCACATACACCTCAAACGCAGAGTCCCGACATGTCAGTGGATGTGCACTCCATATTCTGTCGTCCACACCAAGACCTCAAATTCTTTTCAATCGGCGCTTAAGTCATGAAAATGATTTCCTGTCATAACATATAATGTCAGCTTGCCGTACGCTTGCCTCACTACGAATTTCTGGTTTATTATCTCTAGTTTTTATAATGATGCTCACAGTAGAGTTCTGAGACTGTCCCTAATCAACACATTGGGCTTAACTGAATTTATTATCGTGCCCCTGATGGCCTTCTCCTTCATGCTGGCCACTCAGTTTCAGGAGAAACGTAATCAAACTTCCGTGGCCTTTGCGTAAGCTAGTCGGCTTCAATGCTTTCTGGTATGCTCGCCATTTGTTTATTCAAGGTTTGCACTCTGCTTATCATTCAATCCATCTTAATGTATCTCAAATACCAATGGTACAAGAAAACGGTACATAGGTTCACAGATTCTCTTCACTTTCTCAATCAAAATAACGATTTACCAACAAATTATATTTATTAAAGGATAACTCAGCAAATATCATGCAGGCTTGGCTGTACATAGCCATATCCGTACTTTTGTACATCAGCAAGCGATTGTTCAGATTTTTTCATGAAAATAAACAACAAATTTAACCTTGTGAAGGTCGGTGACTGCTTTCTAGAATCTGTATTTCGTGATGTGACATGACACTGTCACTATAAGTTTAGCATCAAATTCCATAAATTCATGTTAATTAAGTTCGAAAACTAACTGATTGAAGCTTCTTGAACCTTCATTATTGTCTTTTTAGGCTTCCAAATATCATAGTAATGTTCTTGCATTGCATATGAGCAAGCCTCTGGGATTCAACTACAACAGCGGGATGTGTTTGTTTATAAGTGTCCAAATGTCTTTTCATTTGAATGGAAAGACTGAATTCAATTTACTGGGCATCATCTTCACTAAAGCATTATTATCGGAGCCGAGGTTCAACAAGCATTTTCTGAAGTTCATGTCTCAGGGTTCAAATCTGCTTTTTAGGTTTGAAAATGTCAGTTTTTTCATTCTCACATTTCCATATCCTAGGGCTAAAGTGTCATCATTTTTTGTGAGGCCAGCTTTTATTTAATTCTTTGTCTTTTGATTTGAAGAACATGTTTCCACAATATTTGCATCTTCTTGTGAATATTCCTATCAAAATTACAATATTTGCAATAGGTTTGGAGTTATGTTTATGACAATGTTATAAGGCTTGATGATTTCGTAAAATTTATAGAGTGCTCACATGTTTAGGTAATTTAGTATTTTTGGTGAAAGTGCGAGTTCTCCATTATCCCTTAGAGTATTTATTGTTGGAATTGATTTGAATTTTATGTAGGTAATGGATCCGTAACTGGGCCTGCTCCTGGGTATAGATAAATTTTTATGTGCTGATAATAATATGTGAGCAAAAGTGATCCAGGTAAGGAACTAACTGATTGAAGCTTCTTGAACCTTCATTATTGTCCTTTTGCTGCAATGACATCTTCATGTTTATGCAATTTATGTGTAACTGTTTTAGTCATGTATCCTAAACTTCTCATGACATTGAATCTATACTAATGTGCAACTTGTATAGTATACCAACACCTTGAGGTAATGAACGTTGTATATTCAATACTTTAATGTCATATCAACGCTGCAACGACATCTTCATGTTTATACAATTTATGTGTAACTGTTTTAGTCATGTATCATAAACTTCTCATGACATTGAATCTATACTAATGTGCAACTTGTATAGTATACCAACACCTTGAGGTAATGAACTGTGTATATTCAATACTTTAATGTCATCTCAGGAGTGGCACTTTCTCAGCAATGAGTTGACGCAACACCCTGAGGTCCGCATTGTAGCTCAAAAATATGTTACATATTGTTCTAGTTCTTTTGCTCTACCTCCTTAGTCATGGATTTCCTAAAATTTGATGGGCCACGAAAGCTTTGGCCAATTAATTCTTGTGTTTTTGATACAAACAGCTCAACACAAGTTGCATCAGGAGACAGCAGTACTGAACATAAAGGTATGCCATGAAAGCATTGGCCAATTAATTCTTGTCTTCTTGATACAAACAACTCACATATTGTTGTAGTTCTTTTGCTCTGCCTCCTTAGTCATGGATTTCCTGAACTTTGATGGGCCACGAAAGATTTGGCCAATTAATTCTTGTGTTTTTTATACAAACAGCTCAACACAACTTGCATCAGGAAACAACAGTACTGAACATAAAGGTATGCCATGAAAGCGTTGGCCAATTAATTCTTGTGTTCTTGATACAAACAGCTCAACACAAGTTGCATCAGGAGACAGCAGTACTGAACATAAAGGGGAGTGCAAATGCTGTGATCAAGGTTGAGAATAGGAATGAGTGCCCCTTTTTCGACTGTGTACAGGAGTTTAGCAGCATGCTTCTTCCTAACTGTAGCTGGCAAATACTTAAAAATAGAGTTCCCAGGAAAATCTTTAAGGCTGCTCAATGCTTGCGTCAAGGCGCAACTTCTTCCTCTAGTGAAAGATTCAGTTTTCTGATCACTTGCAGATGCATACGCCAACTTTTGAGTTTTGTAATCTGTATTTAACTTGATCCAGGCTTTAAGGGGAAGGCTATGTTGTTTATGCAATGAGATAATGATAATTATTGAACAATTGACACGTTCTATCACCTAATGTGGAGTGCAACAAGGGGAATATATATAATTGCTGTTCTTTAATACAGTAATCTGAAGTTAAAGCTATATCACAAGTGAGCTCCAATTGTGCTAGTCTTAAACAATTTGATTCTTTGGCAGCAAATGTTAATAAAAGTGAAATTTGTAGCATTGAACTTGACAGTGAGAAAGTGCAGCAATTCAAGGATGCTATCGAGAACATGTATTGGTCTGAATTCTTCATGGGTATGTTCTCCATGTTTATATTATTGGGCTGTTTGTGCCATAATGAAGCTTAAAAAGATGGTAATAGTGTTTGCAATAGATTCCATGGTTACTGACTTAGTTTCGTTTGATGGCAATGGTATTAATTAATTGTAAGCTAGTGTGCTTCTTACTGCATTCTAAGATTTTGGTTTGATTAAACCAACTTCCAAACTTTCCATTAAAATAGTAACAAAGATTTGCCTTTTGGTGAAGTATCCATGTGTATTGTCTTCCAGGTCCCTTGAGATGAAGTAAAGTCATAAAAAGGTGGCAGATGCGTGATGAACTCTTTCTGTTTGGTTCCCCTGCCATTTTTTCCCTGTGGGTAGTGTATCTTTGGAATTTTTTTTTTCAACTTTAGTGTTGGACCTCCATGCTTTTCTGTTTTATGATATTCTTCCAACCGTAGCCAGAGGAAGCGATCCTCTGAAAGTTAGTCAGCCCGGGAATAAAGAACTTTTGCCTACACATTTCTTGAAGAAGATGAATCCAATCCAACTATAATGACATATCTCCAACAAAAATAACAATACTGTACTGTCATTTGACATTCTGCAACAATACTTGATCAGGGTGCAGTGCAGGTAACTATGGATGTTGCACTTTATCACATTTAGATAGACAAAGCTGCAACGAAGCACAAGGAATTTGGCTTCCCTTAATTTTATTATGTTAAGTTTCATTGTGACAAAGCTTGAAGAAATTGGGTAGATGAACCAGCTTTTTTTGTATTTCATGTTTGTATAACCAGATGGGACGAAAAAATTGGCCATGGAAAACGAAGCAGGAAGAAAGGGAAGAAGAGAAGCCTAATGTTACCTGCTCGTCTGGTCAGACTCATGAGGTGGGGCATTAATTTCTTATATATCAGAACTCATGTTATATAGATTTAATGCTCTAAATTTGATTTTTGATGTTCTATATTATTGGTGTAGCAGGAAGTGCACTTGGAGGAAGAATTGGCAACAGAAAGCAAAGAAGATATGGTGAAGGAGCGTGAAAAACTTTTGGAAGAGGCAGTTTCAGGTAACAATCCTCTACCCATTTACAGGCAGGGTTAGATACACCTCAGGATTGTATATATCTTCAATTTCAATATGCAATCAGTGAGCTAAAGAAGCAAGCACGTTCCAGAGATTGTGTCAAAATGGTTTAGTCAATATCAGATTGGTTGACCTGGTTGTGTAATTTCTTCGATTGAGGTTCATTCTAGGTGATGATTTGTGGTTGTTTACTTGTGAGTTGAATATATATGTTTTCTGAGTTTTCTTCTCCACAATGTGTAACGTGTTTCTGTCAGTGAGTATGTGTGAGTGTTTTTGAATATGATGGACCAAATTTTATTGCAGTGCCTATGGTGATGCTAGAAATTTGGTACAAGTTATTCAATTTAAGGCGGCTTTAATTATACCTGTTGTCTGAACATGTCTTTCATACACTCATTACTTGTTCTGTCTAGAAAATTGTTTATTAGAATATCTTGGATGCAATCTAACACTAAGATTTCATTTGAGATCTGCCCCTGATGTCAGATACATCACCTAATCTCCCATTTACTTTTGCCGTCACATACATCATTTCATATGCCAATCGATTGCTCACTTAACGTAAGTTTTCCGTTTTATAGCGATCATTAAATACTGGCCTCCTCCAATAAATGATCCTCATATTGGATTATATCCCCTCCGATCTGATCTTCAATATTGGATTATATCCCCTCCAATCTAATCTTCAAGTATTTCAGCTCCATTGCAAATCAATCCGTATACGTACTTACTTCTGCACGTGTCAGCAGTTTACCCTGCATTCAAGTCTTGTGATCTTGCATGGCTTTCCTTATTTGGTTGCACAGTAAAATATTCTCAAAAAACCAGTTCCATTCACACTTAAAACCAGCTTGCAAACACATTGAACTCTTTTATAAATTGGCAAAAGCAATGCCTAATTTCTCGCTTACAAAAGAAAACCACCTTCTGCACCTAGATATTGACATACATCTCTCTGCTTCACATTACATGGAATCCATTAGCATAAGCCAACTTACTCAACTGGCGGCATTGTTTCTCTTAGCACTTGTTCTCATGACTCTCCTGATTATCGACATCGTAAAAGTAGAAACACAAAGAAAAAAGAAACCAAGAAAACAATAACATCTTGAACAAGGAGCATATGATTATGGAGTATGTTTGAGTTGTATAGTCAAAATTCTGAATCTCATGCCTATTTTTGCATTACTTTACGCATTGTCTTAATTCCCCGCTTCCTTGTCTGTTACAGGTCTACGACAGATGCTTCAAATATGCATTTGGATCTGCCATGGTGCTGAAACTCTCATTTTTATGCTTTTATCATCTCTGCTGGCATGCCGATGATTACAAAACTAGCATATCAAGCTGACAAAGGAGAAGCACTGCAAACTGCCCTGATTGCAAATAACAACGTTCCTTGAATCTAAAGAATCTAACCAGTATTCCAGTTTCAGTCTGCTTCATAGGCATAATGTCGTGCTTGTCTTGTATTCTTCACATGTTACAGTCTGTCATAAGAAATCCTTATTTTAACTTGATGCTATGCATTTGGATCTGCCATGGTGCTGAAACTCTCATTTTTATGCTTTTATCGTCTCTGCTGGGATGCCGATGGTTACAAAACAAGCATATCAAGCTGACAAAGGAGAGGCACTGCAGAATGCCCTGATTAGAAATAATAGCGCTCCTTGAATCTAAAGAATCAGTGTATCATTGATGCCAGTATTCTAGTTTCGTTTTTTCTATATATATGAAAACTTTCTGAAAAAAGTATCAGTCTGCTTTATAGGCATAATCTGCTTCATAGGCATAATGTCGTGCTTGTCTTGTACTCTTCACATGTTACAATCTGTCATAAGAAATGATTATTTTAACTTGATGCTATGCATTTGGATCTGCCATGGTGCTGAAACTCTCATTTTTATTCTTTTATCGTCTCTGCTGGGATGCTGATGATTACGAAACTAGCATATCAAGCTCACAAAGGAGAGGCATTGTAGACTGCCCTGATTAGAAATAACAGCGCTCTTTGAATCTAAAGAATCAATGTATCATTGATGCCACATCAAATAGGACCTACTTGGCTATGCCCTTAAGGCTACTCCTGGCTGTGATCGACTTGCTATGACTTTTAGCTATCGGTAATGACAACTGGCACTAACTAGCTGCAAAGACTAGAGGTTCTATGACTAGAAGTGATTCTATTGCTAGAGCTTCTAGACTAAGCAGAGGTTCTAGTAAAGACTGTGAGTATGGCGCATGACTGTGTACTTGAGTTGTTCAATCCCTACCGTAAGTAAGCAAGAGCAGCAGGCAGATGTAAGCAATAAGTTGTCAAGGTAAAACAAGAGCTGTGTTTCCTCGGCCCCTCTAAAAACAGCAAATGCAAGGCATAAGAAATTCTTATTTTAACTTGATGCAGGGACTTGCTGCCTCACAGCTTCCCTTGTTTTATTTGAGCGTTGAACCATAATGTGAAAACCATTTTCTCATCAGCATTCCTAATCTATGGGATTAACACCTTGGTACTTAGGATTCGTGATTGTATGCACAATTTTCATGAGGCATTGGCTACGTGGCTTGGGTTAAAGGACCCACCTCACCCAACCATATGATTGGTCAGAACTTATACAAACGAGATTTAGGGTTAGAATCTAATGGTGACTATTATTTCTTCTAGGCGGTTAGTGTAACTACCCCACCCTGCTCCTCTGACCTTGTCGTCATTCGCGTTGGGAAGCTTTGATGCTCTAAGCTTTGAAAAATACTAGTGTTAGGTTTCTTTATTTCCGACACTCTAGCCTCAGGAGTGTGCATGCGTTTTTTTATCAGCTGCAACATGTAATTTCCCCTTTTTTTAAGGGTTCTACTAGGCATGTTCAAGAGGATTTATGCAACTTCAGCACAGTAGTTGATATCACACACTTGGTCAGCTTGCTACCCACCTCATAATTTTTTGTTTAACTAAAGTGCAGATTTCTCCTTATTAAAATTTATCTTTGGATGAAGACTTATTACTTACTTTTCCCTTCTTGTGGTTTTAGGGTCGATGGAGAGTTGGGTTCTTCCCCTCTCTGAGGAGAGTTTTCCCATGGTACTTTTCCAATATTTGATCACGGCCTTAACCTATGACAAAAATTCCCAGGACATAATTTTCAAATCTTTCTTTTGATTTTTATATTCTATTTCTTGCAGTTCATAGAATCACTTTCTAGCTTACTTATTATTTATAGGCTAGAGTTTGGATTATAGGGATAGGTTTTGATGGATAGGTTTTTTATCGGAATAAAGAGAACAAGGGATATATAGTGACTAGTCACTTTCATTTCAATTTTCTCTTAACCCTACAGACTAAAAAACATATTCTTCCTTCTCTGATTAGAATAATGCATAGGGTTAACCCCTGACAAAAATTCCCAGGACATAATTCTCAATTCCTTCTTTGGATTTTTATATTCCATTTCTTGCAATTCATAGAATCACTTTCTAAATTACTTATTATTTACAAGCCAGAGTTTGGATTATAGGGACAGGTTTTGATGGATAGGGTTTTTCTCAGAATAAAGAGAACAAGGGATATGTAGTCACTTTCATTTAGTTTTCTCTTAACCCTATAGACTAAAAAACATATTCTTCCTTCTCTGATTAGAATAATGCATAGGGTTAACCCCTGACAAATATTCCCAGAACATAATTCTCAATTCCTTCTTTCGATTTTTATATTCCATTTCCTTTCATAGAATCACTTTCTAAATTACTTATTATTTACAGGCCAGAGTTCGGATTATAGGGACAGGTTTTTTCTCGGAATAAAGAGAACAAGGGATATGAAGTCACTTTCATTTCAGTTTTCTCTTAACTCTACAGACTAAAAAACATATTCTTCCTTCTCTGATTAGAATAATGCATAGCGTTAACCCCTCTTTTTATTTTTTACAGTAATGGGAATCTAGCTTCTAGCAACACCATAACACTCCAATAGGTACTCAACTTCTCTCCAAACTTGTTTTCTTGCTGAAAGAGTCCTTTAAGGATCAAACTTATTTTCTTGCTGAAAGAGTCCTTTAAGGATTTTTAAGGTTAAATTTTCTCCTTTAGGGTTAAATTGCCAATAAAACCCTCATCAATTTAACATGGTTTATTTCTGTCACGTGATACAAGACTCACCTTTTGCTAATTCTTTCTATTGGTGATTTAACAAGCTCACACCCTAATTGTTATCCTTCCTTTAAATTTGAACTTTGTTTAAATTGATTTCTAAGCGGTTTAATTTTATTATGTAGGTGAGTTACAGTCATTATCTAATGGGGTTGTAAAGACAATGTTATATGTTCCCTTTAGGTTAATATTCTAGGTACTCATAGACGTATTTTGTTTATTGTCTCTCGTGTTGCAAGGTTACTTTTCACAAATTTTCAAGGGTAAAGTGTAACATGACCATGACCTCACTTCAACTTACTTACCCTCATAGTTAAAGATCCTACTAGGTATAGTAGCACTTACATATCTAAATAGCCAAATGCCATGGCTAATTTTGTATTAATTTTGATAAAAGAAAATCATTGTAAATTTTAATATTATTCTGCAACATTGTTTTCCTCAGAAGGGAATGAGTATAATTTAGCACCTAAGTTTATTTTCTCTATAACTCAATAGATTATTATGTTTTTCTCATTGTATAAAGGACCAGGTTTGAAAATATTTATTACAAGTACTCATTGTGCTTTGCTATAAATTATGTCTACTTACGTTTACAATCAAAACTTTGTATTTTATCCAAGACCCATTATTAATACTAATTCCTTACATTATTGCTAAAAATATTACTATGCATGTTCTATTTTCCAATGTTTTCTTTTAAGCAATTGCATAACTCTTATTTCTTTTACTCAAATAAACATATGTTGTTCAGTATTCCTCTCCGCTATGTATTCCGCTATGAATACATAATACTATCAGTTTTGTCACTTGTTATTTTTTTTATTAGTCTTGGAGTGCATGATTCATGGCTTCTGGGTTTCTGCACCTATTACTGCAAGGATTTTCTTGTAATATAAATAGGGACACCATGTTATTTAAGGGGGAGACTGGTAAATTTCCTTAGTGTCATCCCTTGACCATGAAACCCTGTCCTATACGTATGTATATGAAAACACTTTGTAAAACTTAACTGAAGCGACTTCTTACTTCACCCAAAGTTTTCTATATAGGATCATTATAAAATTTCAACGAACCTTTTCTTCCACACATATAGATATACATAACTATTCTTTCTGAATTAGTTATAACAAAAGTGAAACATTTTTTTCCAAATATCTTGATACTTATTAACTACTTACATTTATCCAAACTCATACATAAAAATGACATAAACATTTATTTAGAAACTCAAAATTTCCAATAAAAAATAAACATACAGTCTTGTTAACTATATGTGTTTTGGAAATATAATAAGAGCTACCACTTTCCTCCCAACCGATGAATTGTTGTCTAAACAATTCCCCCCATGCTCCAGGATCCTTTTCTATCATGAAACAAATTAGCGAGTTTTCATAGTTCTATATCCTCAAGCCCTAGCAATGTCTTGCTAAATCTAGGATGAAATCTTAATATGTATAGGTTAGCCTTTCTCTCCCACTAGAACCTCGTACTCTTTTTTAGATTGCCTTTCTCTTCCACAATCTTACTTTTTAATTCATCTTCTTCCACCCATGACCTTTCTCTCTTGTCATGATAATTTTGGTGGTAGGAAAATCATTCTCTAGAAAATGAAAAATTTCTTTTCTTGACTATAACAAATGTCAATTCAAAATTGTCCTTTCTTAAACTACCCCTATTCATAACTCCTTAGTGATGATTGAGAACTTCACTACTCACGTGGTGACTGCTATTATATTTGCAAGTAAACAAATAAGTGAATTAATATTTTATTGATAACAATATATTAATATTTACATCAATCACTTTACTCTTGCCTCCACAACCCATATTTCCACCATATTTATAATAAATATAAATAACAATATTTTCAAAAATAATTACAACAAAGTATCACAAAATCTACACCCCAAAAAACCTCTCCTATTTTGGATAAGAACAACATTATGAATAAACCAACTAACCATGTTAGGGTAGTCGTTGGTAAAAGTATTATTCAAGTGACTCATAATCCTCGTGGCCAAAGAAATAAACACTTTAAAGTCAGATTCATTGTATATCTTTGAAGGTTGGTGTCAATATAGTAACATCTCGTTGGGTATTATCAATACATTCATAATAGTTTTTTGATTTAGATGTGGTGGATGAAAAATTAAAGAATATGAAATATTGTATAGATAACACAAACAGAATGGTTGAAACAAAATTTTAGAATTAAATTTATTAATAAAGCAGTAAAAAGTATTACAATGCACATAGCAATATTATTAATTAAAATAATGATAGTCTATATAAAAATAAATTGCAAAAAAATCCATAACAAAAAATTAAAATACTTCAAATATGATTTGAAAATTGTGAACAAGATTATTGTAAATTTGACTTAGTTCATGACCATTCGTGAGATAGATGTAGTCGTGAATTGAGTTGATGTCACTAATTTAGCCAGTGGAATTATCTTCACCATTCAATTGTAAATTATATATTTAAATGAGTTCAAACTTATGATTATATTTTTCAATGAGTGTAAGCATATTTATTTGATGTTTTTAAATTCGTTTAGATTTTAAGAATAATTAAATTTAAATATGTATAATTTATTTTTTATTTAAAAAATATTATTGATTTTTTTAAATTATATTAAAAATATAAATTATATTAATAGTGAATACAATATAATTTTAATATAAATATTTCATATTAAAAAATTCAATATATATATTCTTAAAATAATTTAATATAAACATGCATTAAAAACATTATCACTGAATATAATTTTTTTTTTTCATATTAATATTTCAAATTTTACACAACATTAACCTATTAAATTACATTTTAAAAAAATTATTGACTTATTGAATTTCACTACTATTTAATTTTTCAAATTATTTTTATAAAATATTATTATTTATTATCATTTTAATAAAAAAATGAATTTAAACTTAATAAAAATATTTTATTTATTTATTATAAAATGTATAGAATTTATATTATAATTACAATTTTGAAATTTTTTTTATATCTTATTATAATAATTAAGTGTATTTTAGAATTTAATTGTAAAATAGTATTTGGGTAGATAAATTGAAAAGTATTATGAAAATAAAGTTTTATGTTTTAAGAAATTTTAAATTCAAATTCCATATTTAAATATAAGTAAGCACCTAGGGTTATATATTTTTCTATTTTCTCATTTACTTTACCATAAAATCAACCACAACACCATTTTACCATGATAATATATCTATCTATCTATATATATATATATAATTTTATTTGTATATGATAAGTTTGTTATAATGTAAGTGTAATATGAATTGATTTTTCATTGATAATTCAAAGTAATAAGAATGAAAACAATATTTTTTGATTTGAAATAAGGCAAGAATAATTTTGATTTAATAGAATTATAATATTATATATTAATATTACACATTACGATAAATAAACTAAGGGTGTATAATTTCTTTTCACATTAATAATGAGCTTGGATCCATTTTAACTTCTGATCTACCAAACTTGATCAAACTTAGACATGGATCAAATCTCTTTTCACTCTAAAAGAGGTTTGTATCTCAAGAGAGTTAAAAGAGTTAAAATGGATTATTTTTGTTTTCATAATTTAATGTTTATTTTATTTTGAAAGTCAAAATGTTAAACATTACAACATCTCTACCATATTATGAGAGTGTTTGGGTGCAATACTGATTTTTTCAACCAAAAATTATATTTTTAATAAAGATAATTTAAAATGACATTGTGTAACTATTAGAGTTAGCAATCAAGGAATCTTCATCTTTGTTCTTTAACTAGATTTTTTACTACATTTATGAATTCAGCATGTTGAAAAGCCTCTGAAACACTAGAAGTAGAGAGTTCACAACTCAAACATGTAATTCCAACAATCAGAAAAAGTATCTAAAAACCCTAAAAAAAACTAATCAATAAACTACCCCATTTAAAATTACAAAAAATTCTACTATATCCATTATTATAACAGATTCAATCAAAATAATCTTTTTCCCATAAAAATAACAATTTTGTAAATTTAGAATTATAATTTAAAAAAAAAAATTAATAATGAAAAACCTAGAAAATATATAAAAAATCTAAAATTCAAGGCCAAAACTATAAAACCTTTATCCACATGGCAAGTGTCATCTATGTCATAGCAACAAATACGTGGTAATGATGTCTACTTCAAATTTGGTCCTCATTGACGTTGAGCGTAAGAAAGATGTTTCCAAGAAACTAATGGCAGACATTTTCCAGCAAGCAATGGGTAGTCCTGGTCCAGATCACATCCATACCGATAGTAATCATTAATTTCTGCAACTCCAATAATAGTTCCCTTTCCGTTCTGCCATAGCCATGTTCCCACGTGAACACGTCCATCTCATCTCAGTCAAATAACATATTGATATTGTTATTTGACATTTTCTTTTGGTTTGATATAAATAAATGTTTCTTTCAAATCGCATGAGTGAAGTATTTATCAATTTATTAGGGATCGCTCAGTCAAGAGGTGATTCTTACTCGTAATATAAATGTTTAAATAATATTTAAATTTTAAAAATTATAATTATAATTATAATTATAATTATATATATATTTATTTATTTATTTATTGGGTAGGGATTTGTATTAAAAAAAATTAGTTATTAGGCTAAAACTTTACATGTTTTAATTTTCTTTGGAAGTTTGAAATTGAGCACAGGACTCAATCCAAACCCTCAAACAATGTCCCCAAAACACAAAAATTTCACATCCATTCCAACCAAAAATTCTCCAAAAATCTCCCAATATCCAAATACATTTACATTTCATTATTCACTACTTTTATTTTGACTTAATCTGATTTCTTGTTTTCCTTGGCTAAATGCCTTTTCCTTTCTTCCCAACTTGAGTCGAACCCATGCTTTCTACTATTTCAGCATATCATTCGTCCTGATTTGACCAAGAAGATGCACCACTTCCTTTCTTCCCAACTTGAGTAGAACCCATGCTGTCTACTATTTCCTACATATCCTTCTTCCTGCTCTGCCCAAGAAGATGCTTTTCCAGCAAGAATCCTTGTGGATTTAGGAGGGGATCCGTTTTCTACAAGGCTTTGTAGCATTTTTACTTTTAATGAGTCTAGAGGATTCTCATTGACATTCAATATTTCTTGCTTGGTTTATGTTGCCACCAATGCAATTTCTTTGCCTATATCTGCTTCCTTCATTTCTTTTGGTTCATTTTTATCTTGAAGCACATCCTCTTTAAATATTGTATAGTGAATACCTGAGCTCCTTCCCACCATTTGGACTTTTAGGTTTTTATTCAATCTTGGTTGTTTTGTGAATGCTTGAGGCAGTTTGTAATTACATGGCCTATTTCATAGCATGCTCTACACCAGAAATGACTATGAGGTAGTTTTTAATTACATGGCCTATTTCATAGCATGCTCTACACCAGAAATGACTATGAGGTAGTTTTTAATTACATGGCCTATTTCATAGCATGCTCTACACAAAAAAGAAATATTCTCATGGTTGAGATTTTGGACCCAAACATAGTTTGGAGCTCTCAAATTAATTTATGTAGGAAAACCCTTCTTGAAGTCCATCTCCATACATATTCATGCATAAGTAATCTTGAAAAAAATTGTAGTTTTAGGACAACAACGATAAAACTTTCCCAACACATTCTTGATAAAGGAAAGCGATGGAAGATTCCAAAATTTCAAGGGAAGGTTAAGAAGCCTTATCCAAAGTGGAGTAGTAGAGATTGATGTCATTTTGGAATCAAAAGTGGAAGTCTAGAGCTACATTAAGAGACTGACACTACCCCAACCATAGCCCAACTTCGCAAATAGCCTTATTGTCCTCCATATTATCAAAAACCACAATGAAAAACCACATGCCAAAGGGTAAATATTTAATTCATCTATTTAAAGGGGTTTCCATGTCTCAAATATCCATTTGTGCAAATCAACCAACAGTGACCAAAACCCATCAAACCTGCAAACCAAACCTTGCTCTAGAATTTTTTTTTTTCACCACTGATGGCTTCCTCATACAGAAGAACATTGAGAGAAGGAATTTATTGAAAAGAAACTATATTTTTTGTTGAATCACTAGAATTTTCCATTACATAAGAGATATGCAAAATATTCATATAAGTTAAACATAGAATGGTTGGCTAGATAAAATCCTAGTCACCATGAAGGTTTGCGAAGCTTTGGCCATCTCAGCTCCATAATAATAATAAGGCATCAAAGCTCATCAGAACCCATTAAGTTTACAAACCAAAAATTTCTCTAGAAATTTTGGCCATCTCAACTCCATAATAATCATCAAAGCTCATCCTATCACTAGTTGGTATTTGAACTTGGGTGGGGAGAATAATAATCATTTTCCCCAGCCATCCAAAATAACCCCAATAGGCAAATTCAAAAGTTATATTTAAAAATTATAATTTTGAATTTATTATATTCTTATATCTTGAGAAAATAGAAGTGGATGTGTAAGATTATTAAATTGATGGTTGTCCTAATAATTGTAAAATAGAAATAGAAATGGAGTATAAAGATACTTGTCATTGTACTAAGAAATAAGTTTGCATTGTAAACATTGAATTAAAGAATTCTGAAAGAAAATAAATCCTCTCATTATATAAGGGTCTGTTGTCGCTTATTTCAATGTATAGATGTCAAGTGGTTGTGGTGTCAGTGGATTGGATGGAGGGTAGTTAAGAGTTACATAGTAGTAATGTATAAATATTTTTATGATGGAATTGACCTAAATTGACGTGGTTACAATTCAATTATTATCTATATGTATAACTAGTACAACTATATAAATTAAATGGGTGGTAAATCCCTATAGACGTCAATTCATAATAAATATCAAAGCACTAGGTTCCTCAGATATTTCATGTCCCTAAAACTAAAAAAATGATAACAATTAAGTAAATTATAAAATTATTATTATACTTGTCGCAGACATGAATTTCCTTCCAGCGAGTTTTGCTTTGTTTTTTATGGAAAAGTTTTGGAGCTTCTCATAGTTTAACATTATGGACTGAATTTTGTTAATTTTTATTGATATTTAAAATTATTTGTTATGATTGGTTCAAGTTTTATTCTATAATGATTGTTATTGCAACATTTGCACAACACAATGCCATGTGGATAACTCTGCCATAATTTTTTGATGTACATGTAATATCTGTGCCATAATTTTTAGATACATTTAGACCATAATTTTTAGATACATTTAGATTTTTCATTGTTCACCTTCATAGGAAACCACCAAAAATTATAATCCTTCAAAATAACCCATTCTTAGGTAAATAACATATTTACTATTAATTACTACCCACCATATTTTAAGCAAGTATTCACATAATATACTTACGAGGAGTTGTAACTACCCAACATTATTTATGTGCAAAATAGGTAGGAGTAAAAATTTAAATGTGCAAAATTTTTAGTGATTACTATCCACCAAAATTTATGCAAGTCTTTGCTCCTAAGTAGGCAATTAATTTTTCAATTTCATATATCAATTTGCAATTTTTCTAACATTATTAACCCTTAATTAATTAAAATGTAACTTAATTATTTTATAATATTTGAATTACTTTTATAATAAATGTTATTAATTAACAAGTTCAAAATTAATAAATAGTGTTAGTTAACAGGTTTAAAATTTTATTAGTCGAATTAAATAACTTTATTCATAAACAAATACAATGAGATAAACTCATTAATAATTAAGTGAAAATTGATTCAAACCATAAATTTCTATTTAATATATATTAAAAACAGTTACACATATCTTTTTTTGTAAATTAAATCTTAGTATTACTAAAAAATGAGAGATAGGTGATTTTTCTAGATTTCTCCTCGAGGAATTTGATCCTCCTCAAAACACTATTCATGACGAAACCAAACCAAGACTGGAAATCTCCATACAAACCCAAACACAGAAGTTCCGATACACAACTATATGCCATGGTCACATACTATTCATCTAACCCACAACAAAGATCCATAATCAACAAATATACCAACATCAGTAAGACCAACATAAACTCCATAGCCAACTCATAAACAAAAAAACACATAGTAGTATGCCGAAACAGGAAATTATATAAACCTAAGATATGACCATCAGAAAAGAAAAAATCTCTGATGATTGGGTCGAAGTCAAACACAAAATCTTCATACTATAAGGCCAACTAGCTAAATCACTAATAATTTTCTGAAGAGGAGATTGTCGTAGGAGCCCTCACACTTGAACTCATTGGATCCAATAGATCGTCGCTATCTAATTCAAAAGCAACATGTCCCTCCACATGTGCCACGTAGAAGCCAATATTGTCTAGGAAGAAGCATTGATTTCTAAGCCTCCTTTTAATGCCTTCTAAGGTGGCAAAGACATTATACCACTCGACTTGCTTATATTTCAAGATCAGACCCAACAAAGTCTTCATCTGCAAGTGCAAAGACACATTATTTAGATATTTCTTATTCCTACCCTTGGTGTGCTTAGGGTTAGGAACCCATGACGACATGTCACCCATGATTTCATAATCAGAACGGGATTGTCTCTCAACCCCCGCTTGAGTCTCTAGATTGCAAATTTCCTTCCTTGTATCTGGTGGTACAACATTGAAGTAGGTGGAAATTAGTTGTGAGTGAAGAGTCTCACTTCTCTTTTCCCCTATGAAGAACTTCCACTTCTCTCCCATCTACACCACATTTGTTGTCTCGATGAAATAGTTAAGATTTTAGGGGTGCACCTTGAGTACCCATTGTAAATTCTTCTTCTTGCAAAGAAACAAGAGGAAAATCCAGACACACCTACTACAGGACCAGAGCTCCAACCAAAAATTCAAACCACAAAAACTTATATATAATAGCCCGATATGGAAGGGGCATCCATGAGAAAGTTCTGTTTCTTGGAACTATAAGGATTAAAGTCAAGCGAAAAGCAGTGGATCTACTACTATTTATTTCTTCTCCCGCTCTTCATATTTGTTTTCTCAAGTCTTGAAGATGGACTCGTCTTGTGGTTCTGAAACGTTGACTAAAAATCTTCAATTTGTGGATCTGACTCCATTGATCAACAACTATATCATCCCCAAAACTCGATACAAAAACCAATAGAGGCACCGACATGGATAATAGATGCCATGACAACCTCTACGAAGGACCCACATCCTGACACCATTAAACAAAAGAACAGACAAAAATAGAAAAAGAATCTTGGACACATAAGACTCACAAACACTCATGATAATCAACCCATAAGAGCCCTATCGACCTATCTATAAAATTCACACACTGACACCCAAATTCATTTACCAAAAAAATACCCATCTACCAAAAATCCAAGAACCCTCATCATAATAGATGCATACAGGCTACCAAGCCACCCCAACCCTTATCCATAGATTGAGAAAGGATCTCAAGACACAAAGACGCTAACCTTATCCCTTCAGACCTAGACAAAAAACCGTTGATAAAAAAAATAGTCAAACGAAGAAGGAAAATGATCTGAATCTCTGCACTGCGAGAAGTGATTGATGCCCTCACCATCCCACAAAAATCTTGGTTCTAAGTGACCAGGTGCAGACCCAAATGTTAAGGGAACTTCGTTGCTTACTCCACTACACTCACAAGCCAACAAGTTCCATCTCACTGCCTCAATCAAATACTCAAGCTTGAATACAGAGCTCCCCTCTATCACAACCAAAATAAGATGCATACAATGAGAGACTAAGGATTAGCCCTCTCCTCCACTTGAACCACACCAACAAATTCCAAACCCTCATAGCACCTGTATTGATAGCTACTATGTACCAAAACAATACCCATCTTTCGAAAAATTAACAGTTCCAAGAAGCCTCGTCACAATAGACACATATAGGCTACCAAGCCACCCCAGCCCTTATCCAAAGATTGAGAAAGGATCTCAAGACACAAAGACAAACACATCCATTTTAAAAAAACATGTAATAAGATTCCTAACCGTGGAGATTCACCCCCACTTTATCATGGAGATACTTAATTTGTAAATAAGTTTTGTTACAATACCATGGCTTATCAATACCACATGCCCAAAAAAACATAACTCATTTCATATCACACTGGCTCATATGTCCTTTTTTAATTAATGAATTTACTTAAAAAGGGAAAAATGACATTACTTTGAAGACAAATATCAACCTTTGATTTCTGTATACTACTAAAAATATTCTAGAATATTCTATGGAGACTAAATCCCTACCATCCATCTTTTAATTATTGATAATTAAATTAAATGTGGAAGCCCTATTCCAAAATAGACATTCCTATTTGCGTAATGAAAATCACATCTCTTTGTATATAAAGATTTCTCTAGATGTGGTGTCATTGATAAGAATCCTTGTCATCATGCATATTATGATGCATGTGTACCTTCACATGAGGTGGTTTATTATTCGAGTTATACTATAATATCGCTTAAGTGAATTTACCCTTAGGGTTGAAAAGGGCACTTGAAAGTTTTTGTATTGTAGCTAGTATCAACATATTCCATCAACTTTTGCAAACATGGATAATACTAAATGCACAAACAAGTATATCATTACACCAACAACTTACACAAATAAGCCAATTCAAGAATAGGTTACAAATACATGATCCATCCAAAACACATTGTAGTTTAAATTCATAATCTAACATTAATTATGTTATGAGTCCCTATTGTCCCCATACTACTATTCTGACCTTACAACCAAGTATGGCCTTTTGGATGCCAAAAAATCCCTCACTTCTTTTTGTCCTCAATTATGTTGTATTGTTGCCTATTTCCACCATTACTTTAATTACCAGGTTTCTAGCAGCCTCTTGCTACCATCATTCCAGACCTAACATATCCCCTAGATGGTATTTTCTTCCACAATAAAGGCTAGAGAAATGATCTGTTTCCACTAAAGTTCCCTAGAGATATTGTAATATCCTTAGGGATTTTTTCTGCCCAATTAGGGCCTCACTTCCATAGAAAATACACCTCCAAGATGGTCATTGCCTCAGATAGGGTTTAACTTCCTAGTTAGTGCCTTACTACCACAGATTGGGCCTCATAAAACACCAGTGCCACATATTTACCCTTTAAAAATTCCATTGCCACAAAGGGACTCCCTTAAGGTGTTCCACATGCCTCAGATATGGTTTTAGGGCTATTTGTTTCCCATACTTCACTTTCTGACCTAGTTTCAGAGTTGTTTATTTCCCAAACTCCACTTGCTAACCCTCAAATTCCCTGGAAAAGCCTTAAATAGGCCTACATTGTCATAGATTAGATTTGTGCTTCCCAAGAAAAGCTACAAAACCTAACTTCCACAAATTTATTCCCTTAGAAATCGTTGATTTCCACAAATAGACAGATGATGCCTTAGAAATTATGCTAAACATAGTAGATAGAGAGGATTGGCTATGATGGAACATTTCACCATTGAAGCCAATTAGAGAATACGGGTCCTAAAACCCTCCAGGAGTCATATCTCAAAAAAATCAGAAAGATCCATAATCCATGATGAGTATAATGATTCTCCTCTCTCCTTTTTATAGATTCCCTTTGGGATCTCCCCTCATAATTTTAATTTGAGGGGATAACAAGTTTCCCTCCATTTTTCCCTAAATTTGGCTTCTATCACAAGCTATCCTCCAATTACCCTCAAATTATCTGATGTTATCGCAATAACATTGAATACTAGGTCCCCCCCTTTACAAATGGCTATAGGCTATGGGGTTGGATAGGATAATTCATCCTTCCTTAGGTAATTTAATTAGAAGAGGACAATATAGTACCCCCTTCCTGACATTGCTCATCCTCAAGAAATTGCAAATTCGGGTGCTACAAGATATGCTCTTCTTCCCATGTGGCATCCTATTTAGGAAATTATTCCCACTTTTTAAGTTATTTTGAAATCATCTTTGTTACAATACCATACATGGAAGCAACAAATTTACTTCTTTCAACCTTTGTAGTAGAAATGACATTAGCAGAAACATGGGGCCTAAACCCAACATTATCATCATAATAACCAAGAGAACGATGCCGAGGTGGAACCAAATGATAAGTTCCACCATCTTCCTAGGGATCATCCCTTTCCATATTATGTATTCCATGGGAATGTCCACTCCTTACAACAATTTTTCCCTAGCTGGTTTCCTTGAAGAAAAGCTCAGACTTGTGGAAGGGATTCCATCCCTTCCCTGAATAAACAATCTGTCATTTCTGTGCATAGAATCATCAACATCCATTCTTTCCCCATATCTATCAACCCTTCATGCTAATACACCCCTAGAAGACACATGCCCTATGTGTCCCCCAAAAACTAAAGCAACACCTTGTTCCCATTTGTTCAATGTACCATGGATGAGCTTAATTTATTTTTCTGCACTTCCAAATCCATCAGGGAATTTATTCCATCCAAAATGTTTCTTCCATGTAAATAACTTCTCTTCCCTTGCATTTGTATCGACCCCATTATTTTGATATTGGTGGCACTTCAATTAAACCTCTAAACTTATTTCTTCATCTAATAGTTCAGTGGATTGAGATACACTAGCATCACTTTTATGTTCATCATTCCTAGTAACATGTTCAATTTTGATCTCAGATCCCATTAATTCACATTTAGTTTCTTCTTCTCTTGCTTGATCAACTTGAATAACTCCCTCAATTGTGAGTCATGTTCCTCATGAGGACTATTGATATCATATTTTTCTTCCATTTCAAACTACTGGCCATCATCCCAATTTTTTCATATTCCACATCTTTACCTTTATCATCCAAGTCAATTCAAATATCATCAACATCTCCATCACCAAAATCACCATAAAGGACATTTTCAACTTCCATTTCTTCCCTTGAATCATCTTTATCTAAATTGTGAAGCCATGTTTCTCGCTATTTCCTTCTCCAACTAGATGTTATTTTTTAGCCTGTTCAACAAACTCATTTTTAGTCTTAGAAACAATTTCATATTCATCATCACTATGCTAAAGCTACATATCCACATTTGCGATATTATTTTGTGGAGATATGTGCAATTCCCCCTTATCACCTTTATCCACTCCTTGAGGCAAGGGAGAATCTTCAAGGCATTGAATATGAGAAGTAGGGCTGACTATTTCAATTGATGCCAATCTTGTTTAACCTTAAATACACTAGCATCATTTAGTTAGACCTTGGGAATGTTATATCCTCAACTTGTGGTATCCTTATGGTTGCATCATCTACTCCATTCATATAATGATCTAGTACTTTAAATACCTGAATTCCAATTTCATTATGTTTAGTAAGAATTTCGCTCAAGTGGTGTCTCCTATTTTTGGCATCCTCATCTATAAGCGTTGGAATTGGAATAGGATGTAGTAGTCCTATAGGAGTATGCCTAGGCTTGTTTTACTGACAGGTCATGCAATCCCTTATGTACCTCAACACATCATCCTTGAGGCCTTTCTAAGAAAACCTTTCTCTAATCTTCCTGTATGTTTCAAAGAGCCCTTGGTGTCTTGCTAATTGTGGGTCATGTGCATCCTTCAAGATCTCCTCCTTGAGTGTAGATTCAGGGACTAGATATATGTTTCCTTTATAGAAAACGACCTCATATTCTACTTTCTACTTGAAATCCTAGATGAGACTGTCTATCAATTCGCAAGAAAACTTAGTTATGAAATATTCTACTAAAAGGTGGGCTTTCCAATCTTTGGTGAAATCCATGAGTGAGCATACAGTTGGTTTCCTAGAAAGAACATCAACCACACATTTCTTCTTGTACTCAGTATCAAAATCGCATGCCTGATACTATTAGTTGCTATCTCATGAATTCTGAATTGTAATCAAACATTCTTCTACACAAGCTGCATCTCCATACATGTATATTGTCTCCATTTTATTAGCTGATATAATTTGAGGACCATCATTGGACATACCTCTCAACACTATCTTGTTGCCATTCAAAGCCTTAAATTCCATTTCCATCACCCGGTAGTTTAGTGGGAATATTCTTATCAAGTAGAATCTTTGTACCCCTAACACAACATTGGTATCTACAAGATATACTATGTATAAATAATTTATGAACGTGTAAGTTCCTAATGTCATGATCAATCATGGAAAATTCTACGTGCATGTCAGGATACACCTATCAATTACCACAACGTTGAAGCACTAAAATTCCTTTGTGGGAATACCTCTCCTTGCCACCAAATTTGCATCGATGAAGTTGTGCGTGGCTCCACCATTGACCAAAGATGTGATTTATTTCCCCTGTATGATCCCCCTGATCCTAAAGGTGTAATATCTATGGACTCTTGAAAGAGTGGTGATAGTACCACCCTTGATTCCTACATGAGGTATCTCATCTTCTTTAACCTCAAGGGATTGCTCTTCTTCAGAATTACGAGGCTCATTTCTTCGTGTTGGTGTTGTATCTTATTCATCGTCACTATATAACACTACTTCAATATACTGGACCTTTCCTTTTGTTGGCATTATTTCCACTGATGGTAAAGGAGTAGAAATAAGTGTTGTCACCATATGTGTGTGAGGAGGTGCAATTGAGAGGTATGCCCTAATTGGATGGAGATGTTAATTCATTGAGTTATTCTTGTGTTGATACTTATGTTGCAAAGAGATTTGATGCTAGTGATGTTATCATGTTTAATCTTGATGTATTGTACTTGTTGAGAAATGTTTACAGAGATGTTGAAAAGGTGTTGAAGAGATGTAAGGCAAGGCAATGGGAATGCAAGACATTGTTGTGATGCAAGGTAAAGGAGAAACAAGAGGCGAAGGAGTTGATTGATGTATGATTTGACAAGTTTTGATGCAAGGAAAAGGCATGAATAATGTTGTGATGCAAGGTGATGTTTATATATATATCTTGTAGAACATAAGTGTCTTCCAAGCAGAATAGAACAAAAGTGTTGACAACAAAACAAGCCTATATGTGTTGTAAGTTCTTAAGACTATAACACACCTTCTAATCTTAGAAACATAGTTATAACGGTTGCATTTCACTATTTCAACTGCTTCACCATAGAGAGTAACATATGCTATCTTCAGATAATTTGCATTACAATGTGCTTACTTATTCATCCAAGACCTAACTCATGCAATCATTAATGTTGGCTTATGTTATTTTGGATTTGACTAGTATGAGGCCTATATGTATTGATTTATACTTCAAATTTGAGAATGAATACTTGGAAATAAAGAGACACCTTAGAATGAGAAGATAAAAGACTTTTCATTTCAGATTCATGTTTGAAATACTAGCATTCGTCAAATATTGTTCATAAATATGTGTGTAGAAATTATGGTGTATATTTGCAACTGCTCATGAAATTTTAATCAAAATCACAAGACACAAACCTACTCTACTGATATGTGGAATTCAATTCACAATTTAGACATCAATGAGAAATAACACACTTTCACACAACATTTTTTCCAGGGGAAAGAAATCTTCTAAAAACCCCTTTACTTGCTTGCATTAATCATATGAATAGAGATGTATTATAATTTCTAGCTCAATCTGAGCTCAACCTGCAAGTGAATAACTTATATCTCTGCTCACTAAGAAGCTCTGACCTAGACTTAGTCATTTCTGCCTCTGCTTGAGCCCCTATTTCCTTATGTAACTATTGAGTTAATTAGGCCCCTATTATTTAGGAATTTCCTCCAAAATTCTTGCGCAATTTCCAAAGTTGATCATCTGACTGCATGCAACACCTGTATAGTCAATACTACTCTAGAATTGATGTTACACTACCTTGGAACCTCCAACACAACTAGGGAACTCAAATTCTCTATGTGCATTAGCTATTTTAGGTTGATTGATTAGTTAACTGGATGATCAATGAGTTATACTGAAGTCTCACAGCACAACTGGCCTTCCACTAGTTAGAACTAGTTTAACGGAAAACAACTTGAAATAACTAACCTTGATTGCTAAAAATTAGAAATCACACATGCTTAATTGAACTCCAAGCCCTCTAACTCGAATTTACTAAGTAAACTGAGTGACACAAGCCATGTCACACAAATTAACTGCATCCAAGTTGTCTATTGACATGGAAATTCAAATTTTCTCAATTTGTCCAAGGCAAAATCAAATTGAGTCTTTCTTGCTGCATTTTTCAACACTCCCTCTCAGTAATAAAAGGATTATAAACCACCTCTATCCTGTACTTGTGGAACTAAAAAATTCCCTCTTGACAAGGCCTTTGTGAAAATGTTAGCATCTTGTTCCTCTGTCATAATGTATTTTAGCAACATTATCTGCCTCTAAACATAGTCCCATAAATGGTGATACCAGATATCTATATGCTTGGATCGATCATGAAATATAGGATTCTAAGACAACTTAATGCAACTCTAAGTATACTATAGATCATAGTTGGATCCATCATTTGACCAAACAATCCCATAAGTATCTTTCTCATCCAGATCGTCTTACATGTTGCTTGAATTGCAGCCATATATTTTGCTTCCGCCAAGATGAATGCCACAAATATTTTCTTCCTTCTATACCAGGAAACCGATGTGGACCCAACACTGAAAATTCCACCTGATGTACTCTTTCAGTCTAATGGACTCCCCACCCAATCTACATCTGTCAAGCCACACAACTTCACTCCCTTTGTCTATTTGTACCATAGTCCAAACTGGGTAGTGCCTCTGAGGTATTGCAAAACATTCTTAGGTGCCTTCCAAAAAATCTTGATTGGCCTAACCATAGCTTGGCTGAGCTAGTTGACTGCATAACACATATATGGTCATGTGTTCACAAGATACATTAGTGAACCCACTAACTGTTGATAAATGGTAGCATCCACTTCCTCACCTGAAGTGACATCCTCCTTCCTCGAGTTGGTCTCTATAGGTGTTTCCATAGGTTTACATTAACTCCTTCAATAATTATAAAGTAGGAATCTTTGCAACTTATCATTTCTCCTCCTACCCATGTAAAAATAAAATGGAAACCTACCTATGCTCTAATCCCTTTAGCACCTCCCTTGCAATGATGCCAAAATGTTGAGCTGTTTATTTGCATAAACCTCAAACATTCATTGTCAAACTAGGGATAATAACATTACAAAGCACAAGCATAATATGTGTAGGACTAAATCATAAGTTATCTTGAAAGAATAATAACTAAAAGCACCGAAAATCACACTTGCACAATACTTCAAAGAAATCACTAATTCTTCTCAAGCTTGAATAGTAAATGGAACTAGGTTGGTTCATGTGAGAGAAATGTAACTATGATATTTGAAGTCTAATTTCGTCACAAAATACATTTCCATTCTATATTTAGCTGAGATGAATAACACACCATGTCATCTGATACCATATATGGGAACATGAACAAAAGGATGGTTTAACAAAGATATTTAATGTGTTTCAACCAATTAAAGAGATCTAAAACTTGCTGATAATAAATACACATAAGCATAACATAATATAAATTACAACTAAGATAAGAGTCCTACAAATCTATCATCTATAGATGTTGAACTACTTCCTAAGAAGGGGGCCCTACCTTCTTCAAAAGTAGGCTACTTAAAGATTAGTAAACTATTAACAATAGAGAAAAATAATAATAAAGACCAGAGTGCTATTATATTAAAGAAAATACTTTACATACTCCTTTTTCTCCTTGTACATCCATACACTTACAAAGTTCTGATACATTATATATAAGAAAAACTTCCCTAGCTAGATAATAATAGCTCCCCTTATCTCATGGATTAGAGAGAGATACAGTTACAATACATTTAAAGGTAAATTATTGCATTCTAATATCAATACAAAAGTGTTCTAGGCTATATTTGGTGGGTTGTATCTTCATAAACAAAAGAACCACGAATCGAGAAGCTCTATGTGTGCTGTAGATAAAGTCTAATGAAAGGACAAGCTAAGTACGAGGCTACATGTTGATCTTTGTCTATGTGAATAACAAGTAGGTGTGGCTGAGTTGTGTCCTCATGAGTGGATCAATTATGAATCACAATCCTCATATATTATATCCTCTGTCTTGACATTTGGTGTATCTCATCTTATGGAATAGAGTCAATATATGTTGCCATACTTAGGTTAAGATTTCATTGGCTATAGATTATAGAATTCCCAAACATGGCCCATTCGATCTCATTCATAGGAATGAGATTGAAGACATCAAAGTATTGATGAACTGGAAAAACAAACTACTGATTGTAAGAACATTATTACTTGTTGCGTATAAGGATATGTTGCTTATAGATAAATATTTGATTATATATTTGACCATGACTTCACGCTTATTCCTTTGGACCTAAGCCCAAATGAAACAACATACAACCATATCGAGACCCTGCTCTTAAAAACCCATGTGCTTGATTCTCACCATGACAAATGTACAGATGATGAACTATGAGGTTGGAACTGGAACTATATTTGGCTAACAATAACTCTATTAGGCGAACATGAACTCTTCGCATAACACTAGAACAAATCCTTCGAATTTATCATCATTAGTATAATCTTCTCTAAACCTCCATAAAACATTGAAAACAAAGGAAACGTATTATATAATTAACAATTTACCTTATCATGCTTAGGGTTAAGATAATGGTCTGAAAATGATAATGATAATGGCAAGAACTAGGTAAAAACATAAGCATAGGGAAAAATGTGTGTGAACTTGTATTAAAATGGAGACCCAACACAAACTACACTAGTACAATCATATGTAAAAAATTAAGGATAACTTGAATATTTTTTTCCCTTTCCTCCAGTATTGTTTCTTATGAACTTTATTCCCTTGCTTGAGAGAAGCAAAGGAGATTACTAGGGTAACTATGATGGTTTTCTTAGGGGTGGTCTAATAGATATCTTGGCCTAGAGTAAGTGCATTTCTCATAGGATAAAAAGCATCTTAATCATCATGCTACATAACTGATCTACAAAACCATGTTAAAGGATTCCTATCTACTAGGATTTAATGATGCTAATTCTATAAATGAAGGAACTATTCTAAAAGAAAAGAGGATTCCAAATATTATCCTCCTATCCCCTATTTTCTCACCCTTTATAGACAGTGATTTTATCCTCTTTCTATCCCAAGTATGGGAACCAAACGTAGGGGGCAAGGAGAGTATTTTCCATTGTGTTAGAGAGCAAGAAGAAAATAATTATAAGGTTACATAACCAACCAAGTATGTTGAGGAATGATCACCTTAGAATTCATTTGATAGGTTGATACACTAAGCATAAAAAAAGAAGAAGGTTGCAATAGTAGCAATGAACATAAAGTAGATATATAGAAATTAAATAGCCAGAAATGACATGTCATTAGTAAATTTACTTTTTGAAATCAAAGAGCTAAGATTTTTGTGTAAAAAAAATACATAATCTAATGGGAAAGTGAAATGAAGTAAATGAGCCTACTAAATGTCATGCTTGAAAACTACTACTAGAAACTAAGAACACTTTTAGAAATGATATATAACATCATATAATGATGAAGTTAACTAAAATATATTGTATAAATGGAATATAATAGTAAGGAAAAGTCCATTTTACAACCTTTAGTGGGCCCCAATCAAGGTATTTATAGGGAATTTGAAGAAAACACAAAAGTACTTGAAATCTTGAAACACAAATTCGACATAATGAAATCACTTCACATTAGAAAAATGTACTTGAAAAATTATATTGCACTACCTACAATGAGATTTATTAGTGCTAACATGGAAAAAATACCCCTAAATACTAACTCCCAATTTCTATTTACAGGAAAACAATCATAAATCATCATGTTTATGGATCCAGGATTAAAGGGAACTTATCTAGGATCCCTAGGCTTGGGTTCCTTATTTGAAGGTTCAAATTCCATCCTTAATTAAAACTTTCTTAGCTAAAATTTGATCTAAGATATTCTTGGTTGATTTTATTGAGTCACTAAAGGCTTGGCATGTTGTGGAGGTTGAAGTCATGGCATGATCCCCTTGTTGTCTCAAGTGCAAGCTAATGAAGTCTCTCCTTAGGATTCAACTTGCTTGAGGAATGATTAATACACACTTAAAAATTCATAAATTAATCAAAATAAAAAATAGTTAAAGGAATATCAAATAAATCAATTATTCAATCATTTCATAATACATAATGTATCAATCCCAAGATGTACAAATTATATTCAGATAAGGTCTTAGTTTACATGAAGGTGTCATATTATCTACAAAATAAGACTCAAAGTTCCACAATTTGGAGGCTCATCAACTAACTACCAACAAACCCAAGAGCATGGGGACCCTTGTAATTCATCTTACAAGCATAATGTTCTCTCAATTCAGCAATATTTCCCAATAAGGTAATCCCAAGACAATATACACTACATTGTTTGTTAAAATTGGGGGGATTTGTTAACTATATGCTTAAATTAAAATAGTTGTGAAAATTAGAAGTGATTTGTTCATTGGATGTTTAAATTTGGGGGAGTGGAAATCATTCCAAAGATGTTATGGAATGCGATATGAAATGTTGGGATTCACAATTCCAATTCTAGTAACACAACTTCATGAATACAGAAATCAAGAACCAGATATACATGCATTATACATAATTCATTGATCTCTACTCAACCCCATTTCATGAAATTAATTTATTCATGTATGGTATCTCATATCTATTTCCAATTTTATATAATCTCCTAATGTCTTCCAATTTCATAGCATTATCCATGTCTAACTGTTATAGCCAAGTTTAGAGTAATGACATTTCCTAATATGGCACTTATTAAAAATTGGGTGGGCATGGGGTAGTATAGGAGTAATTCATTAAGTGGGTGACTATGTAGATAAAATCATATTACTACTAGATGTGGATAGAGATAATACAAGGCATTATTACCAATATTTACCATTGCATCCCACTAAATGAAACCCTATTTCTGAAACACATATGAAAAGCACACGTTAGGGCATCTGACTAGAAGTGAAAGGGTAGCCCTGTTATCATTTTTATGTCTAGAATCCAATTAAATATATAGTTCATCAATTTGATTCTTAATTTCCATTTTATCCTAAGTTGTAACTCACATCCAAAAGAAATTTAGGGACACTTACAAAAATAGTCCTTTAGGAATAAAAACCGAATGGATTATACAATTGTTGCAACACACACACACACACACACACACACAGACACAGACACAGACACAGACACAGACACAGACACACACACACACACACACACACACACACACACACACACACACACACACACACACACACACACACACACACACACACATTGCAATTATAAACCCCACTATATCCTTTTTCAATGCGTGAGGTAGTGGATTATAAAGTTGAACCCAAAAACAATATTTTTATATTATATCCCAAGGAACAAAACCCTAGTTCTATAAACACACACACACACACACATCACAATTCTAAACCCCACTATACCCTTTGTCAATGTGTGAGGTAATGGTTTATAAAGTTGACCCCCCAAACAATATTTTTACATTACATCCCAATGAAAAAAACATTAGTTCTATAACTCATCTAAGAAAACATGTCAAAGAGTGTGATTAATAGAGGGGAAGGGAATGTTAGAATATTATATTTACTAAACTAGCTATCTATCTAAGAAACCAACAATATATCAAAATATAAATAAGAACAAAAAGAGAACAAGGAAAAAGAATACAATAGATATATGTCGTTCACCCAATTGGGCTACGTCCATGGGAAGAATGTCTTCTATTATCTCAAAAAATCTCCTACAATCTTACAAAGAGAGAAAATAACCCGATACAAATGGGAGTATGTTGTGAGCACAAGATAAGATGTGATGGTATCACAAAATGGTATATGCCTTAAGAGGCTTCCTTGACCCTATTATATACCCAGTGATGGGGAGGAATTACTCTCACATATTAAATGTGGGATAATATAACTCTCCAAAATAACACTTCTTTATATAATAAATGGATACAAGATTATACTATGCTATGGGATATACTGTATTACTCTTTACATAAGATTGTGGACATCTTTCGACATAATACAAAGAAATTATTACCTTCCAAAGAATATAATATATTCCAACACTCCCCCTTAATAATGGCTGGGAGAAGGGCCCATCCTAACACAAGGAAGGAAGGAGTCATTACTGCTCCCCCTTGATGACAACTTCCCTCATCCCAAGCAAAGAATGAAGATGCACATACCTCGCTTCTGTCAAGGATTTGGTGAAGATATCAGCTACCTACTGCTCAATAGGACAATATTCTAGAGAAATAATACCATCAATGATAGGACCTCGAATATAATGAGCATCAAGGTTGAGATGCTTCTTCTTGGAGTGTTATACTAGATCATAAGCAAGCTGAATTGCACCCTAATTGTCACATTTCAACACAGTGGTCAATTTTGGAACCAGACCAAGTTTGGTAAGAACATGCCGTAACCAAATGACTTCTTTAACTTCTTCTTTGGGTACTCTATACTCTGCTTCACATGAAGATAAATAAAGAGTCTTTATCTTCTTGCTAGAACAAGAGATCGAACATAAACCAAGTTGAAATATGTAACTAGATGTTGACTGTCGATCAGAACTATCACCTGCCCAATCAGAATCTGTATAACCAAAGAGTAAAATTGTAGCATTTCTCGAATAAAAAACACCATAATGCAATGTCACCTTTAAATATGCAAAATTCTCTTGGCTTTCTGCCAATGACTTTCATGAGGTTGTTGCATGAATAGAGAAACCATACTGACTACAAAAGAGAGATCTGGTCTACTATGAGTTAAATTTATTAAAGTGCCAATGAGCTGACGATAAAGAGTAGCATCAACCAGTGGAGTAGTACACTCAAAAGTTAACTTTACACTAGATTAAAATGGCGGAGGAGAATGTTTACAATCACTCATATGGAAACAAACCAATAAATTTGTCGCATAATTAGGCTGAGAGAGAAAAATACCATCGGCCATATGTCCAATCTGAAGACCCAAGAAATACTGCAATGTGCCAAGATCTGTCATCTCAAACAGCTTCTGAAGAGAAATTTTCATATCTTGAATTAATATAAGCTAACTGTCAGTGATAATTAGATCATCCACATATAAAACAATAATGAGGACATTATCACCAAAGTTCTTAACATACAGATTTGGATCAGATATACAACGCTTAAAACCATTATTCAAGAAATATGCATCATTTTTATCATACCAAGCCCTAGATACTTGTTTGAGGCCATATAAAGATTTGTGTAATTTGCATACAAAACTTGAGGATTCAATAGAAATAAAACCAGGAGGTTGTTGCATATAAATTTCTTCAGTAAGATCACTAATTAAAAAGGCACTTTTAACACATTTGATGAATTTCCCACTTATAATATGCAGCAAGTGATAAAATGGTTCTTATTGTGTTAATTTTAGAAACAAGAGCAAAAGTTTCATTATAATCAATACCTTCAAGTTGATTAAAACCTTTTGCAACTAATCTATGCTTTTCAACTTGTCCTTTTGCAATGAACTTAGTTTTATAAACCCATTTACAACCAACTAAATTCTTTCCTAAAGGAAGAGGAACAAGAGACCAAGTTTTGTTTCTCAAAAGAGATTCATATTCAGCAGACATAGCTTGTTCCCAATGAGGCTTGCCCTTAGCTTGAGCATAAGTAGTAGTATCATATGTGGCCAAAACTTTGGTCATAAGAGCAAAGTTAGATCTAGTTCTATGAGTGTCAGAAGGATTTCCGACCTCGCTACCTGCAGATTCAAGATTTTTTTGGGCCCAAACAGGAAGAGTAGAAGGAACATGAGTCACTTCAGGAGCTTCATGAGTTTCAGTTGTAATACTTGAGGGAGAGGAAGAATCAAAATCAATAAGAGTCACAGAACTCGAAGAAGTAGTAACAAGAATAGGAGTAACATGAGGTATTGGTAAATTCAAGGTAACATGAGATTCTACAGACTTAGGTGAGGAAGAGACTTCATGAAATTGAACATCCCTTTTGATTATGACACTTTGATTAGAAGGATCAAACAACCTATAATCCTTGGAATTCTCATCATAACCAATGAAGATACACTTGTGAGATTTTGGTTCTAACTTCTTCCGTTTTTCATTAGGAATATGAGCCAAACATTCACAACCAAACACCTTAAAATTACTAATATCTAGTTTACATCCATTCCATTTTTCCTCAGGGATAACATGCTTAACAAATTTAGTAGGAACTCTATTTAAAATAAAATTAGCACAACATATGGCTTCAACCCAAAATTTCTTATGCAGTCCTTTAGAATAAAGCATACATATAGCCATTTCAACTAAAGTTCCATTTTTCCTTTCAGCAAAACCATTTTGTTGAGGCGCGTAAGGAATAATCTTTTGATGTTGAATATCATGTTTAGATAAATATGCATCAAATTCTTTCTTAAAAAATTCCCCCCCATTATCAAATCACAAGGTTTTAATACTCTTACCAGATGCATTTTCAAGCATTATTTAAATTCTTGAAATTTTACAAATGTTTCACTTTTATTTTTCAAAAAATAAACCCAAGATTTGCTACTAAAGTCATCAATAAAGGTAAGAAAATAAACTGCATGAGATATTGAAGGAAATTCAAGAGGACTACAAATATCACTATGAATTAATTGCAAAGGTTCTTTAGCATGCCAGGCTTTACCTTTATCAAATATTTCTCTATGATTGTTTACCAAGAACACATCCTTCACAAACACTAGTAGTAGAAGAAATATTAGGTAAACCATGAACCATTATAGTTAGCATTTCCATTTTACCATAACTCAAGTGACCCAATCTTTCATGCTATAATTGACTTAGTTCATCAGCATGAGAAACATAGTTATAAAAGGTTGTCTCTTAGTTGAATTAAAACCCACAAATTTATATAAACCAGCTGTATGATCAACATGACCAGAAGAGACTACTTTGTAATTTCGGTTGATATATTGAAGAACATATTTATCATGCCAAGCTTCAAATTTAAAACCTTTCTGACATGCATGATAAATATAAAGTAAGTTGATGGGCATGTTTTGAACATGAAAAACATCTTCCAATTGACCATTAGGAACATTAATATTACCAGAACCAATCATCGAAAGTTGTTTACCATCACCAATAGAAACTTTTTGAGATGAGTGCTTATTAGTGTTATAATATGTAAATAAAGAATAATTACCAGTCATATGTTTAGAAGCACCAGAATCCATTATCCATTCCACATTAGAAGAAGAATTACTAGACAAAACAACAGATGCACATAAAGCTACTTGAGATTCATTAGAATTTTTCTTGTTAGCTTTAGCCATTAAACGTTTTTGCTTTAAAGAAATTATTTTCAGGATGGTTAGTTTTACAACAATGCTTACAAAGATCATACACTTTCTTCCTCTTACTAGTTTCATGATGTGCATGAGAAGCATGACCATTATTATTAGTATGATTAGAAGCGTGTGAATAAGAACCTTTAGCATTATTAAAACTTTTCTTAGGATTCTTATTATGTGCCATGAGATTTATTAGGTTCCTGAAACAATCAACATTTCTTGCTAATTTATCAACCCTTTACAGAAATCATCAAAACTAGGTTTCGTGGTACTTTGAGACAATTCAAGAGCCCTATTCCTAGTTTGGATGAACATGTCAAAACAAGATGGCAATATTTGTTCTACAAGAATTATAAGAGCAATGTTTGTCTTCTTGCAATTTTTACCAAAACTATTTAACTTTTCATTTAAGGTTTTCAACTCAACAAGATATAATTCTACTCTATCAAAATTAGTAGGATCTAGCTCATGAATCTTCTTTTCAAGGTAATAAGAAAAAACATCATCAGATTGATCAAATAAAGAAGCAAGAATTATCCATACCTCAACTGGGTTGTCTTCTACCTCCATACTTACCTGAAGACTATATGAAGTTGTTTGACCAATGATCCCTCTTGCTTGATCACACTTTTCTTCCCATTTAATTAAGGCTTGAGTATTTGTAGGTTTCTTGTGTTCACCATTAACCAACCTCCATAGATTCTTACTCCTAAGAACAATCATTTTCCTTTTCCATGCAAGATAGTTAGAACCGAAAAGTTTAGGAACATAAGCTACTTCTGAAGTCATAACGATAGAAATTTTCACAAGAAATATAAACCCAAATGCAAGAAATTACAAGAGAAAAAATGGATAGAAAACTGTAAATTTTTGCAGTTCGTTCTGTCATTGCCAGAAAACATGAAAAAATTGTAAATCTTAAATCAATGATAAGTTTGCTTCCGGTACTCCCTTTGAGCTGATTGTTTTTTTGAAATTGGGTAGCTTGGCGAGAGGAACCCAAATATCTACTATGTTCTAGGAAATTCTGCACAAAAGGTAATAGATCTGATAAAAAACATTGGGTGTCAAAACAAAAAAGCACTCAATAATGCTCCAAATGCTCATTATAACTATTTTTTGGAAATGGCGCAGCCACTCTGCATCCACTTATGTGGCCGAAATTCTGATCTAAACCCTCTATGCGTCAATCTTCCACCCTGCAAAAAAGGACTAAAAAACTAGACGAAAATAACATATCTTACAACTGGAAGATAGATCTCCTTGAGGAGAATCCAAAAACCATATAGATCTTAAATAAAAATAATCAAGAGCCCCTTGAAAAACAAATTATGCAAAAAACTATATAACAAAGCTAGGGTTATGAGAAAAAAAACTCAAATATGTAGAATCATGCCCAGATCTAAAATGAAGCCTAATGGAAACGAGATAGAAAGAAAATCTACAAAAAATAATGAGTGCTCAGATAAAAAAAAATGAAGATACACGTTGATGGTTAAATTCAAAGAAGATACTAGATCATAGTAGCCATGGCTCTGATACCATGTTAGAATATTAGATCTACTAAAATAGCTATCTATCTAAGAAACCAACAATATATCAACATATAAATAATAATAGAAAGAGAACAAGGAAAAGGAATACAACAAATATACGTGGTTCACCCAATTGGGCTGCATCCACAGGAATTTTTTCTTCTATTATCTCCATAAATATCCTACAATCTTACAAAGAGAGCAACTACAAATAACCTGATACCATCACATCTTATCATGTGCTCACAACATATTGCTTTTTGTATCGGGTTATTTGTAGTTGTTCTCTTTGTAATATTGTAGGAGATTTATGGAGATAACAAAAGACAACCTTCCCATGGAAGTAGCCCAATTGGGTGAACCACGTATATCTATTGTATTATTTTTCCTTGTTCTCTTTCTATTCTTATTTATATGTTGATATATTGTTGGTTTCTTAGATAGATAGCTAGTTTAGTAGATATAATATTCTAATAGGGAATACCTAGTGTAATTGTGATTAACAAAGTCGAATGAAATAGATGATTTATTAATATGACACTTGGTTTCCATTTATCATGACTTGCAATTCACATCCAAAAGGAATTCAAGGATTCTTACAAATATGGTCTCAAAGGAATAAAAAAAAAAATCATAAAACTTGTATTATGACACCTCATATATCAATATTTTCCCATTCTAAACCCCTAGACACTCTCCATCAATGTCCAAGCCATTGAATTGCAATGTTCACATCCCAAAACTAGCCTTTTGCATTACATCGCACTTAACAAAACCCTAGTTCTATAACTCATTCAAAAAACACATGTTGGGCCATGTGACTAGAAAAGGGAAGGTGGCCCTATCATAATTGTGATATCTATAATATAGTGGAATAGGTGGCTCATTGATTTGATGCTAAATATCCATTTTATTGTAATTTATAACTTGCATCCAAAAGGAATTCAAGGACACTTGAAAAAATGGTCATCATGGCATAAAAACCAAATGGGTTAGTATAACTACATTCCATCACTTGACATACCTATATTTTTCCATTCCAAACCACATCATGTATTTTGTATATATGTACAACATTGTTTTGGAACATTGAACCCCAAATGTGATATTTTTGCATTACATCCCATTGAATGAAACTAATTTTTGAAAAATTCTCTTAAAACACACATGTTGGGGTGTGTCATTCATATATGAAGGGTGTACCTATACTAATTGTGACATTTTGAATCCAATGGAATATATGGTTCATTGGTACAATGCTCAATTTCCATTTTATCGCCAGTTGTAACATGCTTCTAAAATGCATTCAAATATACCTACAAAATGTTCACAGGGATGTAAAAACTAAATGTATATATGGAATTACATTTCATCACCTCACCCACATGTATCTTTCCATTCCAAACCTCATCATATGATGTGTTTATATTTGGGAAATTATTTGCAAAGTTCAACCCCCAACATGAGCCTTCTACATTATGTCCCATTGAATGAATCCTTATTTCTAAAACTCATCTAGAAAAATACATGTTGAGGCATGCGACTAGAAAAGGAAGGGTGACCCTCATATAATTATGATTTTTGGAATCTAACGAAATATATGGTTCACCAATCCAATGCCTAGTTTCTATTTTATCATGAATTGCAACTATCATCCCAAACACATTCAAGGAAACCTACAAAAATGGTTTTGAGGGCTTATGTTATGCCTTATATAAGTGCCATGTTAACCTTAATGTCCCTTATTAAGCCATATATATTGAATTATTATAATTATACCCTTTGTAGCTTATATATACTATGGAGACCTATTCTTATGTTCATAAACCACTATTTTGTACATTGTATTCATTATAAAAGGAGGTCCCTCCCATGAAGTGGATTGTAATTATTGGTTTCTTATCAATTTTAGGGTGCAAGGTTCATAAAATTTGGTATCAAATCTTATGATCCTAGGGTTTTGTTGTTTAAACAAGCCATATTCACATTTTTTTTCTATAAGAAGAAATATTAGGGAAAATATGGTTAAAATTATACATCTTGGCACGTTATGCTTTCAAATATATGCTCGAAGGAATATAGGGTTCTTGAATGATCCTAAAATTAGTTTCAAACATGTAAATTAAGCATTTTTTCTATAATTTTTGTGGGGATGTTTTGGATTGTGCAATTTTCAGAGGACATAGGTGAGAATGTTATGTAAATGTGACAAAAAATTTAGAATTTGGTTCACTATACATTTGGAGATATGCTTTGAGAAAATTAGGGTTCATGAATACTCATGAAATTATTTTCAAACAGGCCAATTTGACATTTTCACTATAAATTATTTTTAGGGATTGAAATAAGTTTTAAATATCCCAACTTGTTATTTTTTCTATAACTTTTTTTCTATGACTTCAAGTTTGTGAAATTTTCAAATATATGACCTACAAAAGAACCTTAGGTAAAAATTTCAAAATTATATTGAAGAATTGAGCACGTGGCATGCTATATAAGTTTTCTCTTGGGAAGAAGTCAAAAATTAGCAAGTTCTGGGAAAGTTAGCATAACTTTAACTTGGCACATCAAATTCTAGTCAAACCTATGGAAATGCAGAGAAGACATATTAGAGCAAAAGAGACCAAATTTCAAGATTCAAAAGGGCTCAAATCTCAATTATATATCAAGAAAATTTTTAGCCACTCAGATATTCTCCAAATTAAGATTTCAAATGTACATAACTTACAAGTAGCATAACTTTTGATTAGAAGATCCATTTTTTGGGCTAACTAGAAATTATGATAAAGAGGAGTGCTATTATTATTTCCTCACATGGTTGGAAAGAAAGATCCACAAGCCACAACACCAATTAAACCTCCAAAAGACTCATCCAGAACTTATGAGAAAAGTGAAGACTTGGAATTCAGGTTCTTCCAAATAGAGAATAAAGTTAATGAAATGGATATTTGTATGTTAAAAAAGTGGATTTATTAGTGTTGACGGTGCTGGACCCACCAACATGTCAGGGGATCTCCCCGGTAAGAACTCCCAACTAGACCTCAGACAGTTTGGTGTAGGAGTCCCAGTAGTGGGTTGTACAATATCGCCTTGATCGTGGTTGCGTGCAAAGGCAAGTAAGATGTCCTTGATGGTAGAAAAGGTGTGACATGCGCAACAAGCCAAGGGAGGTGCATGAATGGTTCTAACACGCAGAGAGTGAGGTGAGTATGACCCTTGGACACCTATGAAATCACACGGCTAAGAAGGGAACACATGAGCGAAGACGCATCACAAATTGGAAAATAAGTAAGCTAACAATATAAAGTTATGGTTAAACCAACATCACATTTCAGTAAGATTCATACATACATATACAGAAAGAGTCTATACACACATGCATAAGAAAATAGACACATATATCATTAGAGTAAACAAGATAGCCAAAATACAATAAAAACATATGCATGAAATGTGTTGGCTTTGTTATATTAAGAAGTGAAAGTTCAAATCATACAATGCAACCATGACCAACCACTAGTCCCGATAACGGAACGTTACAGTCACTCCCGCCTGCTCCTCCAAAGAGATGTACTAGCTTTGCACTATGGAGAAGCCAAGGCTTGTGACAATACTCTCCAAGATTTCTCTAAGATACTCCTATCAGAAGCTTGGCTGACCAAAAGCCTCTACAATGAGTTATGAGGGACTATATATAGAAAAGGGTGGGGTGACCCTTGAAATTCCCCTTGATGATTGTTCATCTACCCTCATGACTCTTCAAATACTCTATGACTGTTAGATTTAGCTATTGACACTTGAACTTCCACTTTACAAGACGTTACATACAATCTGCACATGTACCCATGTGAGACAAAATAGTATTGAGCAAGCCATGCAAGACATCACTATGACTTAGACAACTGTGGTAAGACCAACTCTTCAACAACCTCACAATGGTCGACACTTATGAACTGATGCCAAGCTCGGTAGTATGCGATATTGTCCATGTATTTTGTGGTGACATCTTTCTAGAAACGAACTCTTGCCTCTGTTTCATCCGGGTACACTGCTCTGCCTCCTCTATCCAACTCATCTAATAACATGTGCATCATTGTATTGAGTGTGGCCGGACTAACAACATATTGATGCATGGTATCTGCACTGATCGCCAAGTCTGCGTTGGTGGCTATGTGCATCAACTTGTCAAAGTACGAGTCAAGCTCCAGTTAGACTTGCGCTTTTGTCTTTGCCTTGGTGAGTGTCCTAATAGATGTGATCGCATGTACATGCAAAACAACGTCCATGCTTCTGAATACTTGTGCATGGGAAGCCTATAAACTAGTGATGAGCTACAGGAGTTCTTCATAGTTCTGGATTTGACTTTGGATACATGCCTTCACCTCGACTGCTCTGGACTTCATCATCTTGGGCAAGTGTAATGGGGTTCCCTTGTATCTCATTGTCCATGTTTGCATGTGGTCAACAACAGTATGCACATTTGACAAGATAAGTGCTCTCCCAGTACATCGCTACTTCCAACCATTGAGATGGAAAATGCCTTATGCATGATACCAAATCTAGAACACAACACCTGCATGACTGTCTCAAGGGATGATACTTCATCTAGTGTCGCCTTCTTCAAATCTACTGGGCGGATGATGTAACTAGTTCTCCTCCCTACTTGGCCATTTGTAACTCCTTAGCCATTCACTCATTCTCCGCTATCAAGAAGTGAACACTCAAGCTAGTGCCTTTGGCATATGCTCTGGTAGCATTGACCAATGCTACTGGATGCTTGTGCATGTCATATATGATCACTCGTTCCTCAAACTACATAGGAGATGTGTGGTCATCTGGAGTAGACACTCTACATGATTGCATAACTCTATGTTGTGACTCATCGAATGATATGTTGTGCATCTATTCTTTCAGATTGTCTCCAAGGATCTTAGTATCTCCTTGGTCGCTCGAGACTTGCTCTGCTTCCAGATCTAGTGAATTTGATGGGTCAACCTCTTGGTGGTAAGGCATGAGGTCGATGCCTTACTCTAACTTTGGTTGCTTCATCTCCGTATCCATCTTATTAAGTACTTGTTCAATCTCTTGAGTGAAGTCCTGCTCCTACGACTGCTCACCCTGTCTGCTTTGCTCTAGCTGCTCGGATGAGTCTACTACATGTACGGGCGTAGTTTCATCAATATTTGTATGTTGCACCTCCTGTTGTATCTGTCCTTGCTACACTTCCTTCTCCTATCTGTGCAACTCCTATTCCTTCTGGAGTTGTTCCTTCAACTCATGCAACTCCTTCACTGTTTCCCCCATCCTATGTTTTTCTCTCTGCCTTTGCACAGTCCTCCTATCGCGCTATTGCCTCTTCGCCTCTATTGCCAAAGCTTCTTTCTACACAAGTGAGTATTCTTTGAACTTGTATCTTTTTTCTTCCTTTGCATTGTCAACAATCTTTCTCTTGCCTTTGTCATGCTCTGGTATGTTTACCTTTGTTGTTGTTGCTGCTGCTGCTCTCCTAGATGCTACTTCATGCTGCTTTGCTAACCATTCCACAGCGATGTCGACCGGTTCATTGGGCCTGGAGAAGTTGTGAAAATATCTCCATGGGTCTTCCTCAGCCCAATGACATGCCCCATGGATCCACAGAAACTGTACTCTCGTGCAGTGATCCTTCAAAAAACAATGCGGGTTGTACGAATTATAGCTTCTGGTGCCGAAAGGATATTTCTTCAACTCTTCTATTTCGGCATCTGCTTGATTGAGATTCCATATCTCGTACAACCCAATCTGCAATGGAAGAGTGGGCCAAGGTGCCTTCTTCTTCCAGTGCATCCTAGCTGACAGTCCTGCTAAGATGTGGTATGATACTTCTTGCATGGCGAGCTTGTCCATGGCAAACTTCGACAAAACTCGTGGAGGCTTCTCCATGCTATACATCTGTATAAAGGTGCTAAGAGGTGAGGCATATCAATATGCTATGTTGATTGTTGGTATCCTAATTTTCCCTATTTTCTATCCCATTTCCACCAAAATAAACCTCTGTTTTATCTCAATAAAAGGCCCTTCTTTCCCGCACTAGTACAAGATAGTTACCCATTCCTGCACATGCTCATATTTTATATTAAGATTTATTACAACACTTTTTCAATCATTTTATATGGATTTCATGCCTATTTACATACCTCTTGTAACTCATATTAATTTCATAGAGTAATAATGGAACTTACTATTAATTATGAATGAGTGTGACTTGTGCAGGTAGATTCCTGCACCACCATGAAGATTGTCCGAGATTTTTGAGAAGCCAAATCTCCCATGAGGATGGGCCTCGATCCTTGACTCCGATTCTAGCTACTGATGAATTGAAGCAAGATAAAAAGTGGTTTGCAATCAGGGAATATTTTCCAAAGTTAGGTTATGACCAAGCGAAATTAATTTGTATTATAACTGCTAGCCAAGTTTGTAATTTCGGTTTCTAAGTCTATTCGGCTGAAAGACCTGAACAAGAAATGTTTGTAATTAGTGAAAATGGCTAGAGCCGAAAAGATATATAAGATATAGATCATAGGTAGGAGGAAGCTAGCAAACCATCGATTGTAATTTTGTTTTATGTAATCTGGTTATCGCCTCAACTCTGGGGTTGGACTACTCTGTTATGTATATTTGCCGAATCAAGTAATACAAGAGAACTGCCATGATTTGCATACACAATGTCTAATTTATCTTTGATGTATATTTGAAGTGCTGAGATTTTTCGTTCCTTAGAAGGGGAACAAGCTGGTTGGCTAGGGCCCAGCCAACCCAGCTCGTTTACCCCTCTCGCTTTCGTTATTCAGAAAGACGGTGTGGATATTTCTTTTGCAGCTATGTGATGTTATAGTTTTAATCATTATTTTTCAAATTCTGATTTAAAATATCTTTTGTAGCTAACATGTGAAATGGATCCGTGGTTTGAGAGTTAGCTATGTTTACTTTGTTTATGAAATATCTTTCTTGCATTTCCTTTACTCTCAATCTCTGTTTTAACTCGTTTTCTATCAGATTGTGCAAGGAACTCTTTCCTGCACCAGTGCATGCGGTTTCCTGCACTTTGTTTTAATCATTCGTTTGCAGTGAACAATGAATCACTTCCCTACATATTATTTCCAGTTATTTCACAAGTGAATGAATCATTAACTTAGTAACTATCTTCAGTATTAAAAGTACATCTTTAGAGGATCTGGAAGCAGTTGCATAAAATTACCATAAACATATTATACTTGCAAAGAACATAAGCATTTTGAATGGATTACTAAAGTTAGTTAACACATGCAAAACACTTAGACTATTGTTTGATTATTTTGAAGTGCTTTTATTTCATGAAGTTTATTTCATTTGCAAGGTTTAATGAATTGAAGCATTTCCTTTTGCACAGACAATTTACTTCATAATTTCATTTACAGTTGCAATTCTTTTTCAACACATCTTTCAGTCTTTTCGAAAGTAATTTGGAAACTGGGTGAAGGAAGCTCTGCCTCAGTGCAAGAGCTAGTCTCTTGTCACAGAAACAGAGTGCTCTAACCCCTGAGGCTTAGAGAACCTTCACTAAGACATAAGTCTTCAGTAAGGAAGGTCACATATACTTTTGCACATAGATATTGTACCTGCACTAGTGCAAGCAGATTGCAATAGTGTAAGGACAGGTTGTTTGTGTGGAAGGAAGATCAGAGGGAAGACAAAATTCTGCAAGGGCCCACTTGTTAGACTGTTAGCCATCCATCTGAAGATAAACATAGGATTTCATTACAACATTTAAGATTGCTTCCATTGAGCCTCAAGGGTTAGCTCAACTAGTCAAATCAGTGCCTCGCTGATAGGGAGGTCACAGGGTCCATTCTCCATGAAGCCCTTGGGGTTAGGCCTAGTAATTGGTCACGAGGCTTAATTCCCTTCAGGGTCGATCAACCTAGATTTTTCCGTGGACATAGCGGCCACCCAATGACCACAGTGTCTATGAACCACAAAAAAAAAGATTATTTCCATTATGTGGAATTTATTTACCTGATTTACTTGCAAATTGTCCTTTACATTCCAGCACTAGAGTTTCTTTGGTGTCAATTTCCTTTCTGATTGTTCTCTGTTTGATTTTGCAAAGCATTTCCTTTAAGAAGTAGGATTAGAGATAGGAAAAGTTCATAGCATTTCTGGCATTGCCTATGCTTCGTTTCTAAGTTTATGAAACCCTTGGGTTGACAATTAAGTGTTGAGGAGTTTGCTCAAATGCAATTCCCGCACCCAACATTTTGGCGCCATTGCTAGGGAGGCGATTTGAATTGGTAAGAATTTTTCATTTTTTGTAATAGGGGTAAATCTGCTATAATTTTTTTCTTGCAATGTGCTTCTGTTTGGTCAATTTAGAGTGTCCTAAATTGCTATATTAATTGTCAATCTAGGAGTCATAAACTGTTGAAGTGTTGCGCACTATATGTGCAAGATACCCTATTTCTTACTTTTTGTCATTTTTGGTTTTTATTTTGTTTTTGGGTTTAACTTCGTTGATTTCCTAATGTGAGATGGAAATTCTAAAGACAAGTATGGATACAAATGTTCAAGGCAATGATGTCCTTTAAAATGATTTCCAAAACTTCAAACTTTTCAAAAAGGTTTTAAAACATGCAATGATGAAATTAATTCCTAAAAGAGAATGAAAATGTGCCACTATTCTAATTAAACAAACAGTGAACTATTGATCATGAAACCATTATCCTTGCTGCTGTCTAAATACAAAAGAAACTGTACTCAAAGAAATCCAAAAATTGCAAGCAAAGTAAAGCTAAAGTCAAATTACATCAACTCATATTCTGACCCCTCACCATTAGTCTCGCTATGGCTTTCGGAGGTAATCATAAACAACTTGAGCAATCTGATATCTAATTTGCAGAAAATAAAACTAATATCAAATTACACACTCATACTTCAATCCCTCACCATTAGTCTCGCTATGGCTTTCGGAGGTAACTGATAATGACATGAGCAATTCAATAACTAACTTGTAGAAAAATAAACTAATATCAAATTACACACTCATACTTCAATCCCTCACCATTAGTCCCGCTATGGCTTTCGGAGGTAACTGATAATGGCATGAGTAATTTAATATCTAATCTAACTAATAAAGCCAATGAACAGAACTGAAATAAACAAAACAATGCTAGAATTAAAAACTAAGAAAAATAAATCAGCAGAAAGACAAGACTGATTCCATGTCATTAGTCATTGTGAAAAACTATATGCAAATGCCCGGGCTGCCTACTGTAATCTGGAACAAATACACTGATCAGTTAACAGCAGTATAAAGCATGTAAAATTATGGACAGAAGTAAAACATTAATACCATAAGAAATGCAATATATACACGTGAATAACTATGGAATAATGAACGTAAGGAAACACAGCATGAAACTATACAGCAATAAACAAAACCTTGGCGTGTGCAGGGGCCCTCTACACAACCTCAGGCAACAACTATCAACCACGAATTGTGCTTATAAACAGAGTCTTCTCATGTATTCAAAACGCAGTCATAACAACAAATAATGTCACGGCACAGTGGGCTTTCTTAATAGCAAAATTACATTACCAAGACTAGCTACTATGCGTATGGAAACACATTATTTATAGCAAATGTTTACATAACTGATTTTCTAAGAACTGCACTGACAGAGGAAACGTGAACAATGGCATCCAGGGATCTAGCATCATGGCTGCCGTGATTATTAAATATATTGAGGGTGGCTGTTGGATTCGCCTTATGGAGCAGCCCACAGCTGTTGATATGTCCCTAGAGATCTAGGAATGGCCACGCAAGTCTTCATGTGGTGAAAAACGAAGTTCTATCACCGTAGGACTCTTCTGTTGACCACTGGTGAGCTCCAGTATTGTAGCAATAATGCTACAACTCCTGGGGCTTCCTGTCTCTTAATTTTATCAACCCGGTAGTTCGTACAAACTTGGAAGCGACGGTGCTGTATGCACAAGTACTAGCTCTTGTCGCAACTGTCACTTGGTCAGCTGGCACAAGTCCGCTAGGGCTCAAGCCAACTTCTATAGGCTCTCAGAAGAAGCTTGCTAATTGATGGACGAAATCTATTCTTAAAGGAAAACTACTCTACTTGACAAAATGGACTGAAAGCAAATCAAAGCATGTAAACCTAGGAAACCCTAATTTAACTAGTCTAACCTCTACAATGCAAGAAATGTGAATGAAACTTCTACCAATGCTGCTGTTACCTCTAATAAGTGCAAATGCATGGATCTAAACTACTTGCATCATGAAAGGTATGTTTTTGTATTTTTCCTTTAAGTGTGTGTAATGATTGTGATCTTGTGCTAACTAGGGTTTGGTTGTGCAGATGGGATGGAGAAGGAAGGAAAGCGTGGGACAGGTTAGGGAGGCTAGGAGAGGTTCCTAGGGATCCTTAGCAACCATCCACAGAGGTCCCTCACATTCAGAAGCTCGGCAACCGAGTGAGTGGCCTCCTACAGGAAGCCTGCAGAGGATCCTACAGGATACTCTGTTTTCTACAAATGGCTACAGGATGACCTACCGTGAGTGTTTGGCGTGATGGAGGAGTGATGAAATGGTAGAGGGAGATGTGTAAGGTAGGAATGAGGCTGGTGATGGCTGTAGAAGTGGAGGAATGGGGATAGGGAGTGAATGTAGGGAGTAGGTTGGAAGATAGAGGGCTAGGTCAACGAAAGGGCTAGAGAATGGAAGTACGTGAGGAGTGAAAGACTTTGGGAGATGACAGAGCGGAGCAGAGGTCAAAGATGTGTTTGCAGGTGTGATCAAGGTGGAGGACGAAGTGATGGAACAAGAGAAAGCAGTGTAGATGAAACAAATGCTTGTGACTGTTACCAAACCGAAAATGCATTAACCTAAGCGACCTGTGACATAAAATCAATGAACAACAATATAAATTGTGAAGGAAACTCATGCATGGCAGTGGAATGAAGAAGTAATGCTAAATATAAAAGTGCATGAATGGATCTAAGTAATGCCTCAGCCTACTTCCAAACAACTACAGCAATTCTAACTGATAAAACCAATCTGTTTGACTTCTACAGGAAATCCAAATCAGCAACTATACTCGAATGCATGTAGAGGAAAATGGAAACGAAATGCGAAAGGAACAATATTGATACAAAGGAAGGAGGCCTGAGCTCTCAGGTTGGGCCCAACCCCGAGAGCTTTAGGCTCCTTTAAAAACTCAAAATCTGATCCAAAACTGCTTGCTTTTATTCATAATCAAAAGTCTAATGTCATGCCAAAACTGGCTTACAAAGAGCGAAAACCAAATTGACTAACTAGCTGCTACGAAATGACTAACTACTAGCTACCAAAAATGACTACCAACTAGCTAACCAAAATGAGGCCCCAAGCCTTCTTATTTATACAATTTGAGGACCCAACAGTCCTCCTAAAAGTTAGGGACTTGGCTGCCCAAGACTTGGAGTTAACAGCAGTCCAACTTGACTTGCTTGGCTGCCCTTGTGCTCATTGATTTGGTGGCCTTTGAACTCCGAGCTGATGGTGGAGAACTCAAGGTAAGGGCCCATAAATGAGGGGGACACCTTCCTACAAATCCTCTAGCTTGTTCTCCCACGAATTTGGCTGCCAAGTGCTCATTAAGACCTTCAATTTTGTCTCCAAGTTGACCAAAAAGGCTACAAAAAGCACCCATTAGACATGTTGGCATAATGACTAACCAAATTCACTCTATTAACATAAAAATAATCAAAAACATGCAATAAACAAATGAGAATGGTGGACTAAGCCAAATTAGGAGGTTGAATGAGCCCAAATAATTGTACATTTTTGGGGCTCATCAACCACTATTTGACCATCGTTGACTATGGCCTCTTCTAATGAATTCGACTGAGCCAATAGGACTCGGTCCATGTCCACGTCATTTCCAACTTGCCCATGTGGCTCGATTTGCCTGAAGACACCTGCAATATAGACTTTAACAAAAAGGTTGCGGAAAGTTGAACTGGTTGCGGAAAGTGACAAGATTCCACAGCTTATGAGCAAAAATCTAATTCAAACAGCAGACACAAGACATAGTTAGAAAACCACTTTATGTGCTCTTTTAAACTCAATATGCAATGATGTTGACAGCTTAGGAGGTCCAGGTAAATGGAAAAAGGCTAGAAAGGTGTATAGGAAAGATGCAAGTTTGGGGCTCAACATCTTCTATTGTTTGAATGAATTTATAGGTGCCAATTTATTTTTTTGAAACTTGCAGTTTTTATTTCAATTTTGTTTCATCATTTTTTGAAATGAATGCCTAAAATAGGTAGGGGTCCAAAGCCCAATAGGGGCCAAAGAAATACTAAAAAATCTGAAACCAAAACTCATATTGGGCCTTCTTTTGCAAGCAGAAAGTCCAAACAAACTCAGACTCATCACGCAGGAACAGTCCACCTAGGCCCTGGTAGCAGTGGTTCAGGTGTGACATAGCCCATAAAGGGGAAGAAGGGGACTGTTGGAACCCATAGTCAACCTTATTGGCTGGTTGGGAGTGGTTCGGGTGGAAGAACAATAATGGCAGATATGGAAGACCATGCAGAAGGAAGTGGTGAAAATAAGGTAAATGAGGAACAATCCACTTTCAGATTCTCGATTGTGGATCCTGATACACAAGTACAAATGAAAAACATTTCACCATCAACTCTTCCTCATTTTTATGGTAAGGTACATGAAGACCCAGACTCTTTCTTATTTGAGTTTGATATTTTGTGTAGAAGTTATGATTATTCATCTAATGCCTAGAAGTTAAAGTTGTTTCCTGCAACTCTCAAGGACGCAGCACTCCACTGGTTCATGGGACTAGGAGGAAACACTATATCTTCTTGGGAGAAAATGAAGAGAGTGTTCTTATCAAAATATCAGGAATATTGTAAAACTAGAGATATTCAAGATGAAATCTTTACTATTGTGCAAAATGATGATGAGACTTTAGAGGACTACTTGGAGAGATTCCTGTATATCCTTCAAAGGTCAAAGCACAAATTTGATCCAAGTACCATTAGAACCTTTTTTCTGACGCAGGCTCACTAATGATGCTAGAAATAATTTAAAACTGTTAGGACAAGGGGATATTTCTCAAAAGACATTTGATCAGATTTGTGACTTGTGTAGGATATTCTCGAGGAACCAATATAGATCCGATAAAGGAATTTAGAATAAAAACAGAAAAACCGAATCTACTGATGCTATGATTATTGGATTAGAAAACAAAATGGACAATATGAAAATTGAAATAATGAATACTGTTAGTAAACAAATAGACTCTTTGAAGTTTTAGCAGAAACTTGTAGAAGAGCAAGAGATATTGCCTATTTTTTGTCCTAAATGTAGAAGAAAACATCCTTTAAGACAATGTCGTCTAGATATTAAAGAAACGAATAAATGTGCAATTTTTGCAGATAACCATGCTACAGATAAATGTCCCTCCATACTAGGGCTGGAAGCTGTATCTGAAGGGAGACAACTTGAAGCTGAATCATTGCATGCTATGTGAGCACGAAGGAATTGGACTCAGGTAAGTTCAGGTATGGTTCCTGAATCTCCACCACATTTTTTTGGTTATAATGCATATTCATATTCCTATCCTAACACTGGTCACTCTCAGCACTGGCAGCATGGGAATCAATATCAATATGGACAACCCTCCCAATCTTGGCAACAAGGATGGAGAGGGTGAAACCATTCACATCATTCACATAATTCCTATCATGCACCTATGCAATCATACCCTCCTACATATGCACCTTACCCAATGCCTCAACCATCATTACCTCAGTTGAGTCAACCTATGCCACCATTACCATTACCTCCTCTGTTTTGACCTTCTCAGCTGCCTACTCAACCTTTACCCAACCCCAATAATAAAGCGGTACAAATTATCCATTCTATGACCCCGCTTTCTTCATCCAGATTTTAGACTATGCCAGTTGGAGTCAATGATCTCCAATTGAGATCAGGGAAGGTAGTAACCTCAAAAAATCAAAAGTAGCCCATGGTGATTATCAATGAGAAAGGAAAGGAGGAAACTCCTAACCATTAATATGAAAAATATGACACCATTCAGCCTATCCCTATACATTTTGAGCCCTTGTCATCTTCTTCCAATCGACCTCCCTATCCAGAGAGGTTAGTTGCGGACAGGAAAGGCCCCATTCCTGAGTCTAGCCTGGCCTTTGAGCTTAGGAACCTTTTCATAAGGGTACCTTTGCTCTAAGCTATCAAAGAGATCCCCATCTATACAAAAATCATTAGGGAACTATGTCTCAAGAAGCCAAGAAGGAGAAGATTGGAACCCTAAACCATTCAATTTGTTGGTAGAGCAACAGAGTTAATGACAGAATGTATGCACATGGAAAAATATACCAACCTCGGAAACCCTGTTGTCTCTATTCACATAGGTGATGTCCTTGTCTCCAATGTACGTATAGACCTAGGGGTAGCCATCAATGTTATGACCAAGCAAACCATGGATCAAATTGGATTGGTCCATATTCATCCTACTCCCACTGTGCTTGAAATGACAGATAGATCTAAAATCAAGTCGGAAGGAGTATTGGATGATGTGGTTGTTTCCCTAGATTCTTGGGAATATCCCACAGATTTCATTGTTCTTCAGCCAAAGAATCCTATGGGAGGGCATCCCCTGATCTTGGCGCGACCATGGCTTGCTACAGCCAATGCTTAAATCGGATGTCGTTCTGGTGATATGTATATTTCCCATGGAGATTCCAGAAAGAAAGTCACCTTGTATCCACCTACTAGATCTATTCAGGAGCTTCAAGACACTTTATGGTTAGACTACAGTAGTGATGAGGAGACTTAGCCTATTTCCTTGATACATCAGAATGTCGAGTCCTCACAGGAGGGTGAGATTCAACACTTCCTAAACAATCTAGACACCAAGCCTAATTTCAAGTCATTGAGTCAGATTTTTAGTTTAGATTTTTAGGAAGGATATGACTCTCTACCTCCATCATCACCATCTCTAGTGACACCTTTGTGTACTCTCGAGCCTGACACTACTCTTGTTGAGACTAATCCAAGTAAATCCTTGTATATCAGTTCGGACTTGGATCCTTCTCAGCAAGAGCAGCTTGTGAATTTGTTAAGAAACCATCTTGATGCCTCTGCATGGGGTTATGAAGATATGAAAGGCATCCCTCCTGAAACTTGTACACACCATATCTATATTCAAGATGGAGCTCGACCTATCCGAAAACCCCAAAGGTGAATTAACCTAGCTCTAAGAGATGTTGTAAAGGAAGAATTGCAAAAACTCTTAGATGCTGATTTTATCTATCCCATTTCTGACAGCGAGTGGGTCTCTCCATTAGTATTAGTCCCAAAGAAATATGGGAGATGGCACATTTGTATTGACTACAGAGAATTGAATAAAGCCACTATCAAAGATTACTCCCCCCTTCCTTTCATCAATCAAGTACTTGATACCCTTGCTGGTAAGAAGTAATTTTATTTTCTAGACGACTTTAACGGATATAACCAAATACAGATAGCACCTGAGGATCAAGACAAAACCACTTTTACATGTCCATGGGGTACATTTTCTTATAAAGTGCTTCCCTTTGGGCTCTGTAATGACCTGACTACCTTTGAAAGGGCAGTCTTGGTTATTTTTGCCAGCCTTGAATGCGTAGAAATCTATATGGATGATTTCTCTGTGTTTGGCGATTCATTTCAGGAAGCCCTCAAGAATCTAGAAAAAGTGATTCTTCATTGCCAAGAATCTCATCTTGCCTTGAGTGACAAGAAATGCAGATTAATGTGCAAGGTGGGAGTGGTTCTTGGCCATCTTATTTTCGACAAAGGTATCCAGGTTGACCCCGCAAAAATAGAAGTCATTTCGAGTCTTCTTATACCCAAAACTCAAAGGGAAGTGAGAGGTTTTCTAGGACATGCGGGCTACTATAGGAGATTCATTGAGAATTTCTCGAGGACAGCTACCCCCTTTTCCGACTTTTGGCTAAAGATAGTGAGTTTTCTTGGTCCACAGCTTGCCAACAGTCTTTTGAGACATTGAAGGAAAAATTAGTTCAGGCACCAGTACTAAGAGGACCAAACTGGTCCCTACCATTTCATATTTCCTCTGATGCCTCAGATACTAGTATAGGCGTAGATTTAGTACAAGAAGAAGACAAACAATTTTATGCTATTTATTTCTTTAGTAAAAACTTGTCACCCGCTGAACTCAATTATGCGGTTACTAAGAAAGAGTTTTTGGCTATAATTTTTTCCATTAATAAATTCAGACATTATATTATAGGATATGAAGTTTTTGTACATACTAACCATTTCGCTATAAGATATTTGATGAATAAACCATTAACTAGCAGTAGAGTAACTAGGTGGTTGCTATTATTACAGGAATTTAATATTACTATTGTTGATAGACCAGGAAAATCAAATGTAGTAGCAGATTATCTTTCAAGATTAAATAATCCTGGTGAAGCAATTCCCGTTGATGATGATTTTCCTAACGAACATATTTTTGCTGTGTCAAAAAAATATCCATGGTTTGCTGACATAGCTAACTATTTAGTCACCAGAAAATTACCACCTCACTTATCCACTCGTGAAAAGCGGAATATCATTTAGAAAAGTGCTGCATATTCCTGGATCCAAGGAGACCTCTTGTACATCGGAGTAGATCTCATTATCCTAGATGTGTAAGAGAGGAAGAGGTGTTTGATATATTAAAATCTGCCCATGATGAACCTTGTGTAGGTCACTTCGCCGATAAGCGAACTGCATACAAAGTGTTACGAGTTGGCTATTTTTGGCCTTCCTTGTTCAAGGATGCCAAACAATATGTCAAGCGGTGTGATAGCTGTCAGCGAATTGGCCAGCCTAATCAGACCAATGAAATGCCTTTATGTCCTCAAGTTATGATTGAGCCTTTTGAAAAATGTTGATTTTGTAGGACCAATAAATCTTGCATCATCAAATACAAAGCACATTTTGGTTTGTATAGATTTTGTTACAAAATGGGTAGAAGCTAAAGTTATTTCTTTTGTTACTGAAAGACTTGTTGTTGATTTTCTTTTTATTGAAATTTTTACTAGATTTGGTGTGCCTATAAAAATTGTTTCTGACAATGGATCACAGTTTATTTCTAATTTGGTACAGGGTGTGATGGAGCAATACAAAATACGACATAGGAAATCTACACCATATCACCCACAAGAAAATGGTTAGGTGGAGTCCACGAATAAAGTAATTGAGTCCATCCTCAAAATCACGGTAAATATGCACAGAAAGGATTGGGTTGAAAAATTATTGGAAGAATTATAGGCCTATCAAACCACATGGAGAAACAACACAGGACACACACCATATGAGCTGGTGTACGGGAAACAAGTCCTTTTGCCGATAGAATTCTAGATCAAGACTTTCAGGACTGCAGTCCAATTGGGACTAGATCTCTCTGAAGCACAACAACAATGCCTTCTACAATTAAACGAGTTAGATGAAATCTGAAGGGATGTTGTTCAGCAGAACATCTTGGTTCAACATCAGCGCAAGAAGTGGCATGACAAGTCCATTCAAAAGAAGCAGTTCCAACCAGGTAATTGGGTACTCCTTTACGATTGGAGATTCAAACATTTTAAAGTAAAATTCCATACACGCTGGATGGCACCCTATGAGGTGGTCAAAGTGTTCGAAAATGGAGCAATAGAAATCAAAAATATTGATGGACATAATTCTATGTTCCTAATAAATGGGCATATATTGAAGGTATATTTTTAGCCCCTTACTAAAGGAGATTTTATGTAGCAAGTCCAATAGCCATTTGAAAAGGAGTTGGTAGGTGGTAACACCAACCTATTGAAGAATTGATTCCTTCTTGTCCTTATTAAAAAAAAAAAATTAATCAAAGAAAAATAAAAAGAAAAAATGACAAAAATAAAAAGTATAAAAAGAAAAAAATTCCTGTAATTATGAAAATCAGTTGACTAACATGATTGCAGAAGGATCAACCTGAAAACCAGCATGCTGGCAGGAAGATCAAAATTTTAATAAAAAGGGAATGTTACTTGATTTTTAGATATGCTGGCTGCCACCAAGAAGAAGCAGGTTCACGAAACCGAGCACTTACCCAAGTTTGGGGTAACTAGCATGGACATTTTTATCCAAGTAAATGCTTACTTCCCGCTGCAGTTATTTTTTTCCTACACCAGTGCAGGCAGATTTCAAGGTAAAAATGTTGTCTTTCTTCTATTTCCCATTTTGAAATTTCCCACTAGTTTCTTTTCTAAATTCCCCAATGAATTACCTTCCTCTTTCTTCCAAGAAACTACCCTTACCCGATTTTGTAAAATCCCTCTTTTCCCTTGAATTTTTTCCACATCCCGTTTCGTTTATCCCTCTTGGTGATATTGTTTCTGAAATCCCTACTGTAATATTCCTTCCCATTCTAAAATTTTTACCCCTTTCCCACTTCTTTATTTCCTCATAAATTGATTGCAGAATTTGATGTAGTCAATCCAGAAGGCATGTTTGAGAAACACCAAAGGATGGTGAATAAGTTTTTCTTGTATAATGAGGCAAAAATTTTTAAGTCCAACTACAAAAGTATGTCCTATCAGATTCTCTATTTGGTAAAAGTCTCTGGTGCAAGCATAGTGTAGTGCAAGCAGGTTTGGTGCAGAAACATAGTTGACTGTGAAAGCAATTTACATAGTCTTGGAGTGGTTTATCAGGGATATTTATGGGCCTGTACTTTCCTGCACGTGTTAATATGTTATCTCATTCCATGTTTTAATTGATGCTCTTTTTCATTATTTACTAATCTAGGAACAAATATTTAAAGTGCAATATGTGTAAGGTTTGAAATCTAATATTTTTAATAAGTGTTGAAGTATGTTTGATTGAATAATGATGCTGATTGTGGGATGGTACTACTGTCCGATAACTTGCATTCACCCTCCTTGAAATAATTCCGCATTGCCTGTCCATTATTAGCTTACCCGTGATCCAATCATTATAGCCATTGTGCCACCGCCGCCTATACCGCCATTGCATCCAATCATTACGATTCACCCATAGCAGGCTAACACGAATCAACACCTGATATGGGGGGGTTGTTCCATCATAGCCAGGTGAGTGGGTCTGAAAAGACGGAGGGCGATGAACCTCTGGCATAAAACTCTCGATGAAGATTGGAGTCACTCAGAAATTTCTTCAAGGGTGTGATCAGAGAAGTGGAGTGTGGTTCGAAATGGCACCTGTGAGGAGTGAACCGCTGTCTTTGCAGGAAATTGAACAAACTACCGAGTACAAGAACAGTCTTGCACTATTGCAAGAATCTAGGTTCCTACAATTCCTACAGAAGTTTGACGGGTTTGACATGGTGGTGGTATTAGAGTTTGCAAGGACGTTTAAATAAGGCCGATTCAGGGTCGGATCCTTAAAATTCAAAATTACAGAGGAGTTCATTGCACAAGCCACAGGCTTGCCACTTATAGGGGAGCATTGGTTTAAAAAGGAGTGGCTCATGAAGAAGCGTTGGCACCGATTCGTGGTTGACAAGAAAATTAAGGTTGATTGGAGAAAGGGACTTCCACAGATTGCCATGGTCGGGAAGTGGTGAGACCTACTATTTATATTGTAGAAGTTTGTAACTGGGGAAGGACACTATACCTTGGCATTTGTATATCACCTTTGATTGTTATTGCATTTCAAGGCAAGAAAATTGATTAATTTTCCTCACTTCTTGCTCAGGAGCCTTGAGAAGATGGCGAAAAACGTGCAGAGTGGAAGTGCAAGCCAAGTTGCAAACAAACTCTGCCATCATGGGCTTATTACGATTCTGGTCAAGAAGAAGTTAGAAGAAAAGGGGATAACATGGGGAGCATTTCTGAAAGAATTCCGAGTGAGGGGTGCAGAAGAGTCTGCTAGCACGAGTACAAGTAAGAAGAGAAAGGCAGAGACATTGTCTCCTACCAAGCGACAAGGTAAAAGTTCACCAGTGTAAGAAGAGAAGAGGGTCGTTGAGAACACTCCACCCACGGCAAAGAAGAGGAAGACTAGAACCTCGGTGAGGAGGAAGACTATCGCCCAAGGGACGAACCAGTCAAGTTCTCCAATTGTAATTGACGAATCACCCCAAGTTTCCCCCATAGTTCATAATCTCTCGGTGCTTGCAGACGCAGTGGCACACACTGTGGAAGATGAGGAGAATGCAGAAGATGACGTCCTGTTGTCAACATTTGTCAGTAGGCTAAGGAGCAGAAAGACAATGTCGACACCACATATTGGTGAAGTCCAAGCAGAGGAGGATGAAGAGGAACAACATGCAAAGGGTCTTGATAATTTCAGCGAACCAGACGTAGAGACCCTTAATGATTTCAAGGAGCGGGGTACTGAAGACCCTACGATTTTTGAAGGTCAGGGTATTGAAGACCCTATGGTGTTAGAAGGTTAGGGTATTAAAGACCCTGCAGTGTTAGAAGATTAGGGTATTAAAGACCCTGCAATGTTCGAAGGACAGAGTACTTGTAGTATACTTAGGGGGGATAGTATGGGGTATAGAGGGAGGTACCCAAGGGAATAATGTAATAATGGAATGGGCCATAGTAATAAGTAAAGTGTTTAACTCGTATCATGTAAGGGACCACAAGTAGTTAGCAATAATGTAATAAGCCCATGGTATTAGATAGATGTTATTGAGGGAACCATGGTAATGACCCATGGTACTATATGTATGAGGCCTATATAGAGGCTAGAGACTCCCCATTAAGAGATGTCAAGGATTATTGTATGAACAAGCATATGGCTTGTGGAGTGTTCTCCTTCCTTAAGGAGTGAATGTATGGTGTTTCCCTACCTTAAGGTTTTGATATTATTAAAGTGAAGCATTTCTATATTCAGATCTTGTTATTTTCTGGGTTTATTTCTATTATCATATATTTTCAGGTCAGATCTATAACAAGTGGTATCAGAGCCATCAAATTTGTACATCTTCATCAAATTCTGATCTAGGCACTGGAATTTCAGATTCGTGCTTCAACTATCCCATCATCACAAAAATTTCTGAAAAAGGAGCTGATTTTAAATCAGCAAGATCTCCTTAATCCAGACTCTGCTTCGACTGATTTTTTTTTTTTGAAATTGGGTATATTTGCAAAGAACCCAGATCTACAATTAGATTCTACAAATGTTGCCACAGAACGTAATCTGATCTGCAAACTCGCCGCCTCGAAAAATCTCTGCAACGCAGCTGATTTTTAAATCAGCTGAATTAGCCACAAGGACAACAACCCCGCATGACATATAGAGAGGGGCAACAATCCACCTACTACACATCAACACAGAAGAGCCACCAGGATCAACTTTCATCTCAAGTGAGTGAGACACCAGTTAGATCGAGGGTTCACCTTTCTCTGGGATAGCTAGATGCACGTGCATGGTACCAGTGGACTACTCTTTTGAGTAGATCTTATTATTTGTGTTCTTCTTATGTTTCAGGGACGAAGCATGTTTAAGGGGGGTGGAATGGAGTATACCTAGGGGGGATAGTATGGGGTATAGAGGGAGGTACCCAAGGGAATAATGTAATAATGGAATGGGCCATAGTAATAAATAAAGTGTTTAACCCGTATCATGTAAGGGACCACAAGTAGTTAGCAATAATGTAATAAACCCATGGTATTAGATAGATGGTATTGAGGGAACCATGGTAATGACCCATGGTATTGCATGTATGAGGCCTATATAGAGGCTAGAGACTCCCCATTGAGAGATGTTAAGGATTATTTTATGAATGAGCATATGGCTTGTGGAGTGTTCTCCTTCGTTAAGGAGTGAATGTATGGTGTTGCCCTACCTTAAGGGTTTGATATTAATAAAGTGAAGCATTTCTATATTCAGGTCTTGTTAGTTTCTAGGTTTATTTCTATTATCATATATTTTCAGGTTAGATCTATAATAGTATTGAAGTGCCTGTAGTTGTAGAAGAACGCGGAACCGAAACCCCTACTGATTTGGAAAGACAGGGTGCTGAATCCTTTGAGAAGCTGGGAGAACAAGGTGTTAAGAGCCTTGAGGAATTGAGTGCATAATGCACGGATATTGGTGAGGGAATCCAAACCCTCAGTGACAGGAAAACCTCGAGCATAGAAACCCTCAGTGATGTCATAAAGCAGACATTTGAAGCATTGACCTTGATGATGATAGGACTTGTTTTGAGTCCATGGAAAAAAGACGTTCACACCCGAAGATCTTAGCACAACACCATCCACTCTCTTCCTCAATAGCAGAATAGTAGATTTGGAGCAACAAGTCCATGACTTGGAGGTTTTGAACCAGGTCATGAAAGAGCAGAGTTGGCAGAAATAGAGTGAGGTGGAGTTACTTGCAGAAGTAAAGAGGCAGAAGCAGCAAATAGAGGCATGGAAGTATCGGGCTTCCAAATGTTATAAACGCCTCAATAAGGTGACTAAGCAGCTGTGAAAATCCCGAGACAAGAAGCTAAAGATAGTAAAGGCAGGAATAAACATTGAAGTTTAGGACTGAGGAGCTAGCCATTCATTTTTGAAGGGTTTCTTGCAGTGGTAAAACTTTGTCTAAGGACACACAACAGCTTAGGGATGAGAGGATGTTGGTATCCTAAATTTCCCTATTTTCTATCCCATTTCCATTAAAATCAACCTCTTTTTTATCTCAATAAAAGACCCTTCCTTCCTGCACTAGTACAAGATAGTTACTTATTCCTGCACATACTCATATTTTATATTAATATTTATTGCAACACTTTATTAATCATTTTATATGGATTTCATGCCTATTTACATACCTCTTGTAAGTCATATTAATTTCCTAGAGTAATCATGGAACTTAGTATTAATTATGAATGAGTGTGACTAGTGTAGGTAGATTCCTACACTGCCATGAAAATTGTCTAAGATTTCCGAGAAGCCAAATATTCTCCGAGGATGGGTCTCGATCCTTGACTCCGAGTCTAGCTATTGATGAACTGAAGTAGGATAACAGGTGGCGTGAAATCAGGGAATATTTTCCAAAGTTAGGTTATGGCCAAGCAAAATTCATGTGTATTATAACTGCTGGCCAAGTTTGTAATTTCGGTTTCTAAGTCTGTTCGACCGAAAGGCCTGAACAAGAAATGTCTGTAATTAGTGAAAATGGCTAGAGCCAAAAGGATATATAAGATATAGATCATAGGTAGGAGGAAGATAGCGAACCATCAATTGTAATTTTGTTTTATGTAATCTGGTTATTGCCTCAACTCTGGGGCTGGATTACTCTATTATGTATATTTGTCGAATCGAGTAATACAAGAGAACTACCATGATTTGCATACACATTGTCTAATTTATCTTTGATGTATATTTGAAGTGCTGAGCTTTTTCGTTCCTTAGAAGGGGAATGAGCTAGTTGGCTAGGGCCCAGCCAACCCAACTCGTTTACCCCTCTCGCTTTTGTTATTCAGAAATACGGTGTGGATATTTCTTTTGCAGCTGTGTAATGTTATAGTTTTAATCATTATTTTTCAAGTTCTGATTTAAAATATCTTTTGTAGCTAACGTGTGAAACAGATTTGTGGTTTGAGAGTTAGTTGTGTTTACTTTGTTTATGAAATATCTTTCTTGCATTTCCTTTACTCTCAATCTCTGTTTTAACTCATTTTCGATCGGATCGTGCAAGGAACTCTTTCCTACACCAGTGCATGTGGTTGCCTGCACTTTGGTTTAATCATTCATTTGCAGTGAACAGTGAATCACTTCCCTGCATATTATTTCTAGTTATTTTGCAAGTGAATGAATCATTAACTTAGTAACTGTCTTTAGTATTAAAAGTACATCTTTAGAGGATCTGGAAGCAGTTGCATAAAATTACCATAAACATATTATACTTGCAAAGAACATAAGCATTTTGAATGGATTACTAAAGTTAGTTAACACATGCAAAACACTTAGACTACTGTTTTATTCTTTTGAAGTGCTTTTATTTCATGAAGTTTATTTCCTTTGCAAGGTTTAATGAATTGAAGCATTTCCTTTTTCATAGATAATTTACTTCAGAATTTCATTTACAATTGCAATTCTTTTTCAGCACATCTTTCAGTCCTTTCGAAAGTAATTTGGAAACTAGGTGAAGGAAGCTCTGCCTCAGTGCAAGAGCTGGTCTCTTGTCACAGAAACAGAGTGCTCTAAGCCTTGAGGCTTAGAGAACCTTCACTAAGACATAAGTCTTTAGTAAGGAAGGTCACATATACTTTTGCACAGAGATATTGTACTTGCACTAGTGCAAGCAGATTGCAATAGTGTAAGGACAGGTTGTTTGTGTGGAAGGAAGATCAAAAGGAAGGCATAATTATGCAAGTGCCCACTTGTGAGACTATTAGCCATCCATTTGAAGATGAACATAGCATTTCATTACAACATTTAAGATTGTTTCCATTGTGTGGAATTTGTTTACTTGATTTCCTTGCAAATTCTCCTTTACATTTCAGCACTAGAGTTTCTTTGGTATTAATTTCCTTTCCGATTGTTCTCTATCTGATTCTGCAAAGCATTTCCTTTAAGAAGTAGGATTAGAGATAAGAAAAGTTCATACTATTTCTGGCATTGCCTGTGCTTCATCCCTAAGTTTACGAAACACTTGGGTTGACAATTAAGTGTTGAGGAGTTTGCTCAAATGCAATTCCTACACCGAACATCAATCAGTGCCTCCATTGCTGCCTTCGACATGCAAGGTGGATCCTGCTCAAATATCATCTTGTACACTGGGGTGAGAAAATGATCTGACAACTGTGTGATGACTCCATGGAAGCTGCATTCTGAAAAAAGTTTACAATAAGTATTGACAGAGGTTTCCACTGGTGTCCATGCCCACTTCACGTCTGAGAACTCTTGATGGGCACAGATTGCATCCAAGATGTAAGAGGACCTATAGATTTCTACTTGCTGACCTTTGGGTGGCTACCGAGCTCCTGTTACCTGTTCCTTTAGCCTGTGAGCTAACATGTTGGACCAGTTACATGCATTGCCTTCATTGCCCAATTGGTCCAACGCGATCACCCAACTCTGCAGGAAGGTCTTCATGCTCGATTGGCCATACAAGTGACATATAAAGATGACCAAGTACTGATACGCCTTCCGCAATATTTTCATCTTGTAAATCTGGTTGGGTGTCACCCTAAATTTGGTTGGATCCTTGACCCAGTTCTTTAAGATATCCCTGGAGTTGGTATTATTGTTGGGTATGCTGAAGGGTGTCTCCATGGTTATCATTGGCTTTGGCAAGCAATACATATGTTGATAATCCTGTGCCCTGAAGGTAGAAATCTCTATCCTACTGACACTAATCAATGTCATCGTCTCAGGATCAGTGTGTGAGACGATCCAATGTATCATGTCCGTGCATGGGAATGTAGGATACATGCATGTAATCCAGTACAAGTCAGACATGTGCATGTTCACATAGACTTGGCGGTCTTCAAGGTATTCCCCAAATGTGCCTGAGAATGCATCATTGGCCTCTTACCATTTTAGCTTGATGTCTTTGTCTACGACCAGCATGGTGTCTTCAAAAATCGGCAAAGTGTTAGACACTCGCTCAATTGCTGTTCTAGTTGCGCTTCCGTTGGTGTCCTTTGACCCTACTCTCTTGGAGGCCATTGATCCTGAACTACCAAGAGAAGGATGAACACTTGCTCTATCTAGAGACATGGCAACATGTATGGCAAGAAATATGTCACTTGGGAGGCCGAGAGACTGATTGTCGGAACTGCGAAAAAGGTAGTCCATACTGTTGGGAGGTTGGTTGATTACTGGAATTTCAAAATGTGCAATCCAGACTGGCTTGCTGGGTGTTGAGATTGCAAAATGTGCAATTTCAACTGGTAAGTGATGCAGGCCCAGGGACTGCATTCCATAATTTTTTGGGCCAGTAGTCATTGCCTCTCAGAATTACGTAAAGCAAGATTGGAGGGCAATGACTAGCCATATTTGCGCATTTTCTAGGAGGAAGGCAAAGCCTTCCCTCTCAGAATTTCACAATGTTGTCTGGGCATGGCAGAGTCCAATCCAAGGTTGCTCAGACTCGCTGACGACAATTCAAAGCATATGAAGATGTGAATGCATTGCGATATTGAGTGTGAGAAGGAGTGAATGATCATGTATGAAAACAATGAAAGCAAGATTCAGAAAATGGAACAACATGCATGTGCGTGAAATGAGTCACTGAATCGATGATTGTTCATGCAAAACAGTGTCATGCATGTGACGATAGTGAGATGTAAATGAAAAATGAAACAGTGCTTGTACAGGCTAACATGCATGCAAACGATAGGAAGCATTCACAAAAATCAGGAAGACAACACTCACACAAGCCAAAACACAAAATGTGACAGAAGTGCTGCAAAAGACAAGTAAAGTGGACTTACCCATAAATAGTTGAGCTGGATGTGATGAATACTCCTCGTTGTACTGTGGGATGTCAAAGCTCCAAGATCGATGTGAAGAATGAGCTTTGAAGTAGCGACTAAATAAATTGGAGGCTCATGATGTGCATGCCACAAATCTAGGAAAAAGTGACACTTGGAGGAAAGTTTGTAAAATGATATTTGCATGTAACCTCTAGCTGCTAAAAATAGATCCCTAAAATCTAGGGATTCTTTTCTGATGCAACTTTTTTCAATTTCGGGAAAAAGCAACCATGCATGCAAGTCAATTTTTCTCGGTCCCAGAGGGAACCGATCAACCTGAAGGCACATGCAACAACCTGCTTGACTAAGAGGGATTTTTGGGCAATTTCTGGGAGGAAGTTGGGCTTGCTGTCCAGAAGGATTACGCAATTTCTGGGAGGAGCAATTGACTGCTGCCCAGAAGTGCACAATTTCTGGGCTGAGCTGTTGTGTTGGGCTAGATTGTGCAATTTTCTTGAGGAAGGCTAATTTGACTAGATTGAGCAGTTTTTGGGCCCAGCAGGCTACCAGTTAGATTTGCGCAATTTCTAGAGGGAAGGTTGGTTCTCCTCCAGAATTGTGCAATTTTCTGAAGGAGCTTCTCAGCCAGCAACTGACCCAATTCTGGAGTGGCAGCTTGTGAGGGGAGTGAAGCAAACAACCATGCACAAGCTGGAAAGTCATTGAAAAACCAATGAAGCTTATGTACTTGACAGTGAAAGACATGCTGCTAAGGATGGTTGGTAGGGAGGCTCCAAAACGAAGCTAAGGAAAAATTTTGGAGGGCGGTTGTAGCCGTTATAATACTTGGTGACACACTGGTAGAGCTCTAGCTCTCTCAATGTACCTTGTTTGTGAAAAGAAAGTCTAACACCTCCAGAAGCATTGTTCAGTTCTCTATTTGTCTTGGATTCCACACTTGCTTGATTGTAATATGTAGCATCTGCCAAGCTCTTGGTCGGTCGACACACATTCCGAGCCAAGTCAACATAGTTGTTTCAATTGGGATGAGGGGTATATTGGTGCAAAAGCCTTATGGTCATCAGATTTTTAGTTTCATCTCTGGTGTTGCTCCGCTGCTAGTAGGCCTGGACAATACCTCAACGGAGTCACACAGGAACACAAGTGAGCCTGGTAGAGTTACTTCCATCGCCTCTCTGTGCAACAAGCCTTTCTCTTCTTTCGCCTTATTCATTTTTCATTTTTTTTTGAAAATTTTCACTTTTTTGTTTTTTTCATTTTTCATTTTTTGTAATTGTGCATAGCACTTATTCATTTAAGAGGTGGAAGAGGGATCCCGACTTATTGAGAGCAGAAGAGGTTGTTCCTTCAGAGAAGTATTTTATATATACCTCTGACGTTCTTGTTAAGGTTTTCCCCCTCACCTTATTCTACTTGGCTGAGCTGCCAAGGATTAATCCAAAAACAAACTATTAGAGTAGGTGACACTAGTTAGTGTGTACGTGTTGTGTTTTCACCAAGGTTCACTTTCAACAGTACTTATTTTCCATCAACGTATCATGGACTGAGGACAACAAGTTCTTCATACAAAGGCAAGATGATAGATAACCAAGTATGATAACTGCACAAGTCCTCTTGTACTTTACCCAGCTTGTTTCAGGAGTTGAACACAATCTCATGTGAAACTAACCTACGGACCTAAAAAAGAAAACAAACAAAAGCATAAATAAATGCATAAGCAAAGCGAGTAAGCAAACAAGCAAGAAAATAAACAAACATGCGAAGCAAGAACCAAACATGCATGCAAGCAAAGAAACCAAAAGCAAACACTACTCCTACTCCTAAGCTAATGGTGCATGGGTCTTCTCACGTGAAGTGATACTTCCAATTCAATCACTGGCGCATTGGTCAACCCATGTTGGTGAAGGCACGGTTTGCGAACAACATAGCTATGCAAACCAACAAACATGAAAAATATAACAATGAATACAAACACACTCCGAATTTAAATGTGTCCACAAAACATACTTGAGTGCAATTGCGTAACATGCAATCCATGGACTTACCATGGTGTTGTGTGACATTATGTGCAGTTGTTAAGCATGCGCATACTCTTGAATGTGACATGCAATTCCTCTGCGTTGTCGGCAATATTTCTCTTACCTTTGTCATGTGCTGGTATGTTTACCTCTATTGTTACTGCTACTGGTGCTCTTCTGGATGCTGCTTCATGCTGGTTCACTAACCATTCCATAACAATGTCGACCAGTTCATTGGGCATGGAGAAGTTGTGAGAATATCTCCATGGGTCTTCCTCATCCCAATGACATGCCCCGTGGATCCACGACAACTATACTCTCACGTAGTGATCCTTCACAAAACAATGCGGGTCATACAGATTATAGCTTTTGGTGTTGAAAGGATATTTCTTGAACTCTTCTGTTTCGGCATCCGCATGTTTGACATTCTGTATCTCGTAAAACTGATTTGCAATGGAAGAGTGGGTCAAGGTGTCTTCTTCTGGTGCAGCCTAGCTGACAGTCTTTCTGAGATGTGGTATGATACTTCTTGCATGGAGAGCTTGTCCATGGAAAACTTTGGTGAAACATGCAGAGTCTTCTGCGCACTCTACATCCGTAAGAACGTGCCAAGAGGTGAGGCATACCCATCTGCTATGTCGATCAGTGCCTCCATTGTTTCCTTATACATGCAAGGTGGATCCTGCTCAAATATCATCTTGCACACTGGGGTGACAAAATGATCTGACATCTGTGTGATGACTCCACGAAAGCTGCATTCTAAAAAAAATTTACAATAAGTATTGACAGAGGTTTCCACTGGTGTCCATGCCCACTTCAAGCCTAGGGACTCCTGATGGGCACAAATTGCATCCAAGATGTAAGCATACATGTATATTTATTCTTGATGACCTTTGGGCAGCTTCCGAGCTCCTGTTACCTATTCCTTTAGCCCGTGAACCAACATGTCAGACTAGTTGCATGCTTTGTCTTCATTGGCCAGTTTGTCCAATGCGATCCCCAACTTTGCGGGAAGGTCTCTGTGCTCTCTTGGCCATGCAAGTGACATGCAAAGACGACCAAGTACTGATACGCCTTTCGTAGTATCTTTGTCTTGTAAATCTGGTTGGGTGTCATCCTAAATTTGGCTGGCTCCTTCACCCAGTTCTTCAAGATATCCCTGGAGTTGGTATTGCTATTGGGTATGTTGAAGGGTGTCTCCATGGTGATCACTAGATTCGGCAAGTGGTACATCTGCTGATAATCCTATGCCCTGAAGGTAGCAATCTTTGTCCCATTGACAATGATCAATGTCATTGTCTGGGGATTAGTGTGTGAGACGATCCAGTTTATCATGTCAACGCATGGGAAAGTGGGATACCTGCATGCAATTGGGTACAAGCCAGACTTGTGAATGTTCACATAGAATTGGCAGTCTTCAAGATCTTCCCTAAATGTGCTTGAGAATGCATCATTGACCTCTTTCCAATTCAGCTTGATGTCTTTATCTACGACCAGCTTGGTGTCTTCATAAATCGAAAAACTCGTAGACACTCACTCAACTGCTGCTCTAGCTGTGCTTCCATTGGTGTCCTTTGACCCTTCTCTCTTGGAGGCCATTGATCCTGAACTTCCGAGAGAGGAATAAAGAATTTCTCTATTTGGATACATGACAACATGCATGGCAAGAAATCTATCATTTAAAACCAAAGAAAACTTGAGGGATAACATGAAACATACCGGGGGAACTGCAGGCAAGGATTGCGCAATTTTCATTGAGAGGCTAGGAGACTGACTGCCGAAACTATGCAAAAGGTAGTCTAGACTATCAGGCAGCTGGTTGACTACTAGAATTGTGCAATGCACAATCTAGACTGGCCTGCTGGGTGCTAAGATTGCGCAATGCGCAATTTCAGCAGGCAAGTTATGCAGGCCCAGGGACCGCATTCCACAATTTTCTAGGCCATTAGTCACTACCTCTCAAAATTGTGCAAAGAAATACAAGAGGGCACTGACTAGCCATATTTTCACATTTTCTGGGAGGAAGGTAGAGCCTTCCCTCTCATAATTGCGTAATGTTTTCTGGGCAAGGCAAAGTCCGGGACAAGGTTTCCTAGACCCGTCGACGGCAACTAAAAGCATATGAAGATGTGAATGCATGGTGATACTGAGTGTAAGTAGGAGTGAATGATTGTGCATGCAAAAAACGAAAGCGAGATTCAGAAAATGGAACAACATGAATGTGTGTGAAACAAGTTCCTTGAATCGGTGACCTTTCATGCAAAACAGTGTCATGCATGTGACAACAGTGAGATGCAAATGAAAACTGAAACGATGCTTTTACAGGCTAACATGCATGCAAATGATAGCAAGCACTCACAGAAATCAAGCAGACAACACTCACACAAACCAAAACACAAAAAGCAACATAAATGTTGCAAAAGACAAGTAAAGTGGACTTACCTAGAAATAGCTTAGCTAAATATTCCGAAGACTCCTAGATGTACTGTGAGATGTCAAAGCTCCAAGATCAATGTGAAGAATGAGCTTTGAAGCATTGAATAAATAAGTTGAAAGCTCATGACGCGCATGGCACAAATCTAGGAAAAAGCGACACTTGGGGTAAATTTTCTAAAATGATCTTTGCATGAAACCTCCAGTTGCTAAAAATAGATCCCTAAAATATAGGGATGTTTTTTTCATGTAGTTTTTTTTCTATTTCGGGAAAAAGCAACCCATGCATGCAAGTCAAGTTTTCTCAGTCCCGGAGGGAACCAGCGAACCTGAAGGCACATGCAACAACCTGCTTGACTGAGAGGTCTTTTTGGGAAATTTTTGGGAGGAAGATGGGCTTACTGTCCAAAAGGATTGCGTAATTTCTGGGAGGAGAAACTGACTGTTGCCCAAAATTGCACAATTTCTGGGCTAAGCTGCTATGTTGGGCCAGATTACACAATTTTCTTGAGGAAGGCTAGTTTGACTGGATTGCACAGTTTCTGGGCCCAACAGGCTGTGAGTTGGATTTGTGCAATTTCTATAGGGAAGGCTGGTTCCCCTCTAGAATTGTGCAATTTTCTGGGTGGGCTTCTCAGCCAGCAATTGGCCCAATTCCGGAGTGGAAGCCTATGAGGGGAGTGAAGAAAACAACCATCCATAGGATGGAAAGCTGCTGAAAAATCAATGAAGCTTATGTGCTTGACAGAGCAAAACATGTTGCTAAGGATGGTTGGTAGGGACGCTCCAAAACGAAGCTAAGGAAAAACTTTGGAGGGTAGTTGTAGCTGCTACAACACTTGGAAACACATTGGTAGAAGTCCAGCTTACTGAATGGACCTTGTTCGTGAAAATCAAGTCTAACACCTCCAAAAGTATTGTTCGGTTCTCTATTCTCCTTGGTTTCCACACTTTCTTGATTTAAGATGTAGCATTTGCCAAGCTCTTGATTAGTTGACACACATTCCAAGCCAAGTCAACACAGTTGTTTCGATTGGAGTGAGGGGTATATTGGTGCACAAGCCTTATGGTCGTCAGAGTTTTAGTTCCATCTCCGGTGTTGCTTCGCTGCTAGCAGACATGGACAGTACCTCGATGGAGTCATGTAGGAACACAAGCATCATTCTGATGCCAAGGAGCCTAGTCAATACCCTGTCATAGTTACTTGCATCACCTCTCTGCATTGGAAGCCTTTCTCTTCTTTTACCTTATGCTTTTTTCATTTTTTTTTTAAATATTCACTTTTTCATTTTGTTTATTTTTTATTTTTCGTAACTCTGCATAGCACTTATTTATTTTAGAGGTGGAAGAGGGACCTCGACTTATTGAGAGAAGAAGAGGTTGCTCCTTCAGAGAAGTATTTTATATATACATCTGACATGCTTGTTAATTTTTTCCGACTCACCTTACTCTACTTGACTAAGCTTCCAAGGATTAACCCAAAAACAACCGACTAGAGTAGGTGACACTAGTTAGTACACAAGCGTTGTGTTTCACCAAGGTTCACTTTGAACAATATGTATTTTCCATCGATGTATCATGGACTGAAGACAAAAATTTCTTCATATAGAGGCAGGACGATATATAACCAAGTAAGATAACTGCACAAGTCCTCTTATACTTACCCAGCTTGTTTCAAGAGTCACACACAATTTCATGTGAAACTAACCTATGGACCTAAACAAGCAAAAAAACAACAAAACAAACCAAAACAATAATTAAATGCGTAAGAAAAGCGAGTAAGCAAACAAGCAAGAAAAAAAACAAACATGCAAAGTAATAAGGAAACATGCATGTAGGCAAACAAACCAAAAGCAAACACTACTCCTACTCCTAAGCTAATGGTGCATGGGTCTGCTAACGTGAAGTGATACTTCTAATGCAACCACTGACGCATTGGTCAACCCATGTTGATGAAGGCATGGTTCGCGAACAACAAAACTGTGCAAACCAACAAACATGAAAGATACAATGAATACAAACACACTTCAAGTTTAAATGTGTCCACAGAACATACATGAGTGCAAGTGTATGACATGCAATCTGTGGACTTACCATGGTGTTGTGTGACATTATGTGCAGTTGTTAAGCATGCACATACTCTTGAATGTGACATGCAAGCAAATGAAAGAAACAAAGACAACTTGTGTTGTGCATGTGTGCTTGCTACGTAAGATTCCTCCAATTTAGCGATGGATCGTGTAGTTCGAGTGGAGGAAGCATAATCTATGTGTGAGAATGATCTTCAATGCATACAAATGAGTGATGAGGAGCCTTGGGTGTTTGAAGAATTTCCTGATCAAATGTGAAAGAAACCTTAGGATAACGAGGGCCTGACATAACCATCATCTTGGGCTGAAGTGCCTCAACAATCTGTGGGGTTTCAACTTCGTTGACAGATAGATCATCATAAACAGGTGGATTGGAAAAATCAACTACGATAGAACTAACGTCATGATCGAATATGGGGGTAAATAGATCACAACAACTACGATTAGAAAAATAAATGATTTCATTGGCATCCCCATGATCTGATGAATCACACAGAGGGGTAGATGAGAAGCGAAAAAATTTACCCTCTGTGTTTTCGGAAAAAGCAGATGAAAAATCAAGTGGATTTTCAATGAATGGTTTGTCCTCTCCATTTTTAGATGATGGATTGACATCTGGTGTGTTCTGTGAATGATCAACAATAGGTGCATCTGTAGATGAAGATACACATGCAAAATCAAGAATGACAAAATCACCAAAGATATTAGGAAAGAACAGAGGAGGCTCAGATAGAAGGGAGTCATCCTTTGTCGAGGGTTGATGCTCAAGCTCCCAGTCATACTCTTCATGAATGATAGCACAGGTTGGTTGTGCAATGTCAACTTCATCAATGGCTTGATCCTTGTTCACGACAAGTGTAGAGTTAAGAATGGAAGAACACAAGACAGTGAATCTGGATGATCAACATAACATGAAGATGGAGGTTGGGGTAAAATAGACATGTTACAACCCATGGGCTTCACAACAAAATTTGTGCGAAAAATTAGAGAAGTGATGTTGGGAGGATGTGACAATTGAACGGATGTGTGTGTTTATTATCCCACATCACTTTGCAGTGGTGGAGCTATTTGATGAGGGGACAACAGATAGTCACTTGTGACAACGATCGTGCCCATCTGTGATTGTGTAGCTCCACTAACAAAGTATGCTTAGCGGGGCTTGGGCTTGAAATTTATTTTAGGATTAACAGATTTGGTAAGACAGTACTCAAATCTATCCATGAGATACTAGAATTTCATCTGACTTTTTGGATCTTGAAACTGCAACACATGGAAGCGGTCACAAAATTCCATAGGCGATTCATGCGGGGCCTTCTGTTGTTGTAACAGTTTTTTGTCAAGAGGATCTGGATCAAAATGATAGAAAGTATATTCAATGAGATCACAAAACTGCTCAAGTGAGTGCACACTGCTGAGAAGGAGACTCTAGCACCACTGTTGTGGGGATTTGTGAAGTGTGTATGCAAGAATACCTAGTCTTAAGGATCATAAAATCTTGTCTTGTACATTGTAGTCTTTGTAAAATGAGGTATCGCCCCTTGAAGTCATTTGTAATTATTGGTTTCTAGTCCATTTTAAGATGCAAGGTCCATAACAACTTAAAATATAAATGCATTAAAATAACTAAAAATTTTCACCTTACATGCCATTCCAAACCCAAACACACTCTATCTCAATTTCTAATCCATTGAATTGCAAATTTAATCCCCTTAGCATGATATTTTTTCATTGTATCCCATTAAAGAAAACCCTAGTTCTAGAACTTGTGTGATGTCTAGAAGCTAGTGAAACAAATACTATATCAATTGGATTCCCAATTTCCATGCTATTGTAGGTTGCAAATAAAATCCAAAAGGAATTCATGGAAACCTGTAAAAATGGGCATAAGGGAATAAAACCCAAAAAATATTAGTATAACTACACTTCATCAACTCTCACACATGTAGTTTGGAATTTTGGATCTGTTGACGATGTGATCAACACCGTCCAAAATTTTGCTTACACTTGAATTTTGGAGCCTACTGAGAATCTTAGCATCTATTGTTCCATAATCCCTTCATGGTTGATTGATGTTTTACAATATGCTTACATCTTCTTCTCAAGTTATACTTATCAAATTCACTTGTTCACACATGCACAATCCTAGTTGAACTCATGAGTGCACTTTCTTTATGCAATATTAAACAAGAATAGCATCATCCGTCAAGATCGTGCCTATGCGATATTCAACTCACGTCGAAAGTCACTACGCACTTTCGTTGACAGTCTCCCTCACTTTGGTTGCGTTTGTACTTCTATTTTTGTGAGTTTTCTCAATTTTCATCTTTTACGCAATTTTTCTTTCACAAGTGTCTATTCCACATTCGTGGTTGTCGTTCTGAGTTGCTTTCACTTTAATAAGTATATTTTTCATGTTATCTTTTCTCTGGCATGTGTCATTTTTAAGGTTGTTTGCATTTGCAAGTGCCATTTTCATGTTTTATTATGATCGAAACTATCACATTTAAGTGAGTTCACTAAACTAATGTATGTATCACAACTTTTCATATTATTAAAATCAGTTCTAGCACACTGTTATGCAACCAACTCATAGAAAAGATAGATCAGTGACTTAAAAATTATCCTCTTCAAGAGGGAAACCTCATTTACATTACATAAATGAATAATTCTTGTATCATACAAATGATAAGACCTCCTTGGTATTACGAGTCTAAGGGGTCACAATATAATCATATCCTACATAACAATAATAATGTATGGGCACAATAATAACAATAATGGGCTTCTATGGGGCACAACAATAACAATAGGGGGATACACTAATAATAGAAATAAGAGGAATACACTAGCATTATAGGGACCTAACATGACCCTCTCCTTCAAAAAATTGTTTTCCTCAATGCTTGAGTAGTTCTAAATGCTTCTATATAAAATTCTCATCCTCCCATGTGGAATCTTTAGTGGGTAAGTTCTTCCACTTAATGAGATACTCTAAAATTAATCGATTCCATAGCTATCCGATTATTGTTTTCATGACTGCTTTAGGCTCAAATATGATTTTTCCTTCTTCTTCAAATTCTAACAACACTGTTTGAACTGGGAGCTTGTCACCAATAACCTTCTTTAAGCATGAAACATGGAAAAATATGTGTACTTGGGAAGATGTAGGAAACTCCAATTTGTATGCCATAGTACCAATATTTTGCAACACCTTGTAAGGACAATAGTACTTTGGTGATAATTTATTATCCTTCTTAGCTTGCTTGAGGGACATCTGTTTGTATTGTCGTAACCGTAAAAATGCCTAGTCACCTACATCAAATCTTTTTTCATTGCGATGTTGATATGCATGTTGTTTCATTCGATTCTATGCCACAGTGAGGTTATCCTTTAAGAGTTGGAGAACTTGTTGTTGATGCTCGATGTGATACTCCATTGCTTGAACCTTAGAATTTTCTCTTAAAGATGATGTGATGGATGGTGGATGATATCCATAAAGTGCCATAAATGGGGCCATTTTTATTACAGTATGGAAGGAAGTGTTATACCACCATTCAACTAGAGGTAAACACTTGACCCATTGTATTTGTTTATCAAATACAAAGCAATGAAGATATCCTTACAAACATTTGTTCACTATCTTAGTTTTCCCATCAGATTGAGGATGATAAGATGAGATATGAGCTAATTTAGTACCAAGACAAGGAAATATTTCCATCCAAAAATTTCCAGTGAAAATGGGATCTATGTCACTTATAATAATCTTTGGGTTTCGACGTAGGTTTTGAATTATTTCCATAAGTGCAAAAGCAACTATACTGGCTTTAAAAGGATGAGATAATGCACAAAAGTGTGCATATTTGGTAAGTCTATCAACTACCACCATGATGACACTCTTTCCTTTAGACTTGGGTAAAACTGTGATTAAACCCATTGAGACCTCCTCCCAACGTTGTTGTAGTGTTTTCTTCTCAATGATATACGAAAAGAACCCACTTAAGATTATGGATGACAAAAAATATCAACAATAGAAATGCCTGATAAACATTGTAGATCTGTAGCTATTGATAGAAGCAAAACCTACCAAAATTCTAATCTATGCTGCAATCATAGTTAAATAGTGAAAGAAAGAGTAATAATCCAAAACATCCAATGGAAACTAGATATGCAAAGAATAATTTAATAATAACACCTGTGAAGAGAATAGATAAATGTTATGAGTCCCCCTCTATGGGATGGGTTCTTGGCTATCCTCAAACGTCTTCAGCTTCTGTAGAGTCTCTCTCCTCTATAATGCATAAACCCAACAAAAATATGGTGTGTGATAATGAAAATAATTAGAGTTACAATAGTGAGTGCAACAATGAAAATAATCAAAAGTGAATAATGAATGGAAAACCCTCCTATTTATAACAAAATATTGAGTTATCCTCAAATAATGAGCAATAATAAAATATTATTGATCCCATTATTGGAATTACCACTTGGAATATTTTATTATATTTGTTTAGGAGGGAAAAAGTATTTAAACTTTTATTTAGAAATAATAAATAAATAAATGACTTACTTATTATCTCAAGGAATTAGTTAAGGAATAATAAACAAATAATGATTTATTTAATTATTCCTAAGGCATTTAGTCAAATTTTACAAAGAATAGTAATTAATTAATGATTAATTAATTATTCTTAGAGAAAAATAAGATAAATAATGATTTATCTCTTTATTTTTCATGATTGGGTCAAATTTAACAAGGAATAATAATAAAACAATGGTTTAATTAATTATTCCTAGGAGAAAATCAAATAAATAGTGATTTTTCTAATTATTCTTCATGTGTTTTATTATAAATTACTTAATAAAAGTGGTTTATTAGGTAATTTCTCATAATGAAAGAAATTTTACTATGGTAAAATTGGCTTTACATGGTGTACTTCGATCCATTTAGTAAATTTGGCTAGATGATCATTTTTTTGGTGATAACAGATTCCCCCCCAGTGTATGAGTGTTAGGAGCAAAACTTATGACCGAAGTACGTTGTAAAGACATAATCACTTAGACAACACAATGAGTCAAGGAGAGAGAGAGATCACTGAAGATGAGTTTTAGAGATGATAGGGATAGAAGGGGCGAGACTAATGCAAGTCTCCTTTTATGTTGTGGTACCTGACCTTAATGAGACGGGGGAGGCATACCCATACCCGCAGAGATAGCTTAGTATAAAAATAATTGTTCGCCCAGAAATATGAAACTGAGCAATAAAGTACATGCTGAATGGTACATGACATACTGGCATAACAGAGCTAGAAAATAATGCAATGTGTCCCATATACATAATGCACTTGGTAAACACATGAGCCAAGATTATAATATCTGAGTACATGAGATACAAAGACCCTTCCCTCAAAAAAAGGGTGGGAGGGAGGGTAGAACAACTGGAGAAGACCTGCTAAACAAGAAGGGGTTCTACAAAAATGAATGGATCATTTGGATGAGATGTGCATGGTATGAACACTTCGATCGGTAGGAACCAAACCCATCAACTATGCGGAACTGTATCTGAGGTTGTAGCATAGTAGGTATGCATCAGGGCATGTGGGGGGCTACCTGAAGGGCCACCCCATCATGAGGTCTAAAACATCTTTCACACACCCGGGAATCACTGGTACAATATGCTGCATAAATGGACCATCAAGTGTATGGATCATGAACATGAAACGGCCAAGTCAAAGGGAAATAATGAGATCCTTTGCTTGATCCAAGGTGTCAAACAAGAATGGAAGCTGGAACTAAGATACACCTCCCTCTAGGCCATTCTTCTAGAATAAATGATCTAATGTCGATAGAACAGGGCCCGCGATAGATGAGGCAATGAAGGTCCGCAACTGAAGCATGAGGGAAAATAGTAATGTGACTGATGGACTGACACCAGGGATAATGGGAAAAGAGGACTAAGGGAAAAAATGATGTTTACCCTTATCAGAGCATAAAGTGCATGGTTGACCTGGCAGCAACTGATTCAACTCCGGAGGGGATGGGGATAGTATGACTGGAGGCCAAAAATGGGAAAAAAAAGATGAACGAAATGAAAATATGGATGGAATACTGTGACATGATATGATGGGACATGAAATAGACTCCAAGAATGCAAGGGTGACTCATCACGGATGCTCTGAACAAGGGTGACTCGATGACACTGCCACACAAACTAGGCCCAGTGGGGACCATGAAAACATGAGTAAATGATGGTTACTCATGATGAAAGTCGACATATGGTATGAAAAGTATTAAAAGGAGGAGGACCTCAAAGTACAAGTGTCGCTTTATGATGAAATTTGATTTTGAGAGGCAACAAAGTGACCCTTCTTGGAAAAATGGTTTCTAGGTGAAGTGTCAAGTCATCAAATGAAGTGGTGCAACCTACCTAAATGCATGACTGAAATAAATACAAAAAAATAAATGATAAATGTTATGGGTAAAATTTCTTAAGGTAGATTGCATTACGAGAATTGGGAAGGAGTTGGCCCTCGAAATCCTCTAGGAGAAACACCTCCTTACCTAAGTCCTTATGAATGATGTAAGGTCCTACCCATAATGATTCAAACTTCCCATGCCCCAAGGTATCGTGGGCCTGGTCATGCACCAGAACAAGATCACCTTCGTGAAAGGCATGAGGGGTGACTTTTCAGTCATATTGAGCTTTGGTGCACTTTTTGGCCGCTTCAATGGTTTGCAAAGCAACACGACGGTCTTCAGAGGTGCGTTCAAGCATGACAAGTCTTTGTTATAATGGTTGGGTGTTGGGGAGAAGTTTGATAGCTAGGTGGAGGGAAGGTATCTCACACTCAATTGGTAAGACTACCTCCTCACCAAAGACAAGGTGGAAAGCAGTAAACCTAGTGGCAGTTTTAACAAAATTTATATAGGCCCACAAATCCGGGAAGAGCATAAGGTGCCAGTTGGTCTTGTGCTTATTCACCATCCGTTGAAGCATTGTCTTGAGAATCTTGTTGACTGCTTCAACTTGTTTATTACCTTGGGGGTAATAAGATGATGAATACTGGTGCTAGAAGCCCAACAGTGAGGACAGTTCATGTAGTTACAAGAGGTTACTAAACAAGAAAGAAAATGGAACTGAATACAACCACATAGGTAAACAATCAAGATTTACGTGTCAAAACCCTGACAGGGTGTCAAGGAAACATCCACGGGGCAAGGGATTGGAATTTCTATTCAATCAATAAATGATTCTCCATTACAATAGTTCGGGTATTCATTAGTTTTATATGAGCCTCCTCAGTTACATAACTATTGATTCGGTATACAACTAACTAGTCAATAACTAATACAATTTTACCCAAATTTACATTAATTAGTTGTCAATTTCCAACAAACTCCACCTTAACAACAATTTTCCTAATCCCTTGCCCATGCCCATTCATCATCTCTTCTGCAAGCCAAGAGAAGCTAAACACCATCGCAGCTTCTCTACTGTAACTAGCTTTATGAATATGTCTGCACAATTCTCCCGTGTATGGACCTTTTGAAGAGCTACTTTTTCGCCATCGATCACATGTTTCAGAAAATGATACCTTACATCAAAATGCTTGGTTCTGCTGTGATAAGTAGGATTTGTAGCCAAGTGAATAGCACTCTAACTGTCATAAAGTACATTCACTTTCTCCTGCATCCTTCCAATCTCATCAAGTAGACCCTTTAACCAGATTGCTTCTTTACTGACAATTGAAGCAGATATATATTCTGCTTCAATAGTGGACAACATAACTATTTCTTGAAGCTTTGACATCCAACTAATTGCTCCACCTGCTAGAGTAAAGACATAACCTGTAGTAGATCTTATTTTGTCCAAATCACCTGCATAATCAACATCTACATATCTGCAAACTAATCCTTCACTACCATTAAAGATGATGCAATGGTCACTTGTGCCTCTTAGATATCGAAGCACCCATTTCACTACTTGCCAATGATCCTCACCTGGATTTGCCATGGACCTACTGACAACTCCAACTGCATGTGAGATGTTAGGTCTTGTAGATACCATCGCATACATTAAGTTGCCTACAACATTTGCATATGGTACATGAGACATATACTGCTTTTCTTCGTTAGTTCTAGGGCTCAAAACTGAAGAAAGCTTAAAACGGGAAGCTAATGGAACATTAACAGGTTTCACATTGTTCATACCAAAATTTTCAAGTACTTTCTCCACATACTTCTACTGTGATAACGAAATCTTACCATTTTTCCTGTCTTTGTGTATCTCCATGCCCAAGATATGTTTTGCTGCTCTAAGATCTTTCATATCAAACGTCCTAGAGAGCTTAGCCTTTAACCTATTGATCTCTTCCATGCTTTTGCTTGCAATAAGCATATCGTCAACATACAAAGCTAAGATAATGAATATGCCATTGAAACTCTTGAAGTATACACAATGATCATACTCATTTCTAATAAAGTTTTGGCTCACCATGAAGGAGTCAAACTTCTTGCACCATTGTCTGGGAGACTGCCTCAGACCATACAATGATTTCCTGAGCTTGCAAACTAATCTTCTGTTGTGACCTTGTACAAAACCTTCTGGTTGTTCCATATATAACTCTTCATTCAAATCACCATGTAAAAAAATTGTTTTAACATCTAACTATTCTAACTCAAGGTTAAGTAATGAAGTCAGTGCCAACTCAGTATGAACAGAAGCATGTTTTACAACTGGTGAAAAAATCTCAAGAAAGTCGATACCTTCAACCTGAGAATACCATTTTGCTACCAACCTCACCTTATACCTTTCAATACTTCCATCAACTTTCTGTTTTAGTTTAAAGACTAATTTTCATCCAACAACACTTCTCCCTTCAGGAAGTTCTACAAGATCCCAGGTATTGTTCTTGGCTAAGGAATCCATTTCTTCTTCCATAGCCATTTTCCATTTTTTGCTATCCGTATCATCTACTGCTTCCTGATAAGAAGAAGGTTCCCCATCTTCAGTAATCGAAGCAAAAGATGAAGCAGAATCTTCATACCTTTTGGGAGTTTTTCTTTCCCTTGTAGACCTTCTTAGAGTGACTATTTGTTGAACTATTTTAGAAACTTCAACAACTTCATTTGTATCTTCAACACCTTTTTCTCCTGAAGTCTTTTCTTCCTTTTGACTCTCACCGAAAGGTGTATCCTCCAACTGAATTTGTTGATTTGGTGATACCTGTTCTTGTTCAATTCTTTCAACATTTGATTTTAAAAGAGAAGATTCATCCAATGTTATGTCTCTACTAATGACTATCTTCCACAATGTAGGATTCCACAACCTGTATCCTTTCACCACATAGTCATACCCAACAAAGACATAACATTTCAATTTTGGATCTAATTTTGAACACTGATTTTTAGGAATAAGAGTGTAAGCATCACAGCCAAATATCCTTAAATGTGAATAATCACAAGACTGACCTTACCAACTTCTTCAGGAATTTTACATTTAATTGTTACTGAAGGTGATCTGTTAACTAAATAACAAGTGGTGGATATTGCTTCTGCCCACAACTCCTTTTGCGGGTTAGCATTGCTGATCATGCTTCTGGCTCTTTCCATTAGAGTCTGATTCATAATTTCAGCAACACCATTTTGCTGAGGAGTATAAACAACAGTTTTGTGTCTAACAATTCCTTCATCCTTACAGTATTGTTCAAATTCTATTGAAGTAAATTCACCACTGTTGTCAGTTCATAAATATTTAATTGATTTTCTTGTTCTTTTCTCTACCATTGCTTTAAATTGTTTAAAGATATTGAACACATCAGCTTTCTTTTTCAGCATAAAGACCCAAACTTTACAGGAGAAATCATCATTAAATATCAAACAATATAGAGCACCTCCATATAATACAACAGGAGATGGTCCCCACAGATCAGAATGAATATAGTGTAAAATATCTTTACTATTATCATTTCTAGTTTTAAATCTCTGCTTACATTGTTTTCCATACACACAATGTTTACATAAATCCAACTTCAAAGATTTCAGATCAGGAAGTGATTTACATTTCATCAGTACTTGAAGACCTTTCTCGCTCATGTGACCCAATCACTGATGCCATAGGCGAGTACCTTCTTCTTCTTTTTCTGACACAATCGTTGCTTCACTGACCTGAGTACTTCCTTTGAGTCTGTAAAGATTTCCAACCTTTTCTGCTTTCATAACAATTAGGGTGCCTTTAGAGACTTTCAACACTCCATTATTATATCTAGGAATAAGGACAACTATCTCTCCCACTCTGTGTTCCGGAAGAAAACACATATTGAGCAGTATCTTCATGTTGATTCCCATCATTTCCCTGCTCAGAAGATGGGTGTTCTTAACACCCTCGCTACTCGTGCCCTTAGGATTTCTGATAGTGAGAGCTTTGATAAGGAGAGATCCCATCTCCTTGATGTCTTTGTGGAGAATGGATATAGTAGGCGCCTAGGTCAGAAGGCTTTCCTTAAAGCCTCTAAAAATGCGTTAATTAAGAAAGAGCCAAAAGAGCGCCATCTAGGTGTCCATCTTCCCTATGTCCAAGGAACCATGGACAAGATTGCTCAGATGCTTAAGAGGTATGATATTCCCTCAACCTTTAGGCCCCTCAACACCATTTGCAATTCCCTCCGATCGATGAAAGATCCCATTAACCCTAAGGACATGAAGGGTGTCTACTTGATCCCTTGTTCTTGTGGGACCCCCCATATTGGGGAAACAGGGCGCTCCATCCATCAGAGGATCAGCGAACATGCAGCCGACCTAAGACATGGGAGATCCAAGTCTTCAGCGTTAGCAGAACATGTAGAAAAGACCAAGCATCAGGTTTGTATAGAGGAGGCCAAGGTTGTTGCCAAAGTTGCTCAGTTCCATCATCGTAAATTCAGGGAAGCTATTGAGATTGAAAGAAGGCCTAACAATCTCAATAGAGATGATGGCTGGAAGATCAATAGATGTTGGATCCCTGCCCTTTCGTCCTAGTCTTTCTCTTCCTCCCTCCTTTCATCTTCTTTGCTTTCGTTAGGGTTTATCCTTCATGTTTTGGACTTTTTCCGGTCCTTCTCCTTCCTTTTATGTTAGGTCGCTCTTTCTATTTATTTATTTCTTCCTGATAGATATTAATGAATATAATCGTAACTATTATATATTATTATTATTAATTAATTAATTATTATTATTATTATTATTTTTAAGGTCTATTAATTAATTTTATTTATTTATTTATTTTTGGATTTATTTATTTATTCTACGTTCTTAATTAAATTTTATTCAATTTTATTTTTGTGTATCTTTTAGTTATTTATCCATCTAATTTCAACTTATTAGTAATATATAGCTATTATAACTAACTATCTTCCTAAAATTACCTTATATATATATTTATAAAAAGTTAGGTCTTTAATCTAACTAATTTCCATTTAATTTATGATTTTTAAGTATTAAATTATACCTTTTAACCAACTAATAACGTAATCACCATCTAAAATTATTTCATTTATATATATATATATATTTATCTATTTTTAACTTTCTAGTAATTATAACTAACTATCATACCTTATATATATTTTGATATATATATTAGGTCTTTAATCTAACTAATTCCCATTTAATTTACATTTTTTAAGTATTAAATTATACCTTTTAACTAACTAATAACATAAACACCATCTAAAATTATTTATATATTTATATATATATATATTTATCTATTTAATTTTAACCTTCTAGTAATATATAGTTATTATAACTAACTATCATCCTAACATTACCTTATATGTATATGTATATGTATATGTATGTGTATATATATATATATATATATAGAGAGAGAGAGAGAGAGAGAGAGAGAGAGAGAGAGATAAAAGTTAGGTCTTTGATCTAACTAATTCCCATATAATTTACAATTTTTAATGTTACCTTTTAACTAACTAATAACGTAAACACCATCTATAATTATTTCATTTATATATTTTAAGGTATGGTAACCGATGATAACTAACTCCCATTAAATTATCAATTTGACTTTTTGACTCCGGTCCCTAAGTCAAAATTAGTCGTTGGTCAAGATAGCCATTGGAGGCTCTACTCAGACTATTTAACATGCAAAGCTGGATCTGTTTCTTCAACTTGTCCTGACGATGAACCACACTAGTTGGTTCGAAACGCGTCGACAAATGTCTTTCTTTATGTGATTTATGCCGAAGTTCTACTTATAACTCCATTCTGACTTGTAAACTTATAACCATCTGAATCCAACACTCCCAAAGAAATCAAATTTTTCTTCAATTCAGGTACATGTCTAACACTAGTTAATTTTCTAACTGTGTTATCATACATTTTAATCCTGATATTTCCCATCCCAATAGTCTGACATGATACATTATTACCTATAAACACAGAACTACCATTTACATATTCATATGAAGTAAACCAATTTATGTGTGGACACATGTGATGAGAAGCACCAGAGTCTAACATCCAACTTTCAAAACCCTGAGAGACATTACATACAGGTAAAGTTTCATCTATCATACATAATTCTTCAATAGATAAAAAATCATCAGTCATACCTGAATCAACCTGATTTGCTTCCTTCTTCGGGTTATCAAACTCTTTTTGTTTCCAATAGTCTTTCTTAAGGTGTCCAATTTTGTTGCAGTGCCAACATTTTTCCTTACACTTCTTTCCCTTTGATTTAGAGCTAGAAGACCCCCTTGTTTTTCCTCCTCTTTCCTTTGACATTCCTCTAGCTATCATGGCTTTTGGTGCAACTATTTCAGTACTGGATTTCCTTCGTACTTCTTCAGACAAGAGAGCTCCCACAACTGATTCAAATTTCGAAGAATCAGCAGTGCTCAAACTGATTAAAGCTATGAAGTGGTCCCATGACTTGGGTAGAGAACACAACAAGGTTATAGCTTTGTCTTCTTCCTGAATTTTAACTTCCATATCTGATAATTGGCATATAAGTGTATTAAAAACATTTAAATGCTTTGCAACTTTTGAACCCTCCTTCATATGAATACTGTACAATTGTCTTTTCAAGTAAATTCTATTGGTTAACGACTTTGTCATATATAGTTTTTCTAGTTTTTCCCATAAGCCTGAAGCTGTACTCTCTCAACAATGTTGAAGAGAACTTCATCCGTGATCCAAAAATGGATCCTAGATAAACCTCTAAGTCTAAAAGACTCCATGTAAGAGGTAGAAGGTGCCAAATGGCACAAACCCTTTGTAAATCAGAGGAAAATGAAAATCGTAGCCAGCTCCTGGAAATAATCTCATTGCAGAGATCTCCTCATTCTGAATCCAATGCAACTTGAATGGGCAAAAACGGACTCCGGATGAAGGTGTTATTGTAAAATGAAAATTGCCCAATGTCCTTAGAAAAGGAGGAAATTTCATTAAATTTTGAAGTATATTGAAAATTTTGATTATAGGCTCACGGGCCAATCCATAGCTGACACATGGCAGGCCGGGATTGGGCCATGTGGCCCACTCCGATTGGTCTAAGAAGCATTGATATCACATCAACGGATGGCTATATAAAGGAGGAACCGCAGGTATTAAGGCATCACGACATGCGATTGCCAAAATATCGCATCACTTAAAACCAAATGGAAGGACCTACCTACAGGCACATTGACTTGCTGATGTGCGATCGCTGATATCGGCGGATCACAATCGGCGCTGGCATAGACCATTATATAAAGAGGCATCAAACTTGTGTGATTTGTGATTGCGACTTGTTTCATCGCAATATCGCATCGGCACAACACATGGAGCAGGGCCACATATATATATGTATACAGGCGATCCAATGGCCGGACCCAATGACGATATAAACTGGGTTTTATATATTTTAAAGTCCGCTAAAAAGGCATTTTTAATGCATTTTCGCATATTTCGCTATTAAACAAAAATGCAAAGGGGAAGTGATATGCGATGTAAACCAGACCCGAGAGGGTTTCGGAATGGAAATATATATAATTCAAAATTTGCTAAATGCCATTATCCAATGTATTTACACGTATTTTGTTAAATAAAGAAATGAAAAGGGACAGAGCCACTGCGATATGCGATAGCGATTATAGGTGGACCGGATGGGAGATTGGGGCACAATTATGGATATTTGAAGTTCAGGAACTATGTTTTGCTACGGACTTTCCCATGTTTTCACAGTGTTCTATATGTAAATAGAGAATGATTGTTACTAAGGATTCCAAGCGCCAATTGCCCCTTATGTTATAAAAATGGTGGCTAGCTCCCCTTTGGGCATTAAGCAATGATGGTATAACACTTGGAAGAGGGATTCGAAGCGGACAGAGGCAGGGGAGACCAAGAGATAAGAATCTGAAACCAACAAACAACGTGATTTGGATTTTAAGTCGTGAATGTCAAAGACAGTGGGCTGCAGGGTTGTTGATGGGTGTTGTTGTTAATCCTTGAGGGGTTTGTCAAAGAGCTTGATGTAAGCATCAATTTCTTCCAGGGTGCATTGTTCCCCCAAGGCAATGTTTTCTTCGACCCACGGGAAATCTAAAATGTTGATTTTGATAGTATGAGAGATGTTGGCCATATTCCCTTCTTCGAAAGCATCTGGGGCAGGAATGGGATTTTGAAACTAATTGACTTCACCATGGATGAAGTCTTTTGATTCCACAACATACTGGTCATGGAACTGTTGTGGGAGGAAGTATGCACGGTGGTGCATATCATCCCAAGGGTAGTCAGGGGTAGAAATGGCTTCCATGATGTCCTCATCGAAATGGATAATGAGTGGACGGGAGGAAGATTGGATTTGTGATGCGATGACGTTACCTGGTGCATCAACCTAAGAAAGAAGGTTCACATACGCATCGTCTTGAATGGTAGATGAAGGGCTAGTAAATAGAGGATCTACTGATGTTGAGACCTGGGATTCTGTCAAAAGAGGTTCGACAGAAGTGCATGCGGAAACCTTGAGAGGTTAACCTACAAGGAACTCAAGGGTGACACCTGTAACATGCAAACACTCATAGAATTAATCTCTGAGATGGGAGGGGGAGGACCAAGGAAAGAACCCAACAATGAGGAGTCTTTATAGACTCCGGGTGAGATACTGGTACAAGGAGTTGAAGACTGGTTTTCAGACATCGACAAGATGATGGACTTGGGGGAGGTCACGGATGCTGGCTTGTAGTAAGTCAACTGATTAATGGTAATGATCTTCCCTTCATGGGGGAATAACATCTTGCAGAACACTGCAAACGCGATAGCTGACATGGTATATGTGTAACTACAACCTAAGAGGATGTTGTAATCCAAAGGGGCATCAATGACTTTGATATCGATATGGAAAATCTTGCTCGCAAGGGTCACTGGACAGTTGCGGTACATGCTAAGGGGCTAGGAGGAGTTACCATCCCACACACACAGGGTGATGGTGCAGGGGGACAACTCAGGTGACTTGCATTGTTTCGAAACAGCAATAGACAACACACAAGTGGATGCACCTTTGTCAATAATGCATTTGGAGATGATGGCATTATGAACTCCAACTGGTATCTAGAAAGGAAAAAATGAAGGTAATGGGGAGTGCTATGATGTATCAACTGGGAAGACAATCAATTGATCTTCGGAAGGATCCACTGCACCCAAGGCAGTTAGTAGAGCCTTCTTTTGGAAAGGGCATGACTGGAGGACTTCTAGTGTCGACACGGAGGTAGGTGATTGCGCCAAGTCATCTATTATACTGTATATATGGGCAGCTCTATTACAAGCTGAATTACGATGTAATGGTCCTTTTGGGATCTTGGGAATGGCCTCAACTTTGGGTTGAGAGATCTGTAAAGGACCATTTGGTGTCATAAGAGGCTCAGTGGACACTTTGGTTTTAGACTCGGTATCTAACGAAGTGGAGGGCTTGTCATATTGACATGACCAAGTTTGTAAGTTGATATTGGAGGGGTTAACCTCATCAGAATTCATCACTAGGATCTGGTAATCACCAGGACTAGAAGGTTGGGGGAGGTGGGTTACTTGACCTGGCTGGGGTTGAGTAGCAACAAATCCTTGCTTAGGGAAAGGATTTGTGAGCACGGCCGGTTGAGGTGGCACAGGATTCTGAGGCAATTGTTGACCTCGAGAAGTTGCTTGAGCTTCCCACATTTGGTGCATATGGGGTAAAATAGGACACTCATGTGTATAGTGGCCATGTACACCACAACATGCACAAGGTTTATTCATGCGAATAACCTTGTTCTGCTTGGGTTGGATGCCCTATTGTTGGTTTTTGGTGTTAGGTTGGTTCCTTTGGGGTTCACTAGGTTGGTTACCTTGGTTACCCTTGTTACCTTTCCCCTTATTCTTTTTCTTCAAATTTTGGGGATTGGTATCACTATGTTGCGAAACACTTGTCCTTGAGGGGTAAGTGGTTGCTAGGGTTGAGGATGCATGGGAGGCTGTGGTGCTAATGCTTTAGGGGCTGGAGTGCCGGGCTATGCATAAGAAGGAGCAACAATTTGGTAGACAGATTGGGGCCCAGGAAACATGTTTCTAGCAGGAGGGGCATAAATGTTGGAGGAACTGGTTCCTCCCTGTAGATAACCATAACTTTGTTGAGGATATGGTGAAGAGTGTGAAAGGGATCCAATGATACCATCAACATCGTGAGATGCCCTCGGTGCATTGGTACTTCTAGGATGACGAGTTCTGGATTGATGGTATAAACATAACCTGATTGAGCATAAATCAGATCATAACTTAAAGTAGTCTAGAGAGCTTCTTCCTCGGTCTGAGGAAAATGGGACACGACATATTTCCCGATGGGGGATAAAAGGATCTTGAGAAACCAATCTAGATAAACACGGCCTTCGAAAGGCAGGGCACGAAATGTTCTCCTCCTTCGACTCCACTCTTGAAAATGGTCAGAAAGGAAAGTGGTAGAGGTCTGACAGAATGTGGGCAATAACTCATTACCAGTGTTGTACAGGAGAGGTAACTAGAAATAGGATAAGAACGCTTTAGAAAGTGTCACGAAATGGAATGAGAGGTGGAGGGATGGTCTACATACCATTTTGTAGCATCTCAAGTGAGCGTGCATTAGAATAGCTGAAGACAAATGGAGTCATCGGTTATGGAGTTGGACGAACACCACATGTGGAAGGATCATACATGGTTGGTAGGATCCTCTCTAGCAATACCCTCAAACTTTGGGATGTTTGAGGGAAGCATGGTCTACATAGAGGTCCAACCAACATCATGGTGTATGGGGTCATTTATCAACTGGTTAAGATTTGGTAGACTTAACTCAGCCATAAAGGGGAGCATGGGGGCTGTTGGAACAGTTCCTAAGACTGTTCCACCTAATGTGACCACTAGTATATTACCAGAGCCACCACCAGCTTTGGTTCCTGCACCAGTTATGGGCCTAGACATGGTGATGATATGCGGTGAAGGAGGTTTAGAATCAGATGAGGAATTAGAAGGACTAGGAGAAGAGTTGTGATGGGGACTCGAAGGGCTATGAACTTGAACCCGACGGGGAGGAGTAATACACCCAAGTGAAAACTGGGGGTGAAGGCCTAATAGTCTTTGCGACTCATGCCTTGGTGGTGAAATGATGGAAGGATACATGGAACATAGAAATGGTGAAGGGAGATCAATAATATATCTTCTGTCTCTGATGTGATGAGATAAATTTATTATGTTAAGTCTTGGCTTGGCAGTGTAAACCAAGCACCCTTTGCTTAAGGTGTGTTTTTGTGTGTAAGTGTGTTAATTGATTAAGCCCATATCGTGGTTGTAAAAAAGAAAAAATCTTACTACAAATAAACTGAAATAAATAACAAAAATAAATAGCAAAACAATTAACTAAACCCCACCCAAATTAGGTTTGCAAACATTGTACTGCTTGGTGGCTAAACCGATGGAAAATACACTGAAGTGGTCAAGATATCTAAATGTAGGTGTGACTGGGATTAAGTGACTCTAAGCTACTAGAATGTGGTGCAACAATAACAAAAAACCAGAGGGGAAGATCGTTGTAAAAAGATAGGGAGATGGGTGAAACACCTAGGGCAACCGATGGGACCCTAAGGGAATGACCAAACAAGTTTAAATGTGAAACTATGGATGGTAGAAACCTCTCTTATCAGATCTGAAACAATAGGTTACAGATCTAGAAAATGTGGCTGAAAGTGTTGTAGAAACCCAGACTTCTCACTCAGCTAAAACCCTTCTAGAAAGGTGGAAGTGTACTAGAAGCCCTAGTGGAGGCTAAATTTGACTTCGACAAGTAAAACACAATGGATCAAGGCCTAATTGGGATGAGACAAAGGTTAGACACCCAACAGACAACTCTCAGCAAAACCCATAAACAGACCTAAGAAAAACCCTAAAACCCAGAAATCATAGGTTCTTACTTGTTTTTCTATGAAACCACACATTTTGGGCAAAAAGCTACGTTCAGGAGCCCAGATCGCACCTTTTGGGTTGAAAATTGCGATTTCTGTTATGAGACTCTCTGTTTGCAAATTTCATGAAAAGGTGTCACCTTTTCCATGACTGGTTCCTGTGACCTAAAAAAACAACCAAAAAGCTTACAAAAGTCAGAAATTTATTAGATCTATGGTTAAAAGACTAGGAAACATTAATAGAATTGACAAAAGAAGAAACACTAAACTGAAAACCAAAGGTCACCCAAGTTTCTGGATTTGAAGTATAAAACCCAGCAGAGTCACCAATTTGTTGTAGTGTTTTCTTCTCAATGATGTAGGAAGAGAACCCACTTAAGATTGTGGATGACAAACAATCTCAATAATAGAAATGACTACTAAACATTGTAGATCTACAACTATTGATAGAAACAAAACATACCAAAATTATGATCTATGCTGCAATCATATTTAAACAGTGAAAGAAAGAGTAATAACCCCAAAACATCCAATGGAAACCAGATATATAAAGAATAATTTAATAATAACACCTGTGAAGAGAACATATAAATTTTGCCAGCCCCCATCTATGGGATGGGTTCTTGGCTATCCTCAAACATCTTCAGCTTTTGGAGAGTCTCTCTCCTCTATAATGCATAAATCCAACAAAAATATGGTGTGCGACAATGAAAATAATTAGAGTTGCAACAGTGAGTGCAACAATGAAAATAATAAAAAGTGAATAATGAATGGAAAACCCGCCTATTTATAAAAAAATATTGAGTTATCCTCAAATAATGAGCAATAATAAAATATTATTGATCCCATTCTTGGAATTACCACTTGGAATATTTTATTATATTTGTTTAGGAGGGAAAAAGTATTTAAAATTTTATTTAGAATAATTGTAGGTTTTAACCCCATACAGAAATTAACTGCAAACGAATTCTAAAGCATAGAAAATAAACAATGCGAGAGCATAACACATAAAACACATATACACAGAGATTTTCCCCTGGATCCCAAAACCGGCACTACCAGCTTGATTTTTCATTATTTTCCTTTGAATGTTACAATACATATTTATACATGTTGAAGCATCCAATACCATGGACGAAAAACCATCGTGTCCAAAACCATGGACCGAAAACCATCACGTCCAAAACCATGTGCGAAAAACATGCACAAAACCATAGGTAGGTCCACCCAACCTAATATAGGGTCCAAAAAACAAAATTTTTTGGGGCGCTACCTTGAACCCCATAGAGGGGGGTTACATACACCCCTCAAACCCCCTATGACCCCCCCACTATGCAATCGACACAATGAAGGGGGGATTTGCCCCCCCTCTAACCATTCGATTAACTACGTTGGCTAGTCGTGGAAAGAATATAACACAACCCAGCATTCTCCCACTTGTTGTTTTCTTTCCACAGGGGGCCACAAGAGAGCTTAGTCATTTATCCAACCCTGCACTGCCCATTGTTTCTCTACACCAAGAGAACTTCTCAGAGCTCACAGATTTTGTTAATGCATCTGTAGTATTCTACAAAGTGTCCACTTTTACCAGCAACACCTTTTTGTCTTCTATCATATCCCTCACAAAGTGATATTGAACATAAATGTGCTTTGTCTTTGAATGATATGCAGGATCCTTTGCCAAGAAAATTGCACTTTGGCTGTCACATTATATCCTTATAGCTCCCTGTACTAACCCCATACTTGAACACAATCTCTGCAACCAAAATGATTCCTTGCTTGCATGAGTGGCTGCCATGTATTCTGCCTCTGTAGTTGATCGTGCCACTACATATTGTTTCTTACTCATCCAACTGACTGCACCTCCAAATAGATTAAACACATACCCACTTATAGATCTTCTTTGATCCAGATCTCTAGCCCAGTTTGCATCAGAAAAGCCACGAATATCCAACAGTCTGTCCAATCCTGGTCTTCCTTGGTAGCACAAACCATAATCACTAGTGGCACACAAATAATTGAAAACCTGCTTCATTGTTATCCAATGCTCCTTCCCTGGTTTTGACATAAACCTACTTAATACTCCCACTACATGTGCAATGTCTGGTCTAGTACAGACCATTGCATATATCAGGTTACCAACTGCACTTGCATATGGAACACAGGACATGTCCTCTTCCTCTTCTTATGTCTTGGGACACTGTTCAACACATCTACAGGAATAGGAACCTTCACTGGTTTACTATCCTACATATTAAACCTTTGCAATATTGTCTTGACATACTTCCTCTAGTTTAACCAGAGCTTCCTCTTTTCCCGGTCTCTTTTAATTTCCATGCGTAAAATATAGTTTGTAGCACCAAGATCCTTCATGTCAAATTTGGAGGACAATTGGGTCTTCAAATCCTGGATAATTTCTTTGTCATTTCCAACCAGCAACATATCATCGACATACAAGACCAAATAAATAACATGGTCACCAATTAATTTAAAATACACACAGTGATATGCTTTGCTTCTGGTGAAGCCAAGTCCCTGTATAAATGTATCAAATTTCTGATACCACATCCTTGGTGGCTGTTTTAAACCATACAGAGACTTCCTTAACTTGCATACCATTTCTTTCTTACCCTTCACCGCAAAACCTTCAGGTTGCTTCATGTAAATCTCCTCTTCCAGATCTCCATGAAGAAACGTTGTCTTCACATCCATCTGTTCTACCTCAAAATCAAAGGCAGTAGCAACAGATAAAAGTAATCTAATAGAAGCTACCTTAGCAATAGGAGAAAAAATATCACCAAAATCAATTCCTGGCACTTGGGAATAACCTTTTGCTACCAACCAAGCTTTGTATTTCTCCACCTTTCCTTCTGCATTTGTCTTCTTCTTGAACACCCATTTACTGCCAATGGGTTTCCTTCCAGCTGGCAACTCCACCAGATCCCAAGCCTCATTTTTGTGCAAAGATGCCATTTCATCAACCATGGCCTCTTTCTAGAGTTTGCTATCCTCTGAATCTACTGCTTCCTTCATAGTTCTAAGATCATCATCAGTAATAGATAAAGCAAAAATTGAACTGAAAGCAGATGGACTATACCTTTCTGGTTTGCCTTCTTTCTTGAACTAATATTCTCACACCCAGAGTTTGTGGCTCTTCATCTTCTGATTCCTCCTCTGCTGTAGTGTCTAATTCTTCCTCCTTAAGCTCAAACTCTATCTTCTCAAGTTCCTTTGGTTGGACTTCATGTTTAATAGCATATTTTACCTCTCTGAATACCACATCTCGATTGTACACAACCTTCCTTGTTACTGGGTTCCAAAGCTTATAACCCTTTAAACCATCCTTATACCCAATAAAGATGCAATTTTCAGATTTACTATCCAAATTGGTTCGTTTCTCCTTTGGAACATGTACATATGCATCACATCCAAATACCCTTAGATGTGAAAGAGAGGGTTTCTTACTAGTCCATACCTCTTGTGGAGTCTGTTATGAAACCAGCTCACAAAAATATAGAAAAGATAGATGAACGCCCTAGAAATCAGCCTCTTTGAGGGGGAAACCTCGTTTACATTACACAAATGAACAATTCTTGGATGATACAAATGAGAATACCTCCTTTCTATATATAGGAGTCTAAGGGGTCATAATATAATTAGAGTCGACATAACAATAATAATCTAAGGGCACAATAATAACAATAGTGGGCTTCTATGTGGCACAATAATAACAATATGGGGACTACATGGGCACAACAATATAATAAGGGGGTTGTACTAATAACAATAAGGGGTTACACTAGTAGTATAGGGACCTAACATGCACTTCTCCTTCAAAAAGTGTTGTCCCCAACGCTAGAGTAGTTTTTGATGCTTTTGTATAAAATTCTTGTCCTCCCATGTGGAATCTTCAATGGGTAAGTTCTTCCACTTGATGAGATACTCTGAAATTGATCGATTTCGTAGCTATCAGGTTCTTGTTTCTGTGACTGCTCCAAGCTCTAATATGGTTTTTCCTTGTCAAGTTCTGACAATATTGTTTGAACTGGGATCTTCTGCAACTTTTGAATGAGTGGCCACACTTCTTCATCCTTCTTCAATTCATCCCTTGCTTCATTTATCCAATCTGGTTGGATAATAGAAATAGCACAAAACAATGCTTCCACATCCTCATCCTTTCTTGAGGGTGCATCTGCAACAACATTTTGCTTCCTTTTTTTGTAGATGATTTCAAAGTCATAACCCAACATATTTGTGACCCACTTTTTCTATTCTTCTAAAAATAATCTTTGTTCAAAAAAGTATTTAAGACTATCATGATATATTTTTACCTTGAAGTGTCTTCCCATTAGGTAAGGTCGCCATTTCTTAAGTGCATGTAGTATTTCCATCATTTCCTTCTCATAAATATCTTGCTTGAGATGTAGCCATAAAAATACCCAATCACCCACATCAAAACTTCTTTCACTGCGATGTTGATCTGCCTGTTGTTTCATTTGATTATGCACCAAAGTGAAATTATCCTTTAAAAGATGGAGAACTTGTTGTTGATGCTCGATGTGATGATTCACTTCTTGAATCTTTTTCTTCTCGATATGTCCTTCTATCTTGAGAGTTTGAGGAGTCGTAATTTGTTCCAATGCATTTCAAGATATGGTTGGATTCATTTCTTGATGCTCGATGTGATTTTTCACTTCTTGAACATTTTTCTTCTTGATATGTCCTTCTATCTTGATAGTTTGAGGAGTGGTAATTTCAGACAATACATTACAAGATATGGTTGGATTGATTTCTTCTTTCTCAATGTGATATTTCACTTCTTGAACCTTTTTCTTCTTGATATCTCCTTCTCTCTTGCGAGTTTGAGTGGTAATTCTTGCCAATGCTTTACAAGATATGGTCGGATTCATTTTTTCTTTCTCTGGGGTTGGTTCCTAGTGTATATCCGCTTCTTTTGATGTTTCTTGATCCCTTTCTTCTTCCTCTTCATAATCTATGTAAAATAATTTCTTCTCAGCACACTTATGACCTTTAGTGTATTTTCTATCACAATTGTAACAAAGCTCTTTTTCTCTTTTTTCTTCCAATTGTTGTGGTATAAACCTTGTAGGTTGTGGAAGGCTAGGAGAAGAAACAATTCCATAATTATAGTTGTGAGTGGTGGGATTCCTTTTTTCCATAATTTCGCTTTCAATTTTTCTTGCCCACCTGAATGCCTTCTCCAATGAATCAGGTTCCCAAAGATGAACCTCATGTTGAATGTTATCCTTTAAAGTACCTATGAAGACATCAATCCTTTGCTTCTCTGGAGTATCATTTACCCTTATATTCAGTTTTTGAAAGTCCTCAATGTGCTCTGCCATTGAACACTTTTGTTTGAGATTTATCAAGTGGCTAAAGAAGGTGTTTCTCTTTGTATCCTCATAATGTGCTATCATTTCCTTTCTGAAAATTGACCACATAACAAGTGGTTTACGAGAACAAAGCACTTTATACCATAAAAATTGATTTGGTTCTAAATATGAAGATGCAATACGTAACTTTTGTAACATTTGCACCTCATGTAGATCAAAATATTGCTCCATCTGTAGTATCGAATTTACTGGATCCTTGCCATCAAACTTCCTCATATCGCCTTTTCTTGATTTTAGGAGCTCGATCTTGAAATGACTATAACTCTGTAATTTCAGCTCTTCCAGTTCTGAAATTGCGACTTACAATAGCCCTCTATATCCTCTTTCTAATGCCACCAGTTTGATCAAAATTGGATTCTCAAGAAAGAGTTATGCACAATCTCCCAAGATGACCTGATTATATACCTTTTCAGAAGAGTGAAATTGTATGAAGTGCCATGTGTCACTGTTTTAACCTTTGGTTTTGAAAAATATATACAGGAAATTACAGCCCATCCTCTTTTTGTAACTTCTTACAACATTTAAATTTGATGCTCAGAGAGACAGCTATCATGATTTTCCCAAGGTGACCTGTTTGAAATGCAATTTAGGGTTTGCAAAAACCCTAACTTCCTCAGATATATCTCCGAAACTATAGCGAGATAGGATCTGAAATTCAGAGTAGAGGTTCAGACCGATTTATTCTCGAATGTGTTTTTGTTTTAGCTTCTGAAACTTTGTAGCAAAAGAGTTATAATGAAAATCCCACAATGATGTGTTTTAGTTGAAATTTTGGAGCTTTCAAAAACCCTAACTTCCTCAGAACATATCTCCGAAGATATAGCGAGACAAGATCTTAAAATTGGACATAGGGTTCAGACCGGTTTCTTCTCAAATGGTTTTTTTTTTAACTTCTAAAACTTCGTAGCAAAAAAGTTATAGTGAAAATGCCATGATGACCTATTTGGAGCAGTGAAACCCTAGAATCCATAGCTCTGATTTCAAATGTTTTATAACCAGCTCACAAAAAGATAGAAAAGATCGATGAATGCCTTAGAAATCAGCCTCTTCGAGGGGGCAACCTCCTTTACATTACATAAATGAACAATTCTTGGATGATACAAATGACAAGACCTCCTTTCTATATATAGGAGTCTAAGGGGTCATAATATAATCAGAGCCGACATAACAATAATAATGTAAGGGCACAATAATAACAATAGTGGGCTTCTATGGGGCATAATAATAACAATATGGGGACTACATGGGCACAAACATATAATGAGGGGGTTGTACTAATAACAATAAGGGGTTACACTAGTAGTATAGGGACCTAACAGAGTCTTATCCTCCAATGCTGATCAAGGTGATCTGTTGACTAGGTAACATGTTGTCTCCACCGCCTCTGCCTGAAATTCCTGTCCTAACCCGACACCACTGAGCATGCTTCTTGCCCTTTCCATCAACATCTTGTTCATTCTTTCTGCAACTCCATTTTTCTAAGGTGTGTATGGAGTAGTCTTCTGTTGTGCTATACAACACTTCTTACATAATTCTTCAAATTCAAAACTCTCCACTGTTATCTGTCCTTAGCACGTTTATCTTCTTCTCTGTTTAATTTTCCACCAAAGCCTTAAATTATTTAAACCTGTCAAAGACTTCAGATTTCTTCTTAAGGAAATATATCCATGTAATCCTTGAGAAGTCATCTATAAATGATACATAGTACATAGACTTACTCAGTGATGGAACCTTCACAGGTCAAAACACATCACTGTGCACAAGTTCTAATATTTGTTTCGCCCTCTTATCACCAGATGGGAAACTCATCCGATTCTGCTTCCCATATACATAATTTTCATAGAAATCAAAATCCAGAGAGTTATTACTAATACCTTCTACCATACCTTTACCATGAAGTATTCGAAGGCACTTCTCTCCAATATGTCCAAGCCTTTGATGCCACAGCATGGTCTTCTCTACAAAGACCAGTAGATTTTCTGCTCCACTTTCAAGAACCACAGAACTGTTTCACCCATCAACAACAGTGCTACCTTGTATCTTGTACAGAGTTCCAATTCGAACTCCCCGCATCAATACCAGTGCCCCCCTAACCATCTTGCAAGTATCCTTCTCAAACACTATTTTTACACCTGCATCATCCAGCTTGCTTACAGAAATCAGATTTCTAGCTAATGCAATAATATGCAGAACACCCAGAAGTGTTCTAGTCTTCCACCTTGCAACTTCAACTTTAATTTTCTGCGACCAACAATTATAGCCTTCCTTTCATCCCCCCAGAAGACATCACCACCATCATATTTCTCATACTCGCAGAACCACTCTCTATGGGGAGTGAAGTGAAAGGATGTACCTGAGTCAATTAACCATGCCTCATGATCTACATGTGTACTTGAAGAAGCCAAGTACACATCCCCACCTTCATCTGAGGTGGTTTTTGCCTCTGTAGAAGGAGCATCATCAGATCCTTTCCTTTATCAGGGGCTTTAGATTTACAGTCCCTTTTGTAGTGCCCTTTCTTTCTGCATTTCTAGCACACCACCTTTACAGGTTTTCCTGGACATTTAGATCTTCCTCTAGATTGAGACCTCCCATTTTATGACTTATTTTTGTTTCTGTTCTAGGACCGTCCTCGTATAGACAAGGCATCACCATTCTAGCTCTCCATATTTTTTTGTCTCATCTCCTCCGTCAGCAAGGATGAGGCTATTTCATCAAACTACAAGGCAGTTGCATTGCTACCTACTGCAATAACCATACTATCCCATGAATCTGGTAGAGAACACAACAAACTAATGCACTTATCTTCATCTGAAATTTTAATATCAACAGATAATCACTGACTTACCACAGTATTAAATGTGTTCATATGCTCTATCACCGATTCTCCATCTTTCATCCTCAGGTTATATAGCTTTTTCTGTAGGAATAGTTTATTCACCAGAGTCTTAGATTGGTACAAAGTCCCTAACTTGTCCCACAAAGCCTTCGTCATAGCTTCCCCTGATACATTCAACAATACTGAATCTAAGACACACAATTCTATTGTGCTCTTTGCCTTCCGATCCAAATTCTTCCATTCTTTATTAGACACTCCCATTGGTTTAGTACCTAGATCTACCACGATCCACTGATCTTTATCCATAAATAGATCCTCCATCTTGAGTTTCCATAACTCAAAACTCTGACCATTAAATTTCTCGATCTCTATCTTTCCACTGCTCACCATCTTCTTTCGCATGGTGTCTTCATAAATCGGCAAAGTGTTAGACACTCGCTCAAGTGCTGCTCCAGTTGCGCTTCCGTTGGTGTCCTTTGACCGTACTCTCTTGGAGGCCATTGATCCTGAACTGCCAAGAGAAGGATGAACACTTGCTCTATCTAGAGACATGTCAACATGCATGGCAAGAAATATGTCACTTAAAACCAAAGAAAACTTGAGGGATGACATGCAACATACCGGGGGAACTATTGGTAAGGATTGCGCAATTTTCATTGGGAGGCCGAGAGACTGGTTTCCGGAATTGCGAAAAAGGTAGTCCATATTGTTGGGAGGCTGGTTGACTGCTGGAATTTCAAAATGCGCAATCCAGACTGGCTTGCTGGGTGTTGAGATTGCAAAATGCGCAATTTTAGCTGGCAAGTGATGCAGGTCCAGGGACTGCATTCCATAATGTTTTGGGCCAGTAGTCACTACCTCTTAGAATTACGCAAAGCAAGACTGGAGGGAAATGATTAGCCATATTTGCGCATTTTCTAGGAGGAAGGCAGAGCCTTCCCTCTCATAATTGCACAACGCTGTTTGGGCATGGCAGAGTCTGACCCAAGGTTGTTCAGACTTGCCGACGACAATTGAAAGCATATGAAGATGTGAATGCATTGCGATATTGAGTGTAAGTAGGAGTGAATGATCATGTATGAAAGCAATGAAAGAAAGATTTAGAAAATGGAACAACATGCATGTGTGTGAAATGAGTCACCGAATCAACGATTGTTCATGGAAAACAGTGTCATGCATGTGACGACAGTAAGATGTAAATGAAAAATGAAACAGTGCTTGTACAGGCTAACATTCATGCAAACGACAGGAAGAATTCACAAAAATCAAGAAGACAACACTCACACAAGCCAAAACACAAAACGTGACAGAAATGTTGCAAAAGACAAGTAAAGCGGACTTACCCATAAATAGTTGAGCTGGATGTGACGAAGACTCCTCGTTGTATTTTGGGATTTCAGAACTCCAAGATCGATGTGAAGAATAAGCTTTGAAGTAGTGACTAAATAAGTTGGAGGCTCATGAGGTGCATGCCACAAATCTAGGAAAAAGTGACACTTGGATGAACGTTTCTAAAAAGATATTTGCAGGTAACCTCCAGCTGCTAAAAATACATCCCTAAAATCTAGGGATTCTTTTCTCATGCAATTTTTTTCTATTTCAAGAAAAAGAAACCCACGCATGCAAGTCAAGTTTTCTTGGTCTCGGAGGGAACTGGTCAACCTGAAGGCACATGCAACAACCTGCTTGACTGAGAGAGATTTTTGGGCAATTTCTAGGAGGAAGTTAGGCTTGCTATCTAGAAGGATTGCGCAATTTATGGGAGGAGCAATTGACTGTTGCCCAGAATTGCAAAATTTTTGGGCTAAGCTGCTATGGTGGGCTAGATTGTGCAATTTTTTTGAGGAAGGCTAGTTTGACTGGATTGCGCAGTTTCTAGGCCCAACAGGCTGCCAATTAGATTTGCGCAATTTCTAGAGGGAAGGCTAGTTCTCCTAAAAAATTGTGCAATTTTCTGAGGGAGCTTCTCAGCCAGCAACTGGTCCACTTCTGGAGTGGTAGCCTATGAGGGGAGTGAAGCAAACAACCATGCACAGGCTGGAAAGTTGTTGAAAAACCAATGAAACTTATATTCTTGACAGTGAAAGACATGCTGCTAAGGATGGTTGGTAGGGAGGCTCCAAAGCAAAGCTAAGGAAAAATTTTGGAGGGCAGTTGTAGCCGCTACAATACTTGGTGACACACTAGTAGAACTCCAGCTCTCTCAATGTACCTTGTTTGTGAAAAGAAAGTCTAACACCCCCAGAAGTATTGTTCAGTTCTCTGTTCGTCTTGGTTTCCACACTTGCTTGATTGTAATATGTAGCATCTGCCAAGCTCTTGGTCGGTCGACACACATTCCAAGACAAGTCAACATAGTTGTTTCGATTGGGATGAGGGGTATATTGGTGCAAAAGCCTTATGGTTGTCAGATTTTTGGTTTCATCTCTGGTGTTGCTCCCCTGCCAGTAGGCCTGGACAGTACCCCGACAGAGTCATGCAGGAACACAAGTGAGCCTGGTAGAGTTACTTCCATCACCACTCTATGCAACAAGCTTTTCTCTTCTTTCGCCTTATTCATTTTTCATTTTTTTTGAAAATTTTCACTTTTTTATTTTTTCGTTTTTCGTTTTTCGTAACTGTGCATAGCACTTATTCATTTCAGAGGTGGAAGAGGGATACTGACTTATTGAGAGCATAAGAGGTTGTTCCTTCAGAGAAGTATTTTATATATACCTCTGACGTTCTTGTTAAGGTTTTCCCCCTCACCTTATTCTACTTGATTGAGTTGCCAAGGATTAATCCAAAAACAAACTATTAGAGTAGGTGACACTAGCTAGTGTGTAAGCGTTGTGTTTTCACCAAGGTTCACTTTCAACAGTACTTATTTTCCATCAACGTATCATGGACTGAGGACAACAAGTTCTTCATACAAAGGAAATTTGATAGATAACCAAGTATGATAACTGCACAAGTCCTCTTGTACTTTACCCAACTTGTTTCAAGAGTCACACACAATTTCATGCGAAACTAACCTACGGACCTAGAAAAGAAAACAAACAAAAAAACAAACCAAAAGAAGAAATAAATGCGTAAGCAAAGCGGGTAAGCAAACAAGCAAGAAAATAAACAAACATGCCAAGCAAGAACCAAACATGCATGCAAGCAAAGAAACCAAAAGCAAACACTACTTGGTCATGTCGACAATATTTCTCTTGCCTTTGTCATGTGCTGGTATGTTTACCTCTATTGTTGCTGCTACTGGTGCTCTTCTAGATGCTGCTTCACGTTGGTTCGCTAACCATTCCATAGCGATGTCGACCAGTTTATTGGGCCTGGAGAAGTTGTGAGAATATCTCTAGGGTCTTCTTCATCCCAATGACATGCCCCATTGTTGTAGGGAAAAGTATCCAATACGGAATGACCCTATCCCACTCTAAGGGTGATAGTACCTCAGCAACAACCGAAGCAAAGCTATCTAAGATTTCTTCTTTATGAAAGTAAAACAAGGGAGAAAGGGATCCACTAACCGATGTCTTTCGCTAGTGATTGATCCAATCTTCTCTCCTTGCTGCTTGCTCCCAGCTCCTAGCTCTTTCACTGGCCCAACTACAAAAAGATCCTACAAAAAGGCAAGAGAGGGAAACTACAAGAAGCATACATTCATAATTGATTCAAGGATTAGAATAAATCAAATACACAAGTATAACAATACACCATTGAGACACATGCATATAGAAGAGCCTCAAATGCTTTATTAATGGAAGAAGTAAAGTTCAAGGAGTGTTACAACCATAAGAGGCCCAATCCAGCAACACCTCCCAGCAGAAAGAAATCTCCTCTTCACCTCCTTCAAAGCAATCACCCAATAGCTCTAAACTCAAACCAACAGCACTTCCTTACATTCACAAAATTCCAGCCTCCTTAGACCTCATGAGAGAGCTCTATATATAGGAGTTTTGGAGAAAGGATGAGTCAGCTTGAGAGCTGACTAGTGTCCTCTCCCACTTCAGTTATACTTCAGTTCTTGAGTCCACTTGGAGATCCTTGCTTCCACTTGGAGTTTAAGAACCTCTTACTCATCACTAGGCGAATTTCCTGATCCAAGTGTCATTTTGGAAGCTTCCTGGGCATTGACACCTTGAGGAATGACTGTGCCACTTGTCCAATCTCGCTCAGCACAGGTAGCCTTTGTTGGATTTGACATTCAACGCAGGTACAGAGAGGGGCAGTTGACATTCAGCGCAGATGCTCAGTGGAGCAGTTGACATGATCCCGAAATTGCTTGTTTTTGAGTGTTTTCAGGTGGAGAACTGATTTTTAGTGCTGTGGTTTGCTGACCTTGTTGCTCTAGGGGTAGGAACAACATGTTTAGGGACTTTGGATCCTTTAGATTATGGACATTTCATGCTTCATGCTGTAAGGCACAAAAATGTCTATAACAGTTGCCCCCTAAAGTATGAGGTCGTTTATCGGGTGAAATGCTTTATCAGGAGGATCCGAAGTTCATTCAATCGCTGAGAGGTGACCTGTAATAAAATACAATACAATACATTATTTTTCATTCTGCTTTCATGATCTAGCTGAGGCGGGCATTCCCATGCTCAGCTTTATAAATTCATTTTGGTACATAGAACAGACGATCGTCTGATGGTAGACTGATAATTCTCTGCTGAAATTATCATCCTTTGAGTAGGATGATCATCTGCTGCAATGATGTACACGACAAATGTCTTTATATCTCCTGAATATATATCGCAGCCCGGATGGATGAAACTAGATCCGGGGTCTTCAAACTCGTTCGATCTTCACTCTAAGTACAAGTCGATCCATGTGAGAACTGCGCTGAAGTCGAACATGGAAAGACATCGCTTGATTACCGGTCAATGATGTAAACCGTTAACAAGCGCGAGAGGAATCACCGATAATGGTAATGATCCTCAAGGTACTGCAGTACAATTCACGTGGTGTGAATAAAGGACTTGGCGTCGAACACCACGCAAAATCTTCTGGTCGAAGGTCATTGATGTATACCTGTCGCCGGAAGTGAGAAACTTGCCATTGAGGCATGCAAGCTTCAAAGTACTGAGGGGGTTGTTCCTAGATCAACTTCTTGGATAATGAGCTGAAGTCGACAAGAAGCGATTCGTCAAAGGAGGGCCTTAATGAATCCCACATCAGTGACACGGAACGGAGCTAATGATTTTAGTGGAGGTGAATACAATCTGTGACATATGATTCAGGGTGGCGATCATGGATGGATGAAGGATAATGTATGGCAGTGGATGGGACACGGTTGACTCTTTCTGAACGACATCTCTCGAACATATAACGACACTGATGCGATGGATCGGTAGCATTACCCCAAATGTGGATGGTTTGGCGAAGACCATGGTGATGAGACCGGTGAATGAAACAACCCAACCCGATGTGGTACGGAGGAAAAGTGTCATGTTCAAGAGCGACTTGCTACCATTAAAGCTTTGAGGTTCTCCCAATTTTTCCCCAGTCATTTCTGACCAGTACCTCTTTATTTTTGTCAAGCTTGAGGAGGATAACATATGCTTGTTCTATAACCTGCCCTTCGGGCAAGCCCATCGCTATATTTTAACGAGCCTAGCGATAGGGAAACTCGTTCTCGTCTAAAGACAAGTTTGTCGCTATTTAATCATTTTAACGAGTCTAACGACAAGGAAAACTCGGTCCTTTTCATTTTTAGAGAGTCTGAAAAGGTACGGAAAGTTAACTCCGAAATTCCTTTTTCGTCATCTAATCCCTTAAGTCCGAAAAAGTATAAAACAATACAGAAGGGATGAGTTTTCGGTACTTTTAACGAGCCAAACAAAACAAGCGCTCGATCTTTTTGTGCAATAATCCCTCAGGTCCAAAAAGATTAAAATCTAGAGGAGGGATAGCTCTTCCGGTCGTTTAACGAGATGGAAGGCCAAAACTCGACAAACTTTTCATATTTTACGAGTCAGATGAAAAGAGCTCAAAGAAGACTCGTCTTTTGAGGAACGAGTGATAAACAGGGATAGCAGCAGATTCCAGGTACAGGTTGGAATTTTCCAATCACGGCAGTGTCACAAGGATGGCTAGGTGAAATCACTCTTCGCAGCTGTTCCTCAAAATGGGTAAACAATCATATGGAGGTGAACGATCGGCCAAATGACGGTGGAGGTGACAGGTGCAAACACGACCAAGGCTTTTTATGGCTGATGAATTTATGATCACAATGGTTATTTACCGGTTCATTTTTTCTGGATGAGCTTGAACTCTAAGGGAAAGCCTGCTCACAATCTTATGTTTATTTTTTAACGAGCATGAACTATGTGCTAAAACTGCTCGGATCTTGCGTTTATTTTTTAACGAGCATGAACTATGTGCTAAAACTGCTCGATCTTGCGTTTATTTTTTAACGAGCATGAACTATGTGCTAAAACTGCTCGATCTATATGGTCAAATTTTGATTTTTTACCATTACTAGCTTTTCTCTTTTCAAAGATAGTACTGCATTTTCAATTGCTGCAACAAACTTAGTTAGAAATACATAAACATGAGATGAAAACCCTAATATTTTGCTTTGAACTACGTAAAAAGTCATTAAAAAGAGTTTTTACCTCTCATTTTACCATTTCATTTGCATTTTGTTTGTTGGAGCTCTGGAGGTGCCTCTTTCCCCTTGATTTTCACCAGCTGATTTCGGGAGATTCTGTGGACGATTCTCGGTGCCGTCTGGACCAGGTAGGAGCTAAACACTAGCTCTTTCTTTTCATGGTTTCCTTTTCCTGTTTTGTGCCTGTTTTCCCATTCTTCTGAGCCTCAGGGGTTTTGCCAGGGCGCCCTAGCTTCAGCGCAGGTTCCTCATTCGAAACCTGCGTTGAATGTCAAGCTGCCTTAAGGCAGCCTGACCTTCAACGCAGGTAGGAGACTCTCTGCCTGCGTTGATCTCAAAAAACTGAGTTTTTGGCATATTTTTTGATGAATTTTCGCCAGTTACTCATCAAATTCAGGATCTTACTCATTCTCTTGGTTGTTTTGCAGGAACCTTTGAGAAAATGTCCCTTACATGGCGAGAACGAGAACATGAAGAAGAAGATATGATTGCTCTCCATGACCCAGTCACGGTGAACGCGCTGCGGAACTGTGGCCTGCTGAAGTTTTTCCGTATCTCTAGCATGAGAGCACAGATCACTTTGCTGCAGTACATGCTTGATGCTTGGGATCCTATTAACCAAGTGTTCCAGATTAGGGGAAAAATCATCCCCTTGACCATAGTAGACATTTACTTCTTGACTGGGTTGTCAAGGCGGGGTGCCCCCATTTCTTTGTCAGGTTCGGCCCGGGGGAATGACTCCGTGAGAGACTATGTTCGTCAGTACTGTAGGGAAGGTTCCATGCCGAGCAGAGACGGCAAGGTTGTTATCCGTGAGATTACTGATAGGGCTCTCAGGTCCATTCTGTATACCATTGGCAGGATGGCCGGTAGCGCATCTCTACATGTTGCCAACAGGTCTTATGTGCAGCATGCCTTGGAGTGTCTCCAACCGAAAGTATTCAACTGGTGTGATGCAGTACTTGTTCAGATGAAAAGTCAGTTGACCAAGGTGAAGGACGGGAAGCTGAAGAACTTTGGATTTGGTTCCATTCTGACTGCCTTCGCCTTGGAGAAAATCCCACTAATGCAGCCTCAGTATATCATACTCGACTTGCCTTCTCCGACCGAGCCACGCATGCAGAGGTGGGTTGATCACATGTCTAGGCATGCTGGTCAACCTCAGATTACTTTTACTGATGCCTTCTTTAGGTGGTTCGAGCGCCAGGAGATGGTCTTCTCCGAGTATCCATATGTGGGTATGGATTTCCGAGGTGATCCGGACTTGGTGTTACCGGATGGCGAACAGTGGGGCGCTATTGGTAAAATCTCTGACCATATCACTGTTTACTGTTTTTATTCATAATGTTGTTGTGCTTTATTCTATCAAGACTTTTAATCACTCTTGGGTGCATGCAGATGTTGGTCCTGTTCGTCCAGCAGTTCGTCCGCGATCGCCCATTGCTGCCCCGGCAGCGGAGCCTGCTAGGAGAGTTATTCTTCGCGATCTTGACGACACTGAGACCCTTACAGCTGTGCAGGAGCAGGTGGAGAGCCTTACTCTCGGTATTCCGGATGTACGGATCGATGAGTTACCTTTACAGTTGCAGCGGCATACTACTGGCGTACCTAGACGATGGACTCGTCTCTTGCGCATGATTGCACAGGCCGTGACGTGCTATCATGAGCACCATTAGGCTAGGGTGCCCCCTAGCACTTTTGAGTTTTTTGGGTCATATGACCAATTTTTGTCTTGGTTACAGAACATTATGTACAAACTATAAACAGCTTTATATATTTTGATTTTCGAGGTTTATTCTGGTTGATTCATGTGATCCACTTGCATAGCACTGATGCATTTCTTTTTATAAATGTCGTAAATGTCTATCTAACACATAGTTTGCTAATGAATCGGTTAATGTGTTTAAGTTCCTGGAAATATGCTGGTATTGAATTGAATCAAACTGTCTTTCCAAAATCTTAACTCTTAGAAACATTCGATAAATAGCTGGATTGCGGACTGAATATATACCATTGAGTTGAAGTATCACAAGTTGTGAGTCTAGCCTGACAATTAGTCGGCGTATACCATGGGTGATGGTATCAGAGAGGAGTTCTATCAACGCGCTATATTCAGCGATGTTATTCGTTGATTGCCCAATACACACACCTCTGAAACTCACTAACTCGCCGCTTGGATCAAAAATGGCCCAGGCTGCGGAGGATAAATTCCGCGAACTATGACTCGCTCCGTCGGCATATCCCACATATGTCTCAGAAAAGTTCAACATCTGCAACAAATGAAAAAGGTGGATTACTCAACTGAAACAAACACTTCAGTGAAAACAAAATACAACAAAAGCACTCAGGTTACTACTTAGGCATAGTAACGCTTGAGGTACAACCCGTTGCGGGGTTGCGCCAGTGGTATTCCGTCATAATCCATTAACTCGTAGGCTCCTTTTGCCAACACTCGTTTAAAAATGTAGGGACCCATCCATAAAGAATTGAATTTTCCTGCTCCCAATTTGTCGGATTCTTGGTAGTAAAGCAAGACCAAGTCACCTTCAGAGAAGACACGAGGTTTGCCATTCTTGTCGAACTACGCCTTGACTCGTTTCTTATGGGCTTCGTTAGCCAGAGCGGCGTCACGACGGGTTTCATCCAACTGGATTAATTCCAAGAAATGGGCCTCTTCTTCTGAAGTTCCGGGGAGGAGGTCAATCGCGAGTTTAAGAGACGAAATTTTGCACTGGATTGGTAAGACTGCCTCCAGGCCATACACCAGTTGAAACGGTGTGAACCCAGTGGCATTTTTTTACCGATGTTCGGTAAGCCCACAAGGCTGAGTACAGGATTAGGTGCCACCTTCTTTTGTGAACCCTGATCATCCTCTGCAACATACGCTTCAGGACCTTGTTGATTGCCTCAACTTGTCCGTTGGCTTGTGGATAATATGGGGTAGAGCTGTCATGAGATAGCCCTAGTTTGGCAGCTAATTCAACCATCATGTGATTGCGAAAATGTGAACCATGATCTGTAACTATAGCCTGTGGTATGCCGAACCTGGCGACTACATGATTGAAAAAGAAAAGGGCAGCTGTTTCACCAGTGTTATCCAATGTAGGCATCGCCTCAGCCCATTTGGTAAAAGAGTCAATGGCGACTATAATATACCCATGCCCCCCGGTCGAGGTGGGGTTACATTGCATGAAATCGATGCCCCATTTGGCAAAAGGCCCAGAGCAACTATTGGCTGTAAAGGTGCGGGTGGTCTTCTGGTTTTGCTATCAAAAATCTGACATGCATGGCAACTTCTGACTGCGATTATGCAATCTTTGAACATGGTTGGCCAGAAGTATCCTGCTCGTAAGATTCTTTGTGCTGTTGCATATCCAGATTGATGCCCCCCACACACGCCTGAATGACAATCATTCAGGGCTTTCTCGGCCTCCTCATGGGTAAGGCACCTCCTCAGAACTGTATCGATACCACGACGGTAAAGCGTATCACCGACGATCATGTAGTCTTTGGATTGGTATCGTATACGTTTTTGTTCAGAGTGAGAGGTGTTAGGCCTGAATTTTTGGGTTTGGAGATAAACTATGATATCTCCATACCACTCATCGCTTGTAGATATCAGAAACAAATTTTCATCCACGATTGACTCTTCCGATGTTTCATCGTTGGACGACGATGGGAGATCGCACAATAATTCCGCGAAAACTAGAGCTTTCTTTGACTTGGATTTTACAAATTCCAGGTCAAACTCTTGAAGGATTGCTATCCATTTTGAATATTTGCCCCCCAGCAACTGTCGCGACAGTATATACGTCATGGGGTTGCAATCTGATAAAATGGTAGTTTTCCGAAAGAGGACATAATGTCGAAACCTTTGAATCGCTTGAACAGCTGCAAGCGCTAGTTTTTCAACATAGGAATATTTGCTTTCTGTATCGTTTAAGTTTTTACTTAAATAATAAATAGGATGTTCAATTCCATCGACTTCTTGCACTAAAACCATCGCAATGGTCGTATCCGCTGCAGCTAGATACAGGTTAAAATCCTTTTGATAGTCTGGGGCGTACATTAATGACGCTCTTACTAGAGAATCTTTCAGAGCATCAAAGGAAGCTTGTGCGACCTGGTCCCAGACAAAATGTACATCCTTTTTCAAAAGACGAGTGTAACCTTTAGCAAGTTCTGCGTAATTTGGAATGAACCTCCTCAGAAAGTTTTCTTTCCCTTGGAGTTTTTGAATCTGAAGCACATTTGAAGGTGGAGGCAAATTAATGATTGCCTGAACCTTACAGGGGTCGAGACGAATCCCATCCTTAGAGACTACAAAGCCAAGTAAACGACCAGAACCGACGCAAAACACACACTTGTGCGGATTGAGTCTTATCTTGTAGTGTCGGCAACATAGAAATATTGCTCTCAAATGCTGCGGATGATCAGTCCGCTTTCGCGAATGAGCCGGAAGGTCGTCGAGATATGGTTGAACTATGTTCTTGATGTCATGGAAGGCATAATTCATTGCCCTCTGAAACGTCGCCCCTGCGTTCTTTAAACCAAAGGGTAATTTTCGATAAGCGAATGTGCCCCACGGACAAATAAATGCAGTCTTAGACTGGTCCTGTGGGCGGATATTTATTTGATTATACCCGGAAAATTCATCCATAAATGAAAAGATTTCACATCCGGCGCATTCATCAATTATCTGGTCGATGAAGGGTGTAGGGTAGTTGTGCTTTGGACAAGCTTGGTTTACATCCCTATAGTCGACACACACTCTTATCATCCCTTGTTTTTTCATAACAGGGACAATATTCGATACCCAATCGGTTAGAGGAACCGGGTAGATGAATCCAGCATGGAGAAGTTTTTCAACTTCTGCCTTAATGGCAGCGGCTTTCTTAGGGTGTACCTGTCGAAGCCGTTGTCTTACTGGTTTGACATCAGGATACATTTTAATTTCATGTTCAACAATACTCGAGTCAATGCCTGGCATTTCATCATATGACCACGCAAAGACATCTCTAAATTCGTGAAAAAGAGCACCATATATTTCCAGTTCTGAAGGGGAACAACTTTTGCCGACATGAATATTCTCTACAACATCAGGTTTTGTCGAGATATTTATGGCTATAGTCTCTTCAATATTGGATAAGTTTCGCTCGGAATCCACCGTATTTACAGTATTTGTTAGGAATTCAAAAACTGAAGGGTGGTAAAGGTCATGTTGAGTATCTTCTTCACATTCCGGAAGGAGGGAACGATGGTGGTGATCATTCCATGGTGCCCCCTCAATCAACATTGATTGTAAGATTCCTTCGTCAGTCCCATGCACTTTCGACCAAGGATCTAATGGGGTACCATATTCTCCAGACCTATCTACCCAAACGCTTGACGAGCGTTGACTTGGGTTCGCCTCCCATGCCCGAAACATTGATTGCTAGAATATTTCTATAGGGCTTGGTGGCAAAACCATTGAATGATCCATGACGACTTTGTCTTCTGCGACCTTCAAGGAAGAGATCATGTTGCATGTTGCTACAAACGAGATATTTCCTATATGGATAGGAGGTGGCAACGCGAAAGCTCCCATCATTGTGGGGTCTTTCAATAGGCCTACTCCGATATCTTGAATTGAATGGTCGCTCCCATGGATCATGGGAATGCTTCCTGTAACTTGTGAACCATTAGGGAGGAAGTTCTGTTGGTCGACGACCGTAATCCCTCCTTCAAATGGGAATGCGATCTTCCTAAAATAAGTCGACACTACAGCTGCCATGGCATATATCCATGGTCTTCCCAGTAGGATGTTATAGTCAAGATTGCCATCGATGACTTCAACATCAATTTCCACTGTTTTTCCTCCTAGTTCAACTTTCAAGTTATTTAGGATGTCGTACGGGGTGTACATCCTTCCGTCGAATGCTTTTAATGTCGTCGAAGATCACGACAAGGTTGGAGATCTGAGAGTTTTCCAGCAACTCATCGACATGATACATGTCGATGCCCCCTCATCAATAATTGTTCTGTGAACAGTTTTGTTGAGTGCCTTCACTTTAATAAGGAAAGCTAGTTGAGTTGGTAACTGAGGATCATATCCTTTGTGATCAAAGGATACAAGATTGGAATCATTAGGATCCACTCCACCTATTGCTGATAACAACGCCTACCTTTGGGATGGGCAATTTTGCAGTACCTCAAGAGTCAACATAGCGGATGGCGATTGGGCCAAATCTTCCACTATGTTATAATGCTGCGCCACCCTGGCGCGAGGATTAAACGTCGACTTGTGTACTACTCCCTTCGGCAGTTTTATTGTTAACTTGTGCGTGATGGGGGGTACAACTTCTGCCAAAGTTGTTGTCGAACTACTAGGTTGATCTTTACCTTTGTTGTTCGACACCTGTGGATTCTCGTAATCTTTACTCCTTGTCGAAATCAAAGCATCATTTTGCTTAGAGATTGATAACATTAGCACTTGCGACGGGGAAGCATTTCCACTATCAACCATATTTTGATCTGGGTTGGGAAATGGATCAGTTAACACAGCTGAGGTTTGGGAACTTTTAAAGAACCTCTTTAACTCAGCTTTGAATGGGAAATTCTTTGTGAAATGATCCTCTTCATCACATATTTGACATGGATAAATTTGTTTCCCTTGCCCAGGAGGGTTTGAAGAAGTCTTTTGAGGGAATGACTCACCCTGTTTCTTTTTCTTCCCTTTGTTTTGCTTCTTCTTGCTTCCTGGTTGATTGGAATTTTTGCCTTTATCTGCAGATATGGCATTTATTTCCGAAGCAAGAATTTCTTGATTTGCTTTTTGATTTGAAGTCTTATGGGCTTTCTTATTCGAATCCCTTGTCGACTTTGCGTTTGCAGTGCCAATCACACCGTCACCGGCATGAGAGTCACTATTTGATCCAGGAGGAGGAGGAATTTAAAATTCCGGTCTAGGGGCGTCAGGTATCTTATCATAGAGCGTGCCAGACTGAGTATATACTAAGTCTAAATACTGGGCACGAGCAATAACTTGCTCCTCTATTACGACCCCTCCCTTGGCCACATCTTCCGTTATAGCAGGAAGAAGCGACTTTATAAACCACTCAGCTAATAGCTGATCTGGAACATAAGTTTTTACCATTCTGCGATGACGACGCCACTCATGTATATGATCGGATATATGTGTGGCCGTCGTCTGCTTGAAATTGGTTAAGATCTCTGTTCCAGTTTCGTACCTTATAGGTAACTGAAAATGGGTTAAGAAAGTCGTGGCTAGGGAACTGAAATTGTCGAAAGAGGCTCTAGGTAACTCAATATACCATTTAGCCGCCAGACCTGTCAATGTCCTCTGAAAAAGGCGAAGCCTTATCGAATCATCATTCAAGGTGTTCGACGAACACCACAGATGAAAAGTCATCACATGATTCGACGGGTCTTCGCCAGGATTTCCATTGAATTTAGGAATGTCCGAAGGAAGTTTGTGAGGAATTGCTGGCCACCAATGGGCATAGGCAATTGGATCGTTCGTCAATCGATGTAAATCTGGTAATTCTAAAGTTGCCACGAACGGTAACTGTTGACTCAGGTTTGGTGAGGCGTACCCAAGATACGATGGAATCGCCTGAGCAGTAGGCCTTTGCATACCAGCATAATGCAATTGATGCTGGTATGACTGATACGGCTGGTGGACTTGACCACTGTAAAGTGGTTGATTTAACCCGTTTTGAATATAGGGTTGTCCACTATTCGCAAAGATATGTTGCTCAGATCCTTGGTACACCTGTTGGAACTGTGGTTGTTGGTACTGCACCATCCATGGCTGTGAAGCCATGTTTTGCTGTGCTATACTAACCGACGGACCAAGATGCAGGGTAATCATACCCGTTTGGACCTGTGTCGTCCCGGCAGTTGGGGATTGTGGTTGTGTTGCAGGGTCAAGGGGCTGTTGCATTACAACCTGGGGTTGACATACAACAGGCATCGTTTGAACTTGCGACACGGTTACAATAGCTGGCGTCGTCGGGATGCTAGACATGGGTACACATTGTTGCATAGAATACACAGCTCTTAGCTGTTGGGGTAACATATGTACCCAACCACTTGTCGTAACTTCAGTCAAACCTGAATATTGTTGAGAACTGCCGTATGGGTATCCTCCCGGAGGGGGTAATGAAAGGGCATATTACCCCCCATACGGTAGCGATCCGGAGCTCAAGGGTATGGATTGCCTTTGAGGACTGGATGGCCCAAATTGACCTCCATAGGGATCAATTTGTCTAGTTTCAACATAAGAATTACCGGGTATTATACCGGAAGAACAAACTGGAACAGACCACACTGTCAAAATAGTCCCTGGGTGGACTCCTTCTAGCTGTTGAGAGCTAGTTGGGAAATCTGGTACGTCGGCAAACATCGTTGGAGTGACAGCAGGGGCTTCTGCCATCACTGTGTCATTTGACACAGTCCTAGATGTCGACAGTTTCTCAGACATTTTAAGTCTATCCAATAAACTGCCTAGCGATTCTACAGGCACTTCCACTGGTGATGGACAAACTTCTGATGCAGAAGGAAAAAGAGTGACTCCTACTCCAAAATGAGTTGGAGTATTTGCTTGCGGGTCCTCTACAATTTCCTCTATTGCAATCAAACCAGGTGGAAGAGGAAGACCGTCAGGTCCGTAAAAGATTTCTGGTGCCGAAGAAGGGGTTGTTTCGACAGTGACAATTGTTTGGGGAACAATACTCTCTGGACCGGTTACAGATGGAACTGGTTCAATTATGAAAGTACTTGTTCTTAGACCAGGATCAGTGTTACTGTCCCTCTGTGGCTGTTGAACTTCTTCAATAGAGGCAGGGATTCCAGAAATACTTGGAGTAACCGGGATCTCAGATGTTGTTGGAACAGTTTTTCTAACTTTGATAGGAGATTTCGACCCGGTTAAGTGAGTTTGCTTTGTTCGTACTACTTTCGATTCCGGAGACAAAGACGGTTGACTCGCAAGCCTCCGCGAACGACGGGTTTCAATTGACTTTCTTCCACGGTTGCGGATTACTCGATCAACTAAAATACAAAAGGGGAATTATGTTTCCGAATTGAATGAATTTTATTAGACGCTTTTAGACACAACTTGCTTTTTCAGTTTTAAAGAGTCGAGAAAAAGCTAAAGATGACTCTAGTCTCCTTCGATGTTTTAACGAGCCCGAAGTGACAAATGCTCGGTTGGACTTTTTCAGTTATAGAGTTTGAAAAAGGCCAAAAGAAACTGCTCTGGAGATCTAGGTAGAGGGTGTGCCAAACCTTTCGCGAAACCACAGAATACGTTTTACGGTACGGGTGGTCGATCTTCGTGAATGTTGTGTTCACTGCATCGCGATCAGTAGGGCGGCCGACACGGCTTCCTAAGGATAAAGGATAAATGCCTATAGGGGTCTCCCAATATATACGCGACGGTACGTGGGAGCACAAGTCCGTATTAGTGTTATCGTCCCTCAGGAGGAATCACCCACCTTCGTAGAGATCGACAGTCATTACGTTTAACAACGCCAGAACACGTCTCTACCTAGACCTCTACTGTGAGCGTTATGTTGCAAAGCGTTGTTAGGTTCATTCAATATATTTTAAGTTGATCTTTTTAAAGTTTGTCTTTCAGGATCACCATGAGATGTGTTGGTACAAATTCCTAAATGCAGTTTAAGATGATAAGCAAGCTTTATAATCTTTTAACTTTGAAAATCCTAACTACTGAGGGAAAAGAAAGACATCATCTTTTCACACAGATCATAAAGCACACACTAATGCACTTTCTCCTAGATCAATATGCAAACTTATCAAAAATGCAAATGCAAAATGCAGGTATTTCTTTTCTCTTTCTTAATGTTGATGTATTTCAAAAAGAAAGCTGTTGTATAATTTTGAATTCAATTTCAAGTGAAAGCAAACAAGCTTGTCCAAAATCAAAAGACACCTTAAGATTTACTTGTTTCGACACTAGAAATATATAAACTCAAACCATATGATGAAAGCAAAAGCTCAATCAGCTATGAACAGCAAACAAACTAACTCTTAAGATCACTACGACACTTATCACAGTTCTGGATCTAAGAGGCCATAGCAAGACTAGTTCGCTTTTCGTTATGGGAAACTGTAAATGATGTAAGAAATACACAAAGAACAAACACAGTTTCTTTATACAACCTGAGGCGGAATAGTGGCAAGGAAAGTTGGTTTCAGATAGGTATATTGACTGGTAACAGGCTGCAAAAACAAGGGTGAAAACAGGGCAAGAAACAGCAGGGAACCCCAGTAGCACAAGGCAAGACTGGTTCAGCGCAGGTAGTACACTGTCAGTTTGACATTCAACGCAGGTAGCCCCTTCGAGAACTGCGCTGAAATGCAGACTGCCTTCACAGTGCCTGCACTGAAGAACGAAACTTTCGTTTCTCTTGGTTTCCGGGTCACAGATTGCTCAAAAATTCACAGTTTTTGGCCAAATCAGAAGCTATCAATCAAGTACACACTAAAGGGTAATTAGGAGGATGAAAAGCTATCACTAAGAGCTGTTCAGAGTCCTTGTGGATCAGCTCTTCAAATCATAAACATGCCCAGAAACTGAGCTAGAGTAGCTGCCCTCTACTTTGCATTTGAAAGATCCAAATGCAGTTCGATTCGGTACTCCCTGTGTTTATGAAATGAATAGCAAAAACACAAACAACCAACAAGATACGCTCCCCAGCAGAGTCTCCAATTTGTTGTAGGGAAAAGTATCCAATACGGAATGACCCTATCCCACTCTAAGGGTGATAGTACCTCAGCAACAACCGAAGCAAAGCTATCTAAGATTTCTTCTTTATGAAAGTAAAACAGGGGAGAAAGGGATCCACTAACCGATGTCTTTCGCTAGTGATTGATCCAATCTTCTCTCCTTGCTGCTTGCTCCCAGCTCCTAGCTCTTTCACTGGCCCAACTACAAAAAGATCCTGCAAAAAGGCAAGAGAGGGAAACTACAAGAAGCATACATTCATAATTGATTCAAGGATTAGAATAAATCAAATACACAAGTATAACAATACACCATTGAGACACATGCATATAGAAGAGCCTCAAATGCTTTATTAATGGAAGAAGTAAAGTTCAAGGAGTGTTACAACCATAAGAGGCCCAATCTAGCAACACCTCCCAGCAGAAAGAAATCTCCTCTTCACCTCCTTCAAAGCAATCACCCAATAGCTCTAAACTCAAACCAACAACACTTCCTTACATTCACAAAATTCCAGCCTCCTTAGACCTCATGAGAGAGCTCTATATATAGGAGTTTTGGAGAAAGGATGAGTCAGCTTGAGAGCTGACTAGTGTCCTCTCCCACTTCAGTTATACTTCAGTTCTTGAGTCCACTTGGAGATCCTTGCTTCCACTTGGAGTTTAAGAACCTCTTACTCATCACTAGGCGAATTTCCTGATCCAAGTGTCATTTTGGAAGCTTCCTGGGCATTGACACCTTGAGGAATGACTGTGCCACTTGTCCAATCTCGCTCAGCGCAGGTATCCTTTGTTGGATTTGACATTCAACGCAGGTACAGAGAGGGGCAGTTGACATTCAGCGCAGATGCTCAGTGGAGCAGTTGACATGATCCCGAAATTGCTTGTTTTTGAGTGTTTTCAGGTGGAGAATTGATTTTTAGTGCTGTGGTTTGCTGACCTTGTTCCTCTAGGGGTAGGAACAACATGTTTAGGGACTTTGGATCCTTTAGATTATGGACATTTCATGCTTCATGCTGTAAGGCACAAAAATGTCTATAACACCCGTGGATCCACGACAACTATACTCTCACGTAGTGACCCTTCACAAAACAATGCGGGCCATACAGATTATAGCTTCTGGTGCTGAAAGGATATTTCTTGAACTCTTCTGTTTCGGCATCCGCATGTTTGAAATTCCGTATCTCATAAAACCGATCTGCAATGTAAGAGTGGGTCAAGGTGCCTTCCTTTGGTGCAGCCTAGCTAACAGTCTTTCCGAGATGTGGTATGATACTTCTTGCATGGAGAGCTTGTCCACAGAAAACTTTGGCGAAACATGCAGAGTCTTATACGCGTTGTACATCTATAAGAACGTGCCAAGAGGTGAGGCATACCCATCTGCTATGTCAATTAGTGCCTCCATTGTTGCATTATACATGCAAGGTGGATCCTGCTCAAATATCATCTTGTACACTGGGGTGAAAAAATGATCTGACATCTGTGTGATGGCTCCGTGAAAGCTGCATTCTAAAAAAAATTTACAATAAGTATTGACAGTGGTTTGCATTGGTGTCCATGCCCACTTCAAGCTTGGGGACTCCTGATGGGCATAGATTGCATCCAAGATGTAAGCAGACATGTATATTTATTCTTGTTGACCTTTGGGTAGCTTTCGAGCTCCTGTTACCTATTCCTTTAGCCTGTGAACCAACATGTTAGACTAGTTGCATGCTTTGCCTTCACTGGCCAGTTTGTCCAACGCGATCACCCAACTTTGCGGGAAGGTCTTTGTGCTCTCTTGGCCATACAAGTGACATGAAAAGACGACCAAGTACTGATACACCTTCCGCAGTATCTTTGTCTTGTAAATCTAGTTAGGTGTCATCCTGAATTTGGCTGGCTCCTTCACCCAGTTCTTCAAGATATTTCTATGAAGTTGGTATTGCTACTAGGTATGCTGAAGGGTGTCTCCATGGTGATCACTAGATTCGGCAAGTGGTACATCTACTGATAATCCTGTGCCCTGAAGGTAGCAATCTCTGTCCCATTGACACTGCTCAATGTCATTGTCTGGGGATCAGTGTGCGAGAGGATCCAATTTATCATGTCCATGCATGGGAAAGTGGGATACCTGCATGCAATTGGGTACAAGCCAGACTTGTGAATGTTCACATAGAATTGGCAGTCTTCAAGATCTTCCCTAAATGTGCTTGAGAATGCATCATTGACCTCTTTCCAATTCAGCTTGATGTCTTTATCTACGACCAGCTGTGGAGTACTAAAAAGGTATGTTTTTAATGATCATTTCAGTGGCTTTTTAGTAGGACTTATGAATCTTTTACATCATGAATGTGGAAAACAATAGAAAATTGTGATAAAATATGTGGAATTAGTATGCAAGACTTATCCACTGATAGTTGTCATTCTCCTGTGCAGGAAAGGGTAAAAACGAGGAGCTGCTGTTCCAAAGAAGAAGATAAGAACAGAGTAACTGTTGTCCCTTTGACGAAGGACCGAGTGTAGACGCGACAAAGCAAGCTGAAGCAAACCGGTCCGGAAAAGGAGGAGAAGGCACCAGCTCGATGGAGGAGAAAGAAGTGATTAGGTATTAACAGTTTTGCAAATCCCTCAGGATCGAAAGAAGTGATTAGGTATTAACAGTTTTGCAAATCCCTCAGGATCTTCGATCCTGAGGGATTGCTGCTTTATTTATCTTATCACTTAGACATCTCCGCCGTTACCCTTATATAAAGGGACGGCCCTGTTAGTCTTGGAGGAGATGCTTTTATGTAACTTTTTGTTAAAGACTGAACTTTGATCATTGAGTCTCGTTGAACTTGGCTCATTGTACTTTCTGTTTTATGCATTAATATAAACTTGGTGATTATCTCATCTTCGCATCTGGATTAGCTTAAAGCGGTGTACCCTTGAAGCTAAGGGCCGGGCCCCGGAGGAAACTTGCTTCTGTATCACTACGATTTGATTTCTGTGTGGTTTGCTTATCGTCACTAGTTGGTAATCTGATATGCTTTATAAGTTACATCACATGCTCTGCTAAGATTCGTTCATTAATGTTCTTTCCATTGACTCTGCATTATATTATCAATACTTTCAGAGTGGATGAAATCTTATTAGACTTAACTGAACAATGTTATCCTTGTGTTATGAAGCTTCTATGCTGAGTATGTACGTTAAGGTAATTATCTGAAAGGTGTGTTCTTTATGATTCAGAATTCATGCTATTCCATTTTGAAACACGGTTATAATTCCTGTTGATGATTGGTATTAAATTAGATTACTTCTTTAGAGTGTTATGTGCGTATGATTTTCACATGCTGTTCAATAATTGAGAGTTATTGCTGTTCCTTTAGTTGGTTGCATGATTTGCTTGGTGAATGGAAGATTGGAGTTTTGATTACAATGAGAGCATTTGAGTTGATAGGATAAAGTTTGATTATTACTCGCGAGGTTTAGTTATAGTGATTGTTGTTCCATTTCAGAATTGCTGTTCCATTTTAAGCATTGCTGTTCCTTTCTAGATTTGCTGTTTAATTTCCTATTTGCCATTCCATTTTTATTCGCCGTTTCATTTACTCGCATTTGGTGTGAGAGACGATCTGTGGCTGTAGTGAGCCTCTGCATTTACTGCCTTGCTCCCAGACCCGTGATCCATGTTCTAGTTTCCTTTTTATCAGTTTCCAAAGGGATGGACTACTGCTGTCGGACCCTTGACTGATAAAGTTGCTTAATTTTAAGAGTGTGTGCTTTAGTCATTTGAAGGAACTTAGTCATAGATGAGCATTAGTTTACTCTTGTGTTTTTGTAGGACGCTATACTACTAGCATTACTCTGACAAATAGCCTCGGATTCAATCACTCTTTGAAATAACCAAACATTCCCGGATTGACATATTAATGTGAGGTAATTAGAGGTGAAAGAGACCCTTTTTATGGCTCTACATTTTGGCGCCGTTGCTGGGGAAAGAGTGTAGCCATTTGTTTTTTTCAGAGTAGTGTACGAACCTGCTAGGAAAGAGTTGGATTTTAAAAACGAAAGGTAAGAACCTGCGTACGGAGCATGTAAAAGCCCTGCTCCACTGTCTGCTTTCCTAACAGATTTGCTTTTTCTTTGATTGAATAGAATTTAGTAGTTTATTTGAGTGCATGACTAAGCAGAAAAAACAAGAAAAGAATATCCAAACCTGAAAAAGTGAAAGATCACATCAATATCAAGCTTCCATCCAAACTTGAAAAAGCTAAGGGGCCGGTGACCCTTGGCCGAACAACTTTCATAGACGAAATCTATAAGAAAACATAATCTCAGCCATCAGTAGGTTTCAGGAAAACCATTTCTAAGCAGCCTACTAGTTCCCTTCAGGCCAAAGGATCACCATCTGTAGCCTTTGCTGAGGTGCATAGTCAAACTGAAGAGCAGGACTTTTAGGAAATTGAAAATTCTACTCCAGAACTATTGCAGGGAGGGAATTTCAGTAACTTGTGTGAAGGAGAAGGAGAAACAGGGGAAACAGAAGAACCAAAATCTCCCATTGGAACAGATCAGCCATTAAACAGCCCAGATAAGGGGAGCGTAATGAAAATCATTGTTGAGGGAATTCAATCTCCTCAGACATCAGGTATTCCTCTTATCCCAGATAAAGGAAGTGCCATTAAAACTATCCCTGCTAAAATCGTTCCCTCTCAACCTAGGAATACCCTCCTAGATATCCCAGAAGGTTATTGGCACATATTCGATCCTATGGCTCAGAATCAGCCAAATACTCAAACCTCTACATTACAATATCCTATAGTGGATTCTGCAGCAAATGCACCCATGAAAGCTATCCCTCTTCAACATATCCCAACCTTTCACGGTCTTACATCAGAAGATCCGGATGCATTTTTATTCGAATTTGATGTGTTGTGTAGGGGATATGATTACACCACCGATCCCCAGAAATTGAAATTATTCCCCTCAACGTTAAAGGGGGCTGCTCTAAGATGGTTTATGGGACTAGGTGGTGGGGTCATCAATAATTGGGATCAGATGAAAGAATCCTTCTTAAAAAAATATCAGGATTATTGTAGGTCTAGAGAATTGAAAGATGAAATATTTCAAATGACAGCCAAACCAAACGAAACATTAGAGGAATATGTGGAACGTTTTCAATATAATTTACAAAGATCTCCTTATGCATCACTACCTTTACCTCATAATGTGTTAAAAACTGCATTGATAAGGGGCATGAAGGAACAGTGGATCGAAACATTAAACATTATGGGAAAAGGGGATATTTATCAAGAGAATTTTGCTGACATTATTGATTTATGCATCAGAAGTTCGAGAGGCAGCACAAGAATAAAATCGGCAGAATATGATCGGTTTGCAAGAGACAATAATATAGCAACAGAAGGAGTAACGCGTGTGGAGATTGGAAATTTATTAGAAAATTTTAAAATTGATATTCTAGGGACACTAACTACACAACTTGATATTATGCAAGCTAAACAGAAGCAGATGGAGGCAGAACAGAATTTGGCAATCTTCTGTCCCCGATGCAAAAAAAAACATAGCCACAAGGAGTGTCCACTGGATACAGTCCAAACATGTGCCATCTGTACAAACGATCATCTTACGGAAAGTTGCCCCTCACTTCCTGGATTAAAGGCAGTATACAAGGAAGCAGAGGAAGAACCAGAATCAGTGTACTTGATCAACCAGCGCCGCCAGTGGCAGCAAAGACAATCTGGTATGTTTTCAGACCCAACCTCTTCTTTTCAGCCTCCACAATATAATAATATGTGGAAAAATCAGCCCCCACCCCCATTCTCAAATTGGCCACTACCACCGTTTCCTTCTTCAAACCCATGGCTGAATCATCCAGATCAATCTAGTTGGCCAAATTTTCCTTATAATTCACCATAATTGGCAAAATAACCCATATCCTCCGTAATGGACTCCCTCTACTTCACAAGGTTCATCCTGGCAGACAAACTGGCAAAGACCGATGCAACAGGCAGTAGGAACTATTCCGCTCCCTCAACCTACTCTGCCAGCTTTACAACAAAATCCCCAGTCTAATTTGAGACCGCAACTCCCAGCCCAACCCAACCCCAATCCAAATAACAGACCAGTCCAATCTCTTCAAATCATTGAATCACCAAAAATAGGACTTGACCTGCGGGAGCGTAATGATCTTCAATTATGATCTGCACGTATCATTCAAAATGAGGGAGATAAAACAGTTCATAATGAAGATCAGTTAGTAAGGGAACATCAGTTGCAACGAGAGGATGTAAATAATCAGCAGTCTCATAATCAAGCAACCACATCCTCTCCCCCATTCCCAGAACGATTAGTCATACCTCGACCTTTACAGTATCCTGACTTTGACATTCTAGGGGAATTACAAAATTTGTACATAAAAATCCCGTTCCTCCAAGCCATTCAAGACATTCCTATATATGCAAAAACTATTAAAGAATTGTGCATAAAGAAACCAAGGAGGAATATAACAACTAATCCAAGAGTCCAAGTCGTCGGTACTTTATCTGATCTCTTATCTGGGAAAGAAACACCCATCAAATATGAAGACCCAGGAAATCCAATTGTAACTGTTCAAATTTATGGGTAGACCTTGTCTAATGCCTTAGTTGATCTAGGAGCTGCAATCAATATTTTAACAACCACCACCTGTCAAAAACTCGGCATTACATCTGTAGAACCTACCTCTACTTTGTTAGAATTGGCTGACCGATCTATGATTAGACCAAAAGGTACTCTACACGATGTCATGGTCTCTGTAGACTCCTGGGAATATCTGACCGATTTCCTGATAATTAATCCAAAAACCCAACTTGATGGACACCCGCTAATCCTAGGAAGGCCTTGGCTTGCCACCGTCGATGCTTACATTGGTTGCCAGCAAGGAAATATGACCATAACTAAAGGACCTGATATTAAGAATTTGGTTCTATACCCTCCAGTGCAGCGAAGTCTTACAATAATTAAAACTAACAAGTATCCTGTATCATACCTTACTGATAACATTAGATCTCCATTGACTTTACAAGAGGAACTTTATTTTAAATATCAAACAAAAGATGATGCCATTAATAATTTCATCAGTCAAACCGAAGCTGAATCCTGCACACAATGTCACATGATAGAAGCAACATTTGATAATGAGTTAGAAGAAGATCCTCTGAAAGACACACATGATCAAACAATACCTGTTACTTTTGTCGCAAATAGTAAAATTGTGGAAATTGAACCGGGAAAAACTTTAAATATCAATGCCAACCTCACATCTGAACAAGAAACTAAGCTCATCCATTTATTAAGAAAATATCAACAGGCATTTGCATGGGATTACCCTGATATGAAAGGAATCGACCCACATTTGTGTACACACCACATTTATATATAAAAAGATGCTAGACCTGTCCATCAACCGCAGAGAAGACTCAATCCTCATTTAAAAGATGTGGTTAAAGCAGAACTTCAGAAATTGTTAGATGTTAATTTTATTTATCATATTTCTGACAGTATATGGGTCTCTCCACTTGTGGTCGTACAAAAAAAGAATGGGAAATGGAGAATTTGTGTGGATTACAGGGAACTCAATAAAGCAACACAAAAAGACCATTTTCCACTCCCATTCATAGACCAAGTGCTGGATACTTTGGCGGGGAAAAAATTCTTTTCCTTCCTGGATGGCTTTAGTGGATACAATCAGATTCAGATTGCCCCTGAAGACCAGGACAAAACAACTTTCACTTGTCCTTGGGGGACATTTGCCTACCGAGTTCTACCATTTGGCCTATGTAATGCTCCCGCCACATTCCAAAGGGCTATCCTTAGCATTTTTGCAGATTTAATAAATGATGGACTTGAAGTGTATATGGATGACTTTACACCCTATGGAGATGATTTTGATCCAGCGCTAAATACCCTAGAAAAAGTCCTACAACGCTGTATAGCTACCAGGCTTTGCTTAAGTCACGAAAAATGTTACATGATGATGACTGAAGGACTTATTCTAGGACACTATGTTTCAGCAGCTGGCATTTAGGTAGACCTGGCCAAAACCCAAATACTTTTGCTTATTCCCACTCCTACTACTCAAACAGAGGTACGCAACTTTCTTGGATTTTCTGGATATCATAGACGATTTATAGAACATTATTCACATATTGTTGCACCTTTATATGCACTAACTGGTAACATTGATTTTCTTTGGATAGAAAAATGTGAACGTGCTTTCAAAGATTTAAAGAAGCTTGTATCCACAGCCCCAGTCCTGCGAGGACCAAACTGGGATCTGCCATTTCAGATATCAGCTGATGCCTCAGATACAGCCATTGGCGCAGTCCTTGGACATGAAGAAGATAAAAAAACATATGCTATCTATTACATCAGCAAAAATTTATCCCCTGCTGAGTTAAATTACACTGTTACTGAAATGAAATTCCTAGCTGTAATACATGCTGTCAATAAATTTAGACATTATATTACAGGCTATCCTGTTATTTTGTATACGGATCATTCCGCCATAAAATACTTAGCAAATAAGCCTGTTACAAATGCTAGAATAACTAGATGGTTGATTTTATTGCAGGAATTAGATATCACAATCAAGGACCGGCCTGGCAAAGAGAACCCTGTAGCCGATTTTCTCTCGAGAATGCCAAAGCCAATTGATGCAGCAGCAGTTGAAGATCAATTTCCTGATGAACATCTGTTTGTTGTTGCTGTTCGAACACCCTGGTATGCCGATGTTGCCAATTACCTTGCAGTAGGTAAACTACCAAAACACTTAACCCCTAATGAGCGAAAACAGATTGTTCAGAAGAGTACTCGATTTTCCTGGATTGGGGGCTATTTGTTTCATACAGGGGCAGACATGCATATTAGGAGATGTGTTCGAGAAGATGAAATCTTTGACATCCTAAAAGCTTGTCACGACGGATCATGTGGGGGACACTTCGCTGAGCGTAGAACGGGACACAAAGTATTACAGATAGGATATTACTAGCCCACGATTTTCAGGGATGCAAAGAAATTTGTCCAAGCCTGTGACAGCTGCCAGCGAGTAGGACGTCCTGGTCAAACTGACGAGATGCCTCTTAAACCTCAGTTAGTCATCGAACCATTTGAGCGATGGGCTCTTGATTTCGTTGGACCCATCAACCCCTCATCAAATTAGAGAACATATATCCTGGTGGCAACAGAATATGTCACCAAGTGGGTTGAAGCAGAAGCATTGCCAAGAGCCACAGAGGACTCTATTATACAGTTCCTCTTCCATCTATTTGTACGTTATGGCCTTCCAAGGGAAATAATCACAGACGGAGGACCACAATTTGCTGGCAGTAGATTAGCAGCAACACTTAATAATTATCATGTCCAGCACAAAATTACTACCCCATATCACCCACAGGCGAACGGACAAGTAGAAAGCAACAATAAGATAATAGAATCGATCCTAACAAAAACCATTGCCTCACATAGGCGTGATTGGGCTGCCCGACTACCTGAAGCACTTTGGGCCTATAGAACAACATGGAGAAGCACCACTAGTTACTCACCTTATCAATTAGTGTTTGGAAAACAACCCATTTTCCCTATAGAGTTTGAAATCCAAACATTACGAACAGCACAGGAAGTTGGCCTAGATCTAACTGAGGCACAGATTAATTGAATACAACAGATCAATGAATTGGACGAAATCAGGCTCTCCGCACTACAAAATACAACATTGATTCAACAGTAGCGAGCTAAATGGCATGATGCCCTCATAAAAAACAAAGTCTTCCATGAGGGAGACTGGGCCCTATTATATGACTCTCGGTTTCAGGATTTCCCTGGGAAACTCTAGACTCGTTGGTTAGGACCATACGAAATCCAGAAGGTACATGACAATGGGACCATCACTTTAACCACCATTGACGGTTCTGGATATACCTTCAAAGTGAATGGCCACCGAGTTCGTCTCTATCGTAAACCACTCACTCGGGAATCCTTCTGCCAACAGCTACGCAGAGACGCTGATATGGAGATCTTAGGAGAGGAAGAGAAATCTTCCTCACCTGTAATTCATTAAGGAATTCATTTCTTTTCACAATTTGTACATAATCTCTTTTCTTCAAACTTGTTGTGCATACATAGATTTCAATTTTTCTGCCGTTCCTGAAACAAATGGCATTTGCATGTTTCTGCTATTCCTTTCCAAAAGGAACAACATTTTTTGATTTTCTGCTGTTCCTTTTCAAAAGGAACAACACTTGTTGATTTTTTGCTGTTCCTTTTCAAAAGGAACAACACTTTTTGATTTTCTGCTGTTCCTTTTCAAAATGAACAACACTTTTTGATTTTCTGCCGTTCCTTTTCAAAAGGAACAACAATTTTTGATTTTCTGCTATTCCTTTTCAAAAGGAACAACACTTTTTGATTTTCTGCTGTTCCTTTTCAAAAGGAACAACACTTTTTGATTTTCTACTGTTCCTTTTCAAAAGGAACAACACTTTTTGATTTTCTGCTGTTCCTTTTCAAAAGGAACAACACTTTTTGATTTTCTGCTGTTCCTTTTCAAAAGGAACAACACTTTTTGATTTTCTGCTGCACTTTTTGATTTTCTGCTATTCCTTTTCAAAAGGAACAACACATTTTGATTTTCTACTGTTCCTTTTCAAAAGGAACATCACTTTTTGATTTTCTGTTGTTCCTTTTCAAAAGGAACAACATTTTTGATTTTCTGCTGTTCCTTTTCAAAAGGAACAACATTTTGATTTTTGTTGTTCCTTTTTCAAAGGAATGGCATTCGCTTGTCTTGCTGTTCCTTTTTCTAAAAGGAACAGCATTTTGATTTTTGCTGTTCCTTTTTCAAAAGGAACGGCATTGCTGTGTTCTGCTGTTTCTTTTTCAAAAGGAACGACATTTGCACTTTTCAAACTTATGCTCCTTTATTGATCTAGTATACTTCTTCTCTCTTTGTGACACAGCTAACCTCTTGCTGGTCCAAGTAAGGATGCTTCTTGCCCCTATTCTTTCAAAGTCTTTTAGAGACAAGCGATGCACTTATGCAATGAATCCAAAATCACAACACACTGAAATCAGGCAATTATAAATCGCTATCTTTATAAGGCTATGTATTGGTAGAGGACAGAAGGAAGGATGTACTTATCTTTTGTTGTCATTGTCTTACTAATCTTGCCCTGATTGGTTATCTTTTATCATGCCATTCTTTTCTTTGATTTTTGTTCAGGAATAAGAGCAAAGGGTTTATATCCTCCTATTGAGATGATAAGACTTCTTCCACCATTCCTACTCTTAAGGAGTGTTGAACCACCCTTTGTGGATATATAAGGAAAAGTGCTTTATCAAAAAAGAGAAAGAACAAGCAAATGAATTATAAATTGTCAAATGCAGGATAGCGGGTCTCATCAAGAGCCAGCCTACCATGATCATGAGGATGGAAGCGAAGTGGCATTCCCACTATGGCCACCACACCAGGGATATGGTCCAAAGGGTACAGCAAAAGAAAAAAACCTTGGAATAGGAGGTCTCATCACGAGCCGACCTGCCCACTTTTCACCCCCTCCTCGTGAATGGCATTATGGCTACCAAGCTAGCATAATGGCCTACACTTTGACATCACATTTATTAATATGCACATAAAGGATCATGGTTTCGCGGGTGAAATAAACAACTCTGCCAAGGTTATGGACACCTGTCAGCAGTAGAGCACATTAATTACACCAATAGGTAGGATACTAATACACCAATAGGTAGGATACTAATACTCTTTTGTTTCTTATATCCTAGGCACTAATCATACATTATCTCCCGACTTATATACCGCATGGACATTTATTACAGTAATCATGGCAAAGGAGGTGACAATGACCACTTGAGATTTGGCAAGTACGACAGACGTCCTATCCCCTGGCCTCGCATCATATCACAGCAGCCTCTTACATAATACGCGATCTAACTTTACGCCTCGATTTCGGAAAACCGTTGTTTTTTCTAAACATGGCATATTTTCATACGCTGTTCCTTTATGACTTGGCTATAGATCGGGGTGCCGCTCCTTTCTTTGATGGCTGGGGCAGCCTATCGCATTGCGGGGGGGAGGTTCACCTCATGATTCCCCGGGTTATGTGTCAGCTCACTATTTGGGAAAGATAGCATACCAGGAAATGGCACGGTTTAACGACATGACATTTCTATTTTTTCTATACAAGTTGCTGTTCATAACTCATTTCTATTGCATACTCTGTGTTTTTTTCTAAATCCGACGATTACTACCCTCTCTGTGTTTCAAACAGCACAAGCAGCTGCTCTTCCATTGAGAGTCCACAGTGAAACCATGGGAGGCAGGGCAGTTCGAAGCGAACCACAGGAGTTGATAGTCTCCGCTGCTGCTCGAGAGATCCTTGAAAGAGCAGGGTGGCTGACTTATCTTAGTTGCCTGAAGGAGTCCAATGAAACAGTAGCGATGGAATTTCTGCAGAACCTACAGGAGGATCACTCCATAGTGCGGGGGAAGCGGATAGCAGTCACCGACGATATAATTGCCGAGGTCTCGGGATTACCAGCCACCGAACTTGTATGGACATTGAAGAAGGAAAGACTCCAGAAGATCATGGAAATTTTCCAGGACGAAGGCCAAAGCCTAACAATTAAAGGGAAGGGAGTCCTGCCAGCAACGCTAGGAGAACCCTGGGCAGAATTAGCGAGAATAGTGCAAAGCTACATCACCTGCGAGGGGAGAAAAGATGTGGTAAGGCCACGACACCTTAAACTCTTAGTTGTTTTAAAGCAGAAATGCTCTGTAAACCTTCCTGCACTTTTGAATTCCTTACTCCATGACGCCGCACAAAGCCTGAAAAAGGCACAGCATGTAGAGCCAGTTGTCAGCCACCATGGATTAATCTGACTAATAGTTAGTCATAGTCTCACCCAGCAGCAAAGCAGTTGGAAAGAATTAATTGCAATAATTGAGGGGAGAGCGACAACACCTTCCCCAAAACGTAAACATTATGGAGTGAAGGTCCAGAGATTGCTATGTGAATTCTATCTGCATAAACTCGTACTAGACCAGGAGACTGAGTTGAACCCTAGCCCTTTTGTTGGGGACATTCAATTGCAAGCATTCATCTCATTCGGGGTTAATCAGATTAAATGGCTCAAAGCCTATAACACTTTCCAGAGACAGGAAAATGGCCTAGACTTGTGGGTAAGGGCTGAGCCTAGGGACCTAGTACGGCTATGGAAAGCACATAGAAACCTTATGAAAACTCCAGGTGTCATCGAAACATTAGGACCCATGCACGAGGCACTCATTCAACAAAGTTTAGAATATTTTCTTTCTATCAAAGACCTCGCCATTGATGCAGCCAAATTCCGGTACCGAACCTCTAATCCAAACATCCAGCTCAGGGAGCCATTTAAGTATGAGAATTTTCAATTAGCTGCCAATCGTTTGAACCTCTATGGCGAAAGAATTTTGAGGGCAGGACCATCCTGGTTAGGATATAGATTCCGTAGTCCAATTATCTGGCACCCTGCACCCAGATATCAAGCCCTATATGAGATGCCTGAGGGTCAAACGGGCAAGTTCTTTGACTACCTAGTCACTCACCAAGGCTGTAGGCCTCCGCATGAGATTCCTTCTCCAGCCTACTCTCTCACTGCTTTGCATGTCAACTACAACGTTTTCATGAGGGCATGAAATAGGGTAAGCAGGGGTGTGTGTGGAGTACTAAAAAGGTATGTTTTTAATGATCATTTCAGTGGCTTTTCAGTAGGACTTATGAATCTTTTACATCATGAATGTGGAAAACAATAGAAAATTGTGATAAAATATGTGGAATTAGTATGCAAGACTTATCTGCTAATAGTTGTCATTCTCCTGTGCAGGAAAGGGTAAAAACGAGGAGCTACTATTCCAAAGAGGAAGATAAGAACAGGGTAACTGCTGTCCCTTTGACGAAGGACCGAGTGCAGACAAGGCAAAGCAAGTTGAAGCAAACCGGTACGGAAAAGGAGGAGAAGGCACCAGCTCGGCGGAGGAGAAAGAAGTGATTAGGGATTAACAGTTTTGCGAATCCCTCAAGATCTTCGATCCTGAGGGATCGCTGCTTTATTTATCTTATCACCTAGACATCTCCGCCGTTACCCTTATATAAAGGGACGGACCTGTTAGTCTTCGAGGAGATGCTTTTATGTAACTTTTTGTTAAAGACTGAACTTTGATCATCGAGTCTCGTTGAACTTGGCTCATTGTACTTTCTGTTTTATGCATTAATATAAACTTGGTGATTATCTCATCTTCGCGTCTGGATTAGCTTAAAGTGGTGTACCCTTGAGGCTAAGGGCCCGGCCCCGGAGGACACTTGCTTCTGTATCACTATGATTTGATTTCTGCGTGGTTTGCTTATCATCGCATGCTTTGCTAAGATTCGTTCATTAATGTTCTTTCCATTAACTCTGCATTATATTATCAATACTTTCAGAGTGGATGAAATCTTATTAGACCTAACTGAATAGCGCTATCCTTGTGTTATGAAGCTTTTATGCTGAGTATGTATGTTAAGGTAATTATCTGAAAGGTGTGTTCTTTATGATTCAGAATTCATGCTGTTCCATTTTGAAACACGGTTATAATTCCTGTTGATGATTGGTATTAAATCAAATTATTTCTTTAGAGTGTTATGTGCGTATGATTTTCACATGCTGTTCCATAATTGAGATTTATTGTTGTTCCTTTAGTTGGTTGCATGATTTGCTTGGTGAATGGAAGATTGGAGTTTTGATTACAATGAGAGCATTTGAGTTGATAGGATAAAGTTTGATTATTACTCGCGAGGTTTAGTTATAGTGATTGCTGTTCCATTTCAGAATTGTTGTTCCATTTTAAGCATTGCTGTTCCTTTCTAGATTTGCTGTTTAATTTCCTATTTGTTGTTCCATTTTTATCTGTCGTTTCATTTACTTGCATTTGGTGTGAGAGACGATCTATGGCTGTAGTGAGCCTCTGCATTTACTGCCTTGCTCCCAAACCCGTGATCCATGCTCTAGTTTCCTTTCTATCAGTTTCCAAAGGGATGGACTACTGCTGTCAGACCCTTGACTGATAAAGTTGCTTAATTTTAAGAGTGTGTGCTTTAGTCATTTGAAGGAACTTAGTCATAGACGAGCATTAGTTTACTCTTGTGTTTTTGTAGGACACTGTACTACTAGCATTACTCTGACAAATAGCCTCGGATTGAGTCGCTCTTTGAAATAACCAAATGTTCTCGGATTGACATATTAATGTGAGGTAATTAGAGGTGAAAGAGAACCTTTTTATAGGGGGGGAGGTTCACCTCATGATTCCCCGGGTTATGTGTCAGCTCACTATTCGGGAAAGATAGCATACCAGGAAATGGCACGGTTTAACGGCATGACATTTCTTTTTTTTCTATACAAGTTGCTGTTCATAACTCATTTCTGTTGCATACTCTGTGTTTTTTTCTAAATCCGACGATTACTACCCTCTCTGTGTTTCAAACAGCACAAGCAGCTACTGTTCCATTGAGAGTCCACAGTGAAACCATGGGAGGCAGGGCAGTTCGAAGCGAACCACAGGAGTTGATAGTCTCCGCTGCTGCTCGGGAGATCCTGGAAAGAGCAGGGTGGCTGACTTATCTTAGTCGCTTGAAGGAGTCCAATGAAACAATAGCGATGGAATTTCTGTAGAACCTACAGGCGAATCACTCCACGGTGCGGGGGAAGCGAATAGCAGTCATCGACGATATAATTGCCGAGGTCTCGGGATTACCAGCCACCGGACCTATATGGACATTGAAGAAGGAAAGACTCCAGAAGATCATGGAAATTTTCCAGGACGAAGGCCAGAGCCTAACAATTAAAGGGAAGGGAGTCCTGCTAGCAATGCTAGGAGAACCCTGGGCAGAATTAGCGAGAACAGTGCAAAGCTACATCACCTGCGAGGGGAGAAAAGACGTGGCAAGGCCACGACACCTTAAATTCTTAGCTGTATCAAAGCAGAAATGCTCTGTAAACCTTCCTACACTTTTGAATTCCTTACTCCATGACGCCGCACGAAGCCTGAAAAAGGCACAGCATGTAGAGTCAGTTGTCAGCCACCATGGATTAATCCGACCAATAGTTAGTCATAGTCTCACCCAGCAGCAAAGCAGCTGGAAAGAATTAATTGCAATAATTGAGGGTAGAGAGATAGCACCTTCCCCAAAATGTAAACATTATGGAGTGAAGGTCCAGAGATTGCTATGTGAATTCTATTTGCATAACCTCGTACTAGACTAGGAGACTGAGTTGAACCCTGGCCCTTTTGTTGGGGACATTCAATTGCAAGCATTCATCTCATTCGGGGTTAATCAGATTAAATGGCTCAAAGCCTATAACACTTTCCAGAGAAAGGAAAATGGCCTAGACTTGTGGGTAAGGGCTGAGCCTAGGGACCCAGTACGGCTATGGAAAGCACATAGAAACCTTATGAAAACTCCAAGTGTCATCGAAACGTTAGGACCCATGCACGAGGCACTCATTTGACAAAGTTTAGAATATTTTCTTTCTATCAAAGACCTCGCCATTGATGCAGCCAAATTCCGGTACCGAACCTCTAATCCAAACATCCAGCTCAGGGAGCCATTTAAGTATGAGAATTTTCAATTAGCTACCAATCGTTTGAACCTCTATGGCGAAAGCATTTTGAGGGCAGGACCATCCTGGTTAGGATATAGATTCCGCAATCCAATTATCTAGCACCCTGCACCCGGATATCAAGCCCTATATGAGATGCCTAAGGGTCAAACAGGCCAGTTCTTTGACCACCTAGTCACTCACCATGGCTGTAGGCCTTTGCATGAGATTCCTTCTCTAGCCTACTCTTTCACTACTTTGCATGTCAACTACAACGTTTTCATGAGGGCATGAAACAGGGTAAGCAGGGGGGTGTGTGGAGTACTAAAAAGGTATGTTTTTAATGATCATTTCAGTGGCTTTTCAGTAGGACTTATGAATCTTTTACATCATGAATGTGGAAAACAATAGAAAATTGTGATAAAATATGTGGAATTAGTATGCAAGACTTATCCGCTGATAGTTGTCATTCTCCTGTGCAGGAAAGGGTAAAAACGAGGAGCTGTTGTTCCAAAGAGGAAGATAAGAACAAGGTAACTGTTGCCCCTTTGACGAAGGACCGAGTGCAGAAGAGGCAAAGCAAGTTGAAGCAAACTGGTTCGGAAAAGGAGGAGAAGGCACCAGCTCGGCGGAGGAGAAAGAAGTGATTAGGGATTAACAGTTTTGCGAATCCCTCAGGATCTTCGATCCTGAGGGATCGCTGCTTTATTTATCTTATCACTTAGACATCTCCGCTGTTACCCTTATATAAAGGGACGGCCCTGTTAGTCTTGGAGGAGATGCTTTTATGTAACTTTTTGTTAAAGATTGAACTTTGATCATCGAGTCTCATTGAACTTGGCTCATTGTACTTTCTGTTTTATGCATTAATATAAACTTGGTGATTATCTCATCTTCACGTCTGGATTAGCTTAAATCGGTGTACCCTTGAGGCTAAGGGCCCGACCCCGGAGGACACTTGCTTATGTATCACTATGATTTGATTTCTACGCGGTTTGATTATCGTCACTAGTTGGTAATCTGATATGCTTTATAAGTTACATCGCATGCTCTGCTAAGATTCGTTCATTAATGTTCTTTCCATTGACTCTGCATTATATTATCAATACTTTCAGAGTGGATGAAATCTTATTAGAATTAACTGAACAGCGTGATCCTTGTGTTATGAAGCTTCTATGCTGAGTATGTGTGTTAAGGTAATTATCTGAAAGGTGTGTTCTTTATGATTCAGAATTCATGCTGTTCCATTTTGAAACACAGTTATAATTCCTGTTGATGATTGGTATTAAATCAGATTACTTCTTTAGAGTGTTATGTGTGTATGATTTTCACATGCTGTTCCATAATTGAGAGTTATTGCTGTTCCTTTAGTTGGTTGCATGATTTGCTTGGAGAATGAAAGATTGGAGTTTTGATTACAATGAGAGCATTTGAGTTGATAGGATAAAGTTTGATTATTACTCGCGAGGTTTAGTTATAGTGATTGCTGTTCCATTTCAGAATTGTTGTTCCATTTTAAGCATTGTTGTTCCTTTCTAGATTTGCTGTTTAATTTCCTATTTTCCATTCCATTTTTATCTGTCGTTTCATTTACTCGCATTTGGTGTGAGAGACGATCTGTGGCTGTAGTGAGCCTCTGCATTTACTGCCTTGCTCCCAGACCCGTGATCCATGCTCTAGTTTCCTTTCCATCAGTTTCCAAAGGGATGGACTACTGCTGTCGAACCCTTGACTGATAAAGTTGGTTAATTTTAAGAGTGTGTGCTTTAGTCATTTGAAGGAACTTAGTCATAGACGAGCATTAGTTTACTCTTGTGTTTTTGTAGGACGCTGCACTACTAGCATTGCTCTGACAAATAGCCTCGGATTGAGTCACTCTTTGAAATAACCAAACGTTCTCGGATTGACATATTAATGTGAGGTAATTAGAGGTGAAAGAGACCCTTTTTATAGCTCTACACCAGCTTGGTGTCTTCATAAATCGAAAAACACGTAGACACTCACTCAACTACTGCTCTAGTTGCACTTCCATTGGTGTCCTTTGACCCGTCTCTCTTGGAGGCCATTGATCCTGAACTTCCGAGAGAGGAATGAAAACTTTCTCTATTTGGATACACGACGACATTCATGGCAAGAAATCTATCATTTAAAACCAAAGAAAACTTGAGGGATGACATGAAACATACCGGGGGAATTGCTGGCAAGGATTGCCCAATTTTCACTAAGAGGCTAGGAGACTGACTGCCGAAACTATGCAAAAGGCAGTCTAGACTATTGAGCACCTGGTTGACTACTGGAATTGCACAATGCACAATCTAGAATGGCCTACTGGGTGTTGAGATTACGTAATGCGCAATTTCAGCAGGCAAGTTATGCAGGCCCAAGGACCGCATTGCATAATTTTCTGGGCCAATAGTCACTACCTCTCAAAAGTGTGCAAAGCAATACAAGAGGGCACTGACTAGCCATATTTTAACATTTTCTAGGAGGAAGGTAAAGCCTTCCCTCTCATAATTGCGTAATGTTTTTTCGGCAAGGAAGAGTCCGGGACAAGGTTTCCCAGACTTGTCAATGGCAACTGAAAGCATATGAAGATGTGAATGCATGGTGATACTGAGTGTAAGTAGGAGTGAATGATCGTGCATGCAAACAACGAAAGCGAGATTCAGAAAATGGAACAACATGAATGTGTGTGAAACAAGTTGCCTGAATCGGTGACCGTTCATGCAAAACAGTGTCATGCATGCGACGATAGTGAGATGCAAATGAAAACCAAAATGATGCTTGTACAGGCTAACATGCATGCAAATGATAGCAAGCGCTCACAGAAATCAAGCAGACAACATTCACACAAACCAAAACACAAAAAGAAACATAAATGTTGCAAAAGACAAGTAAAGCGGACTTACCTAGAAATAGGTCAGCTAAATATTCTGAAGACTCCTGGATGTATTGTGAGATGTCAGAGCTCCAAGATCGATGTGAAGAATGAGCTCTGAAGCATCGAATAAATAAGTTGAAAGCTCATGACGTGCATGGCACAAATCTAGGAAAAAGCGACACTTGGAGTAAATTTTCTAAAATGATCTTTGCATGTAACCTCTAGTTGCTAAAAATAGATCCCTAAAATATATGGATGCTTTTTCATGTAGTTTCTTTTCTATTTCGGGAAAAAGAAACCCATGCATGCAAGTCAAGTTTTCTCAGTCACGGAGGGAACCGGTCAACCTGAAAGCAGATGCAACAACCTGCTTGACTGAGAGGGCTTTTTGGGCAATTTTTGCGAGGAAGATGGGCTCGCTATCCAGAAGGATTGCGTAATTTCTGGGAGGAGCAACTGACTACTGCCCAAAATTGCACAATTTCTGGGATAAGCTGCTATGTTGGGCCAGATAACACAATTTTCTTGAGGAAGGCTAGTTTGACTGGATTGCATGGTTTCTGGGCCCAACAGGCTGTGAGTCGAATTTGATAGGAACACAAGCATTGTTCCGCTGCCAAGGAGCCTAGTCAATACCCTATCGGAGTTACTTGCATCACCTCTCTGCATTGGAAGCCTTTCTCTTCTTTCACCTTATGATTTTTTCATTTTTTTTTTAATTTTCACTTTTTCATTTTGTTCATTTTTATTTTTTTGTAACTGTGCATAGCACTTATTTATTTCAGAGGCGGAAGAGGGACCTCGACTTATTGAGAGAAGAAGAGGTTGTTCCTTCAGAGAAGTATTTTATATATACCTCTGACATTGTTGTTAAGTTTTTCCCACTCACCTTACTCTACTTGACTAAGCTTCCAAGGATTAACCCAAAAACAACTGACTAGCGTAGGTGACACTAGTTAGTGCACAAGTGTTGTGTTTTCATCGAGGTTCACTTTGAACAGTATGTATTTTCCATCGATGTATCATGGACTGAAGACAACAAGTTTTTCATATAGAGGCAGGACGATATATAACCAAGTAGGATAACTGCACAAGTCCTCTTATACTTACCTAGCTTGTTTCAAGATTCACACACAATTTCATGTGAAACTAACCTATGGACCTAAACAAGAAAACAAACAAGAAAAAAAACCAAAACAAGAAGTAAATTCATAAGAAAAGTGAGTAAGCAAACAAGCAAGAAAAAAAACAAACATGCGAAGTAAGAAGGAAACATGCATGCAAGCAAACAAACCAAAAGAAAACACTACTCCTACTCCGAAGCTAATGGTGCATGGGTCTACTCATGTGAAGTGATACTTCTAATGCAACTGCTGGCGCATTGGTCAACCCATGTTGATGAAGGCATTGTTCGTGAACAACACAGCTGTGCAAACCAACAAACATGAAAGATATAACAATGAATACAAACACACTTCAAGTTTAAATGTGTCCACAGAACATACATGAGTGCAAGTGTATGACATGCAATCTGTGGACTTACCATGGTGCTGTGTGACATTATGTGTAGCTGTTAAGCATGCACATACTCTTGAATGTGACATGCAAGCAAATGAAAGAAACAAAGACAACTTGTGTCGTGCATGTGTGCTTGCTATGTAAGATTCTTCCAATTGAGCGATGGGATAATGTAGTTCGAGTGGAGGGAGAATAATCTATGTGTGAGATTGATCTTCAATACATACAGATGAGTGATGAGGAGCCTTGGGTGTTTCAAGAATTTCCTGATTGGATGTGAAAGAAACCTTAGGATAATGAGGGCCTAACATAACCATCAGCTTGGGCTGAAGTGCCTCGACAATCTGTGGGGTTTCAACTTCGTTGACAGATAGATCATCATAAACAAGTGGATTGGAAAAATCAACTGCGATAGAACCAACGTCGTGATCGAATACGGGGGTAAATAGATCACGACAACTACGATTAGAAAAATAAATAATTTCTTTGGCATCCTCATGATCTGATGAATCAAACAGAGGGGTATATGAGAAGCGAAAAAACTTACCCTTTGTGTTTCCAGAAAAAGTAGATGAAAAATCAAGTGGATTTTCAACGAATGGTTTGTCCTCTCCGTTTTCAGATGATGGATTGACATCTGGTGTGTTCTGTGAATGATAAAAAATGGGTGCATCCGTAGATGAAGACACACATGCGAAATCAAGAATGAAAAAATCACCAAAGATATCAGGAAAGAACAGAGGAGGCTTAGACAGAAGGGAGTCATCCTTTGTCGAAGGTTGATGCTCAAGCTCCCAGTCATACTCTTCATGAACGATAGCACAGGTTGGTTGTGCAACGTCAACTTCGTCAATGGCTTGATCCTTGTTCACTACAAGTGTAGAGTTAAGAATGGAAGAACACAAGACAGTGAAATCTAGATGATCAACATAACACGAAGATCGAGGTTGGGGTAAAACAGACATGTGACAAACCATGGGCTTCACAACCAAATTTGTGCGAAAAATGAGAGAAGTGATGTTGGGAGGATGTGACAATTGAACGGATGTGTGTGCCTATTATCCCACATCACTTTGAAGTGGTGGAGCTGTTTGATGAGGGGACAACAGATAGTCACTTGTGACACCGATCGTGCCCGTCTGTGATTGCGTAGCTCCATTACCGAAGTATGCTTAGCAGGGCTTGGGCTTGAAATTTATTTTAGGATTAACAGATATGGTAAGATAGTACTCAAATCTATCCATGAGATACTAGAATTTCATCTGACTTTTTGGATCTTGAAACTGCAACACATGGAAGAGGTCACAAAATTCCACAGGCGATTCATGTGGGGCCTTCTGTTGTTGTAACAGTTTTTTGTCAAGAGGTTCTGGATCAAAATGATGGAAAGTAGATTCAATGAGATCACAAAACTGCTCAAGTGAGTGCACACTGCTGAGAGGGAGACTCCAGCACCACTGTTGTGGGGATTTGTGAAGTGTGTATGCAAGAATACCTAGTCTTAAGGATCATAAAATCTTGTCTTGTACATTGTAGTCTTTGTAAAATGAGGTATCACCCCTTGAAGTCATTTGTAATTATTGGTTTCTAGTCCATTTTAAGATGCAAGGTCCATAACAACTAAAAATATAAATGCATTAAAAGAACTAAAATTTTTCACCTTACATGCCATTCCAAACCCAATCACACTCTATCTTAATTTCTAATCCATTGAATTTCAAAGTTAATCCCCTTAGCATGATATTTTTTCATTGCATCCCATTAAATAAAACCCTAGTTCTAGAACTTGTGTGATGTCTAGAAGCCAGTGAAACAAATACTATATCAATTGGATTCCCAATTTCCATGCTATTGTAGGTTGAAAATAAAATCCAAAAGGAATTCATGGAAACCTGTAAAAATGGGCATAAGGGAATAAAACCCAAAAAATATTAGTATAACTACACTTCATCAACTCTCACACATGTAGTTTGGAATTTTGGATCTATTGACGATGTGATCAACACCCTCCAAAATTTTGCTTACACTTGAATTTTGGGGCCTACTGAGAATCTTACCATCTATTGTTCCATAATCCCTTCATGGTTGATTGATGTTTTACAATATGCTTACATCTTCTTCTCAAGTTATACTTATCAAATTCACTTCTTCACACATGCACAATCCTGGTTGAACTCATGAGTGCACTTTCTTTATGCAAGATTAAACAAGCATAGCATCATCCATTAAGATCGTGCCTATGCGATATTCAACTCACGTTGAAAGTCACGACGCACTTTCGTTGACAGTCTCCCTCACTTTGGTTGCGTTTGTACTTCTATTTTTGTGAGTTTTCTCAATTTTCATCTTTTACACAATTTTGCTTTCACATGTGTCTATTCCACATTCGTGGTTGTCGTTCTGACTTGCTTTCACTTTAATAAGTGTATTTTTCATGTTATCTTTTCTTTGGAATGTGTCATTTTTAAGGTTGTTTGCATTTGCAAGTGCCATTTCATGTTTTCTTATGATCGAAAGTGTCACATTTAAGTGAGTTCACTAAACTAATGTATGTATCACATTTTTTCATATTATTAAAATTAGTTCTAGCACACTGTTATGCAACCAACTCATAGAAAAGATAGATCAACGACTTAAATATTATCCTCTTCAAGAGGGAAACCTCATTTACATTACATAAATGAATAATTCTTGGATCATACAAATGATAAGACCTCCTTGGTATTACGAGTCTAAGGGGTCACAATATAATCATATCCTACATAACAATAATAATGTATGGGCACAATAATAACAATATTGGGCTTCTATGGGGCACAACAATAACAATAGGGGGATACACTAATAATAGAAATAAGAGGAATACACTAGCATTATAGGGACCTAACATGACCCTCTCCTTCAAAAAATTGTTTTCCTCAACTCTTGAGTAGTTCTAAATGCTTCTATATAAAATTCTCATCCTCCCATGTGGAATCTTTAGTGGGTAAGTTCTTCCACTTAATGAGATACTCTAAAATAATCGATTCCATAGCTATTAGGTTATTGTTTTCATGACTGCTTCAGGCTCAAATATGATTTTTCCTTCCTTTTCAAGTTCTGGAAACACTGTTTGAACTGGGAGCTTGTCACCAATAACCTTCTTTAAGCACGAAACATGGAAAAATATGTACTTGGGAAGATGTAGGAAACTCCAATTTGTATGCCATAGTACCAATATATTGCAACACCTTGTAAGGACAATAGTACTTTGGTGATAATTTATTTTCCTTCTTAGCTTACTTGAGGGATATCTGTTTGTATTGTTGTAATTGTAAAAATACCTAGTCACCTACATCAATTCTTTTTTCACTGCGATGTTGATATGCATGTTGTTTCATTCGATTATGTGCCATAGTGAGGTTATCCTTTAAGAGTTGGAGAACTTGTTGTTGATGCTCGATGTGATATTCCACTACTTGAACCTTAGAATTTTCTCTTAAAGATGATGTGATGGATGGTGGATGATATCCATAAAGTGCCATAAATGGGGCCATTTTTACTACAATATGGAAGGAAGTGTTATACCACCGTTCAACTAGAGGTAAACACTTGATCCATTGTATTTGTTTATCAAATAAAAAGCAATGAATATATCCTTCCAAACATTTTTTCACTATCTTAGTTTTCCAGTTAGATTGAGGATGATAAGATGAGATATGAGCTAATTTAGTACCAAGACAAGGAAATATTTCCATCCAAAAATTCCAGTGAAAATGGGATCTATGTCACTTACAATGATCTTTGGGTTTCCACGTAGGTTTTGAATTGTTTCCATAAGTTCAAAAGCAACTATACTGGCTCTAAAAGGATGAGATAATGCAAAAAAGTGTGCATACTTGGTAAGTCTATCAACTACCACCATGATGACACTCTTTCCTTTAGACTTGGGTAAAACTGTGATTAAATACATTGAGACCTCCTCCCAACATTGTTGTAGTGTTTTCTTCTCAATGATGTATGAAAAGAACCCACTTAAGATTGTGGATGACAAACAATCTCAACAATAGAAATGCCTGCTAAACATTGTAGATCTGCAACTATTGATAGAAACAAAACCTACCAAAATTCTGATCTATGCTGCAATCATAGTTAAATAGTGAAAGAAAGAGTAATAATCCCAAAACATCCAATGGAAACCAGATATGCAAAGAATAATTTAATAATAACACTTGTGAAGAGAACAGATAAATGTTACTAGTCCCCCTCTATGGGATGGGTTCTTGGCTATCCTCAAACGTCTTCAGCTTCTGTAGAGTCTCTCTCCTCTATAATGCATAAACCCAACAAAAATATGGTGTGTGACAATGAAAATAATTAGAGTTACAACAGTGAGTGCAACAATGAAAATAATCAAAAGTGAATAATGAATGGAAAACCCTCCTATTTATAACAAAATATTGAGTTATCCTCAAATAATGAGCAATAATAAAATATTATTGATCCCATTCTTGGAATTACCACTTGGAATATTTTATTATATTTGTTTAGGAGGGAAAAAGTATTTAAACTTTTATTTAGAAATAATAAATAAATAAATGATTTATTTATTATCTCAAGGAATTAGTTAAGGAATAATAAACAAATAATGATTTATTTAATTATTCCTAAGGGATTTAGTCAAATTTAACAAAGAACAATAATTAATTAATGATTAATTAATTATTCTTAGAGAAAAATAAGATAAATAATGATTTATCTGTTTATTTTTCATGACTGGGTCGAATTTAACAAGGAATAATAATAAAACAATGGTTTAATTAATTATTCCTAGGAGAAAATCAAATAAATAGTGATTTTTCTAATTATTCTTTATGTGTTTTACTATAAATTACTTAATAAAAGTGGTTTATTAGGTAATTTCTCATAATGAAAGAAATTTTACTATGGTAAAATTGGCTTTACATGGTGTACTTCGATCCATCTAGTAAATTTGGCTAGATGATCATTTTTTTGGTGATAACAGATTCCCCCCCAATGTATGAGTGTTAGGAGAAAAACTTATGACCGAAGTACTTTGTAAAGACACAATCACTTAGAAAACACAGGGAGTCAAGGAGAGAGAGAGACCATTGAAGATGAGTTTTAGAGAGGATAGGGACAGAAGGGGCGAGACTAATGCAAGTCTCCTTTTATGTTGTATTATCGGACCTCAATGAGGCGGGGGAGGCATACCCATACCCACAGAGATAGCTTAGTACAAAAATAATGGTTCGCCCAGAAATATGAAATTGAGCAATAAAGTACATGTTGAATGCTACATGACATACTAGCATAACATAGCTAGAAAATAATGTAATGTGTCCCATATACATAATGCACTTGGTAAACACATGAGCCAAGATTGAATACAATAATATCTGAGTACATGAGATACAAAGACCCTTCCCTCAAAAAAAGAGTGGGAGGGAGGGTAGAACAACTTGAGAAGCCCTGCTAAACAAGGAGGGGTTCTGCAAAAATGAATGGATCACCTGGAGGAGATGTGCATGCTATGAACACTTCGATCGGTAGGAACCAAAACCATCAACTATGTGTAACTATATCTAAGGTTGTAGCATAGTAGGTATGCATCAGGGCATGTGGGGGGCTACCTGAAGGGCCACCCCCTCATGAGGTCTGAAACATCTCACACACACCCGGGAATCACTGGTACAATATGCTGTATAAATGGACCATCAAGTGTATGGATCATGAACATGAAATGACCAAGTCAAAGGGAAATAATGAGATCCTTTGCTTGATCCAAGGTGTCGAACAAGAATGGAAGCTGGAACTGAGATACACCTCCCTCTAGGCCATTCTTTTGGGATAAATGATCTAACGTCGATAGAATAGGGCCCACGATAGATGAGGCAATGAGGGTCCTCAACTAAAGCAAGAGGGAAAATAGTAATGTGACTGATGAACTGACACCAGGGATAATGGGAAAAGAGGATTGAGGGAAAAAAAGATGATTACCCTTATCAGAGCATAAAGTGCATGTTTGACCTGGCAGCAACTGACTCAACTCTGGAGGGGATGGGGATAGTACGAATGGAGGCCAAAAATGGGAAACACAAGATGAATGATATGAAAATATGGATGGAATACTGTGACATGATATGATGGGACATGAAATAGACTCCAAGAATGCAAGGGTGACTCATCGCGGATGCTCTGAACAAGGGTGACTTGATGACACTGCCACACAGACTAGGCCCAGTGGGGACCATGAAAACATGAGTAAATGATGGTTACTCATGTCAAAAGTCGACATATGGTATGAAAAGTCTTAATAGGAGGAGGACCTCAAAGTACAAGTGTCGCTTTATGATGAAATTTGATTTTAAGAGGCGACGAAGTGACCCTTCTTGGAAAAATGGTTTCTAGGTGAAATGTCAAATCATCAAATGAAGTGGTGCAACCTACCTAAATGTATGACCGAAACAAATACAAAAAAATAAATGATTAATGTTATGGGTAAAATTTCTTAAGGAAGATTTCATTACAAGGATTGGGAAGGAGTTGGCCCTCGAAATCCTCTAGGAGAAACATCCCCTTACCTAAGTCCTTATGAATGATGTAAGGTCCTAGCCATAATGATTCGAACTTCCCATGCCCCAGGGTATCATGGGCCTGGTCATACACCAGAACAAGATCACCTTTGTGAAAGGCACGAGGGGTGACTTTTCGGTCATATTGAGCTTTGGTGCACTTTTTGGCCACTTCAATGGTTTGCAAAGCAACACGACGGTCTTCAGAGGCGTGTTCAAGCATGACAAGTATTTGTTATAATGGTTGGGTGTCGGGGAGAAGTTCGATAGCTAGGTGGAGGGAAGGGATCTCACACTCAATTGGTAAGACTGCCTCCTCACCAAATACAAGGTGGAAAAGAGTAAACCTAGTGGCGGTTTTAACAGAAGTTCTATAGGCCCAAAAATCCAGGAAGAGCATAAGGTGCCAGCTAGTCTTGTGCTTATTCACCGTCTGTTGAAGCATTGTCTTGAAAGTCTTGTTGACTTCTTCAACTTTTTTATTACCTTGGGGGTAATAAGATGATGAATATTGGTGCTATAAGCCCAACAGTGAGGATAGTTCATGTAGTTACAAGAGGTTACTAAACAAGAAAGAAAATGAAACTGAATACAACCACACAGGTAAAAACTCAAAATTTATGTGGTAAAACCCTGACAGGGTGTCAAGGAAACATCCACGAGGCAAGGGATTGGAATTTCTATTCAATAAATAAATGATTCTCCATTATAATATTTCGGGTTCATTAGTTTTATATGAGCCTCCTCAGTTACATAACTGTTGATTAGGTATAAAACTAAATTGTCAATAACTAATACAATTTTACCCAAATTTACATTAATTAGTTGTCAATTTCCAACAAACTCCATCTTAACAACAATTTTCCTAATCCCTTGCCCATGCCCATTCATCATCTCTTCTGCAAGCCAAGAGGAGCTAAACATCATCATAGCTTCTCTACTGTAACTGGCTTTGTGAATATGTCTCCACAATTCTCCCATGTATGGACCTTTTGAAGAGCTACTTTTTTGCCATCGATCACATGTTCCAGAAAATGATACCTTACATCAAAATGCTTGGTTCTGTTGTGATAAGTAGGATTTGTAGCCAAGTGAATAGCACTCTGACTGTCACAAAGTACATTCACTTTCTCCTGCATCCTTCCAATCTCATCAAGTAGACCCTTTAACCAGATTGCTTCTTTACTGACATCTGAAGCAACTATATATTCTGCTTCAGTAGTGGACAACACAACTGTTTCTCGAAGCTTTGACATCCAACTAATTGCTCCACCTGCAAGGGTAAAGACATAACCTGTAGTAGATCTTCTTTTGTCCAAATCACCTACATAATCAGCATCTACATATCTGCAGACTGATCCTTCACTACCATTAAAGATGATGCAATGGTCACTTGTGCCTCTTAGATATCGAAGCACCCATTTCACTGCTCGCCAATGTTCTTCACCTGGATTTGCCATGAACCTGCTGACAACTCCAACTGCATGTGAGATGTCAGGTCTTGTAGATACTATCGCATACATTAAGTTGCCTACAACATTTGCATATGGTACATGAGACATATATTGCTTTTCTTCATTAGTTCTAGGGCTCAAAACTGAAGAAATCTTAAAATGGGAAGCTAATGGAACATTAACAAGTTTCACATTGTTCATACCGAACTTTTCAAGTACTTTCTCCACATACTTCTGCTGTGATAACCAAAGCTTACCATTTTTCCTATCTCTATGTATCTCCACGCCTGAGATATGTTTTGCTGCTCCAAGATCTTTCATATCAAACATCCTAGAGAGCTGAGCCTTTAACCTATTGATCTCTTCCATGATTTTGCTTGCAATAAACATATTGTCAACATAGAAAGCTAAGATAATGAATATGCCATTGAAACTCTTGAAGTATACATAATGATCATACTCATTTCTAATAAATTTTTGGCTCACCATGAAGGAGTCAAACTTCTTGTACCATTGTCTGGGAGACTGCCTCATACCATACAATGATTTCCTGAGCTTGCAAACTAATCTTCTGCTGCAACGTTGTACAAAACCTTCTAGTTGTTCCATATATAACTCTTCATTCAAATCACCATGTAAAAAAATTGTTTTAACATCTAACTATTCTAACTCAAGGTTAAGTAATGAAGTTAGTGCCAACTCAGTACAAATAGAAACATGTTTTAAAACTGGTGAAAAAATCTCAGGAGAGTCGATACCTTCAACCTGGGAATACCATTTTGCTACCAGCCTCGCCTTATACCTTTCAATACTTCCATCAACTTTCTGTTTTAGATTGAAGACCCATTTGCATCCAACAACACTTCTCCCTTCAGGAAGTTCTACAAGATCCCAGGGATTGTTCTTGGCTAAGGAATCCATTTCTTCTTCCATAGCCATTTTCCATTGTTTGCTATCCATATCATCTACTGTTTCTTGATAATAAGAAGGTTCCCCATCTTTGGTAATCAAAGCAAAAGATGAGGCAAAATATTCATACCTTTTGGGAGTTTTTCTTTCCCTTGTAGACCTTCTTAGAGTGACTAGTTGCTAAACTAGTTCAAAAACTTCAACAGCTTCCTTTGTATCTTCAACACCTTTTTCTCCTGAAGCCTCTTCTTCCTTTTGACTGTCACCGAAAGGTCTATCCTCCAACTGAATTTGTTGATTTGGTGATACCTGTTCCTGTTCAATTCTTTCAACATTTGATTTTAAAAGAGAAGATTCATCAAATGTTACATCTCTACTAATGACTATCTTCTGCAATGTAGGATTCCACAACCTATATCCTTTCACCGCATAGTCATACCCAACAAAGACATAAAATTTCAATTTTGGATCTAATTTTGAACACTGATTTTTAGGAATAAGAGCATAAGCATCACAGCCAAATATCCTTAAATGTGAATAATCACAAGACTGACCTTACCAAACTTCTTCAAGAATTTTACATTTAATTGTTACTGAAGGCGATCTGTTAACTAAATAACAAGTAGTGGATACTGCTTCTACCCAGAACTCCTTTTGCGAGTTAGCATTGCTGATCATGCTTCTGGCTCTTTCCATAAGAGTTTGATTCATAATTTCAGCAACACCATTTTGCTGAGGAGTATAAACAACAATTTTGTGTCTAACAATTCCTTCATCCTTACAGTATTGTTCAAATTCTATTGAAGTAAATTCACCACCATTGTTAGTTCATAAACTTTTAATTGATTTTCCTGTTCTTTTCTATACCATTGCTTTAAATTTTTTAAAGATATTGAACACATCAGCTTTCTTTTTCAGGATAAAGACCCAAACTTTACAGGAGAAATCATCATTAAATATCAAAAAATATAGAGCGCCTCCATATAATACAATAGAAGATGGTCCCCACAGATCAGAATGAATATAGTGTAAAATATCTTTACTATTATGATTTCCAGTTTTAAATCTCTGCTTAGACTATTTTCCATACACACAATGTTTACAGAAATCCAACTTCAAAGATTTTAGATCAAGTGATTTACGTTTCATCAGTACTTGAATACCTTTCTCACTCATGTGACCCAATCACTGTTGCCATAGGCGAGTACCTTCTTCTTATTTTTCTGACACAATCGTTGCTTCACTTACTTGAGTACTTCCTTTGAGTCTGTAAAGATTTCTGACCTTTTCTACTTTCATAACAACTAGGGTGCCTTTAGAGACTTTCAGCACTCCATTCTGACCTGTAAACTTATAACCATTTGAATCCAACACTCCCAAAGAAATCAATTTTTTCTTCAATTCAAGTACATGTCTAACACTAGTTAATGTTCTAACTGTGTTATCATACATTTTAATCCTGATATTTCCCATCCCAATAGTCTGACATGATACATTATTACCCATAAACACAGAACTACCATTTACATATTCATATGAAGTAAACCAATTTATGTGTGGACACATGTGATGAGAAGCACCAGAGTCTAACATCCAACTTTCAAAACCCTGAGAGACATTACATACAGGTAAAGTTTCATCTATCATACATAATTATTCAATAGATAAAACTTCGTCTGTCATACCTAAATTAACCTGATTTGCTTCCTTCTTCGGGTTATCAAACTCTTTTCATTTCCAACAGTCTTTCTTAAGGTGTCCAATTTTGTTGCAGTGCCAAAAATTTTCCTTACACTTCTTTCCCTTTGATTTAGAGCTGGAAGACCCCCTTGTTTTTCCTCCCCTTTCCTTTGACCTTCCTCTAGCTATCATGGCTTTTGGTGCAGCTATTTCAGTACTGGATTTCCTTCGTACTTCTTCAGACAAGAGAGCTCCCACAACTAATTCAAATTTCAAAGAATCAGCGGTGCTCAAATTGATTAAAGTTATGAAGTGGTCCCATGACTCGGGTAGAGAACACAACAAGGTTATAGCTTTGTCTTCTTCCTGAATTTTAACTTCCATATCTGATAATTGGCATATAAGTGTATTAAAAACATTTAAATGCTTTGCAACTTTTGAACCCTCCTTCATTCGAAGACTGTACAATTGTCTTTTCAAATAAATTCTATTGGTTAACCACTTTGTCATATATAGTTTTTCTACTTTTTCCCATAAGCCTGAAGTTGTACTCTCTTCAACAATGTTGAAGAGAACCTCATCCGTGATCCAACAATGGATCCTGGATAAACCTCTAAGTCTAAAAGAATCCATGTAAGAGGTAGAAGGTGCCAAATGGCACAAATCCTTTGTAAATCAGAGGAAAATTAAAATCATAGCCTTCTCCTGGAAATAATCTCATTGCAGAGATCTCCTCATTGTGAATCCAATGCAACTTGAATGGGAAAAAACAGACTCCGGATGAAGGCGTTATTGTAAAATGGAAATTGCCCAATGTCCTTAGAAAAGGAGGAAATTTCATTAAATTTTGAACTATATTGAAAATTTTGATTATAGGCTCACCGCCCAATCCACAGCTGACAGATGGTAGGCCAGGATTGGGCCATGTGGCCCACTCTGATTGGTCTAAGAAGCATTGATATCACATCGGTGGATGGCTATATAAAGGAGGAACTACAGGTCTTAAGGCATCGCGACATGCGATTTCCAAAATATTGCATCGCTTAAAACCAAAGGGAAGGACTTACCCAGAGGCACGTTGACTTGCCGATGTGAAATCGCCGATATCGGTGGATTACAATTAGTGCTGGCATAGACCATTATATAAAGAGGCCTCAAACTTGTGCGATTTGTGATTGCGACTTTTTGCATCGCAGTATCGCATTGGCACAACACATGGAGCAGGGCCACATATATATATATATATATATATATATATATATATATATATATATATATATATATATATATATGTATATGGGCGATCCGATGGCTGGACCCAACGACGATATAAACTGGGTTTTATATATTTTAAAGTCCTTTAAAAAGGCATTTTTAATGCATTTTCGCATATTTCGCTATTAAACGAAAATGCAAAGGGGAAGTGATATGCAATGTAAACCAGACCCGAGAGGGTTTCGGAATGGAAATATATATAATTCGAAATCTGCTAAATGCCATTTTCCAATGTATTTACGCGTATTTCATTAAATAACGAAATGCAAAGGGACAGAGCCACTGTGATATGCGATAGCGATTATAGGTGGACCCGATGGGAGTTTGGGGCACGATTATGGATATTTGAAGTTCAGGAACTATGTTTTGCTGCAGACTTTCCCATGTTTTCACAGCGTTCTCTGTGTAAATAGAGAATGACTGTTACTAAGGATTCCAAGCGCCAATTGCCCCTTATGTTACAAAAATGGTGGCTAGCTCCCCTTTGGGCATTAAGAAATGATGGTATAACACTTGGAAGAGGGATTCGAAGCAAACAAAGGCTGGGGAGACCAAGAGACAAGAATTTGAAACCAACAGACAATGCAGTTTAGCTTTTAAGTCATGAATGTCAAAGACAGTGGGCTGCGGGGTTGTTGATGGGTACTATTGTTAATCCTTGAGGGGTTTGTTGTGGAAGTAGAAACCAAAGAGGAAGTTGAGGCAAAGAGGCAGCACAGAAGCCAGAGTGAATGTGTAGAAGCTGAGATAGAGCAGAAGTGAAAGAGCAGCCTACGGGGTCACTTGGAAATGAAGTGAAAATCCAAGGTGACTGTTTTTCTGATAGAGAGCCATAACAGCCAGAACTAAGAGTCAAAGAGCCAGAACTAAGAGCCAGAGAGCCAAGAGCCAGAGCTTCAAGAGCCAAGGGATAAAAAAGTGTCTGAACCCACTGTTTATGTGTAAAACAACAGGAGTTGAGTCAAAGACTTGTAAAAGACTTACATCATAATGCTAGAGAGCCTAGTTGAATTAACTAGAGCTCACAGAGACGTAGCCCAAGAGTTTTGAGTGAACTCCTCATTAAATTGTTGTCTTATGTGTATTGTTTTACTGCTACATTATTCATTGTTATATGCATTTATGTATATGTTCAAAGCACATATACATATTAGTTTCAACACATTAATTTATAGCACATAATCATTAAAGAAAATACAAGCATACACCTATATTTTCAAGGATTTCTTAATTCTGCATTGGTTAATCATTAAAGACTTGGGAAAATTCAAGCTTTGGAAGTGGGAGAGGTTCTTGTAAGCTAGACAAGAAGCCTAAGAGCCCCATTTTCAGATCAGGTGGTATCAGAGCCTAAGATTGATTAACCACACCTTTAAGAAGGTTGTATTAGAATGCTTGATTGACAAAGCAAAGACTACTTGTCTGAAAGGTGTTTGAACAACAAGAGGCTGATTGTATGCCTGTTTGTAGACTAACTATAGAGTTTGCAGAGGTGAAGGGAAAGCTATTGATAACTCAGTCCACGAAGGACAAGAAGGAGAAGGGCTAAAGGCATTCTTCTATCCCAAATTATCTCAAGGCCATCCAAAGCACAAGAGGTTTGTTGCAAGAGGTTGCTTAAATAGGCTCTTTATTTATCTTGTTGAAGTGTTTTTGTTCATTGGCATAATGACAACTTCTACAAGTGGGTCCTCAAATTCTGCTCGCTTCATAAGATTCCTTGATGAAGACATGAAGCAAGAATTTTCCACCATGATGGATATGGTGAGAGAAATGTATGAGGATGGAAGGAAGAGCAACATGCTTAGAAAGCAGCTGAATTCCTTGAAGGAAGAGAAGCAATTGCTTGCTGACAAATTGCAGGAAATGGAGAGGCAACTTCATATTGCAAATATGAACCTGAAGAGGATGAATGAGTTGGAAACATAGCTCTTTGTTGCCCAAGAACCCTTAGTCAGGTACTAGCTTGAAGAAGAGGTAAGCCATTCCAATTTGTCTTCAAATTCCTCTGAGAATGCTTGTATTGGTTCTTTCGAGAAACATACTAAAGGCATAGATTCCAAGCTAATGTCCAAGATGGGCTATGAAGGAAAGGGATTGGGAAAGCATGCACAAGGTATTGTTGAACCAATAATGGTTGAGGAAAGGCCTAAATATTTGGGTCTTGGCTGTGGACAATCTTATGGAGAGAATTCCAAAGCTGCCATGAAATCCATTAAAACAATCCCAAGAAGCAGTTTCATTTCATGTCCTCTACCTCAAAATTGTCAAGGTTGTATTCAAGAGGAATGCAATAGCTTGAAACATCAATTGTAGGATGCAGGTGTTCAAAAGCACAAACTTAAACCATAGAGTTGGGGAGACTCTAACAACCTTGAAGAGTTTGATGGTGTTCCAAAGGGAGCCACTTCTTCATTTGCTTCACCCCCTCATGGAGGCAATAAAGGTGAAAGAGGAAGGTATAAATCTGGTTCGAAACACATTCCTTTTGATTTTGTAAAGCACGATGAATTTCCACATATGTATGGGAAAAGAGTTGCATGTTCCTTTTGTGGTTTGGATAACCATGATGTTTCTAGATGTTGGAAGAAAATGGCCGCATACAAGAAGCAAAAGAAGGAAAAGAAGCAACAAGCCAAAGGTCCATTGGACAAGGTAAATCATGCTATCAAGAGGATGCACATGCAGTGCACTTACTGCCATAAGCAAGGACATCTTCCTGCAAAGTGTTGGACACTGAATCCAACAATGCTTCCACCAAAGCTGAAGAAAGTGGAAAGAGAAGATGGCAGAAATGGAAGTGAAGATTCCACGAATGATGTGTCTCAAAATGATTTGCATGATGATGCTGATGTGCAGACAAAGGTAGTACCTTTAAAAGGGATTGGTAAGGAATGGTTAGAGTACTTATCTGATTAATATTGCATTTCTATTGATGCATCTATATTATATTTCATTTCATCTTCGAAAGTACAGTGTGCTTAAGTGAAAGTTGAGGGATGAAATGCATGAACATGAAGATGTCAATGATTTCCTTGTTTTTGAACATGTATGTGTAATTAACTTGCAGGTTTGATTTCTTTGACATGCATGTGATGCCATGTTGACTTGAAAGAAGTTAACTTGGTCTCCAAAAATGGAGACAATGATGAAAGTTTCATCTTTTGGAAAAAGAGTCCTAATGGTCTTTTTCTATATGCTTGACTTGAAGGGTCATTTGTTTAAAGGCATGTTTTTTGGGCTTGTTATCTAGTCCATTATTTGCATGTAGATATAGGAAATGGAGGTGTTCACAAGTTATGAAAATCTATTTATTTTGTTGAAGCAGGAGTTTAGTCCATCCAGTTGTTGTCTGTATGCCTGTTGTTGTTAACAGTTGTTGTTGGCAGCTTGTCAAACAGGTACAAATGAAAGTTTTGTGGAGCAAATGTACTTCACATTTGTTGAGCCACCTTGGATCAATGATCAAGGAAAAGAATCTCAAACTACCTTCTATGACCATTTCAGTAGAAGTTCTACAGAAAGGCAAGGAGGAAGACAGTTCTTCTTAGGAAGACCAACCCATCTAGAGAAGGGAAGTGGTCAGAAACTTTGGTACAAAGGCACTATGCAAAGGCAAGTGTAAGGGAGGCTGAAAAAAGAGGGTGAGTCACTCTCATTTACTATTTAGATTAGTATATCAGTCTTTTGGAGACCAAAAGTTCTTTTAGTGGGAAGACGTGATCCAAAAATGGATCCTGGATAAACCTCTAAGTCCAAAAGACTCCATGTAAGAGGTAGAAGGTGTCAAATGGCACAAATCCTTTGTAAATCAGAGGAAAATGAAAATCATAGTCTACTCCTAGAAATAGTCTCATTGCAAAGATCTCCTCATTTTGAATCCAATGCAACTTTAATGGGAAAAAACGGACTCTGGATGGAGGAGTTATTGTAAAATGAAAATTGCCCAATGTCCTTAGAAAAGGAGGCAATTTCATTAAATTTTGAACTATATTGAAAATTTTGATTATAGGCTCATGAGCCAATCCATAGCTGACACACGGCAGGTTGAGATTGGGCCACGTGGCCCACTCCGATTGGTCGAAGAAGCATTGATATCACATCGGCGGATGGCTATATAAAGGAGGAACCACAGGTCTTAAGGCATCACAACATGCGATTGTCCAAATATCGCATCGCTTAAAACTAAAGGGAAGGACATACCCATAGGCACAGTGACTTGGTGATGTGCAATCAACGATATCGGCAGATCACAATTAGTTCTGGCATAGACCATTATATAAAGAGGCCTCAAACTTGTGCGATCTGTGATTGCGACTTTTCGCATCGTAGTATCGCATCGGCACAACACATGGAGCGGGGCCACACACACACACACACACACACATATATATACGGGCAATCAGATGGCCAGACTCGATGACGATATAAACTGGGTTTTATATATTTTAAAGTCTGCTGAAATGGCATTTTTAATGCATTTTCACATATTTCACTATTAAACGAAAATGAAAAGGGGAAGTGATATGTGATGTAAACCGGACCCGAGAGGGTTCCAAAATGGAAATATATATAATTCTAAATCCGTTAAATTCCATTTTCCAATGAATTTATGTGTATTTTGTTAAATAATGAAATGCAAAGGGACAAAGCCACTGTGATATGTGATAGCGACTATAGGCAGACCCGACAGGAGTTTGGGGCGCAATTATGGATTTTTGAAGTTCGGGAACTATGTTTTGCTACGGAATTTCCTGTGTTTTCACAGCGTAAGGATTCCAAGTGCCAATTGACCATTACGTTACGAAAATGGTGGCCAGCTCCCCTTTAGGCATTAAGTAATGATGGTATAATGCTTGGAAGAGGGATTTGAAGCGGACAGAGGCTGGGGAGACCAAGAGACGAGAATCTAAAACCAACAGACAACGTGATTTGGCTTTTAAGCCGTGAATGTCAAAGATAGTGGGCTGCAGGGTTGTTGATGGGTGCTGTTGTTAATCCTTGAGGGGTTTTTTGTGGAAGCATAAACCAAAGAGGAAGCTGAGGCAAAGAGGCAGCATAGAAGCCAAAGTGAATGTGCAAAAGCTGAGACAGAGCAGAAGCAAAAGAGCAGCCTACGGGGTCACTTGGAAACCAAGTGAAAAGCGAGGGGGACTGTTTTTCTGATAAAGAGCCAAAGAAGCCAGAACCAAGAGCCAAAGAGACAGAGTCAGAGCAGAGAGCCAGAACCAACAGCTAGAGAGCCAAGAGCCAAAGCTTTAAGAGCCAAGGGATAAAAAGGTGTCTGAACCCACTGTTTATGTGTAAAGCAATAGGAGTTGAGTCAAAGACTTGTAAAAGACTTATATCATAATCCCAAAGTGTCTAGTTGAATTAACTAGAGCTCACAGAGACATAGTCCAAGAGTTTTGGGTGAAATCCTCATTAAATTGTTGTCTTATGTGCATTGTTTTACTGCTGCATTATTCACTATTATATGCATTTATGTATATGTTCAAAGCACATATACATATCAGTTTCAAGCTTTGGAAGTGGGAGAGGTTCTTGTAAGCTAGACAAGAATCCTAAGAGCCCCATTTTCAGATCAATTTGCTAGGCATAACCTGATGGTACTAAGAGCTCAAGCAGCCAAGTCCCCCCAGTTCAAATCTTTCATGCTAGCAGGTTTCTTATTTGCCCTGTCTAATGCTTTGTGAAACCCTTATTGCACTTGCATATCCCTAACTTTGAGTTTCCAAAGAGCAAAGTTGTTCTTGTCGATGAATTTCTCCACCTCGAAATTTGCATTCGTCATCTTGGCCATTTCTTTCTTGCTAGGGTTTCGGTCTTTCAACTAGGGTTTCCGTAAAAAAAAAAAATATTTTGATTGTCTTCTTCCAACAAAGGGTTTTCCAATTTTTTTTAATTTTTTCTACTTCAATTTTCTAGAAAAAATTCACAAATTCCCAACAAAAAATTCAGAACTTTACTTTCCCAATTTTTTTTTCAAACTGACTTAGAAAACCTACAACATCTTTCTCAAAATTCCTTTTGTTTAATTTTAGTTTCTTGAAAGAAAAATCTTTGTTCTTCTATTTAAAGAAACCCTTTAACAAACCCTGAATTTATTCAACAAATTTTGAAAAAAAAAATACCCAGACTTCCAAGATGATCAGGTAGAGGATCCTCTTGACGGGTAGTTTTCACGCAGCTTTCACTAGTGTCTTCCTTCTTACAAACTAGTTTACACGCAGACTCCAGTTCTGGATAGGGCCAGCAACGTGGTCAACGTAGAGAGAAACTCTGGCTTCCTCGACGGATGGCAACAGGTAGCAAATGGGCCTCCTTGCCAGTCCACATAGAAAACGGGCCTCCTCGCTAGTCCACGCAGAGACACGAGCTCTGGCTTCCTTGACTAGCATGCAAAGGCACTTTGGCTTCCTCAAACAGCACGTACAGGTCTTCAACGCACAATAGTGCCCTCTTTGACGGCTCTGGAAGCACACAGAGGTATTCGATGGGTGGCAAGCTCTTCAAGCTCTGGTCCACACACACGCAAAGAGCAGAGAGCATTGGCTGGCCTCTTCGTAACACATAGCAGGTCCACGACAGTTTTAGATAGCCTCTTCATAACACGCAGCAGGTCCATGATGCAGTGTTGCCTTCCTCGATGGAGTGTTGCCTTCCTGCTCTCCTCGACGCAAACCAGCAATTCTTTCACCAACGTTCGCCTCCAACTTAACTAAACTGCTCTTATACCATTTGTAATTACAAGATGTTACTAAACATGAAAGAAAATGAAACTGAATACAACCACAAAGGTAAAAACTCAAGATTTACATGGTAAAACCCTAACAGGGTGTTAAGGAAACATCCATGGGGCAAGGGATTGGAATTTCTATTCAATCAATAAATGATTCTCCATTACAATAGTTCCGGCATTCATCAGTTTTATATGAGCCTCCTCAGTTACATAACTGTTGTTTCAGTATAAAACTAACTTGTCAATAACCAATACAATTTTACCCAGATTTACATTAATTAGTTGTCAATTTCCAATAGTTCACGCCATACCTCATCTTCAAAATGGAATCCATGGTCAGAGACCAATTTTTTTGGAACCCCAAATCGAGCAATAACATGGTTAAAAAAGAAAAGGGCCACAATAGCTACTGTGTTATTGAATGTTGGCATGGCCTTAGCCCATTTGGTAAACTAATCAACCGCCATGATAATATACTTATGGTTATTAATAGATGGTGGTCAACACTCCATAAAGTCAATGGCCCATTTACAGAAAGGACCAGTAGCGATGACGGGATGGAGGGGAGTCATTGGGGCTCTTGCCTTTGGGGAAAAATGTTGGCAATTGGGGTAGTGTTTGACTGCCTCAATGCAATCACTAAAGAGAGAAGGCAAAAATTAACTAGCACACATGACTTTCTGGGAAGTGGCCATACTGGAGAGGTGACCACCAGAAGCGCCACTATGACAGACATTTACCGCTTTCTCTGCTTCAGGATGGGTGAGACAATGACGGAGGATAGAATCCACACTACGATGATAGAGGTTGTCACTGATGAGGAGGTAGTGAGGGGCCTAGTATCGAATCCGTCATTGATCATCATGGGAAAGATGTGGAGTGAACATTTGGGTTCGTAAATATGTGATAATAACTCCGTACCAAGGATCATCTGAAGTGATGACAAACAAGTGTTCATCCGGGAGCTCGTTGTTAATCGACAAATCATGTGCACCAGTGGCTAATTCAGAAGGGCCAAACCTTTCTTAGTCATAGGCATAACAAACTCGAGATCAAATTCTTGGAGGATTATGATCCAACGTGCATACTTCCCATTGATGATCCACTGACTCAATAGGAAGGTCATGGGGTTGGAGTTTGTTACTAGCCTAGTGGTACGTGTGAGGATATAGTGATAGAGCTTTTGGAGTAAAACACGACAACCAATGCCAACTTCTCTTCATGGGAGTAGTTCACAGGGGCCTACTAAGTTCTTGCTGACATAATAGATAAATTCCTCATTTCGATCTTCATCTTCTTGAATAAGAACCCCGACGATTGAATGGGTAGAAGCCGAGATGTATAAGATGAAGTCCTTCATGAAGACGGGGGGACTAATCAAGGGTGAAGAGGTGAGAACATGTTTCAGGGCATCAAAATACTGTTGAGTATGGTCATCCCAAAAAAATGGAATGGTGGAGCGAAGGGGTTTGAGAAACCCATGCGCGGTGGTTGCATAGTCAGGTACGAACCTGTGAAGGAAGTTGGATTTGCCTTGAAGTCTTTGTAATTGGAGCAAGGTATGGGGAGGTGGAAGTTCTAGAATGGCTTGAACTATCAAGGGGTCAAGGTGATACTGTCTTTCGACACAGTGATGCCTAGCAAATGATTGCAGGAACATAAAAGACACATTTCAACGGATTAAGATGAATGTTATACTTGCGACATTAGAGAAAAATGCTATGAAAATTGTGAATATGTTGCGCCCGAGACTTCAAACAAGCAGTGAGATCGTCGAGGTAAGCAAGGATAAAGTGTGCTAACTCATGAAATCACTATTACATGGCCCACTCAAATGTGGCTCCACCATTTTTTAAACTGAATGGCATGACCTAATATGCAAAGGTTCCCCACGGACTATTGAATGTTGTATTTAACTTATCAGCACAACAGATATTGATCTAGTTGTATCCGGAGAATCCATCCATAAATGATAGAACCTCATGCCCCACACACTCATCAATGATTTGGTCAATAAAGGGTGTGGGAAAGTTGTCTTTGGGACAATATTTGTTCAGGTCGCGAAAATCCGTGCAAACATGAATGGTGCCTTGTTTCTTGAGAACAGGAGCCGAGTTAGATACCCATGCAGTATACTCAATGGGATAGATGAAATCAGTTTGCTTGAGCTTATAGATTTCATCTTTCATGGCCTCACGTTGAGAAGGGTGGATGGGTCTCAACTTTTGTCAGATAGGAGTGGCATCGGGCCATGTGTCGATGTGGTGTTCAATGATGGCGGGATCAAGTCTGGACATCTCAGAATAGGACCAGGTGAAAACATCACAAAATTATTTGAAGAGCTTGATGTAAGCATCAATTTCTTCTAGGGTGCATTGTTCCCCCAAGGCAATGTTTTCTTCGACCCCCGGGTGATCTAAAATGTTGATTTTGATAGTATGTGAGATGTTGGCCATATTCCCTTCTTCGAAAGCATCCAGGGCATGAATGGGATTTTGAAACTAATCGACTTCACCATGGATGAAGTCTTTTGATTCCACAACATACTGGTCATGGAACTGCTGTGGGAAGAAGTATGCATGGTGGTGCATATCATCCCAAGGGTAGTCAGGGGTAGACATGGCTTCCATGATGTCCTCATCGAAATGGATGATGAGTGGACTGGAGGAAGACTGGATATGTCATGCGATGATGTTACCTGGTGCATCAACCTGAGAAAGAAGGTTCACATATGCATCGTCTTGAATGGTAGATGAAGGGCTAGTAAATGGAGGATCTACTGATGTTGAGACCTAGGATTCTATCGAAAGAGGTGTTGGCATTATGGCACAGGATTGGAGCTATGGCACAGGTGTTGTCCTTGATGGCAACTCTCTTTGGTAATAGATCTCAATTCAGGCTTTCAGAATGAAGGAAAAGACATATACGCAGGTTCATCTAGACGAAGATGCGTATACACACGGGTTAGATGTTTCAAAGGTGCGTATGCGTATACACGCACTTTCATGCAAGGAAAAGTGTGTATATGTTGGAGAACTTACCTTTGGTCCGTGGTAGTTAGTCCTTGGTATTTGAACCTATGGTTTTGGACCATGGTACCTCGTCAGAAGTGTTGATCCCAGGTATTGGGTCCGTGGTATTGGTTTATTATGGTTTTGGACCTTGGTATTGTGGAAGGCCTAAAACTATAAAAGAGGAAGGAGATCATGTGGCAAAAGATCATCTGAATTATTGTTGAATATCTAATAAAGTGCTAGATCTGGAATACTGGTAATTGGGTTATGGTGCAGATCTGGATCTGAATGAAGGAGGAACCTTAGCGCAAAGAGAAGGATAAGTTCTATTGATGGGTCATAATCTCTTGGCTTGAATGATAATATCTTTGCATGATTTTGATCTGTTATATATGGCGCATGCGTGATCTATAAATCTGATAATCTGGGTTAATCAGTGCCTGAATCTTTGGAAGAGTGAATTATCTTTTGTAGATCTGTACGTAGGTTCAGTTCAGCTAAGGCACGTATATACGCAGGTTCAGTGAAGGAAAACAGCGTATATGCAGGTTGTTCCATACTCAGAAGCGTATGCACGCAGGTTTCAGGCTATTAAAGTAGCGTATATATTTTGAGTTGTGATCTTGCTACTTCTGTTTATTGCTGAAGTGTTCTAGGTTCAGATTTGGTGTGTGGTTACTGTTACTGTGATCTGGGTACAGTTGTCAGAGAAGTGTTTATTTTGATTCAGTTTTTGATTGGTGAGAAGGTGATTGGTTAATGCAAAAATTCTTGATGTTTGATTGATGTTATTTGTGGATCCAGTCTAAAAATTTATGAAACGAGGTCCCTGAAAGAAAGAGAAGGTTGTAGCCTTCTATAGGCCAGCACCTACGTACTAGTATCTTGGCTAGTGCAAGAGCTAAGGGGGTTGTAGCTCCCTTCCAAGAGAAGCTGGTAAACGAGAGAGAGTTGTAGCTCTCTACAGGTTGCAGCTTGCATACTGGTAAAGGACTGCACCAGTACAACTGTAAAAAGAAGTTTCTAATTAAAGAGAAGATAGAGACGAATTGCAGTAGGTGGTTTTCACCCACATTGGGTTTCCACCTTATATCTTGTGTTCTTGTGTATGATTGTCTTTTGCTCTATTTTTACTGTTCCTGGTTATTGGTTAATTGATTCTGATACACAGATTAACAATCAACATCTGACAGATAAAGTAAATTATAAGTTTACATTGTATACGCAATTTTATTTCGACATAGTTGTGTATATACGCGGGTTTAATTAGTTGAAGTAGCGTATATCATGTGAATTTGAAAAAGGGAATATTTGACTTGATAATACTGATTCAACCCCCCTCTCAGTATTATTTCCAACAAGAGGTTCGACAGAAGTGCACACGGAAACCTTGAGAGGTTAACCTACAAGGAACTCAAGGGTGACACCTGTAACATGCAAACACTCATAGAATTAGTCTTTGAGATGGGAGGGGGAGGACCAAGAAAAGAACCCAACAATGAGAACTCTTTATAGACTCTGGGTGAGATACTGGTACAAGGAGTTGAAGACTAGTTTTTAGACATCAACAAGATGATGGACTCGGGGGAGGTCATGGATGTTGGCTTGTAGTAAGTCAACTGATTAATGGTAATGATCTTCTCTTCATGGGGGAATAACATCTTGCAAAACACTGCAAACACGACAGCTGTCATGGTATATGTGTAACTACAACCTAAGAGGATGTTGTAATCTAAAGGGGCATCAATGACTTTGATATCGATATGGACAATCTTGCTCACAAGGGTCACTAGACAGTTGCGGTACATATTGAGGGGATGGGAGGAGTTTCCATCCCACGCACACAGGGTGATGGTGGAGGGGGACAACTCAGGTGACTTGCATTGTTTCGAAACAACAACAGACAACACACAGGTGGATGCACCTTTGTCAATAATGCATTTGGAGATGACGGCATTATGAACTCCAACTAGTATCTAGAAAGCAACAGATGAAGGTAATGGGGGGCACTATGATGTATCAATCGGGAAGACAATCAAATGATCTTCGGAAGGATCCACTACACCCAAGGCAGTTAGTAGAGCCTTCTTTTCGGAAGGGCATGACTGGAGTACTTCTAGTGTCGACATGGAGGCAAGTGATTGCGCCAAGTCATCTATTATATTATATGGGCAGCTCTATTAGAAGCCAAATTACGATGTAATGGTCCTTTTGGGATCTTGGGAATGGCCTCAACTTTGGGTTGAGAGATTTTTAAAGGACCATTTGGTGTCATAAGAGGCTCAGTGGACACTTTGGTTTTAGACTCGGTAGCTAACGAAGTGGAGGGCTTGTCATATTGACACGACCGAGTTTGTAGGTTGATATTGGAGGGGTTAACCTCATCAGAGTTCATCACTAGGATCTGGTAATCATCGGGACCAGAAGGTTGGGGGAGGTGGGTTGCTTGACCTGGCTGGGGTTGAGTAGCAACAAATCCTTGCTGAGGGAAAGGATTTGTGAGCATGGCCAGTTGAGGTGGCGCAGGATTCTGAGGCAATTGTTGACCTCGAGAAGCTGCTTGAGCTTCCCACATTTGGTGCATATGGGGTAAAATAGGACACTCATGTGTATAGTGGCCATGTACACCACAACATGCACAAAGTTTATTCATGTGAATAACCTTGTTCTGCTTGGGTTGGATACCCTATTGTTGGTTGTTGGTGTTAGGCTGGTTCACTAGGTTGGTTACCTTGGCTACCTTGGTTGCCCTTGTTACCTTTCCCCTTATTCTTTTTCTTCAAATTTTTGGGATTGGTATCACTATGCTGCATAAAAACTTGTCCTTGAGGGGTAAGTGGTTGCTAGGGTTGATGATGCATGGGAGGTTGTGACGCTAATGCTTTAGGGGCTAGAGTACCAGGTTATGCATAAGAAGGAGAAACAATTTGGTAGACGGATTGGGGCCTTGGAAACATGTTGCTAGCAGGAGGGGCATAAATGTTGGAGGAACTGGTGCCTCCCTGTAGATAACCATAACTCTGTTGAGGATATTGTGAAGAGTGTGAAAGGGATCCAACAATACCATCGATGTCGTGAGATGCCCTTGGTGCATTGGTACTTCTAGGATGACGAGTTCTGGAATGACGGTATAAACGCAAGCTGATTGAGCATAAATTAGATCATATCTCAAAGTAGTCTAGAGAGCTTCTTCATCGGTCTGAGGAAAATGGGACATGACATCTTTCCCGATGGGGGATAAAAGGATCTTGAGAAACCAATCTAGATAAACATGGTCTTCGAAAGGTGGGGCACGAAATGTTCTCCTCCTTCGACTCCACTCTTGAACATGGTTAGAAAGGAAAGTGGTAGAGGTCTAACAGAATGTGGTCAATAACTCATTACCAGTGTCATACCAGAGAGGTAACTAGAAATAGGATAAGAACGCTTTAGCAAGTGTTGCGAAAACGTAATGAGAGGTGGAGGGATGGTCTACATACCATTTTGTAGCATCTCGAGTGAGCATGTGTTAGAAGAGCCGAAGACGAATGGAGTCGTCAGTTATGGAGTTGGACGAACACCACATGTGGAAGGATCATACATGGTTGGTAGGATCCTCTCTAGCAATACCTTCAAACTTTGGGATGTTTGAGGGAAGCATGGTCGACATAGAGGTCCAACCAGCATCATGGTGTATGGGGTCATTTATCAACTGGCTAAGATTTGGTAGACTTAACCCAGCCATAAAGGGGAGCATGGGGCCTGTCTGAACAGTTCTTGAGATAGTTCCACCTGATGTGACCACCAATATATTACCAGAGGCACCACCAGCTTTGGTTCCTGCACCAGCTATGGGCTCAGACATGGTGATGATATGCAGTGAAGGAGGTTTAGAATCAGATGAGGAATTAGAAGGACTAGGAGAAGAGTTGTGATGGGGACTCAAAGGGCTATGAACTTGAACTCGACGGGGAGGAGTAATACGCCCAAGCGAAAACTGGGGGTGAAGGCCTAATAGTCTCCGCGACTCATGCCTTGGTGGTGAAATGATGGAAGGATACATGGAACACAGAAATATTGAAGGGACATCAATAATATATCTTCTGTCTCTGATGTGATGAGATAAATTTATTATGTTAAGTCTTGGCTTGGTAGTGTAAACCAAGCACCCTTTGCTTAAGGTGTGTTTTTGTGCGCAAGTGTATTAATTGATTAAGCCTAGATCGTGTTTGTAAAATATAAAAAAGCTTACTACAAATAAACTGAAATAAATAACAAAAAATAAATAGCAAAACAATTAACTAAACCCCACCCAAATTGGGTTTGCAAACATTGTACTGCTTGGTGGCTAAATCGATGGAAAATACACTGAAGTGGTTAAGATATCTGAATGTCGGTGTGACTGGGATTAAGTGACTCTAAGCTACAAGAAAGTGGTGCAACAATAATAAAAAACCAGAGGGGAAGATCGTTGTAAAAAGATAGGGAGATGGGTGAAACACCTAGGGCAACTGATGGGACCCTAAGGGAATGACCAAACAAGTTTAAATGTGAAACTATGGATGGTAGAAACCTATCTTATCAGATATGAAACAAAAGGTTATAGATCTAGAAAATGTGGCTGAAAGTGCTACAGAAAGTCAGACTTCTCACTCAGCTAAAACCCTTCTAGAAAGGTGGAAGTGTACTAGAACCCCTAGTGGAGGCTAAATTCGACTTCGACGAGTAAAATAGAATGGATCAAGGCCTAAGTGGGATGAGACAAAGGTTAGACACCCAACAGACAGCTCTCAGCAAAACCCATAAACAGATCTAGGAAAAACCCTAAAACCCAGAAATTGTAGATTCTTACTTTTTTTTTATGAAACCACACTTTTTGGGTAGAAAGCTACATTCTGGAGCCCAGATCGCACCTTTTGGGTTGAAAATTGCGATTTCTGTTCCGAGACTCTTGGCCTGCAAATTTCATAAAAATGTGTCACCTTTTCCACGACTGGTTCTTGTGACCTAAAAAAACAACCAAAAAGCTTACAGAAGTCAGAAATTTATTAGATCTATGGTTAAAAGACTAGGAAACATTAATAGAATTGACAAAAGAAGAAACCCTAAGCTGAAAACCAAAGGTCACCCAGGTTTCTGGATTTGAAGTATAAAACCCAGCAGAGTCACCAATTTGTTGTAGTGTTTTCTTCTCAATGATGTACGAAAAGAACCCACTTAAGATTGTGGATGACAAACAATCTCAACAATAGAAATGACTGCTAAACATTGTAGATCTACAGCTATTGATAGAAACAAAACCTACCAAAATTCTGATCTATGCTGCAATCATAGTTAAACAATGAAAAAAAGAGTAATAACCCCAAAACATCCAATGGAAACCAGATATGTAAAGAATAATTTAATAATAACACCTGTGAAGAGAACAGATAAATGTTACCAGCCCCCATCTATGGGATGGGTCTTGGCTATCCTCAAACATCTTCAGCTTCTGTAGAGTCTCTCTCCTCTATAATGCATAAATCCAACAAAAATATGATGTGTGACAATGAAAATAATTAGAGTTGCAGCAGTGAGTGCAACAATGAAAATAATAAAAAGTGAATAATGAATGGAAAACCCTCCTATTTATAAAAAAATATTGAGTTATCCTCAAATAATGAGCAATAATAATATATTATTGATCCCATTCTTGGAATTACCACTTGGAGTATTTTATTATATTTGTTTAGGAGGGAAAAAGTATTTAAACTTTTATTTAGAAATAATTGTAGGTTTTAACCTCATACATAAATTAACTGCAAATGAATTCTAAAACACAGAAAATAAACAATGTGAGAGCATAACACATAAAACACATATACACAGAGATTTTCCCCTGGATCCCAAAATCGGGACTACCAGCTTGATTTTTCATTACTTTCCTTTCAATGTTACAATACATATTTATACATGCTAAAGCATCCAATACCATGGACCAAAAACCATCGCGTCCAAAACCATGGACCGAAAACCATTGCGTCCTAAACCATGGACTGAAAACCATCGCGTCCAAAACCATGTGCGAAAAACATGCACAAAACCAAAGGTAGGTCCACCCAACCTAATATAGGGTCCAAACAACAAAATTTTCTGGGGCGCTGCCTTGGACCCCATAGAGGGGGGTTACCTACACCCCTAAAACCCCCTATGACCCCCCCCCACTACGCGAACGACACAACGAAGGGGGGATCTATCCCCCCTCTAACCATTTGATTAACTACGTGGGCTAGTTGTGGAAAGAATATAGCACAACCCAACATTCTCCCACTTGTTGTTTTCTTTCCATAGGGGGCCACAAAACAGCTTAGTCATTTATCCAACCCTGCAATGCCCATTGTTTCTCTACACCAAGAGAACTTCTCAGAGCTCATAGATTTTGTCAATGCATCTGTAGTATTCTACAAAGTGTCAACTTTTACCAGCAACACGTTCTTTTCTTCTATCATATCCCTCACAAAGTTATTGAACATAAATGTGCTTTGCCTTTGAATGATATGCAGGATTCTTTGCCAAGAAAATTGCAGTTTGGCTGTCACAGTCTATCCTTATAGCTCCCTGTACTAACCCCATACTTGAAAAAAATATCTGCAACCAAAATGCTTCCTTGCTTGCATGAGTGGCTACCATGTATTCTGCCTCTGTAGTTGATAGTGCCACTACAGATTTTTTCTTACTCATCTAACTGATTGCACCTCCAAATAGGTTAAACACATACCCACTTATAGATCTTCTCTGATCTAGATCTCTAGCCCAGTCTGCATCAACAAAGCCATGAATATCCAACACTTTGTCGAATCTTGGTCTTCCTTGGTAGCACAAACCATAATCACTAGTGCCACGCAAATACTTGAAAACCCGCTTAACTGCTACCCAATGCTCCTTCCCTAGTTTTGACATAAACTTGCTTAATACTACCACTGCATGTGCAATGTCTAGTCTAGTACATACCATTGCATATATCAGGTTACCAATTGTACTTGCATATGGAACACGGGACATGTCCTCTTCCTCTTCTTATGTCTTGGGACATTGTTCAACAGATAACCTCCCACCTACAGGAATAGGAACCTTCACGGGTTTACTATCCTACATATTAAACCTTTGTAGTATTGTCTTGACATAATTCCTCTAGTTTAACCAGAGCTTCCTCCTTTCTCGGTCTCTTTTAATTTCCATGTGCAAAATATAGTTTATAGCACCAAGATCCTTCATGTCGAATTTGGAGGACAATTGGGTCTTCAAATCCTAGATAATTTCTTTGTCATTTCCAACCAGCAACATATCATCCACATACAAGACCAGATAGATAACACGGTCACCAATTAATTTAAAATACACACAGTGATCTACTTTGCTTCTGGTGAATCCAAGTTCCCATATAAATGTATCAAATTTCTGATACCACATCCTTAGTGGTTGTTTTAACCCATACAGAGACTTCCTTAACTTGCATACCATTTCTTTCTTACCCTTCACTGCAAAACCTTCAGGTTGCTTCATGTAGATCTCCTCTTCCAGATCCCCATGAACCTCAAAATCAAATGTAGCAGCAACAGATAAAAGTAATCTAACAGAAGCTACCTTGGCAACAGGAGAAAAAATATCACCAAAATCAATTCCTGGCACTTGGGAATAACCTTTCGCTATCAACCAAGCTTTGTATTTCTCCACCTTTCCTTCTGCATTTGTCTTCCTCTTGAACACCCATTTACTGCCAGTGGGTTTCCTTCCAACCGGCAACTCCACCAGATCCTAAGCCTCATTTTTGTGCAAAGATGCCATTTCATCAACCATGGCCTCTTTCCAGAGTTTTCCATCCTCTGAATCTACTTCTTCCTTCACAGTTCTAGGATCATCATCAGTAACAGATAAAGCAAAATTTGAACTGAAAGTAGATGTATTATACCTTTCTGGTTGCCTTCTTTCTTGAACTGATCTTCTCACACCCAAAGTTTGTGGCTCTTCGTCTTCTGATTCCTCCTCTGCTATAGTGTCTGATTCTTCCTCCTTAAGCTCAAACTCTATCTTCTCAAGTTCCTTTGGTTGGACTTCATGTTTAATAACATCTTTTACCTCTCTGAACACCACATCTTAGCTATACACAACCTTCCTTGTTACTAGGTTCCAAAGCTTATAACCCTTTAAACCATCCTTATACCCAATAAAGATGCAATTTTCAGAGTTACTATCGAACTTGGTTCATTTCTCCTTTGGAACATGTACTTATGCATCACATCCAAATACCCTCAGATGTGAAAGAGAGGGTTTCTTACCAGTCCATACCTCTTGTGGAGTCTGTTATGAAACCAACTCACAAAAATATAGAAAAGATAGATGAAAGCCTTATAAATCGGCCTCTTCGAGGGGGAAACCTCCTTTACATTACACAAATGAACAATTCTTGGATGATACAAATGAGAAGAACTCCTTTCTATATATAGGAGTCTAAGGGGTCATAATATAATCAGAGCTGACATAACAATAATAATCTAAGGGCACAATAATAACAATAGTGGGCTTCTATGGGGCACAATAATAATAATATGGTGATTACATGGGCACAAAAATATAATAAGGGGGTTGTACTAATAACAATAAGGGGTTACACTAGTAGTCTAGGGACCTAACATGCCCTTCTCCTTCAAAAAGTTTGTCCTCAACGCTAGAGTAGTTTTTTATGCTTCTGTATAAATTTTTTTTCCTCCCATGTGGAATCTTTAGCAGGTAAGTTCTTCCACTTGATGAGATACTTTGAAATTGATTGATTTCGTAGCTATTGGGTTCTTGTTTCTGTGACTGCTCCAGACTCTAATATGATTGTTCCTTCCTCGTCAAGTTCCGACAATATTGTTTGAACTGGGATCTTCTGCAACTTTTGAATGAGTGGCCACACTTCTTTATCCTTCTTCAATTCACCCCTTGCTTCGTTTATCCAATCTCGTTGGATAATAGTAATAGCACAAAACAATGCTTCCACATCCTCATCCTTTCTTGAGGGTGCATCTGCAACAACATTTTGCTTCCTTTTTTTGTAGATGATTTCAAAGTCATAACCCAACATATTTGTGACCCAATTTTTCTATTCTTCTAAAAATAATCTTTGTTCAAAAAAGTATTTAAAACTATCATGATATATTTTTACCTTGAAGTGCCTTCCCATTAGGTAAGGTCGCCATTTCTTAAGTGCATGTAGTATTTCCATCATTTCCTTCTCATAAATAGCTTGCTTGAGATGTAGCCATAAAAATACCCAATCACCCACATCAAAACTTCTTTCACTGCGATGTTGATCTTCCCGTTGTTTCATTTGATTCTGCACCAAAGTGACATTATCCTTTAAAAGTTGGAGAACTTGTTGTTGATGCTCGATGTGATCTTTCACTTCTTGAATCTTTTTCTTCTCAATATGTCCTATCTTGAGAGTTTGAGGAGTCATAATTTGTTCCAATGCATTACAAGATATGGTTGGATTCATTTCTTCATGCTTGATGTGATTTTTCACTTCTTGAACATTTTTCTTCTTGATATGTCCTTCTATCTTGATAGTTTGAGGAGTGGTAATTCCGGCCAATACATTACAAGATATGGTTGGATTCATTTCTTCTTTCTCGATGTGATATTTCACTTCTTGAACATTTTTCTTCTTGATATGTCCTTCTATCTTGCGAGTTTGAGTTGTAATTCTTACCAATGCTTTACAAGATATGGTCGGATTCATTTCTTCTTTCTCTGGGGTTGGTTCCTGGTGTATATCCTCTTCTTTTGATGTTTCTTGATCCTTTTCTTCCTCCTCTTCATAATCTATGTAAAATAATTTCTTCTCAGCACACTTATGACCTTTAGTGTATTTTCTATCACAACTGTAACAAAGCTCCTTTTCTCTTTTTTCTTCCAATTGTTGTGGTATAAACCTTGTAGGTTGTGGAAGGCTAGGAGAAGAAACAATTCCATAATTATAGTTGTGAGTGGTGGGATTCCTTGTTTCCATAATTTCGCTTTCAATTTTTCTTGCCCACCTAAATGCCTTCTCCAATGAATCAGGTTTCCAAATATGAACCTCATGTTGAATTTTATCCTTTAAAGTACCTATGAAGACATCAGCTTCTCTGGAATATCATTTACCCTTGTATTCAATTTTTGAAAGTCCTCAATGTGCTTTGCCATTGAACACTTTTGTTTGAGATTTATCAATTGGCTAAAGAAGGTGTTTCTCTTTGTATCCTCATAATGTGCTATCATTTCCTTCGTGAAAATTGACCACGTAACAAGTGGTTTACAAGAACAAAGCCCTTTATACCATAAAAATTGATCTGGTTCTAAATATGAAGATGCAATACGTACCTTTTGTAACAGTTGCACCTCATGTAGATCAAAATATTGCTCCATCTGTAGTATCCAATTTACCGGATCCTTGCCATCAAACTTCCTCATATCGCCTTTTCTTGATTTTAGGAGCTCGATCTTGAAACGACTATAACTCTGTAATTTTAGCTCTTCCAGTTCTGAAATTATGACTTGCAATAGCCCTCCGTGTCCTCTTTCTAATGCCACCAGTCTGATGAAAATTGAATTCTCAAGAAAGAGTTATGCACAATCTCCCAAGATGACATGATTATATACCTTTTCAGAAGAGTGAACTTGTATGAAGTGCCACGTGTCACTATTTTAACCTTTGGTTCTGAAAAATATATACAGGAAATTACAGTCCATCCTCTTTCTGTAACTTCTTACAAAATTTAAATCTGATGCTCAGAGAGACAGCTATGATGATTTTTCCAAGGTGACCTATTTGGAATGTAATTCAAGGGTCTGCAAAAACCCTAAATTCCTCAGAATATATCTCCGAAACTATAGTGAGATAGGATCTGAAATTCAGAGAGAGGTTTAGACTGATTTATTCTCGAATGTGTTTTTGTTTTAGCTTCTGAAACTTTGTAGCGAAAGAGTTATAGTGAAAATCCCATAATGATGTGTTTTAGTTGAAATTTTGGAGCTTTCAAAAACCCTAACTTCCTCAGACCATATCTTCGAAAATATAGCGAGACAGGATCTTAAATTTGGACGTAGGGTTCATACTGGTTTCTTCTCAGATGGTTTTTTTTTAACTTCTAAAACTTCGTAGCAAAAAAGTTATAGTGAAAATGCCATGATGACCTGTTTAGAGCAGTGAAACCCTAGAATCCACAGCTCTGATTCCAAATGTTTTATAACCAGCTCACAAAAAGATAGAAAAGATAGATGAATGCCTTAGAAATCGGCCTCTTCGAGGGGGCAAACTCCTTTACATTACATAAATGAACAATTCTTGGATGATACAAATGACAAGACCTCCTCTCTATATATAGGAGACTAAGGGGTCATAATATAATCAGAGCCGACATAACAATAATAATGTAAGAGCACAATAATAACAATAGTGGGCTTCTATGGGGCATAATAATAACAATATGGGGACAACATGGGTACAAACATATAATTAGGGGGTTGTACTAATAACAATAAGGGGTTAAACTAGTAGTATAGGGACCTAACAGAGTCTTATCCTCCAACGCTGATGAAGGTGATCTGTTGACTAGGTAACATGTTGTCTCCACGGCCTCTGCCCAGAATTCCTCTCCTAACCCGACACCACTAAGCATGCTTCTTACCCTTTCCTTCAACATCTTGTTCATTCTTTTTGCAACTCCATTTTGCTCAGGTGTGTATGGAGTAGTCTTCTGCTGTGCTATACCATACTTCTTACATAATTCTTCAAATTCGTTATTCCAAAACTCTCCACGGTTATCGGTCCTCAGCACCTTTATCTTCTTCTCTGTTTGGTTTTCCACCAGAGCCTTAAATTATTTAAACCTGTCAAGGACTTTAGATTTCTTCTTAAGGAAATATATCCATGTAATCCTTAAGAAGTCATCTATAAATGATGCATAGTACATAGACTTACTCAGTGATGGAACCTTCATAGGTCAAAACACATCACTGTGCACAAGTTCTAATATCTGTTTCACCCTCTTATCACCAGATGGGAAAATCACCCGATTCTACTTCCCATATACACAATTTTCACAGAAATCAAAATCCAGAGAGTTATTACTAATACCTTCTACCATACCTTTACCATGAAGTATTCGAAGGCCCTTCTCTCCAATATGTCCAAGCCTTTGATGCGACAACATGGTCTTCTCTACAAAGACTACTAGATTTTCTGCTCCACTTTCAAGAACCACAAAACTGTATCACCCATCAACAACAGTGCTACCTTGTATCTTGTACAGAGTTCCAATTCAAACTCCCTGCATCAATACCAGTGCCCCCTGAACCATCTTGCACGTATCCTTCTCAAACACTGTTTTTACACCTGCATCATCTAGCTTGCTTACAGAAATCAGATTTCTAGCTAATGCAATAATATGCAGAACACCCAAAAGTGTTCTAACTCTTCCACCTTGCAACTTCAACTTTACTTTTCTGCGACCAACGATTCTAGCCTTCCTTTCATCCCCCAAGAAGACATCACCACCATCATATTTCTCATACTCGTAGAACCACTCTCTATGGGGAGTGAAGTGAAAGGATGTACCTGAGTCAATTAACCATGCCTCATGATCTACATGTGTACTTGAAGAAGCCAAGTACACATTCCCACTTTCATCTGAGGTGGTTTTCGCCTCTGCAGAAGGAGCATCATTAGATCCCTTTCCTTTATCAGGAGCTTTCGATTTACAGTCCCTTTTATAGTGCCCTTTCTTTCCGCATTTCTAGCACACCACCTTTACAGGTTTTCCTGGAGATTTAGATCTTCCTCTAGATTTAGACCTCCCATTTGATGACTTACTTTTGCTTCTGTTCTAGGACCATCCTCTTATAGACAAGGCATCACCATTCTAGCTCTCCATATTTTTCTGTCTCATCTCCTCCATCAGCAAGGATGAGACTATTTCATCAAACTTCAAGGCAGTTGCATTGCTACCTATTGCAATAACCAGACTATCCCACGAATCTGGTAGAGAACACAACAAAATGATGCACTTATCTTCATCTGAAATTTTAATATCAACAAATAATCACTGACTTACCACAGTATTAAATGCGTTCAGATGCTCTATCACCGAGTCTCCATCTTTCATCCTCAGGTTATATAGCTTTTTCCGTAGGAATAGTTTATTCACCAGAGTCTTAGATTGGTACAAAGTCCCTAACTTGTCCCACAAAGCCTTCGTCATAGCTTCCCCTGATAAATTCAACAATAATGAATCTGAGACACACAATCATATTGTGCTCTTTGCCTTCCGATCTAGCTTCTTCCATTCTTCATTAGACACTCCCATTGGTTTAGTACCTAGACATCACGATCCACTGGTCTTTATCCACAAATAGATCCTCCATCTTGAGTTTCCATAACTCAAAACTCTGACCATTAAATTTCTCGATCTTTATCTTTCCACTGCTCACCATCTTCTTTCACCACTAGAATCGATCCCACAAATGTCCCATTGAACAGGGTCTACCACATGCCCAAGCGAAACCCATCACCAACAAAGATGTTCCCTTGAAGCCAAAAAAACTCTGATACCAAATGTAGGTTTTAACCCCATACAGAAACTACCTACATACGAATTCTAAAACACAGAAAATAAACAATGCGACATCATAACATATAAAACACATATACATATAGATTTTCCCCTGGATCCCAAAACCGGGACTACTATCTTGATTTTTTATTATTTTCCTTTCAATGTTACAATACATATCTATACATGCTGAAGCATCCAATACCATAGACCGAAAACCATCACGTCCAAAACCATGTGCAAAAAGCATGCACAAAACTGTAGGTAGGTCCACCCGACCTAATATAGGGTTGAAAAAACAAAATTTTCCGAGGCACTGCCCCGGAACCCATAGAGGGGGGTTACTTGCACCCCTCAAACCCCCTATGACCCCCCCCTGCTACGGAATTGGCGCAATGAAGGGGGGGATCCGGCCCCCCTCTAAACCCCCGGTTAACTACGTGGGCTAGTCGTGGAAAGAATATAACACAACCCAACAATAATAAATAAATAAATGATTTATTTATTATCTCAAGGAATTAGTTAAGGAATCATAAACAAATAATGATTTATTTAATTATTCCCAAGGGATTTAGTCAAATTTAACAAGAATAGTAATTAATTAATGATTAATTAGTTATTCTTAGAGAAAAATAAGAAAAATAATGATTTATCTGTTTATTTTTCATTATTGGGTCAAATTTAACAAGGAATAATAATAAAACAATGGTTTAATTAATTATTCCTAGAACAAAATCAAATAAATAGTGATTTATCTAATTATTCTTCATGGGTTTGACTATAAATTACTTAATAAAAGTGGTTTATTAGGTAATTTATCACAGTGAAAGCATTTTTACTATGGTTAAATTGCCTTTATATGGTGTACTTTGATCCATCTAGTAAATTAGGCTAGATGATCAATTTTTTGGTGATAACAAACATTGACTTGGAGTGGCTAAAGGTTGTAACAAACTGGTGGGTCTTAAATGTCTCAAATTTATTTTGTTGGCAAACCAATCATTCTGCCACAAATTTTTGAATATCAAAAATATTCCTTCTTGACCTTGTGGTAAGTTCTTAAAAACCCTGAGTTCCCTCCTAAGGGGGAGGTGTGCAATTCCAAAAGAATCTTTTTCTTGAATTGGGTATTCTTACGAACATATAAGTGATTTTTGTACCATAATGAATCATTTTTCTAGCTAAATATATTAGATGTATTGGGATCTGGCTGCAACTTTTGAATGAGTGTCCACACCTTTTCGTCATCCTTCCATTCATCACTTGCTTCAGTTATCCAATTAGGTTGGATAATAGAAATGGCGTAAAGAAATGCTTCCACATCCTCATCCTTTCTTGAGAGTGAATCTGCAACAAAAATTTTCTTCCCTTTTTTGTAGATTATTTCAAAGTCAACCCAACGTCTTGTGATCCATTTTTTATGCTCTTCTAAATATAAACTTTGTTCCAAAAAGTATTTAAGACTATCATGATCTATTTTTACCTTGAAGTGTCTTCTCATTAGGTAAGGTATCCATTGCTTTAGTGCATGTAGTATTGCCGGCATTTCCTTCTCTTAAATGGGTGTGTTTAACTAGTTTCCTTTGATTGGACGACTTTAAAAAGTAATGGGTCTTAATTATTGCATTAAAACACACCAATTCCATTTCTCGAGGCATCACATTCCACAATAAAGGGTTTTGTGAAGTCAGGTTTAGCTAAGACCGATGCTCGACACATTGCCTCTTTAAGATGTTCAAAGGCCTTAACTTCTTCTAGAGTCCAAGAAAATGCATCTTTCTTCAGCAATGTTGTTAGAGGTGCTACTATTCTCCCATAATTCTTTACAAACTTGTGATAGTACCCTGTCAACCCGAGAAATCCTCGAAGATGCTTTATGGTTGTGGGGATTTTCCATTCCTTAATGGCTTTAATTTTGATAGGGTCTACCTTAACATCCTCATCAGATACAATATGACCCAAATATTCCACCTCATGTACTCCAAAGAAACATTTGGGGGTTTTTGCATATAATTGTTTCTCCTCCAATAGTTTGAGCACCCTGTCAACATGTTGAACACAATCCTTCTAGGACTTGCTATAGATTAGTATATCATCAAAAAATACTAACACAAATTTTCTAAGGAAGGGTTTGAAAATGGAATTCATGAAACCTTGAAATGTCGAAGGCGCATTAGCAAGGCCAAAAGGCATGACCAAAAATTCATAATGACCCTCATGAGTTATGAATGTTGTTTTCGAAATGTCCTCAGCCTTCATTCTAATTTGATGATATCCTAGATGAATATCTAGCTTGGTGAAGTAAATTGCTCCATGTAATTCATCCAACAATTCATTAACGATAGGAATGGAAATGTATCTTTAATAGTGAGCTTGTTGAGCTCCCTATAATCGGGACATATACACCATGATCTATCATTCTTGTGCACCAATACTACTGGAGCAAAGAAAGAACTTGGACTAGGTTGAATTATACTATCCTCTAGTATTTCTACAACCATACGTTCAATTTCACTCTTTTGGGCATAAGGATATCTGTAAGGTCTGATGTTTAGAGGAACACTTTCTAGAATCAAATGAATAGCATGATCATGATCACGAATAGGTGGGAGGCATTTGGGAGTGTCAAATACCTTGGAATGATTATCCAAGACTTTTTGGAGATCTGGAGATGTTGGCTCAAGGGGCTTGGACCCAGGTTCAAAGTGTACTGCGCACCTACAAAACCCTCAACCCAAAGCAATTATGGGAGGTTACAGAACTGGGTTTCTGTAGCCAGAGGGATATGTGTGTTGTGGTGCCCATGTGTTTACTTATTTTTTATACCTATCTACAAATTCGCATACATAAATAACTTCACGCTAATGATTTACTTCAACGATTTCCACTTATCTCATAAACATATTAGAGAATAGTATAACATGTATTATTTCGCATAATTCAGTAGAAAGCATCCATAATAGTATGTATAAACACAGATAGTGAACACAGATACACAAAACTTCGCCAAAAATTCTTCTTCTTTATTAAGATATATCTTCAATACATACACTTCTTCGATCTATGCACCTAATTGCAGGTGGTCTATGCACTCAGCTGTAGACTGTTAGTGGCCTCCACAGACTCAGTTGCGGAGGCTTTCCTTAAGAACCAAAAATACATACTAAAGACAAAAAGTATCAATGATTCATTTATGACTTCTCTTCAACTACTCGAAAAAGTATTACATCTCCTTATATAGATTTCATTACTACAATACCATGGTCCACATGCCATGGATCTGACAAACAATGAACTAACACCCAATACTCGTTACAAAATGAGGGGCTTTGACCCATCCCAAAGGCCCTAGACTCTGCACGATGAATAGAACTTTACGGGCTCCGTGTGCTCTACTCCTTAAAATGCAGAGTCTTTGACCAAAAATGGACCAAGTTGGGTTGCACCCAACATGCCCCCAACAGTCACATGTGACTCATCCTGAGTCACTCAATTGCGGTGCCCTTGATCTTTGCTGCAATATCATTCTAGACTGCATTGTACTGTTGGAGTATTTTTGCTACTTGTTTGTCCTCTCAGCACACCTCCTCCAACAATGCCTCTGTAGTTGCACCAATAGCTTTCTGTAGTACTTCTTTCTCCTTTTCCTTTAACTACTTTAGCCTTCCATCCATTCCCTGCAAAAGTTGGAGGGCCTCATCCTGCCACGACTGATTCCTCTCTTGCAATATCTATTCCTTTCTCTAAAGATCTTCTATCTATTTCTGGAGGTTCTTTTCTTTAGTAATGCTAGCAAGCCTCTATGAGACTGGTAGTGTCTTCGCAATTTCCAGGATTCCTTCCTACTACTTCTGCTTCACCTGTATCACCTCCTCGGTCTTCTGAATATTTGGATCCTCTTGCAATGATGTCCAGATTTACATAGTTTCATCCAACAGCTTCCCACATTCTGCCACTATGTCAGAGATACCTTTTAGTGTAGACTTTAAATCATTATCCCTTTGCTCCTGTACTTCTGGTGGCATGGATGGTTGTAGCCTTATTTGTAGCTCAGAAATCTACACTTCATAGTTAAATTTCATCTTTGTGAGCATATTCTTTGATTATTTGATCACAAGGGTGAGCTTCGCAACCTTCTCTATTGGTGGCTCCTTGCCACGTACCTTTATGTCACAAAATATGCTACAAGCATCTATAATGGAATTTTCTAGTTTTTGTTGTTGCTACCATACCTCTTCTCATTGCTTAGCCAACTGCTCCAACTCTTTTTTTAGTGAATCTTTCTCCTTTTCCACCTGATTGGTTAACGAAGTTTGCTATTCCTACTCCTTCAATTTAGTCGTTATACTCTGGTGGAATTTATGTAGTACCTGAATCGACAACGTGATAATGTTCATGTTAATGCTTCTCCAAGCTTTAGCTCATTCCCTGTCCTCTCGTACTTCGAACTGTATTGCTCCAACTAACACCCTCAAAATCCTAACATCAAATGTTCTCTCTAGTTGTCGCTCTACCTATAGTGGTTGAGTTGTATGCTCAGGTTGTCTCATTATCTGTGGTAGTTCCTTCAACTCTACGATGCCCTAATGAACCTCGGCTAAGATCCTTCTATAGCGATCATCAATTTTGTCCCAATGTTTTGCTGTTACCTCCTGGACCTTCTCCCTGATCTTATCAATGTTCCCATTAGCGAGGACAAGTGGTATAACACCCCTAGATTTATTTTCCCTCTTCCTTTTCCTCATCCTCGACATGGTTGTTGTAGGTACCCTCTTTTTAATGATGAATGGTGAATCCTCTGATACTCCATCATCGCTGAGGGTTTCCTGAGTACCATGTTCCTTTTAATGGTAGCTTTTTCCTTCCATTGGTCATATTTCTGTCCAACTTCGATGAACCTCCCCTTCTGGCATAGTCATTCTTTATTCGTCGCAGTTCCTTCGGACTTTGTCATACTCCTGAGTATTCCACAACAATATTCCTTCAGTGAAGTCCCTTTCTACATAGTAGTTTATAGCCTCGTGCCCACTTTCAACTATAGGTGGCACTAAGAATTTCTTCCCTTCGTTTTTCAGTGTGAAGTTCCAGGGACAAAATCGTCCTTGTATACTTTCAATTTTCTACCATTCACTCGTCATGGAATCAACTGACCATTTAACTTTGTGAGCTAAACTACACCACCATCATAGATGTCCTTGATGATATATGGCCCTAACCAATGTGTTTTGAATTTTCCTAGGAACTTCATGAATTTACTATCATATAATAGTATAAGATCTCCTTCCTTGAATATCTTCTTCTTGATGTGCCTATCATGCCAAGCCTTCTCCCTTTCTTTCTGCACTTGTTGATGGAACCCTATTATGAACCTATCTTCTTCTAGAGCCAATAACTGCGAGATCCTTTCCTTCATAGTGTCAGGGTCTTCCATATATGTAAATGTTGCAATCCTCAAACTTGGCACAATGTACTCCAAAGTTATAATTGCCTCTTTTCCATCAACCAACCTAAAAGGTGTTTGCCTTGTCAATTTCTTACATGTTGTCCTATATGCCCACAACACCGTTGTAATCATCAGATTTTAGTCATCTCTATTCACGTTTCATACCTTGGTCAATGCATTCTCCAAAATCTTATTGAAAGCTTCCACTATTCCATTTGCCCTAGGATGATAATGAGTGCTCTTTTGGTGGTAAACCTGAAATTCCTCAGTTAATGATTCAATGGTCTTATTTAAGAAGTGTGTCCCTTGGTCACTGTTGTGCCTAAGAATTATCCTTAAAATGCATCCACTTTATCTCCATTCACACATTTTCTCACCTCTATTCCACCACCATGTCATCACATTAGCTTCACTTTCATTATTAAATGGGTTACCATTGTGTTTTCCAAAATATTATTAATTATTAGTATTTTTAAGAGAATTTGTGGTTAAACTTTAGAAAATAATATCCATATACTTATACCTAACAATTATAATGAGTTTGTTGACATGTGTAGGTACAAAGGAAGCTTCTAAGGCACCCTTATGTGGCACTCTATGTTCAAATTTGAATTTGAGGAGATCATGGACCTCATGGAGAAGATCATGGAGGATAGGGTTATGTGTCACCATTGGTTGAGAAATATGTGGATCAAAGGAGGGAATAGTGGATCATCATTATGAGTTTGTTATCTCATCTTGTTGTATAAATAGGAGTGCTATCTCCTTCATTTGTAATCTTAATTTTTAGAATTTAGAAACATAGTCCTTCATTTGTAATTTTAGATTTTAGAATCATTGTAATGTAGAGTTTAGGAGCTCTTGGAATGTAGAACTTGGAGCTTGTAATTGCATTTTGCAATTGATGATAAATAAAGTGGATTGGATTTTCTTCTACATTTGACTTCTTTGTAGGTGTGCTTGTGGAGCTATGGAGGGCCCCCATTGCCTCACTTGCATGCTCGTTTTGTTTTGGTAAGCTTTCATTTTATGTTTGTTTGTGAATTTCATTAGATTAAATTATTGGTTCATATGTTTGAAATATTAACGAATGACCTTTCATAAGAAAGTATTAATTTTTCTTTCAATGAATCTGATTTGTTATTTAATGATTGATTTCATTAGTTTAAGTTTCTGATTCATATGCTTGAGATATAAATGAATAGTCTCTTGTAAGAGAGCTTTAATCTTTCATGCAATCAATCAGAATTAGGTTTAAGTGCTTTAATTTCATTAGTTTAAATAGTTTGTTGATTAAGATGATTAAAAATATTAATGAACAGTCTCCTGTAAGGGAGCTTTAATATTTCTTACACTTGTCATAATTTCTTTAGATTTCATTTTTATTAAATGACTAAATAGGTGTTGGAGATCCCAATGAAAGACCTCCTATAAGGGAACTTTGGCATTTCTTCACCTAGCTTAGTTTAGTTTGTCTCTAAGTCCATATATATTGGATGATCCTCGAAGTTTACTTACCCGGATTGATAGTAAATGAAACTCTAATTTGCATCCGCATTTTAGACCCAACATTTTGACGCTGTTGCCAGGGAGGATAATTTGTAGATAGACTTAGGAAGTTATTTTTATTGCAAATTATTCTTATGGACTAACTTGTGAAATCTGGTGACAGCAGGATCTTCATAAAGGAGTTCAAGTTTGAGCTTTTTGATTTTTTTCATACTTAGTTTCAAATTCAGTTTTTAAAACCCCCATTTCTTATTAATCCATCTACATATGAGAAAATTGGAAATGTTGAACAGGTACTTCCTGGAGAGCAAGAACAATATTGAAGATTGGTTCCAAAAGAACCTTGCACCAACTCCAAGAATAAGATAGGTTACTCACGTGCTTGCAAATAAGCAAGTAAAAAATTTAAATCTATATGTGAGCATTTTTGAATTTTTAGTTTGTAGATGGCTTCATTGGAAACATTCTTTTACCTAGGAAATAAAAAAAAGAGTTTCAAGTTAAGGTAGAATAGATTAGAAAAATAAAACGAGATCTCATAGAGTTTTCTTTTAGTCTTGTCTTCTTAAAAAAATAATAAAAATAATAAAAAAAAAATCATCAACATTTCCCATGAATAAATTAGTAAGAACCACTTCATCCACACTAACCTACAAAAAAAAAAAAAAACAAATCAATAGATTAGTATGCTCTCTTCCTGCGCTTTGAGCGATCAGGAAGATCAGAAAATCTACTGATTTATTTTCAAAAATAATATAAAAATCTCTTGCTCAGAAATTGCACAAATCATTAAAACTACAACATTATAAGAAATCGAAATCATTTTTTTTTTAATTCATTTATTTTCGATTTCAAATTTAAAAATGAAATCTATAGTTTAGTGATTTGATAAAAAAAACCATATTTCCTCTTAGGCTAGGTCTTGTATGCACTGGGACCATTTCTTCAAGCAAGCCAAGTCTGCATATAAACAATTCAAACAAGAGGTTGAAACTTCTCTACATTTACTTTGTTCTCGGCTTCTAAATTTTTGGAACTCATAATTTTTGTAATAATGAGATCCTTCTTTGCATTTGATATTAATTGTGAACAAAGTGTGCCATGTTGGGTTGCACAGCTAGGTCTCTTGGATCCCTTTCCTTTCATCCAATTATCAATCTTGCTTGATTTCTGTTTCGATGGTCAACCTCAATCTCAGCATCATTCTCACTTTCTTATCAATCTTGTGTCTCATTTTGCTATGACTCTTCCATATGGGCATCACTACTATCCCGATGGGTTTCAGAGTGGCATTTCATGTGACCATGAACTGAATTCCTTCCCACACAGATCACAATTTATAGAAGAATCGATGGGTTTGGAATCGAGTTGTGACCTAGCTGATTTGATTTTGTTACAGCATTGTCAGAAGACACAGTAGTTTTGACATGTCGTTTTGAAACATTTGTTGTGATCAAACCAAAAAAAATTAGGAAAAACGAAGGCATGGGTTTTTTCTGGTACAGAATAAATTACATAACCATAATAGTTTCCTTGGATTCATAATGGTTTGAGAGGAAATCGCGGTTCCTCAGGACCCTTTCGTTCATGCTTGAGTAAACGTTTGGTGTGAATGTGCTTGAGGAAACTGTGAAACTTGTTCCAGCTAGTGAACTATCGAACTTGAGTTGTAAAGGATTATTGGGTTCCAATATCATGTGGGATTCACCAGGAATTCTAGCGTGCAACCCAGAGATTCATTTGCGTGTGAAGCCAACTTTTGCAAGTTAGAAATAGCCAGCTTGTGAAACTAGCTTTGGAGCTTCAGAACTGGAGCTGTATTGGGAAGTGCATAAGAGCATTGAATGCCTCAGCTTATGCTTTCTTGCAACAGAGTATCACCAGCCAGCTATGCGAGAAAAGGCATTGTCACTTTGACGGTGATTGCATAAGAGCGCTCAGAAATGAAGGGTCATTGCTAAAGGGTGTTGAGATGTCATTGACATGGAGAAAAGATTCTAAATTAAACTCTGCTTGGTGTTTTCTGTTTGTTGAATTAATTAAAGGGTTTCTGCCAAATTAGGCGAGCTAAATTAGGTTATGTGGAACAAGCTCCTTCCTTTGAGTGTTGAACCACTACAAAGGCCATTTGAACTTCCAATTGGATTATATGGACCAAAAAGCTTGTATCATACAGAAAGAAATGGCTAAATCCTTCATAAGCATCATTGGTCAACCCTAATGTGCCAAAATAGCAATCTAAACTTGAGCGATTTGAGCAATTTTGCATGCAGATTGAGCGATTTGAGTGATTTTTCATGCAAATTTTGTGACCTCAATTTGCTTGAAATGTAAAAGATATTTCGGGGCAACAACACAGTGAAGACCAGAAATTGAATTAACTGAATGCAAAACTAACACAAACACAAGAATTGACACCGAAAGAATAAGTTGCAGCTGTTAACAAAACACTAATATGACCTGAGAACATTAGCCCTCAACTCCTCCTCATTGAAAGGCCTGCAAAGATTTACAAGAGTTGAGTTCAGCTCTTCAAGAAGTGTGACCCACTCTATTTAGGTTAACATTTTTTTTTGCAATAAATCTTCTTTGATGGGAGGCTGTTTATATATCGGGAAACACTACATTGTTTGCAATGATAGTGGCATTGTGGTTGAATATGCACGGCGTCAAATTGCAGTGGAATTCTTATCGCAGGTCATTGGAGTGTTTAACCATTCCTATCTTGTCAGCCACACCTTGATTCTTAGATTAAGAAGTTACTAATTTGTAGATAACTTCTAACGAAGGTGGTGATAGCGTACTAAGTAATGAACTCAAAGAGAATGTCTACGCAGTTGACACTGCAACAAGTCTTGCGTGAACCTGTAGTTGCAGCATGCTTCAACCTTTGTTGTAATATTTAAAATATTTGAGTGGCTTAAGCACTCTATTTCCTGTTTGATCAAGTCAGTTGCAATGATTTAAAAGGTTTCACAATGCCTCCATGTGCAATAAATTCCTAATCCTCAGAATAACTAGGATCTGATTTTCCAAGCAAATTACCTGCTACTGCCCCGTATGCGCATAGCCTCCCGAGGAAACATCGGCCTCAATCAAACTACAAGAAATACCACACTGGAAGTTAACTTGAAGTAATAAGCAAACATGTCAGATAATTACGAAGGGGTATGAGCTCGTGAGGTCGTTTACTAGTGGAAGGGAGCTGCGCAGTGAGGTTTGTTTCAATGGAATGCAGAGGAGTGTGGGATTTGAGCAGTCGTAAGTCACCATCGAATGGTTACTAGTAGATATGTTGCCTAGAACTTGAGTGACAATCTTACCATTTGGCTAGGCCAAGGACGATTTGATTTTATTATGTTTTTATTTATTTCTAGTTTTTTTTAATAACCATACAAAATAAATTTTAGATTTAAATTTTAGTGTTTTTAATATAAAAATAAACCATTAAAATATAAAAACTAAACAAAAATACAAAAAAAAAAATTGTGACTTTTATAACGATATAATACAAAGTTTAGAAGTAAAAAAATAGTTTAAAAAGTCAAAGCAATTAAAAAAAAACAATTAAAAAAATCAAACAGTTAAAAAATCAAAATAACTAAAAAAAATAAAATCAAAACAATTAAAAACATTTGGAGGATTATGCTTAGATTTGGCATTAAAATATATGCTTTCATTATGCTTGTATACATTTATGAGACATACTAATTTGCAGGAGACAAAAAATCTATAATGCCAAGCTCTTTGTCATGCACATTCCAAGAGACATTTGACACAAAGAGGGAAATGATTTAATTTTCATGGTTATTACTTAAAAATGGACTGTTATCAACATCAGGAATTGGACTAAAATTACGCTTTTGATTCTCCTTAATCTGTTTCATTTGGCATTAATTTTTGCGTAAGAATCATCAAGGAATTGGCCATATATTTTTGGACACACTTATGTTCTTTATGCAAGTTTTTTTTTTTTTTTTTTTTTTTGCAGATTTCAGATGATCAACTTATCATTAAGGAAACTAATTGTGCACACAATTGGTCTTCAAAAGACTAATTTCATGATAAATTAAAAAGAGCAAGTCCATGAGCATAAATGAAATTTCCAGAAAATTACAAGTTCTTGCAATTTCATGTAATAACTTAATGGTTTGACATGTTGCATGACAGATTAGCAAATTTGAAGATCTGGGGTTTGTTCCTAAATGTCCAAAGATGGTGAAATACCTATCCACTTTTGAATTTGAAGTCTACAGGTGGCTGGTCAACGCTAGTCAAACTCAGCTATTTTAGCAGAAAGTCCAAAATTAATGAGCAGATTTGCTATATTTGAGATTTTATATGCCATAATTCACTTTATTCTAGCAAGAGCCATTATCCATTTCTCATTGTCCATACACACCTCATTACATTTTCATCAAACCTAACCCACCAATAAAAGAACGAAGCTCATTTACAAGCTTTAGGTTCCACATTACATATTTATTGTCAGTTTCCTTTTGCCTACCCTTGCAAATAAAACCTTGCATCCATACACCATTGAGTCCATAATCCTTGAGTCTAAATATTTTTCTAAAAACACCTTGAAGCTTGCATGCCTTAGGGGCAAGCTATCATGCCGATAACCAATGGAATACATCAATGTCCCTTATTCGTCAGATCTTCCAAGTATTCAATAACAGCAAATTCATTCATACTTAGAAAGATGTGTTCGGGGCATCTTGACTCTCATCCACATCAAAGATGGGAGATCTCGTGTTAACTAGTGGCATCCATCAATGGCCACTAAGTTAACAATTTCTTGTTATGTTCGACACCAAAACATTTATTCACATGACAAGAATTGTGCCAAAGAGTGTTGAATACTTGAAGACCAAGCATTTTGCAGCAAAGGAAGCAGATTTACTTTCATTACTTTTCAGTTTTTGATGTAAACAACTTGAGGACAAGTCAATACATAACGCTGGGGAGGAAGTGTAAATTTTGAATTTTTTTATATCTTCCAAGCCTTATACATTTTCAGCCACATTCAGCGATAGATTCTGAACATTTAGCAAAAGATCCAACAACAAATTTAGCAGCAGATGCAACAACAATAAAAGATTCACTTTTTCGACTTCATCCACGATTTTCACATCCAAGTGAAGAAGACTATGATCAGAATTTTGTAGCCACACATGCACAACTCTCATCCATTTTTGAAAGGGTAAGTTGAGGTATGATATTTTCTAAATTTTTAACCATTTAATTCCTTGAAAAACTAGAATGACAACTTTTGGAAAAAAAACTTCCTTTCCTCATTTCACAAAAATGCCAAAACCATTAGTTTTTTTTTTGGGGGGGGGGGGGGGTTGTGTGTGGGGATACATTTACATTTGTACTTTGTCACCTTCATATTTTTCCATATTCATATATCACATTCTAAAACCCACATACTTTCAAAATTATTTACTATTACATCATCATGAGCATAAAAATGGCTTTGTAAAAAGTGTTTAAAAGTTAATTGGATGCCAACGCAATCATGGTTGTTACACAAGAACCAACCATGATGCATTCCAACAAAATACTTTGCAATAAAAATCAAATTATCATTATGCAAAGTTCATACATTAAAATTGAAGGCAACAAACAAAATATGGTTGAAACACAAGAACCAACCAAGTTGCAATTCATCAAAAACACTTTGCAAAAGTTAAGTAAATGATATTATGCAAAGTTTAAGCCAAAGCTCAAGAATCAAAAGTAACGTAATAGATTGCATGAGGACATGCAATACCTTCAGTTTCGGGGTATGTTGGGCCTAAGAATTATCCTTAAAATACATCCACTTTCACTCCATTCAACATCCACTTTCTCTCCATTCACACATTTTCTCACCTCTATTCCACCACCATGTCATCACATTAGCTTCACTTTCATCATTAAATGGGTTACCATTGTGTTTTCCAAAATATTATAAATTCTTAGTATTTTTAAGAGAATTTGTGGTTAAACTTTAGAAAATAATATCCATATACTTATACCTAACAATTAGAATGAGTTTGTTGACATGTGTAGGTACAAAGGAAGCTTCTAAGGCACCCTTATGTGGCACTCTATGTTCAAATTCGAATTTGAGGAGATCATGGACCTCATGGAGAAGATCATGGAGGATAGGGTTATGTGTCACCATTGGTTGAGAAATATGTGGATCAAAGGAGGGAATAGTGGATCATCATTATGAGTTTGTTATCTCATCTTGTTGTATAAATAGGAGTGTTATCTCCTTCATTTGTAATCTTAATTTTTAGAATTTAGAAACTTAGTCCTTCATTTGTAATTTTAGATTTTAGAATCATTGTAATGTAGAGTTTAGGACCTATTGGAATGTAGAACTTGGAGCTTGTAATTGCAATTTGCAATTGATGATAAATAAAGTGGATTGGATTTTCTTCTACATTTGACTTCTTTCTAGGTGTGCTTGTGGAGCTATGGAGGGCCCCCATTGCCTCACTTGCATGCTCGTTTTGTTTTGGTAAACTTTCATTTTATGTTTGTTTGTGAATTTCATTAGATTAAATTATTGGTTCATATGTTTGAAATATTAACGAATGACCTTTCATAAGAAAGTATTAATGTTTCTTTCAATGAATCTGATTTGTTATTTAATTTTTGATTTCATTAGTTTAAGTTTCTGATTCATATGCTTGAGATATAAATAAATGGTCTCTTGTAAGAGAGCTTTAATATTTCATGCATTCAATCAGAATTAGGTTTAAGTGCTTTAATTTCATTACTTTAAATAGTTTTTTGATTAACATGATTAGAAATATTAAGGAACAGTCTCCTGTAAGGGAGCTTTAATATTTCTTACACTTGTTACAATGTCTTTATATTTCATTTTGATTAAATGACTAAATAGGTGTTGGAGATCCCAATGAAAGACCTTCTGTAAGGGAGCTTTGGCATTTCTTCACCTAGCTTAGTTTAGTTTGTCTCTAAGTCCATATATATTGGATGATCCTTGAAGTTTTTTTACCCGGATTGATAGTAAATGAAACTCTAATTTGCATCCGCATTTTAGACCCAACATTCACTCATTAGAATCCATGGGAAGCCAAATATGGATAGTATATATTCAAAGATGAAATTCATAGCAGTTTCTGCATTGGAATCCTTCACTAGTTGTGCTTCAACCCATCTTGTCAAATAATCAGTTGTAGTGATTATATACCTCACACCAGTCCTTTTCCCTGGTGGAATGATAGGTCCAACAAAGTCAATAGCCCATTTATTAAAATCTTTCAAAGTTACCTGTGGTCCTAGTGCCATCTCATCTCTCCTAGATGGCTTCCCTATTCTTTGACATACATCACATGCTTGGTAGAATTATTTTGCATCCTTATGTATTGTGGGCCACCATAACCCAACTCTCAAGATTTTCTGCATGGTGGCCTTTCCTACATAATGTCCACCTGTGATTCCTCCATGAGCTTATATTAGAGTACTCTGTCTTTCGTGTTTAGGTATGTATCTACGCAATATTTTATCCAAACCCATTTTGTACGTGTCCATCAATCAACGAGAAATTAGCTGCTCTGACTACCAACTCCTTCTTTTGCTTCACAGTGTATTCCGCAGGCGCCATTCCCATAGCAAAAAAATGAATAATATCCACGAAGTGATCATCTACAACTCTAATTGCGAATAACTGCACATTAGGCAGGTTATCTCAATACTTGTGAATTTTGCTCCTGTCTCTATCCTTGATAAATGATCATACCCAATATTCAATCTTCCTGGCTTCAATACAACCTCAAAGCCATACTTCTGGAACAATAACAACCATCGACAATTTTTTCCTCCTAAAACAGGCTTATTCACCAAATATTTTAGCGCGAAGTGATTAATGAACATCTTGAAATGTGCTCCCAAAAAAATGGTGCCCGAACTTCTGCAATGCATGTACCATAGATAATCACTCTCTTTTTGTCATGCTATAGTTCTTCTCTACCTTAGACAGTTTTCTTCTTGCAAATGATATGGATTGATCAATTTCTCCTACTCTTGCCTACACTAGTACTATACCCAATGCTATGCAAGATGCATCAACATGTACATGCAACTCCTTATTCCAGTCTGGGAAAATAAAATAGGCACAATCACCATCTTCTCTTTCAGTACATCCAAAATTTTCTGGCACTCTTCGCTCCATTGAAAGGTTATGTATTTCTTTAGCAATTTCTCTATCGGCGTAGTTATCTGCACATACCCCTTTATGAACTTTCTGTAATAGCTAGTGTGTACAGTCTCATGCAAAGTTGTATCACTATTTTCGGTGCTGGAAAGTTCACAATAACTACGATCTTCACAGGATCCACCATTAATCCATGCTTACAAACTACATGTCCTAATAGTATACCAAATGGTGCACAAAAGATACACTTTTTTAAGTTCAATGATATTGGTATTGTTGAAAATGACAACAAGAAATGCTAAAAATAGAAGTGCTAAAAATAGCACTACTATAAATAGCAGTTCGGGTACCAGTGTTGGACATAGCAGCAAGGAATGAAAAATGGAAGTGCTAAAAATATCATTGCTATAAATAGCATTTTGGGATGGATTCCTGTTTTAGTTAGTCCCTGAACTAAAATAGTGAAGTAAAATTCGAATTTGATCTTAGCAGCTGTTTGTAAAATAATTAATTAATTCACTATGAGTTAATTAGTTGTAGAAAATCAAACATGAAGTCTATGTGGGGACATGCAACATATTCTCCATTAATTGAGGAATTTATCCATCAGTTAAAGAGATGAGGATGAGTTGTAATTAGTTAGCTCAGTTAACTAAGTTAAGTCTAGTTAGATTAGTTCTAACAGTTTGTTGAATTAATTGTGAGTTCAGTTAGTTAATGCTTGCATGCATGTAATTGCTGCACTTTAGATAGCTAAATATTCTCTCATAAATAACTCATGCATGTCAGTTCAGAGAAAGACCAAGTTGAGATCAGAGGAGGGACAATGTACTATCAGTTGGATGGATTTTTCCTATAAAGGAAACTCATCTATGTAGAAGGAATTATCTCCTTCAGGATTGCATAGTTAGATCAGAGGTTAGTGAGTGTGTGAAGAGGCCAATTTACATAGGTGGTAGCATTGGACCCCAAGGAAAACTGTGCAAGGAAATATGAGGCTTGGAGGGTAGAGGAGAAGGTTGTGAGAGCCTTTGACTATCTATGAGAAGTATTGTTTGATTGCAGAGAGAGAAGGATAGCTTGAGAGCTGATTGTTTTTGTAACTTGAATAAGATTTCCACTTGTATGATAATACAAAGATTGGGGTTTTAGGCTGAGGCTTTCCCCAGGTTATTTCTTCTGTGTTATGTGTGATTGATTTCTCATTCTCAATTATATGTGTTCTCTTGATCTTGCTAAATTCGATTAAACTTCCACAAGGTGTTGTAGAAGTAGACCTTGTATTGTGTTATAGTATATTGCATAATGTGTTGATCTACAGTGGGAATTTCTACATGGTATTAGAGCAAAGGTGATCAAGGCGAAGAAAAATATACAAGAAGGAGGAGTTCGAAGTTTGTGGTTCCTGAATATAGAAATTGAGTTCTTATCACATCTCAATTTCACCAATGGCATTCAACGATTTAAGACTCGAGTATGCCCTTGATGGAAACTCGAATTATATAGCCTTGAAGGATCACATGTAGGCAGTATTAGAGGATAATGATCTAAAGGACTTCATTGATCAAGAAGTCCCCAAGCCGACTGATGCTACTCAACTAGCGGAATGGACAAAATGTGTGGCTAGAGCAAGGAGAATCCTCTTGGAGGGAGTTCAAGACCACATTCTCTCAAGCCTCCATGGGAAGGAGACACCAGTTTCAATGTGGAAAACATTGAAAGATTTATATCAGAACAGCAGCGATCAGAGGAAGCTGGTGCTGAAAGACAAGCTTCATAAGATCAAGTATGAAAATGGTGACACGATCTCTACATATCTAAACAAGCTCACCACCGGTAGGGATGAGCTTCGAAGTGTAGGGATCAGGACCACTGATGATGACATGGTGAGTCTTACACTCCTTGGTCTTCCTAAGAGCTGGCATAGCTACCAAGACTCGATTAATGGAAAAGAAAAACTGCCAGATTGGGAATGACTTTGGTGGGATCTGATGTAGGAGGAGATAAGAAGAAGCACCAGAGATGGATCTTCTTCATCCAAGGAGGATGAAGAAAATTGTGCCTTAGCGAGTAAAGAAAAGAAAGGGAAGGAGAAGGATTCTCATCCCAAATTGAGTTCTTCCCATGGTGGGAAGAAGTTTGGCAAATCGAGAGTGTGATGCTTTCATTTTCATGAGGTGGGCCATTTTGCTACAAATTGTCCACTAAGGAAATCTAAGAAGGGATCCGTAGAAGGATCAGAAGGTGAGGCACTGGCCTCACAGTTTGAGTTGGATTTCACACTTTTTGCATGCATGGTTTCATCCATGGTGGGAAGTGATTGGTTTCTTGACAGTGGAGCTTCTTTCCACATGATCAATGACAAGAGTTTGTTCAGTACCTTGGAGGAGAAGGATCTCCAGACGCAGATCACAATGGGTAATGATGAAAGGTATAGTGTCTCAGGTGTAGGCACAATTTTTTTTTAGGGGGAGCATGGAACTTGCATTACCTTGACTGATGTCAAGTATGTACCAGGACTGAAGAAAAATTTGGTGTCAATCACAATGCTAAAAGACAGAGGCTATGATGTAGTCTTCAATAAGGGAAAGGTTTTCCTTCGACACATCACCACAAGACAGGTGAAGTAGATCTGTTCACGAGTTAAGAGCCTGTATGCTCTTGAGGTTCAAGATGCATGCAAAGCTTTGAGGAGCAAAGCAAAGGTTAGATACTTGGTGGTTGAGAGGGAGAGTAAATTACCTCTCAACATGCAGTGCCAGAAGAAATCTCAGACAATTGTGGAGGAGCCACAATTGGTGAAGCAACTTCAAGAGGCTGTGGAGCAGCCACAACTAGAGAATCCGAGAGGAGATCAAGTGGAGGCATCCATTCATGCAGAGACCTATAGTAGGGGGAAATTTCGAGCCAAGTGGGCAGAGGGATCACATGCATCCATACCTCCAGGTCAGAGGTGGGGCGATGTGGAGTGACAGTCCCAAGAAAGCTGGAATAGGGGTAGGATCATTGAGGTACCCAAACTCTTTGATTATACCTTGCTATAGGAGCCATGATGAGGAGTAGCAGGATTGGCTGAGTGGGTAGAGGCAGATGTGGATGGAGCGGCAGAGAGAGCTACAGTGTAGGAATCCCAAGAGAGTGAAGAGCTAGCAGGCTACAACAATGCGAGAGGCACAGGAGTGTTGCACTAGTGTAGGATGGCACAGAGAGGTGTGCAATGGTGCGAGATGCATGGAGTGTTGCAGCAGCTCAAAGGTTGGAGAGGGAGAAATTTTCAATGGTAAAGGGAGCTTCAGCATCAGAGTATGTTTCTAGCCCAACAGAGAGGTCAGTTGGGAGTTTTTTTATTTCTAGAGTTGCTGGAGTAACAACACTTGGGAGAAGTGTTGCATGCAGAACATTCCAAAGGTTTAGGATATGGTTTGAGTTGAATTCCTTTCTTGTTGATAGGGAGTGTTGAAAATGGCAACAAGAAATGCTAAAAATAGCACTGCTATAAATAGCAGTTCGGGTACCAGTGTTGGACATAGCAACAAGGAATGAAAAATGGAAGTGCTAAAAATAGCATTGCTATAAATAGCATTTCGGGATGGATTCTTATTTTAGTTAGTCCCTGACCTAAAATAGTGAAGTAAAATTTGAATTTGATCTTAGCAACTATTTGTAAAATAATTAATTAATTCACCATGAGTTAATTAGTTGTAGAAAATCAAACATGAAGTCTATGTGGGGACATGCAACAGTTTCTTCGTTAATTGAGGAATTTATCAATCAGTTAAAGAGATAAGGATGAGTTGTAATATTGAGTTGTAATTAGTTAGCTCAGTTAACTGAGTTAAGTCTAGTTAGGTTAGTTCTAACAGTTTGTTGAATTAATTGTGAGTTCAGTTAGTTAATGCTTGCATGCATGTAACTGTTGCACTTCAGATAACTTAATATTCTCTCATAAATAACTCATGCATGTCAGTTCAGAGAAAAACCCAGTTGAGATTAGAGGAGGGACAATGTACTATCAGTTATATGGATTTTTCCTATAAAAGAAACTCATCTATGTAGAAGGAATTATCTCCTTCAGGATTGCGCAGTTAGATTAGAGGTTAGTGAGTGTGTGAAGAGGCCAATTCAAATAGGTGGTAGCACTCGATCCCAAGGAAAACTGCACAAGGAAATAGGAGGCTTGGAGGATAGAGGAGAAGGCTGTGAGAGCTTTTGACAGTCTATGAGCAGTATTGTTTGATTGCAAAGAGAGAAGGATAGCTTGAGAGCTGATTCTTTTTGTAACTTGAACAAGATTGCCACTTGTATGATAATACAAAGATTGGGGTTTTAGGCTGAGGCTTTCCCTGGGCTATTTCTTCTATGTTATGTGTGATTGATTTCTCATTCTCAGTTATATGTGTTCTCTTAATCTTGCTCAATTTGATTAGGCTTCTGCAAAGTGTTGTAGAAGTAGATCTTGTATTGTGTTTTAGTATATTGCATAATCTGTTGATCTACAATGGGAATTTCTATAGGTATTTCCTACATGTATCCAACATCAACCTCAAGCTCACCACATGCTTCTTCAACATCCCAAAGACTATCCAATCGTCGAAGTAAAATTCCAAAAAATTGTGTATATATTCTTTGAAGGCTACAATGACAACTTTGGAAAAGATGGCAGGAGAATTCTCCAAACAAAAAGGCATCACTATGTAATGGTAAGAGTCCCATTCTATAGAAAAGGTTGTCTTATGTCTATCCTCTGGTGTAATTCTGATTTGATGGTACCTCGAATATCCATTTGTGAAAGAATACACTGCTTTTCCTCCTGCATTGTCCAATACTTCATCCTTATATGGTGTAGGGAAGGGGACATGTAGACATGCATCATTAAATTTCCTCAAGTCCACACAAATTCTTATTTCCCATTGTTAGCTACCTATACCAATAGGTCTCATATTTCATGATTGGCAAAGAAAGTTCCAAATATGCTCTGCTTTGATGATGCAAAGATCCCATATTTCCAAAGAGAACACACTGTGTGTATATAGCTTGATGGGTACTCAATTTTGATGGATGGTCCAACAGCTTAAGCTGGATCATGCCATGTTTTAAATTTTCAGTTGTAGAATAGAGAAAGAAGTCTGTCCAAACTGTTTAAACTTGGCAGACAAGTAGCTTAGGTAGAGAAGTAAGGTTCCCAACTGCTTAATCTGGGACCTTGGAGGCAATAAGGGTAGCATTAGATAGAAAATCAAAAGGAAAAAGCCAAAGAAAAGAAAAGGCAAATAAGGGTCTGCAAGTCTAAGTGCACCCTCCAAGAAGAAACAAAAAATGCTAGGCAAGTAGATGGGTAGGCAGATAGGGGTTGCAGAAATGTCATTCCTTACAATTGAAGGTGTGCTAATCTATTTCACAAAGCAAAATCAATGGATTGAGAAGGTCTTCTTCTCTATCAGGTTGCAGCAAAGCAAAGAAGCATGTCTAACTTCCCAATTTTCCCCTTTTCCATTCATTACTAACATCCCCTCATCAGTTGAGATTCATGGAAGAATTGGTGGTTTTATGGTGGTTCTTAGTCTTTTAAAAGCCACATTTCTTGTCTAAAAATCTTTTCATTTTGATCTACTCCCTAAGCTAAGTGATTTTCAAATAAACTTAGTGATATCACCCCTCATCCACCCTTTCATCCACATTAATCCCTAACTTCTATTATATAATTCCCCTATGTCACCCTTTCCCTACTATTATAACACTATGGTGTATAAACCCCCAAGCATTGTATAAATATCCCTCCCCTTGGCATTATAGCCATATGTTCTCTGTCAGGGATCAAATTGACAGCTGGCCAGTTTGAGAACCCTAAGCCTTACCCCTTTTTTCCCCTCTTAAAGCCATTTGCCCCATTAAAACCTTCATTTGCTAAGAAAACCTTATGAAAAAACCCCTTTTACCCATAACCCGCTTCATTTGAAAAAAGCACACAAATACCCACTTTTTCCAACTTATCCAAAGTATGGGCGCGATATTATTTCCATTTGAAAATACAAAGAAAACCATATAAATTCCGCCGAAACCAAAAAGTCCCGCTGGGCACGCCTTTCAAAAGAAAATAATATTCTATTACTTCCCCGCTGCCATATCATGCGCACTATTCAGCGACCCGTCAACCGTCCGATCGGGCGCCTTTGATCGGACGACCAATATGCATATCGGGTTGGGCCCGGCGTCCGAAAATTAGCACTCGAGAAATTGTCAGAAGGTGACGTCAGGCCTTTGCCACGCGTCGCCCTCACAATTTCTGGGGTCGCCCTCTGACAAAACCGCGACCGTATCTAAGGCGGTCCGAGAAAAACCATTACCGCTTCTGGTTTACTGCTGGTCCTATTACGCCCACGTCATCACCACGTCAGACCCACGTCAGTGCCACCCCGCCGTCGCATCAGCACTCTTGTCCGCCCCTGCGCTGATATGTCTGCCACCTCATTATCCCCATGGACCAATCGCAGCTTGCCACATCACCCGGTGACGTCATGCTGACGTCATCTAACCTTGACCCCACCTGATGACGTCATCCCAAAAACGCGGCAATATGCCAAAAATCCATATTTTAGCCAAAAATTCGTGTTTTTCCCACTTTTTGCCAAAGCAACTATTGTTATTCCTGCATGCATTTCACGACCAAATCAGCGCCAACCTGCACAACTCAACTCTGAAACCGTGGGCGCCTCCGTCGTACCTGCATTTTGCAACTGTTATCAGCAATTCATGAGGTATTTCTCAAAATTGTTCCCTGCACCTGGTTTTATCCATATTTCTACAAGCAATCTGTTTAAGAGAGTGTAAAGCACTGAATTCACCATCAAGCATCCAGTGACCTGTACCCATTTCCAATTGGCGAGGCAATAAACCTTCTACCAAGCCTGCATTTGACAAAATTGACCTGAATTCACAGGTAGTTAGCGCAGTCGTGAACTAGAAACCTCAGTTACATAAATTCACCATAGAAACACTCTTGTCAGTCCTACTACTGTTTTAATCAGTCCTATAAACGGTATTTCAATTGCTGTTTGCTCAATTTGCCCTCAGTTCCATACAATTCACATTTACATTGTAAAGAAACTCCTCCGCGTTGTTCTGCTCGCTCAAAGCAGTTTACATACAATTCAGAAGCCTTACTAGCCATGGAAGCACCAATAGCCCTGAATATTCAGCCTTTGAATGCCCCTCAGAGGGAGTTAGAATGGAAAGCCCTGGGAGATTTAGATTATCAGATGATGGACTCCTTCCCAATGAAATCTAAATTTAATATTCACATGCTAAACGAGTTGAAAGCCCAACACCTTAGTGGAGCTGATATATTAGGGATTTGGGACTCAAATTTGCCCATTTATAACCTCCCTCAAGTCAATGCCTTTCCAGACTTGGTCCATAGGTGCCAGGAGTGCTATGATCCATGCCAAAGAGCTGTTCTCAGTCCTACAGGCTCAGTGTTGTTCCATATCACCCCAGAAGCCATAAATGAGATGCTGCATTTTCACACTGCAAGACCATTGGCCCCTCTCTCCATGATAGACTTGGTCAAGAAGGGGAGTAACTTGTCAAGTGCCCAAATCACCAAAATCAATCAGTTATTCATACAACCAAGTTCTAAAACTATAAGAACTCCTCCTATTGGATATCCTTATCTGAATGACTTGGGCAGAATGCTGGTGGATTTGATCAGCTATGTCCTGGGGTACAGGGGAGTTGAAGATGTTGATAACACTATAATGGCAATGCTGTCTATATTTTCTCTTGGAAAGCCTCCAGCTGTACACTATGACTATGCCACATATATTGTAGAAAAGATTCATGAACAGCTAATGAATCTGCAAAGGGAAAGGGTGTTCAGATACACCTCCTACATTTACCATCTATTCTCATTCTATCAACCAGACAGCTTCTCCGTTCCCCTCAGGAAACTTAATGTACAGGGGAATCCAAGGTCAGTTGTGTTTTGGTCTTCAGTTTTTCACTATGCTTCTAAATCACCATACACATACTGTGAATTCATAGACCTGTTCATTCACCCAGCTATGACATTGTTGTATGGTGTGCCTCCTCCAAGGTTGACTGATGACATGCAAAGAATTCTCCATCTCTCCAAGGCCTACAGCATTGGTGATTGGTATTTTTACCAACACCACACAGTAATCAGAATATATGGCTGTGAATTGGACCCTTATAGGCTGCCAAGGTATGTCCCTATGAGACTTTTTGCCCTAGAATACTTCAGGCAGTTTGGAAATGCTGACTACATCCATTTCCAAAGTAAAAACAAGAAGGTGCAGCTGAAAGTAAGGAACCAGCTAGGTCCTTTTCTATACAACAAAAGAGAGGAGGGATGGAAGGAGGCAGATATGATCCTAGAGGGCCTCAAATTACAAACCAGTTTCAAATGGACACCCTATGACCGTAATCATTTTATTTCCCTCAGGAGGATAAAATACAAATTGGGTAACTATGCACATGTAAGGTTGCCTCATGTTGAGCAGTATGCCAATTCTTTGAGCTAGAAAGAGGGCACTCTAGAAGAGCCAATTACTAGAGAACAGATGCTAGAAAGAGAGGCTAGGAATGTTCGAAAAGAGGCTGACTTGGAAACTTGTGGACAGGTTTCCTTCTCATATCAAAGGCAACTTGGAGAAGATGCCTCATCTTCAACCACGCACCAGCAAGCTGCCATGGACACTCAACAGACATCCAGCAAAGGCAAAGAAAAACAGGTGGAACAGGAACAACCACCTCCCATGACTGAAGAGCAAACAGAAAAGGAGGTGGAACAGCAAGAAGAACAAAGACAGGAGCAGCCTGTGCAGCAAGAGCAAACAATGGAAACCCCAAGATCCACTGAGCAACAGCCACAACAAACTATGCCTCCAAGGCAACAAACATCAACTGAAGAATCCATCCTCCAAACTCCACAAAAGGAGGATATAAGCAGAAAAAGAGACAGAGAGACTCCCCTTACATCATCCATAAATCAGGGAGAGAAAAGACAGAGAATGAATCCTCTCTCTGAGGAGGAAATGCCAATGGGGCAGACTTTGGGCATGGGCCCACCTAGCAGGGAAGCATCCGCAAGTTCCTTTCAACAGGAACAGGACAGAACAGTGGGAGGAGAAGTCAGCTCCTCAAGCCAGCAGAGAGAAGGTGAACTGGGCATTAAACAACAGTTCATTGACATAAAGAGGAGAAGTGAGCCAATAAAGATACAACTGTACAATCATTTGTTGAAGATGGCTCCTACTAACCAGCAAAGACTCATGTCTGCATATGATGTAAATGAGGGCAAGATGATCATGAGTCACTTCATGCCAACTACGTTGCAACCACAGTCTCCTTCAGATTACTTGAGGGCCAATCTTGAGGTCCTTGCCAAGGACATCCACCCAATGGACAAAATCGAATTGCATAAGCAAACGGGTGAGATGGTGTATGCATCCTTGGCAGACAAGACACTGGATAACTACAGGCTAGTAAATAGCCTAAATAATACAGCTGCTCAACTTGAGTTGGAGAGGGCATCCTCTCAAGCAAAGGACAACAGAATCAGGTCCTTAGAAGATATAATCATAGAGATTGGGCATGATCCCAAGGATATCAAGGGCATACAAGAAATATTGAAGTTGAGGGATGCAGACATGGCAGCTTTGAGGAGAAAGATCAAAATCCCAGCAACAATTCACCCTCAAACAGATGAAGTTGCCCAGCAGAGGCATGATGAAGATGCCACAACTTTGCTGGTGTCTCTATATAAGCAGCTAATCCAGACTCAAGAAAAGCTGGGAGAATCAGAGGCTGCACAGGCAGCACTACAGGCAGCTTTGAAACAAAAAGAAGATGGTCAGACCTCCCAGCCTCCTCCAGTAATAATTAATCTTGAGGAGCCTCCTCAAACTACTGCCCCTCCCATGCAGCAAACAGAACAAGCAGCACCTTCTACCTCAGCACCAGCGCCGACAACAGAGCAGGCTCCAAGCCTAGATATGCAGAAGCTCAAGAGTGAAATCCAAGGCTTGGAAGCCCAAATGTCAGAGTTAAAAGAGTCCAGGGAAAATTTGGTCAAGTTGAATGAAAGATATGACAAATCCAAGCAGACTGTAGTAGAAAAGGGCAGGGAAATAAAGGCCCTTAAGGACAGGATAAAGGAGCTGGAGGAGGAGCTCACATTGGATAAAGTGACAGCTGAGCTCAAGACTATGCTATGGGCCAACATTGGCCAATCCATCACTGACCAATGGCAATACATTGAGAAAATTCATGAGCAAATAGAGCTCATAGGAAAAGCGCACAGAGAAATCCAAAGATCAAGGGCTTCTCTAGGCAATATGCCTGAAGTTGCCAACAAGATGATCAATGTGCTTAATAATAGAACACGTGCTCAGTTAGCTACTATGGGAATCTCCAACAGAACTGAGACCATCCAACTAATAAAGAGGGTCCTAACACTGAGGAACTTGGTGCAGACACTAGAGAGAAGGACCCAGGATATGCAGACCGAGGTAAATAGATTCATGGAAAAGTTTGTGGCATTACAAAACAGAGGTCTCCCAAGCTTGCTGAATAACGCAGGAAGACTTCTTTCCCATGAAAGCTATGCCAAGAGGGTGAACACCTTTGCCACAAATCAGATCACAGAGAAGGCCAGCACCTCAGAGGAAACAGGGCCAGTTACAGGACAAACTCTCTACAACAAGGTAGAGAATTTATTCTTTATAATGAATGAAATCAAACATCTGTTTGAAGTGCCTCCCAATTTCTATAAATACACAGAGGCAGATGAGACACTAGATGCAATTCTGAGACACCAATTGCCCACACAGGAATACTGGACCAAAATGATACAACTGATATTATAAGCCAGAGCCTGTAAATCAAGTTTTGTTATTTGTTATTCAAATTTACAAGTGATCATGCACAGGAAAACTTGGAAAGATCAGCATGCATGAAAAGGGAAGAGCTGAGCCAACTCAGCAGAACTATTTGGCCAACAAAGCACAATTGACAGCTAACAGGTAGCAGGGCCGAAAGTTACAGCACGACAACCATAAAGACGCATATTCCAGCATTAAAGCAGAACATCCAGACCGACTCAGTGGCCTCCAAAGGTCAAAATATCTCCTGACAGACACAAAGAGCATTTATGTTGTATTAAAAGCAGTAGTAATTTCTTATCTACTGTTCTGTACAAGTTGGTGAAAACATTTATTTCTCAGATGACTCAACGCCTTAGATATTTTGTATGATCGTTTGTATATATTGCCCCTCGCATAAGTTTGCAGGGGTTGTTGTTGATTTCTCTTCAAGAGTTTCTTATGCTGTAAGTTTCCAGACCGTTAATACAAAGGTTGATGGAATTTCCAAAGCACTGTGTTCCCTGAGTTTTGTGGAGTGTTGCTGAATGTTACAGGATTCCTGCGTATTCTCATGGCACAATAAGTCCTCTATAAACTTTCGTTATGTGTTTTTGTTACCTTTTCATGGCTCATTCATGCTTCCAATTTCTATAGTTAATAGCAGAGAAAAAGAATAGTTTCAGGATTTATTCACAGGATACCCTGAACTCAATCTATGCTGTTATGAATGTTTTTCTTCAGTTGTAGACATAAGGTGTAATTCTTAAATGCTGCACTTTCAAACTATAGCTTTCTCAGTGATCGTTGTTTCAGGAATTCGAGTTTGCTCCTATACAACATACCCCTTTCTTACATCTCAGCTTAGTGGAGAATTCTTAACTGCTTTTCACTGGTTGAACACACCTCATAATCACAATTTTAGAACTGTTCCTTGAGATATTTAAATGGCCCTGCAATATCAGCAAACCTACACAATACTCCAAACAACATTTAGCTACAGACTCCATTGCCCAATGGATTAATACTCTTTAAAAACTTGCACCTTAGGTACAGAAGACATCCCTCAACCAAAACATAAAACAAACCCTGAACATCATAGCTAGCCTAAAATACTATCAAAACAGAGACAAATCATAAAGAGAGAGCCCTCTCTGATTTCCGTTTGGCTAGAAACTGCAATCCAAAGATTGGTTAGTGGTTACCCCGGCCGTATTCCCTTGGGAGTCATAGGGAACAACCTGGGTGTTAACATAATTGGCGACTCCACTAGGGAATCCTTAAAATTTTCTAATTACTGTATATCTCCTAAATCTACAGATGAAGTCTGAATAAACAGCCAGCAAGCCTTCAGGACTGTGTCTGTTTTACATTAACAGGTTCAGATAAATGCTGCTTCAGTCAATCTTCATGTTAGCTTTGAGAAATATACAGCCATTCCAAAATCTTGCCTAGTCCTTACAGATATAAAAATATTCCAAAAAACATACTCAAAAAAAGGTTCAGAAGCTGGCTCCTAAAAGGGAAACCAGATACACTAGGTCAAACCCTGACCCAAATCCACCAGCAGTTTTTGAAAATCCAAATACAATCCCCAAAATAATTAGGAAACAGCAAAGGCAGGAAAATCCTAGTGTTTTGAGTCCTGACACAGCTCACCCTGAACCAGTTCCAACTCCTATCAAGGTTCTATTTCGGTCTACTCCTGTTTCCTCCAGTTCACCATCTACATCTCAAAGCCCTCCTTTCACACCTTCATCCACTGCACATATTCCCTTGACCAATACTCTAGTGTCCACCTTTCCCACTACCCCTGTTGTACCAATCGTCCCTGTTATCCCATTTGTCCCTATCAATCCCATAAACCCTGCAAATATGGCCAATAGGTATGCACCCTTGCAGTTACCTGCTAATGCTCCAGCTTTACCTCAAGACTATCAATCCAAGATCTCATATTTTGACTCCACTGGCCCTTTCACAGCTATTCAGCATGCCAGAAGGATGCAAGACCATTTTGAGAACTATGAAATCGATGATGACAGTGTGAGAATGAGGATGTTTGTTCAAAGCTTGACTGGGGATGTAAGAACTTGGTTCAGATCACTTGCTGTAAATACCATCACAACTCCTGATGAGCTCTATCAAGCCTTTACTAACAGATGGGAGAAGAAGAAAGACCCCTTGCACATACTTGGTGAATATGATACAATCAAACGAGGTCCCCAAGAGACGGTCCTGGAGTACTGTGCAAGATTCAACAATGTATATAACGCAATCCCACAAAATTTAAGACCTCCTCCTGATTTGGCCTTGTACAAATTTCCTGATGGTTTTGACCCTGATATGGCCTATCAGTTGAAGGAGAGAGCTCCTGAAACCCTTGCAGATGCCCAAAAGGTTGCTGTCACAGTGGAAGCTAACCTGATTGCCAAAAGAAACAGAGCAAGGTTGGAAAAGAGAACCACCTACAAAGAAGAACCCTCGGCCTTTGATCAAAAACTGGATGCAATACTCACTGGTATGAAGAGATTAGGTGATAGAGTGGAATCTGTTGAGAGAAAGGCATCATGGGAAGCACCACAAAACAACCCTCCTAGGAATCCAAATTTTAGGAGAACTCAAAATCCAAACGTTGGAAAGGCCAGTTCTGACCCAGACATAAGACCCCCTTTCCAAGAGAATTATGCTGAAACTTCCACATCAAGTGAACCCAATGAAGATCCCCACATTAATTTAATGGGTTTGGATGGTGAAAGTCAAGTCTTTTTAACACAAGAAGATCATGAGGATGACGAAATCAAGCTGTTCCAAACTAAATCAGGTGAGTCATTTGACTTTAAACAAGGTTATGACATAGCTGTTTATGAAGTCCATAAACAATACAAGTTAAGGAGTAGAACTGTAAATGTGACACAGCCTGAAAAGATAAAGGACAGCCAGCAACCCAAAAGAGCCATAGTGACAGAGCCAAATGACACAACGGAATCACTTGCAAAGGAAGTAACCATCGAAGAAGTCACTGAACCATTTTCTTCAAAACAGCAGCCCATGGCTATATCATCCTTGCACCCTAACCCAAGTGTCACTCCTCAAGAGATGAGCAAGAAGGACAAGCCTCAAGATCAAGATAAGAATCAAGAAGAAGAGTTAGTGAACAAGGAAAGAACTGTCATCCACAGCCAAAAGACCCAATCTGAAAAACCCTTTGACCTAGAAGCTGAAATTAGCAAATTGAAGGTAGTTATTCCTCTTTCAGAACTAGCCAAGCATGACATTTATAAACAACAAATCAAGAAGTCCCTTCAACTTACTAACAACAAGGATGATGTCAATGTGCTGGATGATACCCTAGAATTGCTGTTCGGTCCAGAAGTTGATGGAAAAGTAGTAGTCACAGGGGTCTTACCTTTTTATGTCAGTTTACATGTTCATGATAAGATATTACACAATGCAATGTTTGACTCAGGTGCCTCTCACAACCTCATGCCAAAAGCAGTCATGGAAAGACTTAATCTAGATATTACAAGGCCATATAAGGACCTATTCTCCTTTGACTCCAGCCAAGTTAAGTGCTTAGGTCTAATAAAAGATCTGTGTGTGTCCCTTGTTCAGTACCCAAATAAAACGATTCTAATGGATGTTGTAGTTGCTGATATCCCACCCAAGTATGGGATGCTGTTATCAAGGTCATGGGGGGCTAAACTTCAAGGTTCCCTGCAGTTAGATATGTCGTATGCCACCATCTCTGTTTTTGGGCAACCAAAGAGACTATACAGAGAAACACTAATGAAATACATGGTCAGCAGTGAAGAAAAGCCCCAAAACTTTCCCATATATGTTGTCCATTCAGACATAGACTCATACATTCTCTTCAATGATAATACAACTCTCTCAGATAATGAGGTTGAACCCAAGACACTCATACAAGAGGAAGACACTAATGAGCAAACTGCTACCCAAGAAACAATGATTAAGCAAACATTAAACACAGCCGCTGCTCAAGAAAGCGAACAGGTTCCATCAAGTGAGGAGACTGCCCTAGAAAACAAACCAGATGGTAAACCAGAGCTTCAACTTACAATTCCAGCACACAAGGAGGTCATTAAGTTCTCCCCGGAACAAGAGATCCTATGGTTCCTTGAATTTGATGGGTCAGTCAACAAATTAGGGGCAGGAGCTGGAGTTTGGATACATAATAAACAACACAGTCATGCAGAAGGCCGAGCCTATAGACTGAATTTCAAGTGTACTAATAATATGGCAGAATATGAAGCTCTTTTACTAGGCCTCAAGCTAGTAAAGTCCCTACAGCCATAAAAGTGTCAATTCTAGGAGACTCAGACCTAGTTATCCAACAAGTAAAGGGAAATTTTGTCACCAGTGACAAAAGACTCAGGTCTTATAGGTCTGCTGTGGCTGAAATACTAAGCTTCTTCTCTGAATTTCAAATCACCAAAAATTTCTAGGACCCATAATCTTCATGCTCATAGTTTAGCCACATTTGCAAGTACTTGCAAGCTGCCTTTTGAGCCACATCATTGCTTTACAGCGGAGGTAAAGCACAGACCATCTGTCCCAAACAATGTCAAGGATTGGCAAGTGTTTGATGATGATACACAAATAAATAACTTCTTGACTTTACAACAAGAATTTGCAGGATTAAATATTGACACTGAAAGAGCAAGTCAATCACAAATACAGTTTGAACAGAATAACCACCCAATATCACCCAGAATAGTAAAACAAATGCTACATCCAACCATTTTCAACAAAGAAAACATACAACAAATTCAACAAAACACTTATGAAGAACTGCCTGTTACAGAGGTTGAGATCATAGAGCTGAAAGACAATTTTCTTCCAACAGGCCTAACTCCATTAGAGGACATCTTTGATTCGAATGACATCCCTAGAAAACCAAAAATGCAGCCCTTAAATGCAGCCATTGAAGAATGCAACATTGACACTGTTGATAAGCCCAAGATAATAAAGCTGTCTGCATCTCTGCCTCCTGATCAAAAACCCAAATACATTGACCTTTTCAAAGAGTTTCAGGACGTGTTTGCATGGGGCTATGAGGATCTGAAATCCTATGACACCTCTGTTATCCAGCATACTATCCCTCTCAAGCCTAATCAAAAGCCATTCAAACAGAAATTGAGAAGGATTAATCCCATGCTCCTCCCTTCAATTGAAAAAGAACTTCAAAAAATGTTTAAAGCTGGCATCATAGCACCAATAAGGTTTTCTGATTGGATTTCAAATTTGGTGCCCACAAGAAAGAAAACCGGTGAAATAAGACTATGTGTTGATCTTAGAAATCTAAACCAAGTGTCTCTCAAAGACAACTATCCCTTACCTAAGATGGATCACATTCTCCAAAGAGTGGTAGGGGCCTCAAGGATTTCATTACTGGACGGATTCTCAGGTTTTAATCAAATCCTAGTGCACCCTGATGACCAAGACAAAACAGCATTCACAACCCCATGGGGAACTTTCAAATATGTGAAAATGCCTTTTGGATTGAAAAATGCAGGGGAAACATTTCAGAGAGAAATGGACATTGCTTTTGCCAAAGAGATTCATGACTTTCTTGTCATTTATTTGGATGACCTCACACCTTTCTCTAAATCTGACCAAGAACACTTGAAACACTTGAGGCAGATCTTCTTAACATGCAGGAAATATGGCATTTCCTTAAATCCCAAGAAATCTCTATTTGGTTTGGAAGAAGGTAAGCTGTTAGGACATATCATATCAAAGGATGGCATAAGAATAGACCCAGATAGGATACAAGCTATCTTACAAATGCCCCACCCAAGAAATGTAAAGGAATTACAAGCCTTTTTGGGTAAAATCAACTTCCTGAGGAGATTTATCCCAAATCTGGCCGAGTTGATCAGATTATTGAACAACATGCTAAAAAAGGATTCAAAAGTGAAATGGACAGTAGAAGCAAATCAAGCCTTTGAAGGCATAAAATTGGCCCTTACCCAAACCCCAGTCCTAACAAATCCTCAATTTGACAGGGAATTCATCATTTTTTCTTTTGCCTCCCAGCATACTATTGCTGCAGTTTTGTTACAGAAAGATGACCAAGGAAATGAGAAACCCATTGCTTTCTTTAGCAGAGCCCTTAGAGATGCACCTCTCAAATATCAAATCATGGAGAAGCAGGCTTATGCTTTGGTCAAGGCCATTAAATACTTTAGGATTTACATCCTTTATTCCCATGTTGTTGCTTATGTACCAAGTCCCATTGTTAAAGACATACTCACTCAAGAAAATTTAGAGGGCAGAAGAGGAAAGTGGATTGCCAACATTTTGGAATTTGATATTGAGATAAAACCAACAAAACTAATAAAAGGGCAAGGTTTGGCCAAACTAATGACAGAAGCAAACTTCCAAGCCTTAGACATAAACCAGCTGGACAATGAATCGGAGCTGGCGACTCCAAAGATCAATGTAGCCTTTGAACAATCCCCTTGGTATTTTGATATCTGTCACGTGTTACAAAATCTGTGTGCTCCATCAGGATTGTCCAGAACTAAGTGTAGATTCCTAAAAATGAAAGCTTCAAAATTTTGTGTTATGGATGGCAATTTGCTTTGGAAAAACCATGAGGGTATACTACTGAAATGCTTGATTGAAAATGAAACTAACAATATCATGAAGGAATTTCATGCAGGTGACTGTGGTGGACACTTGTATTGGAAGTCCACTGTGGATAAGATTTTGAGGGCTGGTTATTATTGGCCTACTGTTTTCTCTGATGTCAAAAAATTTACCACTTCATGTCATAAATGCCAAGTGTTTGAGGGAAAGAGAAAATTATTGCCATTGCCTTTGAGGCCTGTTGCAACAGAGAGACCTTTCCAACAATGGGGCTTGGATTTCATTGGGGAAATTCATCCCTCATCTTCAGGCCAACATAGATGGATTCTAACAGCTACAGACTACTTTACCAAATGGATTGAAGCTGTTCCATGTAGACAAGCAAATGATTCAACAATTATTCAGTTCCTTGAGACCAATATCCTGTCCAGATTTGGTTGTCCTGATAAGATAATAACAGACAATGCTGCTGCCTTCAGATCAAAGAAGATGGTGAATTTCTGCCACAAATTTCACATAACCTTGGGCCATTCTACTGCATATTATCCCCAAGGAAATGGCCTTGCTGAATCATCAAATAAAAGCCTTGTTAACATCATAAAGAAGGTGCTGGAAGAAAATAAGAAGAATTGGCATAAGAAGCTGGTCAATGCCTTATGGGCAGATAGGCTAACAACCAAGAGATCAATTGGGGTCAGCCCATATGAGTTGGTTTATGGATTAGAAGCCAAATTCCCTTCATCACTAGGAATTCCTATTATGAAACTTCTTCAAGAAAGCCAAGCTCAGCCAAATGATATGCAAAGAAGGATCAATCAAATAATATGTTTGCAGCAAACTAGAGATCAAGTCTACAACAGAGTTCAAGTTTTACAAGAAAAACTAAAGAAAGCTTTTGATAGAAGGACCAAGGCAGAAGATTTCAACATTGGTGACAAAGTCCTCAAGTGGGATTCAAGAAGGGAAGACAAAGGAAAACATGGAAAATTTGATTCCCTTTGGAGAGGACCATTTGCTGTCCAAGCAGTACAAGGAAACAATACTTATTTCCTTAAAAGTCTTAATGAAACTGATTTGGATGAAGGTCCTGTGAATGGCAGGATGCTGAAGCACTATTTTGACTACCGCCCATAAGTACAGTCTGAGTTTCCATTGTACATATTCAAGTGTATATATTACTCTCTATAGGATGTAAAAATGCAGTTTCTCAAGTTTTATTAACTATCAGCAAAAGGCAAATAGGATCAGAGATCTACCAAGAGGGGAAGAGCACAATTTTGGCATTTTAAAGCAGCATACTTCAAGTGTTGGTGAAAGCAGTCAAAGGCCAAGGCATTCTGACCTGCTGTTCTTGGTCTTTCAAATGAAAAACCATCCCCATGTGGAGCCACTGTTAGCTACCTATACCAATAGGTCTCATATTTCATGATTGGCAAAGAAAGTTCCAAATATGCTCTACTTTGATGATGCAAAGATCCCATATTTCCAAAGAGAACACATTGTGTGTATATAGCTTGATGGGTACTCAATTTTGATGGATGGTCCAACAGCTTAAGCTGGATCATGCCATGTTTTAAATTTTCAGTTGTAGAATAGAGAAAGAAGTCTGTCCAAACTATTTAAACTTGGCAGACAAGTAGCTTAGGTAGAGAAGTAAGGTTCCCAACTGCTTAATCTGGGACCTTGGAGGCAATAAGGGTAGCATTAGATAGAAAATCAAAGGAAAAAGCCAAAGAAAAGAAAAGGCAAATAAGGGTCTGCAAGTCTAAGTGCACCCTCCAAGAAGAAACAAAAAATGCTAGGCAAGTAGATGGGTAGGCAGATAGGGGTTGCAGAAATGTCATTCCTTACAATTGAAGGTGTGCTAATCTATTTCACAAAGCAAAATCAATGGATTGAGAAGGTCTTCTTCTCTATCAGGTTGCAGCAAAGCAAAGAAGCATGTCTAACTTCCCAATTTTCCCCTTTTCCATTCATTACTAACATCCCCTCATCAGTTGAGATTCATGGAAGAATTGGTGGTTTTATGGTGGTTCTTAGTCTTTTAAAAGCCACATTTCTTGTCTAAAAATCTTTTCATTTTGATCTACTCCCTAAGCTAAGTGATTTTCAAATAAACTTAGTGATATCACCCCTCATCCACCCTTTCATCCACATTAATCCCTAACTTCTATTATATAATTCCCCTATGTCACCCTTTCCCTACTATTATAACACTATGGTGTATAAACCCCCAAGCATTGTATAAATATCCCTCCCCTTGGCATTATAGCCATATGTTCTCTGTCAGGGATCAAATTGACAGCTGGCCAGTTTGAGAACCCTAAGCCTTACCCCTTTTTCCCCTCTTAAAGCCATTTGCCCCATTAAAACCTTCATTTGCTAAGAAAACCTTATGAAAAAACCCCTTTTACCCATAACCCGCTTCATTTGCAAAAAGCACACAAATACCCACTTTTTCCAACTTATCCAAAGTATGGGCGCGATATTATTTCCATTTGAAAATACAAAGAAAACCATATAAATTCCGCCGAAACCAAAAAGTCCCGCTGGGCACACCTTTCAAAAGAAAATAATATTCTATTACTTCCCCGCTGCCATATCATCCGCACTATTCAGCGACCCGTCAACCGTCCGATTGGGTGCCTTTGATCGGACGTCCAATATGCATATCGGGTTGGGCCCGACGTCCGAAAATTAGCACCCGAGAAACTGTCAGAGGGTGACGTCAGGCCTCTGCCACGCGTCGCCCTCACAATTTCTCGGGTCGCCCTCTGACAAAACCGCGACCGTATCTAAGGCAGTCCGAGAAAAACCATTACCGCTTCTGGTTTACTGCCTGTCCTATTACGCCCACGTGATCACCACGTCAGACCCACGTCAGTGCCACCCCGCCGTCGCGTCAGCACTCTTGTCCGCCCCTGCGCTGATATGTCTGCCACCTCATTATCCCCGTGGACCAATCACAGCTTGCCACATCACCCGGTGACGTAATGCTGACGTCATCTGACCTTGACCCCACCTGATGACGTCATGCTGATGTCATCCCAAAAACGCGGCAATATGCCAAAAATCCATATTTTAGCCAAAAATTCGTGTTTTTCCCACTTTTTGCCAAAGCAACTATTGTTATTCCTGCATGCATTTCACGACCAAATCAGCGCCAACCTGCACAACTCAACTCTGAAACCGTGGGCACCTCCGTCGTACCTGCATTTTGCAACTGTTATCGGCAATTCACGAGGTATTTCTCAAAATTGTTCCCTGCACCTGGTTTTATCCATATTTCTACAAGCAATCTGTTTAAGAGAGTGTAAAGCGCTGGATTCACCATCAAGCATCCAGTGACCTGTACCCATTTCCAATTGGCGAGGCAATAAACCTTCTACCAAGCCTGCATTTGACAAAATTGACCTGAATTCACAGGTAGTTCGCGCAGTCGTGAACTAGAAACCTCAGTTACATAAATTCACCATAGAAACACTCTTGTCAGTCCTACTACTGTTTTAATCAGTCCTATAAACGGTATTTCAATTGCTGTTTGCTCAATTCGCCCTCAGTTCCATACAATTCACATTTACATTGTAAAGAAACTCCTCCGCGTTGTTCTGCTCGCTCAAAGCAGTTTACATACAATTCAGAAGCCTTACTAGCCATGGAAGCACCAATAGCCCTGAATATTCAGCCTTTGAATGCCCCTCAGAGGGAGTTAGAATGGAAAGCCCTGGGAGAATTAGATTATCAGATGATGGACTCCTTCCCAATGAAATCTAAATTTAATATTCACATGCTAAACGAGTTGAAAGCCCAACACCTTAGTGGAGCTGATATATTAGGGATTTGGGACTCAAATTTGCCCATTTATAACCTCCCTCAAGTCAATGCCTTTCCAGACTTGGTCCATAGGTGCCAGGAGTGCTATGATCCATGCCAAAGAGCTGTTCTCAGTCCTACAGGCTCAGTGTTGTTCCATATCACCCCAGAAGCCATAAATGAGATGTTGCATTTTCACACTGCAAGACCATTGGCCCCTCTCTCCATGATAGACTTGGTCAAGAAGGGGAGTAACTTGTCAAGTGCCCAGATCACCAAAATCAATCAGTTATTCATACAGCCAAGTTCTGAAACTATAAGAACTCCTCCTATTGGATATCCTTATCTGAATGACTTGGGCAGAATGCTGGTGGATTTGATCAGCTATGTCCTGGGGTACAGGGGAGTTGAAGATGTTGATAACACTATAATGGCAATGCTGTCCATATTTTCTCCTGGAAAGCCTCTAGCTGTACACTATGACTATGACACATATATTGCAGAAAAGATTAATGAACAGCTAATGAATCTACAAAGGGAAAGGGTGTTCAGATACACCTCCTACATTTACCATCTGTTCTTATTCTATCAACCAGACAACTTCTCCGTTCCCCTCAGGAAACTTAATGTACAGGGGAATCCAAGGTCAGTTGTGTTTTGGTCTTCAGTTTTTCACTATGCTTCTGAATCACCATACACATACTGTGAATTCATAGAACTATTCATTCACCCAGCTATGACATTGTTGTATGGTGTGCCTCCTCCAAGGTTGACTGATGACATGCAAAGAATTCTCCATCTCTCCAAGGCCTACAGCATTGGTGATTGGTATTTTTACCAACACCACACATTAATCAGAATATATGGCTGTGAATTGGACCCTTATAGGCTGCCAAGGTATGTCCCTATGAGACTTTTTTCCCTAGAATACTTCAGGCAGTTTGGAAATGCTGACTACATCCATTTCCAAAGTAAAAACAAGAAGGTGCAGCTGAAAGTAAGGAACCAGCTAGGTCCTTTTCTATACAACAAAAGAGAGGAGGGATGGAAGGAGGCAGATATGATCCTAGAGGGCCTCAAATTACAAACCAGTTTCAAATGGACACCCTATGACCGTAATCATTTTATTTCCCTCAGGAGGATAAAATACAAATTGGGTAACTATGCACATGTAAGGTTGCCTCATGTTGAGCAGTATGCCAATTCTTTGAGCTGGAAAGAGGGCACTCTAGAAGAGCCAATTACTAGAGAACATATGCTAGAAAGAGAGGCTAGGAATGTTCGAAAAGAGGCTGACTTGGAAACTTGTGGACAGGTTTCCTTCTCATATCATAGGCAACTTGGAGAAGCTGCCTCATCTTCAACCACGCACCAGCAAGCTGCCATGGACACTCAACAGACATCCAGCAAAGGCAAAGAAAAACAGGTGGAATAGGAGCAACCACCTCCCATGACTGAAGAGCAAACAGAAAAGGAGGTGGAACAGCAAGAAGAACAAAGACAGGAGCAGCCTGTGCAGCAAGAGCAAACAATGGAAACCCCAAGATCCACTGAGCAACAGCCACAACAAACTATGCCTCCAAGGCAACAAACATCAGCTGAAGCATCCATCCTCCAAACTCCACAAAAGGAGGATATAAGCAGAAAAAGAGACAGAGAGACTCCCCTTACATCATCCATAAATCAGGGAGAGAAAAGACAGAGAATGAATCCTCTCTCTGAGGAGGAAATGCCAATGGGGCAGACTTTGGGCATGGGCCCACCTAGCAGGGAAGCATCCGCAAGTTCCTTTCAACAGGAACAGGACAGAACAGTGGGAGGAGAAGTCAGCTCCTCAAGCCAGCAGAGAGAAGGTGAACTGGGCATTAAACAACAGTTCATTGACATAAAGAGGAGAAGTGAGCCAATAAAGATACAACTGTACAATCATTTGTTGAAGATGGCTCCTACTAACCAACAAAGACTCATTTCTGCATATGATGTAAATGAGGGCAAGATGATCATGAGTCACTTCATGCCAACTACGTTGCAACCATAGTCTCCTTCAGATTACTTGAGGGCCAATCTTGAGGTCCTTGCCAAGGACATCCACCCAATGGACAAAATCGAATTGCATAAGCAAACGGGTGAGATGGTGTATGCATCCTTGGCAGATAAGACACTGGATAACTACAGGCTAGTAAATAGCCTAAATAATACAGCTGCTCAACTTGAGTTGGAGAGGGCATCCTCTCAAGCAAAGGACAACAGAATCAGGTCCTTAGAAGATATAATCATAGAGATTGGGCATGATCCCAAGGATATCAAGGGCATACAAGAAATATTGAACTTGAGGGATGCAGACATGGCAGCTTTGAGGAGAAAGATCAAAATCCCAGCAACAATTCACCCTCAAACAGATGAAGTTGCCCAGCAGAGGCATGATGAAGATGCCACAGCTTTGCTGGTGTCTCTATATAAGCAGCTAATCCAGACTCAAGAAAAGCTGGGAGAATCAGAGGCTGCACAGGCAGCACTACAGGCAGCTTTGAAACAAAAAGAAGATGGTCAGACCTCCCAGCCTCCTCCAGTAATAATTAATCTTGAGGAGCCTCCTCAAACTACTACCCCTCCCATGCAGCAAACAGAACAAGCAGCACCTTCTACCTCAACACCAGCGCCGACAACAGAGCAGGCTCCAAGCCTAGATATGCAGAAGCTCAAGAGTGAAATCCAAGGCTTGGAAGCCCAAATGTCAGAGTTAAAAGAGTCCAGGGAAAATTTGGTCAAGTTGAATGAAAGATATGACAAATCCAAGCAGACTGTAGCAGAAAAGGGCAGGGAAATAAAGGCCCTTAAGGACAGGATAAAGGAGCTGGAGGAGGAGCTCACATTGGATAAAGTGACAGCTGAGCTCAAGACTGTGCTATGGGCCAACATTGGCCAATCCATCACTGACCAATGGCAATACATTGAGACAATTCATGAGCAAATAGAGCTCATAGGAAAAGCGCACAGAGAAATCCAAAGATCAAGGGCTTCTCTAGGCAATATGCCTGAAGTTGCCAACAGGATGATCAATGTGCTTAATAATAGAACACGTGCTCAGTTAGCTACTATGGGAATCTCCAACAGAACTGAGACCATCCAGTTAATAAAGAGGGTCCTAACACTGAGGAACCTGGTGCAGACACTAGAGAGAAGGACCCAGGATATGCAGACCGAGGTAAATAGATTCATGGAAAAGTTTGTGGCATTACAAAACAGAGGTCTCCCAAGCTTGCTGAATAACGCAGGAAGACTTCTTTCCCATGAAAGCTATGCCAAGAGGGTGAACACCTTTGCCACAAATCAGATCACAGAGAAGGCCAGCACCTCAGAGGAAACAGGGCCAGTTACAGGACAAACTCTCTACAACAAGGTAGAGAATTTATTCTTTATAATGAATGAAATCAAACATCTGTTTGAAGTGCCTCCCAATTTCTATAAATACACAGAGGCAGATGAGACACTAGATGCAATTCCGAGACACCAATTGCCCACACAGGAATATTGGACCAAAATGATACAACTGATATTATAAGCCAGAGCCTGTAAATCAAGTTTTGTTATTTGTTATTCAAATTTACAAGTGATCATGCACAGGAAAACTTGGAAAGATCAGCATGCATGAAAAGGGAAGAGCTGAGCCAACTCAGCAGAACTATTTTGCCAACAAAGCACAATTGACAGCTAGCAGGTAGCAGGGCTGAAAGTTACAGCACGACAACCATAAAGACGCATATTCCAGCATTAAAGCAGAACATCCAGACCGACTCAGTGGCCTCCAAAGGTCAAAATATCTCCTGACAGACACAAAGAGCATTTATGTTGTATTAAAAGCAATAGTAATTTCTTATCTACTGTTCTGTACAAGTTGGTGAAAACATGTATTTCTCAAATGACTCAACGCCTTAGATATTTTGTATGATCGTTTGTATATATTGCCCCTCGCATAAGTTTGCAGGGGTTGTTGTTGATTTCTCTTCAAGAGTTTCTTATGTTGTAAGTTTCCAGACCGTTAATACAAAGGTTGATGGAATTTCCAAAGCACTGTGTTCCCTGAGTTTTGTGGAGTGTTGCTGAATGTTACAGGATTCCTGTGTATTCTCATGGCACAGTAAGTCCTCTATAAACTTTCGTTATGTGTTTTTGTTACCTTTTCATGGCTCATTCATGCTTCCAATTTCTATAGTTAATAGCAGAGAAAAAGAATAGTTTCAGGATTTATTCACAGGATACCCTGAACTCAATCTATGCTGTTATGAATGTTTTTCTTCAGTTGTAGACATAAGGTGTAATTCTTAAATGCTGCACTTTCAAACTATAGCTTTCTCAGTGATCGTTGTTTCAGGAATTCGAGTTTGCTCCTATACAACATACCCCTTTCTTACATCTCAGCTTAGTGGAGAATTCTTAACTGCTTTTCACTGGTTGAACACACCTCATAATCACAATTTCAGAACTGTTCCTTGAGATATTTAAATGGCCCTGCAATATCAGCAAACCTACACAATACTCCAAACAACATTTAGCTACAGACTCCATTGCCCAATGGATTAATACTCTTTAAAAACTTGCACCTTAGGTACAGAAGACATCCCTCAACCAAAACATAAAACAAACCCTGAACATCATAGCTAGCCTAAAATACTATCAAAACAGAGACAAATCATAAAGAGAGAGCCCTCTCTGATTGCAGTTTGGCTAGAAACTGCAATCCAAAGATTGGTTAGTGGTTACCCCGGCCGTATTCCCTTGGGAGTCATAGGGAACAACCTGGGTGTTAACACCCATCTTGCCTTATTTTCCTGAACCACCATGGGACTCACCCATTCAGAATCTTTGACAATTTCGATGATCTCGAGTGTTATCATCTTGTCTAATTCTTCCTTCAACTTTTCCTTATATTTTGGATTCAATCCATAAGGTATCTGCTTGACAAGCTTCACATCAAGCTTCATCGGAATCTTCATAACTTCCAAGTATCCTACTATGCCCTTCATATGTGAGAACTTAGTGGTTAACAACTCTTGGTACTCATGAAAAATAATTTTTATCTTGCTAACTGTGTCTTCATCCCTGTAATCTCCTATCATTGCAAACTTCGACTCATCCTATGATCCTATATTCACCCTCTTCATATTTAGTGGCTTCATTATATTAGGCATCTCTATTTTAGGTCCATTCACTTCACGGTGACCTTCAAATGCTGCGATGTTGATATTGCAAGGATCGTCCTCCTCTTCTGCAGTGATATTGTAGCATTTGGTGAGCACCAGTATTGTAGCAATAATGCTGCAACTCCTGGGCTGCTTACTTTACTCTTATGAACCTGGTAGTTCATAACAAACTTGGAAGTGACAGTGCTGTATGCACAAGTACTAGTTCTTACTACAGGCTGTCACTTGGTCAGCTAGCGCAAGATCACTAGGAGCTCAAGCCAACTTCTATGGATTCTAGAAGAAGCTCTATATGTGATGAAAGAAAGTAAAGCTTACTCTACAGAGGCTACTCTAATTGCAGAAAGGAAAAAGACTGAAATGTAAAGTAAACCTAGCAAGCCCTACTTAACCAACTAATCCTACTTTTGTAGAAAGAACTATGAAAACCATGAAATGAATGCCATTACCTACTCAAGGAAGTAAACAACATCTACTCAAGCTATTTCTAGAAGTAAATGAGCAAAAAAACATCTTTTTGGTTTTTTATGTATTTTTATGCGAAATTGACATGCATGTATTTTTTTGTGTGTGAAGGTGGAAGTGAATAGGTGGTGTTGAAGGGTGACTTTGGGGTTTGAGGAGATGTAGGATGGTGGAGATGGGTCCTAGGAGGTCTCAGGTGGCGTTCTGGGGGCTTTTCCTACACTCGACCTTCAAAAGAAAGCCTACAGGAAAATCTACAAGAGGACACAAGGGATCTATGGGAGGTCTATAGGAGGATGCTGAGAGCAGTTTTGAAGGTTTTGAAGGTGTGAGAGTGGTTGGAAAAGGTAGATGAAGGTTGGGATGATGTGTTAGGGTGCCTAGGGTCCACCAAGGTTCACTAGGAGAGGGAAAGATGATTGGGAGAGAGGAAGAAATCTTATGGAAAAATGCAGAAAACTAAGGCAAATTTGAGGTGAAATTTGGGCAACCTGTAGGGCATGGAGCAGGGAGAGAATGTGATGGCTGATAGGCTGACTTGCTGTGAGAAGAGATCTGCTACAAAAGAACTAATAGTCGACCAATGAGATCAAGTAAGCAAGGAAATGAGTACATCAAAAAACAAAATTTTGCATCAAGCTAGTCTAAATTATAAGCTATGGAAGTAAATGATGAAAAATGCTACAAGGAGAGAAAGCATGGAAGGAGACTTATTGCAAAGACATAAATTAGCATGGTGGAAGAGATCTAAAGCAAAGCATTAACCTTCTAACAAACTGCAAACACTAGAAATCCTATGGAGAAGGAAAATCAGTGTTTTTGGGGCAGCAAGAGGGTCTTTGCCTTAGTTCATGGTCCCAAAGGGAGGAAAAGAGGCCAAGGCATTATTGCTAGCCTTTTGAATCTTCTTTCTATCATTGCTTTACCTATTATAGAAAACACGAATGGAAACAACCTTCTAAATCACCAAAAGTAGCCTATTCTTAACCAAGAAAGAAATTCATCTAACAACAACTAATCCATAAACTGAAACAAAGCATATAAATATAAACAAGAGGCGCTTGGCCGCTTGGATTGGGCCCTAACCCAAGAGCTTCAACCCTTTGAGGTAACTCAATGCTAGCTCAAAAAGGATCTCATCTTTATTATCAAAACAGTAATAAGATTACATGAAACTGTCCACAAAAGTAAGCTCGAAGTTGAGCAGAGTTTTACAATAGCAAAAGTACAACAAAAATCTGACAAAAATTCAACCCTAATAAGGCCCTAGGCCTCTCTACTTATACAACTGAAGCTCCCAACGACTTCCTTAAAATCAATGAGGCTTGGCTCCCAAAACTCGAGATAAACATAAGTTATCCTCCACTTGCTCGGCTACCTCTTAGCGCATTGATTTAGCTGTTTGTACTCCGAGCTGCATGAAGGGGAATTCAAAGTGGGAGTAATAAATGAAGGGGATTCCCTCCTATAAATACTCTCCTTTGTCCACTTCACATTATTGCTGCCAATTGTCCATTGAATCTTTGACTTTTTTTTTCAAAATTCAACAAAAATATGTATTAAACACATATTAGACTTCATGGCATCATAACTAACTCAACTCACTCCATAAGCATAAATATAATAAAAAAGCATGCAATAAGCTAAGAGAATGGTTGATTTAACTATGTTAGGAGGAAAAATGAGCCCATATAATTACCCATTTATGGGGCTCATCATCACCCCCCTACTGAAGGTGTTTCTCATCCTTTGAGCAACTTAGTCCATCTCCTCATCTTTAATGGCCCTGGTGGCCTCTTTAGCAATTCAAGCTTTTGATGTTTCCTCTTCCTTGTCATAGAAGCTTGCTTTTCTGTCTATCTCTTCCCACTGCCTCTACTCTTCTTCTTTGGTTCTTCCTTCTAGCATCCTTAACAACAGTGGTGGACTCAGTTTGAGGCCAATCCAATTTACCTGCAGCCTCTGCATTGAGTGCTTGTACATTGACACTCTCCTTAGTGCCTCCTTCATCCTCATTGGGGAATGATATTCCCTGATCTTTGGATTGTGTGGTAAGGTGTTCCAACTCCTCATACATGCATGCATACGGTCATCCCCAAGTAACCTTTCCATGTCCTCAAAATTTGCAATGGCCTGTGCTTGATCACTTATATATCTAGGGGCAATTTGAGGATTATTTGCAAGCAGCTGGTGTGTGCTGATGAGAGCTATGGGATCTGATGGCTCAGCTATGATCATTAGTGGCTCATTCTGCTCTATGATGATCAACCTTGTTACTTCAGTTGCCCTTAACTCCTCATGGTTCATCCATGAAGCCATGGCCATTAGTTGTAGGTCCCCTAGCCTAGCATTGGGGTCCCACACATTCATGTCTGTGAGGGCCATATTATGCAGGTAAAATTCTGCCATTTTTGCCTTATCTTCTGCTGTGCTTTGGTCACACAGGTCCATAAATTGTCTATAATCTTGAAAAGGCATTGTGCCTCTTTGTGCCAAAGTCTTGATATGAAATTGTAGCCATTGGTCCTTGAGGTATAATCCATAGGATTTTACTAGTGTTCTACATTGTAGTGCCTCCATGGATAAGCTAGCCATGCATGCTAGCTGGGTCTCTTTCTCCTTTAGCTGCCTCCTTAGCAATTCATTTTTAGTTTGAAGTTGGTTTCTTGCAATTTCTTCTCTATGTCTGACAACACTTAACTCTCTGCCCATTTCTCTAAGTTTTTTCTCCATATGGCCAACATCCTCAACTCCCTTGGATTTGGCTATTTTCATCCACCTATGTGTTCTTATTCTTTCCTTCTCTAGTTCAAAGAATAGTGGCATTGCAAATGTTTGTGGCATTATCCTTCCTCCTTCAAGAACATGGTAATAGTAGGCAAGGTTGGGCTAGGGATCAAGTTCTTGTGGCTCTGTAGCTTCCTCCTTCCCCTTTGGCTACTCTTCCATTGTTTTCTCAAGCTGTTGGGTCTCTTGTAGCCTTGACAGTGTCTCCTGTAGAACTGTCTGTGCCTCCTGTAGGATTGTTTTTGGGTCATGTAGTTGCCATTTTTCCTTCCAGGTGGAAGATCTAGGAGTCCCTCTTTCATATGTGATAAGGGTTTTAGAGGGATATTCTTCCCCTTTGACAGTGGGTGAATCTTCAATTGTAATGGGCACTGTTGAAGATGGCTGGGGTTTTCCTATTTTTATCCTTGCGCTTTTCCTGGCCTTGAAATACATGGAGGCCTTCTTGTTTATATTTTCTTTTGGTTTAATTGGTGTGCTCAAGGTAGTGAGGGCCTCTCTTTCCAGAGTCTCAGGGGACCCTTCTCTTTGTTTTGCCTCTGTTGCCTCTTTTTCTCCTCCTTTTGTCTCTTTTTTTTTTTTTTTTATCTTTGTTTGCTCTATTTCTTCCTTTTCTGTCTCTTCATCCTTCTCCTCTTCTATCTTAGTTTCTTACTCCTCATTTTCTTGTCCTGCTGAGTCATCAGTTTCTTCACCTTCTCCCCCTTTCTGCTCTTCTTCCTCACTGTCAGAAGGATTGATATCATAGGTGAGGGCCTTTATGTCATCTTCTGCTATCATGTTTCTGAAGACCTCCCATGCTATAGGGAGTGTAAATGTATGGAGGGCTTCTTACACTAAAATTTTGATTAACGCATGGTGAGCCAGTTGATCTAGACTTCCTGCCTTAAACTTAATGCTGGAGTCTATGAGGGACTGCAGGAGGAAATAGGGGATGCTGAGTTTCTACGATGTTGGAGTGTCCATGCCATATCTCAACTCATGAAGGATTCTAAAATGGTAGCCATAGACTATGGTATACCTCCCCTCACAGGAAATATATTTGATGATTTGGTAACTAACCTCATCCCAAGGGTAGGGTATGCTTGTCCTTCTAATGCCATTTTTATCTTCTACAGGATGTTCACTGTTTTGGAAGAAGTTTTTCTTGGTAGCCTGTCCAATTGGTTTTTCATCTTTGCTCCAAGGTAATCCAAGAGGAAGGGTAGTGACCCTACTGATAAATTATGGGGTTATTTCCATGGAAATACCTCTAAAAGTGACAGTGGCATGGGTTCATGAGTGAGGGACTAAATAAAGGGCAAATTCCTGAGCAATTTCCTCATCAAACCCTCGAAATTTCTCAAGAAAGGTCATCCAATTTGCCCTTGTGAATATGGATACTACTTGGGGATGTTCATGGAGCCTGGTTGAATTATTTGGTTCATTCCTCATGAATCCTCTTGTCATGGTGCTTATACCCCTTTTGAACACCAAATGTAGAGATGGAGACAATAATTTTGAAGAAAACAGGAAAATAGAGGAAAACTGTTTTTTTTTGTAAGCAAGCAGAATTTTTTTATATAACTCCTATTCTTCTATGGACTCAATTCCTCCTTAAAATGATATAATTTCTTGCATATGATGATAATCAAGGTGGGTATGCATGGAACCTACCTCCTCAAGCCAGAAAGCGAGCAAAAATCTTGTGTTTTCTTCTTAAAAACAACTCACTGCCCCTCCTGTAGAACTGCCTATAGGTGCTCCTGTAGAACCTATAAGTGCTCTTGTAGACAATGCCGAGAGCAGGAGGATTGGTGGGATCGATGGAAAATGATGGTTTTCAGGCTCAAGGAGTTTGCTACAGCTAATTTTACGAGAAGAGAATGAGGGAAAAGGTGGTGAGAGTGCTCGAGGAGGAGTACTTATTACTTCTTTTGGATATTTCCAGTGATGGGGTGAGCTGGAAAAAATGTACGTTGGCCATATTTGGATCGTTGGTCCCCACCTAGCTAGTCATCATGGTTTCCTCCCACAATTACCTCTCATTATTGCATTGGAGTTTGCATACCCTCCACTACCTGTCCTTGGTATCTTTCTCTGAGTTAACTATGCGCACGTGTGGGTGACATCTTCGGATGAGTGCAGTCAACTAGATGAAGGTGGCCAAGTTAACTGGCCACCTTCTCCTGGTTCAACCTCAACCATCTCATTTTCTCATGCATATCTTTCAATTACACAAATGCAAACAAAGGAGCGGGTTAGTCACTTACATGTGAGTCGAATGTATGTGCTGTGAGGTATTTTCACTGCTTTTACTACTGCATGCTTGTATTTCCTTTGCTGCATGCTATTTGCTTTCTGATGTGTGGATGTTTGCCTTGTGCACATTTCCTCTGGCTAGATCTAAGCTTTAGATGTCTCCTTCAATCCTCATGGTTGCACTTCTTTTACTGATGTAGCTTGATTTTAATGGGATCAGCTGCTACAGGAATTTCTATAGGAGCTCCTGTAGCTGCTTTTCCCTTTGAAATTTCATATTATTTCTATGTTGGGGGCTCTGAGGATGATGTCAGAGATTTAGATGGAGATGGAGAGATACTAGGTAAGCTGCATGTGGGATTTGAGGTGCTGTTTCCTCTCTTATTTTTTTCTTTTTTTCTTTTTACTAAAAACTGCTTTTTCTGTGTTTTTCTGGGATAAGAAGAAAAAAATGATGATGATGATGTGATGCAGGTGTTGAATGGATGGAAAGGTGGGTTGATAACTATAGGAGGGTTTATATGTTCTTCATGAAGCTTCCCAACCCCTCGAACTGCTTTTTGGAACCATTTCTGGCTCTCTGTAATTCCTACAGGAGCCTTCGGTAGAAAACACAGGGCCTCCTGTAGAACATACAGTTTCTGAAAAAAGAGCACAATGGGGTGGAAGAAAGGTCAGAAATGAGGGAAAAGAGTGTGGAAGAGATGAAATAGGTGTTGGTGTGAGTTTCAGGGCTTTGTGGCATCTTCTCTTCCTCCCTGTGGTCCTCCTGCAAACCTGCAATGCACATTAAAATTAAATTTTCTTTTTCTTCTTTTTCTCTCCCTTTTTTTGTTTTTGTTTTTGAAAATAACTAGGGTGCCTCAAGGAGGTTTTCACCCTAATTTCCTCCCTTGGGCACCTCCAAGGGAGGTTTTCACCCAGGATCTTATTCTCTCTCTCCTTTTTTTTTTGGCATCACTGGGCCGCCTCAGAAGAGGTTTTGAACCCAATGATGGGACTCAAGCGCCTCATGGAGGTTTTCACTTGAGTCCTTATTTTTTTCTTTTCCTTCAGTGAGTGGGTGGAGTGGAGGCTAAGACATGCTCCACTACCATCATTGTCTTATTCAAATCTTCAATGAACTCTCGCATGGAGAGGGGCTTCTTGTAAATTTTCAACCTATGTCCATTGAAAAGCATGGGCATGGCTTCCTCATCAATGGTTCTGATTAGAACTGAACCATTGTCATTGCATTTTTCCATAGTGTAGGGTCCTAGACATCTTGTCCTCAACTTGCCTTTGAAGTCTTTATACTTTGAATCATAGAGCAGTGCCTAATCTCCCTCTTGGAATTGCTTCTCCTTGATATTTTTGTCATGACATATCTTCCTCTAAAGTTGAACTACCTCTATGTGGAGAAGGGCCTGCAATCTTTGTTCATCCAATCCATTAAGCTGGAGTAATCTTTCCTTCTGTGCATGGCTGAGGTCTAGGTCCAGCTGAGCTGCCATCCTTAGTGTATTGAATTCAAATTCTATTGACAGCAAAGCCTTCTTCCCATAGACTAGTTCATAGGGTGTGAACCTTGTAGTGGTCTTCCATGTTGTGTTGTAGGCCTAGGTGGCCTCAACTAATCTGTCTGCCCAATATTTTCTGCTGCTACTCACTACCTTGGTCAGAATTCCTTCCAAAGCTCTGTTAGTGACTTCCACCTACCCATTGGCTTGTGGATGGTAAGGGGTGGAAGTCCTATGCTTGATTTTATGATGTGTGATCAGGTCTTCAATCAAATTGGAAGTGAACTAATTGCCTTGATCTGTGACCAATTCTCTTGGATACCCGAACTTGTAGAATATATTTTCTCTAAAAAACTCAGCTACTTTTTCCTTTGTTGTTGCTTTGATTGCTTTTGTTTCTACCCACTTTGTCAGGTAATCGGTGCACACAATGATGTATTGTTTCTATCTTGAAGGAGGGCTGATAGGACCCACAAAGTCCATGCTCCACTTCTCAAATGGCTCAAAGGTCACTTGATGTTGCATGGGTATCTCATCCTTTGGAGTAGGTTTCCCCATCCTTTGAAACTGATCACATTGGTTGGTGTATCTCTTCACATTTTGATGAAGAGTGGGCCAATAGTAGCCTACTTGCAATATTTTGAAGGCAGTTCTCTTTGCTACAAAATGACCTCCACAAGGCCCATCATGACAGGTCAGGAGAATGTCAAAGACTTCCTCCTCCCTGACACATCTTTTCAAGATTTGATCTGGGCCAAGTTTGAAGAGATTACCCCCAATCCAGGTGAAAGGGGCGCTTTTCCTTACTATCTTGCTCTTCTCTTTTGAGGACAGGTGTGGTGGAAACAGTGCTGAAACCAAATAGTTTGCTATATCAACAAACCATGGAGAAAGTACTGAAATAGCAAATAGATTTTCATTTTGCATTTGGTCATCCACCATTCCTTCTTCACCTGCAGCAAATTTACTCTAGACAAAAAGTCAACAACAACATTTTCTTTACCAGGCTTATCGATAATGGTTAGATCAAACTACTATAATAGAAGCAACCATCTAATAATGTGAGCATTTACATCTAGTTTGTTCATTAAATATCTAATTGCAGCATGATCAGTGTGCATGAAGGTTTGACAGCCTGTAATAGAATGTCTGAATTTGTTTAAGGAATGCACAATAGCTAGGAGTTCCTTCTCGGTCACTGTGTAATTTAACTCTACCTTTGAAAATTTTTTGCTTATAAAGTATATGGCATAAGGCAACTTTTCATCAATTTGTCCTAAGGCTACTCCTATTAGTTTGTTCGAGGCATCTATGTGAATGTGAAAGGGTAGGGCCCAGTTTGGGGCTCTGAGAATTGGGGCAGTTACTAACTTGCTCTTAAAGGTATCTAGGGCTTCTTGATAGTTTCCGAACCATATGAACTCAACATCTTTGCCTAAAAGGCCAAAAAAAGGAGAGGCTAGCTTACTGAACTCTTTGATTAATCTTTGGTAATATCTAGCTAAGCCTAGGAAACTTCTGACATCTCTCACCTTTTGAGGAGGTGGGACCCTTTGGATGATGGCAATCTTGTTGGGGTCCACTTGTAGTCCTTTTTGAGATATTGCATGACTGAGGGATAGGTTCATCTCAATACACTTGTCTAGAACTTTTCCTAGGTTAGATAAAGCTTCCTAAAAGTCAGAACCATAAGGAGTAAAATCATCCATATATATTTCTATTGCATCATGAACCAGTTCAGAAAATATACTCAATACCACTCTCTGGAAAGTGGTTGGAGCATTACACAAACCAAAAGGAAGGACCCGGTATGCAAAGGTACCCCAAGGACAAGTGAAAGTGGTCTTATCTTGGTCTTTCGGGCTGATTTGAATCTAATTGTACCCGCTAAACCCATCTAGGAAGGAGAAAAACTTTTTCCCCGCTAGACCATATAACACTTGATCTATGAAAGGCAAAGGAAAATGGTCCTTTTTAGTGGCTTTGTTCAATTCTTGATATTCAACACAAATTCTCCACTTGCCATTTTTCTTTGGCACTAGCACCAAAGGAGAGACCCATTCATTGTCAGAGATGGGGTAGATGAATCCTGCATCAAGTAATTTTTGCAATTCTTGCTTAACAATGTCTTTAAGTGTTGGATTCATCCTCCTTTGAGGCTACCTGACTAGTTTTCAATCTTCCTTAATGTATATATGATGAGTACATATTGAAGGGTGCACTCCCTACATCTCCTTATAACTCCAGGCGAAGGAATCTAAATGTTTTCTCAATAAGCTGCACAACTCCTTCTCCTAGGAAGTGGATAGGGATGGATTGATTTTCAAGGTTCTTTCTAGGCTGAACTCTATATTCTTAACATGGAGAGAGGTCGGGTCAGCCACACAGAGATTAGTTAAGGGGTTGTTTTGGGTTTCTCTCACTATGTCCTTTAATGGTAAGACAATGTGGGGTGGATTTTGAATCAAATTTTCAATCATATCACCTTCATCTTGAAGTTTTCCCCCCATGGTGGTTTCTAATGCACGATGTGGTGCAGAATGGACCTCATCCTCATCCTCCTCCTCCAACCAGAGAGGTAGATCATGTTCTAGCAAGGGTTGGGTAGGAGGGTATAGGATTAACTGTTTGGACATATGCCCATTCTTGATGGTCATGTTCCCAGCTCGATAGCTGATGTAGGCATCGGTAGTAGCCAACCAGGGTCTTCCCAGGATGAGAGGATACCTAGTGAGCTTTGCCTTCGGCTGGAGAACTAAGAAATCAGCAGGGTACTCCGAAGAATCAATGGAGACCATCACATCTTCCACAATCCCTTTAGGGGTCACGGTGGAGCAGTATGCTAGCTGCAGTACTGTCGTGGTCTTCCTCAAGGAGCCCTAGAGTTTAAGTTTGAGCATTGTGTCCTTTGTCATCACATTAATGGCAGCTCCCAAATCAATCAAGGTATGTGGGATCATGGTTCCATTGATGTGGACATCAACTACTGGACTTCCAAGGTCCAGATATTTCAGACAGATTACCTGCCCCAACATCAGGTCGGACAGTTGTCCTATCACATTGATGGTTGGGGAATCTCTCTTGTGCCTTCTTGGATGCCTAAAACACTTCTCTTTGATCAATATATTGTAGATAGGCACATCTCTTATGGCTTGGAGAATTGGTATCTTCACATATAACTGTTTCAATTCTCCCAGGAGTTCAGTTTCTTTTGGGGTAGGATGTGTTGTCCCGGATAGTCTCTCATGAAAGGGTGGAATTGCTTTAGGTTCACTTTCCTCTTTATCTTCCTCAACCTCCCTAGGTGGAGGCTGGCTATCTGGGAGAACCTTCCCAAATCACAAGTTAATCTCCTGAATCTCCACAGCATAAGTTGGGCATGATGGTTCCCCACTATATACTTGCTGAGCCTGTCTGTTGTTTGGGTTCGAGTTCGGCTGGGCAGGCATTTGGGGTTGCCTTGGTGGAGCAGAAGGTAATGGTTATGGTTGAGTAGGTGGTGGAGGCAAAAGAGCGGGAGGAGAGTTGTATTTGGGCCTCCAACCCTGATGAGATACACTCCATTAAGGTTGCGACTGAACATAGGATTGAAATGAATGAGCGGCTGGTTGGGCATGATATTGAGATGGGAAGGACCAAAGAGGAGGTGTGGACTAGGAAGGATGAGAAGGAGGGCCCCAAGAAGTTATGGAAGTGACTTGGTTGGGGTTGTAGTATGCCTAAGATGTCCCTTGCATCCCCTGCTGGTATGGTCTAGGTCCATGCAGTCTCCTTTGGTTCATGAAATAGAGTGGTTCAATGGCTCCTTCGGCCCCTTGGTATACAACTTTAAGTCTGGGCAAGGAAGGGCACTTATCTGTAGAATGATCTTCTTCACAGACTGAACAAACCTCTATAGAGTTCAATGGACATTTGTTCCTACGATGCCTCCTAGTGCATCTAGGACAAAAGATGGCCAAAGCCCTCTCTGCTTCCACTTGTTTTCTTTTGATATGCAAGGTTTCCATTTGCATGGCAAGAGTTTGCAACATCTCACTTTTGAATTCTTCCAACATTTTTCCAATTTCACCTTTAATGGATGAATTGGAAGAGGAGGTACTGGCTATGGCTTGAATCCCCCTACCTTTCTTTCTGGCTGCTCTAGAATGGTCTCTAAAAACAGTCTTTATGTCCTCATAAGATAATTGGTAGATGTCTCCCCCAGCCAATAGATGGAGGGTGTCTAGAAGGTCTTCTGGAATTCTTCTGAGCAGGACCAACTTCAGAGATTCAAGGTCAAGTGTACACCTGGCCCTTTTGTAGCTGAGCTAGAACCTCTCTTCATAATCTTCAAAGGATTCATCACTTCCCATGGTCATTCGGAAGATTTCTTCTTTGGTATCTTTTGACCTACAATAGTCTCGTTATTTGTCATTAAAGGCTTGATGCATCTGAGCCCAATTTTCGATGCTATTGCCAAGTAACCCCATGAACCAGTGCAATGTTGCATCCTTGAGAGTAGAAGGGAATAGCTTCAAATTTTGCTCGTCTTCTGCATAGTCATAGGTTCGACAGATGACAACAAACTCAAACAAGAAGGTGTTAGGATCTTCTGTAGTCAAACCATGGAAGTGAGGTAGGGCTGAAGGACTTATATTCTTCATTTTGGTGTCCCCATTGGTCTCCCTAATGGGAAAGGTACCCTCTATTCTCTCTCCATTCCCCCTAGCATTTCTATTTTCAGCCATTGGCTCAGGAGGGATGTTTTCTTCTTCTTCTTCCCCTATAGGTTCTTCAAATATCTCTGGTTGTTCACCTAAAGGTTCTTCTTGATCACTGCCACCGAAGAAGAGAGAAGGTTGGTTGTGTGAGGTAGTGGGGGTGTTGGGCAAGAATTTTCCTGAATTATCTCTATTCCTACGAGGCATGAAAGGAAATCTTTTTGGTTGGTTTTTGTTTTTTTTTTTCACACTGATTGTACCTACAAAACTGAAATGGATTGAACAAAACAAATTGCAACTAACTGAAATGAACTTGCTAAAATGAAATTTGCAGAATTGAAAAGGAAAGCAAGGAAATGCAGAATTTGAAAGAAATGACTAGCCTACTCTTGTTGAAATGAAATTTGCAGAATTGAAAAGGAAAGCAAGGAAATGCAGAAGTTGAAAGAAATGACTATTCTACTTTTGTTAAAATAAACTATTTAGCAGAATGTTGCGATAGAAAATAGAAGAAAGCAGTAATCACAAAATACTCTAATGTTTCCCCGGCAATGGTGCCAAAAAATGGTGAGCACCAGTATTGCAGCAATAATGCTACAACTCCTGGGCTACCTACTTTACTCTTATCAACCCGGTAGTTCGTAACAAACTTGGAAGCGACGGTGCTGTATGCACAAGTACTAGTTCTTACTGCAGGCTGTCACTTGGTTAGCTGGTGCAAGATCACTAGGAACTCAAGCCAACTTCTATGGATTCTAGAAGAAGCTCTATATGTGATGAAAGAAAGGAAAGCTTACTCTACAGAGGCTACTCTAATTGCAGAAAGGAAAAAGACTGAAATGTAAAGTAAACCTAGCAAACCCTACTTAACCAACTAATCCTACTTTTGCAGAAAGCACTATGAAAACCATGAAATTAATGCCATTACCTACTCAAGGAAGTAAACAACATCTACTCAAGCTATTTCTAGAAGTAAATGAGCAAAAAAACATCTTTTTGGATTTTTATGTATTTTTATGCAAAATTGACATGCATGTATTTTGTTGTGTGTGAAGGTGGAAGCGAATAGGTGGTGTTGAAGGGTGACTTTGGGGTTTGAGGAGATGTAGGATGGTGAATATGGGTCCTAGGAGGTCTCGGGTGGCATTCTGGAGGCTTTTCCCACACTTGGCCTTCAAAAGAAAGCCTACAGGACAATCTACAGGGGGACACAGGGGATCTACAGGAGGTCTACAAGAGGATGCTGAGAGAAGTTCTGAAGGTTTTGAAGGTGTGATAGTGGGTGGAAAAGGTGGATGAACATTGAGATGATGTGTTAGGGCAGTTAGGGTCCACCAAGGATCACTAGGAGAGGGAAAGATGATTGGGAGAGAGGAAGAAATCCTATGGAAAAATGCAGAAAACTGAGGCAGATTTGAGGTGAACTTTGGGCGACCTGTAGGGCATGGAGCAGTGAGATAATGTGATGGTTGATTAGTTAACCTACTGTGAGAAGAGATCTACTGCAAAAGAACTGACAGTCGACCAATGAGATCAAGCAAGCAAGGAAATGAGTACATCAAAAAAGAATTTTGCATCAAGCTAGTCTAAATTATGAGCTATGGAATTAAATGTTGAAAAATTCTACAAGGAGAGAAAGCATGGAAGGAGACTTATTGCAAAGATAGAAATGAGCACGATGGAAGAGATCTAAATCAAAGCATTAACCTTCTAACAAACTGCAAACACTAGAAATCCTATGGAGAAGGAAAATCTATGTTTTTGGGGTAACAAGAGGGTCTTTGCCTCAGTTCATGGTTCTAAAGGGAAGAAAAGAGGCCAAGGCACTATTACTAGCCTTTTTAATCTTCTTTCTATCACTGCTTAACCTACTATAGAAAACACAAATGGAAACAACCTTCTAAATCACCAAAAGCAACCTATTCTTAACCAAGAAAGAAATTCATCTAACAACAACTAATCCATAAACTGAAACAAAGCATATAAATACAAACAAGAGGAGCTTGGCTACTTGGATTGGGCCCTAACCCAAGAGCTTCAGCCCTCTGAGGTAACTCAGTGCTAGCTCAAAAAGGATCTCATCTTTATTATCAAAATAGTAATAGGATTACATGAAACTATCCACAAAAGTAAGCTCGAAGTTGAGCAGAGTTTTACAATAGCAAAAGTACAACAAAAATCTGACAAAAATTCAACCCTAGTGAGGCCCTAGGCCTCTCTACTTATACAACTAAAGCTCTCAATAGCTTCCTTAAAATCAGGGAGGCTTGGCTCCCAAAACTCGAGATAAACATAAGTTATCCTCCACTTGCTCGACTGCCTCCTAGTGCATTGATTTGGCTGTTTGTACTCCAAGCTGCATGAAGGGGAATTCGAAGTGGGAAGTAATAAATGAGGGGGATTCCCTCCTATAAATCTTCTCCTTTATCCACTTCAAATTATTGCTACCAATTTTCCATTGAATCTTTGACTTTGTCTTAAAAATTCAACAAAAATCTACATTAAACACATATTAGACCTCATGGCATCATAACTAACTCAACTCACTCCATAAGCATAAATATAATAAAAAAACATGTAATAAGCTAAGGGAATGGTTGATTTAACTATGTTAGGAGGAAAAATGAGCCCATATAATTACCCATTTATGGGGCTCATCAGCATTCCATTACATTATGTAACTGCGCGGCCCAATCAGGTTACTAAATAACTGGAACTTCGTTCTAAAAAATATTCTTCTTAACTATCTAAAGGGCTACATCTATATGTGGAAAATCATCTTCAAAAGTAAATGTCATTATAAATCCGTCAACCATATTTTCCCATCGTGCAGTACCATGTCATAGTTCTGTTTCCAAATTCCAATTATGAGGAATTGTCTCCAAGGTATGGATGAAGCCATGCACCCATTCTTCTCATGAAATTTCCTTTCATGCTATCATATAGAGTTGTATGTGTTCTCTAGGATCATTTTGAACATCATACTTATCTTCCAGTTCTGTTTGTACTTGACCAAACCTTACCCACATCAATATTCGACATTTTTTCCAATCTCCTATGTTCTTCTTATGTGTACCCCACCATCTAGAAGGAGTAGCTCTTAGGACTAGATCCAGAGCTAACAACCTTTGACATTTTGGCACTTTTCTTTCATAATCTCTAAAGAATGTATCGACATTCCAAAACCATCATAAAAAGGTAAATCACATACCTCTGCTATCATACAACACACTGCTTTAGTGATCCTTGCACATAGGCTTGTAGACACTTCATGTAACCTATTTTGCCTATTTTCTAATTCTTCTTGTGAATATGAAGTGCAGGAATTGTCTTTCTCCCAACACAATTTTCTGTCTACAGTAGGGTTGATCCATTCTTCTCCTTTTATTGTTATTTGGTAAATGGTGTTGATGTCATCTGCGTTGTACTCCTCTTTAACAGGTTCAATATACCTTGCTCCCTCTGATGGGTCTAATGGAACAATGACTCTCACATTGTTTCATTCAAATTTCATTTTCCTTTTATTCAAGTTAATTATAGCGATGTTAGAAAATTCCCAATCCAATCCAAACAACACAAGATAGGGATTACTATCATCCACAATTTCGATCACTTCAAAGTCAGTAGTAGTGCGCACTCCTTCAATGTTTACCGTGATACTTGACAACCTTCCTAGAGGAAAAATATTTTGTTGGTTCGCCATATTCAGCTAGATCAGTGACCATTGCAACTTTGACTTACCCATAAATTCCCAAGTCTACTTTGCAAGACATTGGCATCAGATCCTAGATCCAAGATAACTTGATCCATGTCATATTCTCCAATCTGTGCAATAAGCCTCATTTCTTTCCCAGTCCTCTTCTTATGTCAATGTAGGTTGTTTACTACGCACATATCACTCTGTGGTACTTCCTTAGAAGCACAAGAGTCTATCAATTCTTGCAATCCCTCCACAAATTTCTGGTTTCTTAACAACTTCATGCAAGTTTGTAGAAAAGACTTCAAAATATCTAGATCCACATCTTGTGTCACAGCTGGTACTATCTCACAGTTATTATTCTAATTTGGCTACTAATAGAGGTTGAAGCCCCTTCATCTATAAAGATTCACCTTTCCTCCATGAATACTTTCTTTTCCTTTTGAATCTCAAATGTAGGGTCTTTTTCAGTATTTTTTTCTTACCCATGTAGCTTCAACTTCCTTTTTCCCATCGACTTTATCATTTCTAGTCGCAACTCTACTTCCTGTTACAATTTCAATGTATGGTTGATCCTCCCTTGTCTCAGTGGTCATCATTTGAATATTTGTTGTGGCTTGTTGGTTCCTTTTCTCCTTTATCTTCATGATAAGGACATGACATTCTTCTATCATGTGATCAAAAGACTTACTGTAGTTTAGGTTGTCGTAGGGTTCTGGCAGTCTCTTGCAAAGTGTCCTTCCTATCCATAATTATAATAGATAATCTAGTCACGTCCTTGACCATCTTCTCATCCTCGTCCTTGGAAACCTCCTTGACCAACAAGCTGGCCTGGCTCCTCGTGTGTATGTCCTTCAACTTGCAGTCTATAATCATCGGCAGTGTGCTCCATCATCATATCATAACTTTGACAACTTCTCTCATCATGGCCTATAAATTTAAAAAAATTACAAAATAGTTTCTTTGGAGTCTGTATGTAGTTTTGTAAGAAATAACAATCTTTAGGGCAATGTTGGCCTCTCGTTCCACAAATCTCGCACCACAAACTTGATCTTGGGTTCATTGGATTAGGTGCTCCACTTGCTAAGTAATCTCTTAACACAAGGAATTGATCCTTATTTCGTACACCATACTTCTGATTTAGTTTCTTTACCTTTCTTGAGATCTTGCAATTCCAAGGTCAAATTTTCTAGCTTGCTTTGAATATATTGTACTCTTGTATAACTATCTCCAATTAGCAAAGCTTCTAGCTTCATCACAATTTCTAATGCTTCAGCTTGAGTTGCAATCTTCTGTTGCATCAAGGGGAACATGATATATGGAAGTAGCATGGCTATAAACCATTACTTATGTTGTTCTGGGGGTATGTTAAATCTTACCTGTCCCATTAACACCTTGAATCATTGATCCAACTCCCACATGGACTTAGTAGTCAACTATTTGATTTCCTTCAACTTCGTAATTCACTGTGATTCTAACTTCGACTTCTTGACTTCTGATACCAGCAATTTCTTAATATCATCCAACAAAGAAGCCAGATTGGTCACAAAGTACTTCATGTACCATGTCATCTCTCTTTCTTGTAGCATCGTGATGAGTTGCACCTTCTTTACATCTTCATCAGCGATTTGCCTTACTTTCCATACTACATCAACTACAAACTAGAACTGGTCAGGATCCTCTGATCAAAGTCCTTTAAAGATATGTAGCTTAATGTATCATGCATTTTTCTTCTTGGGGGTTAGGGGAGGGGGATTAGGATGGGGGTAAGTGGAGTAGATGGATGGTGAATCCAAAAGATGCCCTGATTTTTCTCAACTACTAACTTCGATGCACCTTTAGGATGGGAGGGGGATACCATGGGGTTTCGGGGTTACTTCCTTATTACAAGGTTACTTTATTTCCTTCTTCATTGAAAGATACAATCATTTCTATTGCGAATTTAGTGATAAATCCTCCCAAAATTCTATAAATCCAGAAATCAACAGCTCCTGAGATACTATTATTGACATATTTGAGTCATTGTGTCAATGCAGGATTCCACTCCTTAGGTTCGTCTCCTTTAAAACAAGTCTTATGCTTGGTCAAATTTGATACCCATTTGTATAGTTCAATGTGAAACAAGCCAAAGAAGATTTCATGTTGTTCTATATAGAGATACTTATGCAACCAGGATTCAGTCGATAATCATGGGTTTTTGTTTTCCTGAACTGCAAATTCTCACTCTTTTTGTTCAACCCACTCTGGATTTCCTTCTTCGAAAAAAGCCAAAACATATCCCTCAAACAGATCCTGGTCCTAGCAACGGAACCATATGTTCTCTCAGGGGGCTTGGAACCAGGTTCAAAGTGTACTGCACACTAAAAAAAATCTCAACCATAGCCCCTTTCGGCAATGACCTACAAGAAGATTGCAGCCTCACCCGAAGTGGTTATGGGAGGTTGTAGAACTAGGTTTCTACAGCCAAGGGATATGCGTGTTGTGGCGCCTATGTGTTTACTTATGTTTTATACCTATCTACAACTTTGCATACATAGATAACTTCGTGCTGATGATTTATTTCACATATTTTCACTTATCACATAAAAATATCAGAGAATAGTATAACATCTATTTCTTCACATAATTAAGTAGAAATCATGCATAATAGTATGTATCAATGTAGATAGTTAACATATATGCACAAGACTTCACCAAAAATTCTTATTTATTAAGATAGATCTTCAGTGCATAAACTTCTTTGACCTGCACACCCAGCTATAGGTGGTCTCTGCACTCAGCTACAGACTCTTCTAGGCCTTCACGCACTTAGTTGCGAAGCTTTCCTTAAGACCCAAAAATACAGACTAAATACATAAAATATCAATGATTCATTTATGACTTCTCTTCTACTACTCGACAAATTATTACATCTCCTTATATAGATTTCATTACTACATGACCATGGTCCACATACCATAGATCTGAAAAAACAATGAACTAACACCCAATACTCATTACAAAATGAGGGGCTTTGACTCATCCAAAGCCCCTAGACATTGCATAATGAATATAACTTTGTGGGCTCTGTGTGCTTGGCTCCTCAAAATGCAGAGTATTTGACCAAAAATGGACCAAGTTGGGCTGTGCCCAACAAGAGAAATAGATGATTTTGATGTTTGAACCTCTATTGAGCATAGTTATAATTACACCCAATTTTTATTTCTTCACAAGATTTTTCATGTCATTAGAGCTAATTATATTTCCTAGTTTCCCTATGATACCCCTTAATTCAACTTCCTTTCCTTCCAAAAAAATTTCAAGTTTTGAAAATTAAAAATTATCATCCCCAAAGATTGTAACCATTGGAATCCTAGCACGACATCAACACCACCCATTGGAATGGAAAGCATTGGACTATTCAATACATATTCCCACATGTTTACCTTGATATTATGGCACTTTCTAGAGAAATTTCTAGTTACCATTACTTGACATTCTGGTGGTTAATATAGGAAGAAATTCAATTCCTTAGCTATCTTTAAATGAATAAAATTGTGAGTACTACCTGAATCGATCAATACTATCACCTTTTTCTTCTTGATATATCCTTCTATACTGAGAGTTTGAGGAGTAGTAATTCCTTCCAATGCTTTGCAAAATATGGTCAGATTCATTTCTTCTTTATCTAGGGTTGGTTCCTAGTGTATATCCTCCCTTTTTTATGTTTCTTGTTCCTTTTATTACTCCTCTTAAAAATATATGTAGAATAATTTCTTCTCATCACACTGATGACCATTAGTGTGTTTTCTATCACAGTTGTAACAAAGCCTTTTTTCTCTTTTTTCCTCCAATTGTTTTGGCATCAACCTTGTAGGTTGTGGAAGGCTATGAGCAACAACACTTCCATCTTTATAGTCGTGAGCGGTATACTTCCTTGTTGCCATAATTTTTCTTTCAACTTTTGTTGCCACACTGAATGCCTTATCCAATGAATCAGGTTCTGAAAAGTGAACCTCATGTTGGATGTTATACTTCAAGGTCCCTATGAAGACATCAATACTATGCTCCTTTGGAATATCAGTTACCCTGATATTCAATTTTGGAAGTCCTCAGTGTGCTCTGCCATTGAACCCTTTTGTTTGATATTTATCAATTGGCTAAATAAGTTGTTGCTCTTTCTATCCTCATAATGTGCTATAATTTCCTCCATAAAAATTGACCAAGTGACTAGTGGTTTACAAGAACAAATCCATCGATACCATAAAAACTGATTGGGTTCAAAATGTAAAGATTCAATGCGTACATTTTGTGTGTGTGGAACATCATGGATATCAAAATATTTCTCCATCTGTAGTATCCATGTTAACGGGTCCTTGCCATCAAAAGTACTCATATCGACCTTTGGAATGTGGTGGTTCTTAAACCCAACATTGGAGTCTCTAAAATAATAATTCATATTCCTTTTGTCCTCGTCATGATTTTCATGGATTACCTTGTCACCAATGGGAAGCCTTTCCACTAGAAACTTTGCCAAACCTTCCTTCAACCCACTATCTTGACATTCCATGTCTTATTTTAAACCATCATTCAAAATTCCCATGTCCCTTTTTATACCATCGATCTTAACTCCAATTTCCCTTTTTATACCATCTATATTAACATTCATCATGGCTTCCAATTCATTTTTTGTTACTTTTTGTGAGAGAAGAATTTGTTTCACTTGGTCTCCTAAATTTGATATATCATGTTGCATTTCTTCTTCTTCTACATGTGTCATAGAAGATATTTTTTCTTTCTTACTAGGTGTGTCCATTTTTTTTCGAGGAATTTTGGAATCAAACAATGATATCTATGCTTCATTGTGTCCTTCGAATCACTTTAAACTGATTTTTCAAACAAAAGTTATGCAAAACTTTAAAAAATAAACACCTTTTCTTGTTTTTTAGGAGCTTAATATTATAACTTTTGTATCTCTATAATTTCAAATCTCCAAGATCTGAAATTTCATCCCGGGGTACCCCTCTGAGTATTAGTTCGAACCCCCCAAGTTAGATCGAGATTGGATTATTCAAGAAAGAGTTATTTCCAATATCTCACGATGACCTGATTATAGACTTCTTCAATAGAATGAAATTGTATGTAGCGCCATGTGTCATTGTTTCAAACTTCAACCCTAACAATGATACCTTAAAAACTACAGTATGTGCACTTTCAGTCACTTTTTATGAAATTAAAATCCGATGTTTGGAGAGAAATTTATGATGATTTTCCCTAAGTCACCTGTTTGAGATGGAATTCTGGAGCCTGCAAAAATCCTAATTTCATTGGATCATATATCTGCAAATATAGTGAACCAATATCTAAAATTCATACATCAAGTTCACTAGTATTTTGGATCCACGTGGTTGCAATTGCATATTTTGAAGCCTCATAAAAAAAAAGTTATAGAGAAAATTCCAAGATGACCTGTTTGAAGAGGTGAAACCCTAGAATCCAAAGCTCTGATTCCAAATGTTATGCAACCAGCTCACAGAAAAGATAGATCAACGACTTAAAAATTATCCTCTTCGAGGAGGAAACCTGATTTACATTACATAAATGAACAATTCTTGGATCATACAAATGATAAGACCTCCTTGGTATATATAGGAGTCTAAAGGGTCATAATATAATCAGAGCCTACATACCAATAAGAATGTAAGGGCGTACCAATAAGAATAGTGGGATTCTATGCGGCACAAAAATAACGTGGGGGATACATGGACAAAACAATAACAATAGGGAGCTAAACTAACAACAAAAATAAGGGGAATACACTAGTATTATAGGTACTGTTACAGATCCATTTGGGCACAACAACCTCAACCTACAGATCGATACTATCAGGGCCCGTCAAACCCTAATTCAATTGTTACATGCCCTAAAGAAGTCAACCATTAGAATTCCTAGCTTCCCAAGAAGTGCCATGACTAAAATCATCTAAAAACTGCCTCTAAGAAGATCAGCGCAGGAAGGCCTTCATTAGGGTGTGCTGCAGTGTAGTCAATACACTACTAGGGTGCTATGCAACACACTTGAGCCCTCTTTGGCCTGTGCTGGGTGAATTTGAGTGAAATTGCATTGGGGTTTGGGAATATTCTTATCCATTGGATGCATCTAGAAATTTCCCAAGTTTATCTACTCCTTTGGGCTCAAATTTTGATGAGGTATGGAGTTAAGGAACATCAATACCTTTATCCCTTCCTCCATGGAATTGAATTCTAAGTTTGGGAGGGCATTCATTATCACCATTTATGGCATAACTTCCTTCATTCACCTATAAAAAGACCACTCATCTAAGTGATCAGGGGCTGGAAATCATTGAATTATAGGGAGATGCTGTTAGTATGAGACTTGAGTTGATTTCAAGTATTGTAATGATGTCAACATGTCTTGCTTGTTATGAGGAGAGGATGGGATTGAACTAGAGGAGTGATGCTGAATCAAGCAAATTGGGTTTTAACTCTTCCTTTTAATAATAAAGTGTTCAAAGCTTTTTCCATATGCTTGTGTTATTCATTGATGCTTTCATATGTGTACTATGTACTTGGTTCCATACTATGTTTAATCAATAGATCATTATCATATGCTTTGATCAGTTTTTGTCTTCTGTCTATGTGCAGGTAACTTCAAGCGAATTAAGTACAGAAAAGAGCGACAAAATTGGTTAAGGGAGATAAGGAGTAAGCGAAAGCTATAGGTAGGCTTCTTTACCTCTTATTTAATCTGTTGGTCATAGAAAAAGTAGAGAATGCTTTGCACTGTTGTTCTAGACTTAGCTACTAGTCTAGGGGTTTAAGCATTTATCTGTAGACACTAAAACTTCCCAAAACAAATTGGTGACTACACTGGGGAGCGATTATCCATCTTAGTAGCTTATCAGCCTCTTAAGACATTTCTACATACTATACTTGTGGTCGTTGATTGAATTTCAATCTTCTTTCATTAAAAATTGAGCCAAAACTGTGTTAAAATTGCCTTCAAAATGGCTTACTGTCACCAGTGCAGCCCAATGAAGGACATAGTGCACTGCAATGCACTTCCTGCATAGAGCCAGTGAGTTGAAGCGCACTATCTCTCACTGCTGCCTATGCTGATCCCTTGAGGATCAGTTTCCCATCTAGGAGCTGAAGTTTTTGCCAAATTTCTCCTGTTTGAATGATTTGCTGAATGTCAATGATGTCTTGTCTCTGAAAATAGTTTTTCATCTCCTTACTTGGCCCTACTTAGACTAGGATTGATAAATTTTTGTTATGTATTTACTTTGTCATTTTCAATCTATAGTCGAAAGTTAATTTTTGGTCGATTGATCTTTAGTGGAAGAAAGTGTAGTAAAATCGTATTTCGTTCGAAAATTGAATTGTCGTAGAATCTTCATTCATGAAAGGTCGATTGATTGATGTGTGCATATGATTAGTCTTTTCATTGAAAGTGTTGTAATTCGTCATTTCTTTGAAAATGAAAGTGTCCTAAAGTCTTCCTTTCCTTGAAAAGAAATTGTTGCAAAATTGTCATTTTTAGTAAAAGAGTTTATTGATCGATTGTGCATTAGTTTTCCTTTTTGTTCATTCACAATAAGGGAAATCTAAAAGAAATACATGCATGTTGCATTGAAAAAGTTTGTGTGCGCTGATAAGAATAGTGTAGATAATTTGCATTTAAATTGTGCTCTTTTCTCTTTGATCAAAAGAAATTTGATTGCTCTATCCCTAAGTAGCTAGGATTTTCATCGTTAAATTGAATGGAAAGAATGCTTATCATGATAGTTGCATTCATAGGAATTTCAGAATACATCATGTGGTGAACTTGAAAGGAAAATTCCTAAGCAAGATCAACTTAAAATAAACATCAATTTACCTAATGGAGCATTGTCATTAATGAGAAAATTTAGTGGTTCTAGGCTAGAGACGTGTTCGAGTGTCATAAAACAAAGCAGATGTCGCTAACTTGTCTGCAATACATCCCGAGTGCGATACCTCATTCCACATACATGACTATATTGTATCTCGTCCATGTACCTTCGGGTATATAGGGTGGTATTACAGTACGTAAAGTATATGGAAATGCTCTCACTGTGCGGTTTTGCACTAGACAACGATTATACGGACTAGGTCTCCATGTACCTTTGAGTATATATGGGAGGACAAATCTAGGTTGCTATCCATCCTTAAGTAACCAAGTTGGCCACCTTGTAAACTATGATACACCTAACACAACATTTGGGGAGATTTCCTGCCCGTATTTCTTGGTTCGCTAGGAGGTATTATGCAGTTCAAAGTTGCTTAGTAAACCTTTTGCCTAGTATACCCCTTTTTGTTAATTTATTTTTTGATAATAAAATTAATAAGAAATTATGGAGGAACATCAACCCATACCCCATCGTTCACAAAGAACAACGAGAAAACCACCTTTGTCTCCCGAAACGACACCAATTCGGGCAAAGCAGTCTTGCTTAACTGAGTCTAGTACATCAAGAACTCCTAGTTCTTCATCTGAGTTACCTGAATTATCTATTTCAGTAAGTACAGAGACTCCAGTTACTCCAACTATTTCTGGTACGTCCATTCCTTAAGAGGAAGTTTCACAATTACCTGAGGACATTAGCACTGATCCTAATGAAATAGTAACCAAAGTTGTTCAACCACAAGTTAATTCTCAACTTGAAATTGCTCAACAAGAAAGTACTTCTGAACTTGAATCAGTTCAACTAGAAATTAATCCAGAATCTATCCCAGTTCAAACAGAAGTTACATCTGAACATGAAGTTGTTCAGGAACCTCTTATTGAAACTGTTGTTCATTTACCTGAACATCTGGACTTCGAATTTGAACATTCATAAGTTGTTACTTTACTGGAAGATGATAAACTGGTTACCATTCAGACATTAGTAACTATTGAAACTTCAACTTCATCAACACTAGAAACATTTTATGAACCTGACAGTGAAGTTCTTCCACCAGGTTTAATTCCTATAGAGGAGGAATTGGAAGAAGATTCCACACATGGAACGCCATTTCACTTTGGAACTGGGATTTATCTTTACCCTAATACTCCTGATTTCTTTGCTTCATTTGATCCTGCTTCTTTTCAAGTACCCGTCGAATCTTTAGGATAACTTTTGGGTTAGTTAACTATGCTTGAACAATCGTCAACATCTCAGACTATATCATCTGATGAAGTTGCAATAGAATCTTCTGTTGTAACTTCTTCAATGTTTTCTACCACACCTGAGTCACACCTGTATGGTGAATTGTCCATCCCAATTGGTTACCAATCATTGTTTGGAACCCACTTAGGGGTCACTTCTACACCATGGTCATCACCCATGTCCTCGACCAGAATTTTACTTGGTTCTTCTCTAATGGGAACTCAACAGTTTGATCCTGCATATCAGTATCAAACTGGACAATCTGGTCAACAAATACCTATGTATCCATTAAGTACTGAATTGCCACCATATGGAGAGAAATATGCTTATTCATCGTATCCTCCTTATTTCGGGGGACTACCATATGGTAGTATCCCACAATATTCAGGTCAATCTGGAATTAGAGTTTGTCAATGGCAACAAACAATTCCAGTTCAACCAAGGCTTGTGTATCCAACACAACCAATGAAAACTGTGTCAGCTATTCCCACTACACCTGTTGTTACTACTGTACCACAGTCACAAGTTCAAACTGTTGTATCTCAACCTGTTCAAACTGATCCTTCTACCTTGCAATCACAAGTTTCAAGTCAAGAAGTTCAAGTTCCTCAAGTTGTTTTACAACAACCACTTGTTTCTGGAGTTCAGCAACAACCTTAGGTTAGTGTACCCTTATCTGGACTGACCCAGGCTTACACTGGTATAGTTTATTCACAACCTGGCCAACCTTTCATTGCTGGACAATAACAACCATTAAATCCACAACAATTGTACCAAAAACAACAACAGTTGATTCAATAACCGTGGCAACCTCAATTTCAACAACCCTAATTCCATCAATTCCAACCCAAGTTTGGACTTGTTTCATAGGCTCAACTTGGTTTTGGTCATTCTCAAGCTTACCAAGGTCCTGGTCAACAAGGCTTTGCAAGTTATGGACAACCACACATTCAACCTAGTTATCAACAACCACCTTATACTGGTTTTGTTCAACAACCATACCAAGGTTACCAAATGCATATGCCCTATGTCGGTATGCAATTCCATCATATCCTAGGTATGCTCAACCTGACTTGAATTGACAGTTTCCATTTGTAGCAACTTTAGAATTACCAGATTTAAATCGGCTCACTAATGATCCAATCTTATATGCACCTTGGTGGTCGATAATTCCGCATAAGTTACCATCTGACATTTCGAAGTTTAATGGAAAGCCTGGAGAAGACCCATCAAATCATGTTATGGCCTTTAATTTTTGGTGTTCATCAAACTCCTTAAATGACGATTCGGTCAAACTTCGTCTTTTCCAAAGAACACTTACTGGTCCAGTTGCTAAATGGTACATTGAATTACCAAGAGCTTCTTTCGATAACTTCACCAATTTATCCACTACCTTTTTGACCCGCTTCCAGTTACCTATCAGATACAAAACTGGAATGGAACTCCTAACCAACTTTAAACAAACTACTGCTACCCATATATCAGATCATATTCATGAGTGGCGGCATCATCATCGAATGGTTAAGACATATGTTCTCGATCAAATTTTAGCTGAGTGGTTCATAAAATCCTTGTTGCCATCAATTACCGAGGATGTGGCAAAAAGTGTAGTTGTCACAGAAGAGCAAGTCATTGCTTGTGCCCAATACTTGGATTTGATTTACACACAATCCGTCATGCTTTATGATAAAATTCCCAATGCACCTCGACCAGCTTTCACTATTCCACCTCCTCCACAATCGAGTTAAGAATCTCATGTCGGCGACGGTGTGATCGGTTCTTCAAGCACACAGTCAGCAGGAAGACCATCTGGTCAAACTCTTGCTATTTCTAATCAAACTACCAATACATTAGAAAATACTTTTGCCTCCGAGATTAATGCCATGTCATCTGACAAAGGAAAAAATCCAAAGCAACCAGCATGTAAGAAAAAGGGGAAGAACAAAAAGAAACAAGAAAATTCCCCTCCAGAGAAATCAACTGATTCCTCTAATTCAGCAAGGAAACCTTGTTATCCATGTCTGATATGTAATGACGAGCATTATACAAGACATTGTCCACATCGCTCCGAGGTCTCTAAACTTTTAAAGAATTCAAACATATCAGCAGTGTTGACTGATCCATTTCCAACCCCAGAGACACATTTGGTTGCAACAGACCATGCTTTCACATCCCAAGTACTCATGTTATGCATCACAAAGCCACAAAATGAAGTTTTGGTGTCAACAAGAAACAAATATTATGGAAATCCATTGTCAGTGAATAATCAGGTCACTGATCAACCTAATCCTTCCACCTCAACTTCATTTGAATTTGTTCCACCCATTGTACCTGAATTAACAATAAAAACACCAAAGGGAGTTGTGCACAAATCGAAATTAAACCCTTGGGCTTGAGTAGCTCAAAATTATAACATAGTAGAAGATCTTTCTCAATTTCCTTCCGCTATGTCGACACTCGAGGTGTTACAAAACTGTCCATCCCAGAAAAAGGCTTTAATGTCAGCAATAGGTAGAATAGATCCTACGGATTCAAATCTTGTGGTTTTTAACCATGCAGGATATTCACCACAGTTATTGACACAACTAGATTTCCTAATCCAAGTAAAAGTTCTCAATAAGAATGTTCATCGAACTATTATTGACGAGGGGGAATCTACTTGCATTATGTCCATGAGTTGCTAGAAAACACTTGGTTCATTGTCGTTATCACGATTACCAACCACGTTGAAAGCTTTTGATGGAAGAACATATACTCCATGTGGGATTTTGAGTAACCTGCAAATCGAACTAGGAGGAAAAATGGTTACTGTTGAAGTTGAGGTAGTTGACGGACCCCTCGATTGCAACATTTTACTGGGAAGGCCTTGGGTATATGCTATGGCTGTCGTGGTTTCCACATACTTTCATACTATTGCATTCCCTTTTAAGGGTGGAATCACAGTTATTGATCAACAAGCCTTCTTTGCCAATAGTTCACAGGCAACAGGAAACATTCTATTGGTATACAAACACCCGTTGTCAGTTCAAAGTGTTAGAGTAGGTCTCTTTAAAGATCCTTCCCTAATGGGTACTTTTACCCTCCCGTCACCATCTGATTTGGTGGAAGTGGCAAGAGTAGAGACTTGCAACATGATTTCCTCTACCTCATCTAATTTAAGGAGGATTTCCAACCAAGTTGAAGATGATAGTAATATGGACATGTTACCGTTAAGCCCCATTGAATCATCATAGCAATCAATCTTTTGGGCTTGTGTGGCAAACCCAAATCTGCACTCAACTTTTGTATGGGCAGATAGGTCGTTAGAATATGGTACTTCTTCAGATCCTCTTTCACATATAAATTCTACGGATGGAGGAATCATCCAATCAATGATGATAGGAGAGGAACTGTGGGAAGATTATCATCATCATTCCCATCTTCTAGATGACATCGAAGATTATTCCAATGAACTAAACCACCCATCAATCATTGATTTCTTATCGAATTCCGTTAGAGTAGATACTGTATATTCTGAGTGTAATTTGTCAAACATAGAAGAAACAATTTCTATAAACATTTCAGCCAAGCCTAACATTGTAGAAAACATTCATGTCAGTAAATATTGTTCTCCATTGGAACTTGATAATTACCGTGCTCTGTTTCATGAATTTAGAGATATTTTTGCATGGTCTTATGAGGAGATGCCAGGAATTGACTCAAGCATTATTGAACATGAGATTAGAATGTACTCTAATGTCAAACTAGTACGACAATGGCTTCGACCTGTTCATCCTAAGAAGGTCGTTGCCATTAAAGCAGAAGTTGAAAAACTTTTGCGTGCTAGCTTCATTTTCCCTGTACCTCTTACCGACTGGGTATCTAACATTGTTCCAGTTATGAAAAAACAAGGGACAATTCGAGTGTGTGTCGATTATAGGGATGTAAATCAAGCATGTACAAAAGACAACTATCCTATACCCTTTATCGACCAGATTATTGACGAATGTGCTAGATGTGAAATCTTTTCATTCATGGATGGCTTTCTGGCTACAATCAAATCAATATCCGCCCATAGGACCAACCTAAATTAGCTTTTATTTGTCTGTGGGGCACATTCGCATATTGAAAGTTACCTTTTAGTTTGAAGAATGTAGGGGCTACATTTTAGAGGGCAATGAATTATGCCTTCCCTGACATCAAGCACATTGTTCAACCCTATATTGATGATTTACCTGCTCATTCATGAAAGCGGGCTGATCACCCGCAACATTTGAGAGAAATATTTTTACGGTGTCAACACTACAAGATAAGACTCAATCCACACAAGTGTGTGTTTTGTGTTGGCTCTAGTCGATTGCTTGGATTCATGGTCTCAAAGGATGGAATTCAACTCGATCCAATTAAGGTTCAGGCAATCATTGACTTGCCTCCACCTTCAAACTTGTTACAGTTACAGAGACGTCAAGGGAAGGAAAAATTTCTAAGGATGTTCATTCCAAACTATGCTGAATTAGCTAAAGGTTTTACACGTCTATTGAAGAAAGAGGTACCCTTCCATTGGGATCAGGTTGTGCAAGCTTCCTTTGATGCTCATAAAGATTCCTTGATTAGAGCATCATTAATGTATGCCCCAAAATATTAAAAATACTATTACCTGTATCTCACCACTGCAGATCCAACCATTGGCATGGTTTTAGTACAAGAAGAAAGTGGAATTAAACATCCTATTTATTACTTGAGTCATAATCTCAACGATATAGAAAGTAAGTATTCCTATGTCGAAAAGTTAGCTTTGGTAGCCGTTCAAGCTGTGCAGAGATTTTGTCATTACATCCTCCTCCATAAAACTACAACTATATTAGATTGAAACCCTATGACATACATTTTTTCATGTCAATTGATGGGGGGGAAATATTCCAAATTGATAGTAATTTTGCCTGAGTTTGATTTGGAGTTCATCAAATCTAAATGAAAGAAATCTCTTGTCTTCATTGAGTTACTTTCCGATCTCCCCTCATCCTCCAATGATTCAACATCAGAAGCATCAATCTTGGATGAGTCTCTGTTTCTTATCTTTTCAAGTGATCCATGGTATGGATATATACTGGCCTATCTCCAGACCCAATCTTTTTGGCCTCATACCTCTCACTCTGAACAACGACATAACCAATACGAAGCCAAAGATTATCTGATTATTGGTGATACGCTTTATCGTCGTGGTGTCGATACGATATTACGTAGGTGCCTCACTCATGTAGAAGCCGAAAAAGCTTTGAATGAATGTCATTTAGGTGCTTGTGGTGGACATTTATCTGGTTATACTACTGTGCAGAGAATTCTCCGTGTTGGATACTTCTAGCCAACCATATTCAAAGATTGCATTATTGCTCTCAAAAGTTGCCATGCTTACCAGATATTTGACCGAAAAACTAGATTACCACCTGCACCATTGCATCTAGTCGTTGTTGTTGGCCCATTCGCCAAATGGGGCATTGACTTTACGACATTTAACCCCACCTCGTCCAGGGGGCATGGGTATATTATAGTCGTCGTTGACTATTTTACCAAATGGGCCAAAGGCAATGCCAACATTGAACAACAGTGGCAAAACGACTACTTTATTTTTCTTCAATCATGTGGTTGCTAGGTTTGGTGTACCACAAGCCATAGTTATAGATCATGGATCACATTTTGGTAATCACATGATGGTTGAGCTGACCGCCAAGTTAGGACTGTCACATGATAGTTCTTCTCCATACTACCCGCAAGCTAATGGATAAGTTGAGGCTATCAACAAAGTCCTTAAGCGCATGTTGCAAAGAATGATTGTAGTTCATAAAAGAAATTAGCATTTAATCATGTACTTGGCTTTGTGGGCATATCGAACCTCGGTGAGAAATTCGACCAGATTTACACCCTTTCAGTTGGTGTATGGTTTGGAATAAGTCTTACCAATTTAATGTGAAATCTCGTCTCTCAAACTTGTGATTGACCTGCTACCCGACACTTCTGAAGAAGAAGCACGTTTCTTGGAGTTAATCCATCTGGATGAAACCCATCGTGATTCCCCATTGGCTAACAAAGCGCATAAGAGACATATTAAGGCGCAATATGATAAAAATTTCAAGCCTCGTGTTTTCTCAGAAAGTGACCTGCTATTGCTTTACAATCAGGAGTCTGACAAAATTTGCGTAGGAAAATTTTAACCGCTTTGGATGGGCCCTTATAGTGTTAAGCATGTTTTGACGAAAGGTGCCTACGAGTTAGTGGACTATGATGGGATTCTGTTGTCGCAGCCCCGAAATAGGCTGTACCTTAAACGTTACTATGCTTAGTTAAGTGTAGTAAAACTCACTGTATATATGCTTTGATTGCATGTGTGTGTGTGTTTCCTTTAGAGTTCTTATTTAGTTAAGTAATCCACTTCGCATTTGTTGTAGATGTTGAATTTTTCAGAATCATTTGCTGGTTACGCCGATGGGGCTAGTCGTAGTACGTAGAATCTATCCTCTGCAGCATGGGCCATTTTTGCTCCAAGCGACGAGTTAGTGAGTTTTAGAGGGATTTGTATTGGTCAATTGATGAACAATATTGCTGAGTATAGCACATTGATTGAACTTCTATCTGATGCCATTTCACTTGGCATATGCCGAATCATCATTAGGCTAGACTCACAACTCATTGTACTACAACTTACTAGAATTTATACCGTCTGAAACATAGCAATTCATCGCATGTTCCTTAGACTTCATATTTTGGAAAAGTATTTTGAGTTTATTCAATATTAGTATATTTCCATAAATCTAAACACATTAACTGATTCTCTAATGAATTATGTTTTAAATAGACATTTGCGACATATGTAAAGTAAATATTCTCAATTCATATCATCAGTTGAATAGGATTGCATCACATAACCATAATAAAACTCTGAAAGTAAGATAGATAATTGTTTTAAAAGTTTTTACAAATAGTTTGTGTCCAAGACAAAAACTGGTCATCTGACCCAAAAACTCAAAATGTATGTAGAAAACATCTAAGTAAACTAGTGGTGCTCATGATAACAGGTCACAAACTGTGCTATCATGCGTAAAAGTCTCATCCAATGACTCGACACACTAATGGTGTGGCGTTGCAGTCACATAGGCAACTCCTCGATCCGAACATTCGGAATGCCTGGGGTCAAACCCTCTATGTGGTCCTATAGCTCAGCCAATGTCTTGGCTGAATCTAAGTCTCGGAGAACTACTCTCCCAACAGGTCTTTGTGCTGGGCCACCTGCCACTCGTTGGTGTCCCACAGGTCGAACAAGTCCAACGTCTACATACATAAAAAATGATTTTGTTTAGTCTTGGAGTTAATAGAAAACACAAAAAAAATTGTAGAAACTTTAAAATAAAAAAAACACTTTTGTCAAACAATTTACCTATAGCACCCCACTGTGCTCCCACTGGTGACCTCAAGTCTGGATCTCCATGGAAATCCATTCTTGAATATGGATACTCTGTGATGGCCATATCCTATCAATCAAACCACTCAAAGAACACAGGGGTAAATGAGATCAATGACTGACTAGCATGCCTAGCCATAAGATCTACCCATCTTTGCATCCGCGGATCCCTAGGTCTAGATACACCCAGGGAAACAAGTTGTGGATGCATAAGTGGAATTCTCTCCAAGGTGAAAGAAATCAGGATCGACTCATAGCCAAAGTTCTTTGTCTTTCTGATTTTCACCTTGATTAGTTGTTCTTTCGTGGATGAAAGTACTGCCTCGCACCAGTTGAACACTTTTCGCTCTAAACACTCTAAAGCATATTGCATGTATAATCTGTTTGCCAAGTGTAGTGTCACGTTGCCAGCCAATTTAGAAATGGTAAAGAGGATCATCCTTAAGGGCAAATCACTAACATCCCTGATGTTAATATTTACATCTCTGCTAGGCTGTGCACCTTCCTGATAGAACTGACGTATGTAGTCTCTCACTGATTCACCCCCTTTGGCAAATCCAGATAGTGTGATGGGGGCTCCCCGCCTCAACAGTCCAGTCAGAAAGTAGATATCATCGATCGTAAATGGGATCACTTTGTCCCTAATGTGAAAGGCCTAATCAGTGGGATCCCATGAATGAACAAGGAACCGTAAAAGCTCAATCTGTTGCCGCATGATAGATAGTCTGAAATACTTGAGTAAACCGCAATTCCTTAGGGCCTCAACCATACCCTGATTATTTAGGGAAATCATATCTTGTTTTTCATTCTCTCATTATCTTCATATAATCACCATTTTGATCTGATGAATGTTTTCAATACAACCATTAGACAAATTAGGATCCATTTTTTACAAAAAACAAAGGAAAATTTGGGAGAAAATAGCTGTGTGAATTTGGGTTTTGCACCCAGCGCACCCCTGCCTTAAAGATAGTGTGTTGCAATGCATGCAACCTTCTATGTGTGTGCAATGCAGTGCACCTTTCAATGATGAAAGGGTGCATTGATCCCAGAGTTCAAAATTGAAACCCTAGGGGCCTCAAAAACTCAATTTTTTTGCTTGAAACTGAAAATGAATGGAATGAAATGAAAGAGAAAAGAGATACCTCCTACCTAGTCTGGACAACATGAGGAATGGTCCACTGAATCCTCCGCAATCAGTTAGTGAGCTTCAAGGTAAAAACTACTCCAAAGCACCAAAATCAAAGGGTAAATGTGAAATGGTAAAAATTGTTGGCATTATGATACAGGTGTTGTCCTTGATGGCAACTCACTCAGAGGTATGATACAGGTGTTGTCCTTGGTGGTAACTCAATTAGAGGACAAATCTTGTACAACAGGTCAAGAGAGATATATACGTAGGTTAACCTTGATGAAAGTGTGTATACACGCGGGTGAGAAGAACAAAAGGCGTGTATACGTACACACGTAGGTTCACAGAAGGAAAGGTGTGCACATGTTGGAAAACTAAGTTTTGGTCCATGGTATTTGGTCCATGGTATTTTGGTATTGGTCCATGGTATTTGGCCCGAAGTGTTGACCACAGGTATTGGGTCCAAGGTATTGGTTCTACATGGTTTTGGACCATGGTATTGAGAGAAGCCTAAACCTATATAAGGAGAAGATCATTAGGCCAAGGGAGCAAGTGTGTAAGTGATGAATACTTGATGAAGTGTGAGATCTAGTATGCTGGTTATGGGTTTGTGATGCTTGGCTTGATCTGAATCAAGGAGGCTCCCATGCGGTTGATAAAGGTTGATGGACCAGGATCTTGAAGACTAAAATGTATTATCATCATGAGTAGATCTGAGTACTGACGCATGTTTTATCCTTTATATCTTATTGTCTGGGTATATCTGAAGTTGGAAATTGTAGCGAAGGTATAAGCAACTATCTTTAGATCTGTATGCGGGTTCTCTCTGGTGAAAAAGCGTATACACGCTGGTTTGACACAGTCAAGTAGCATATACATTATGAGATTTAATGTTTCAAGTTGTTGTTGGTTCTAGTGGTTGTTGCAGAGTTCTGGGCTCTGGTCTGTGTTCGGTGATTGTGTTTTTGTGATTCGGCTATTGGGTGATTCAGAGTTAATGATTGTATTAGTGATTGCCTTATATCTATGGATCTAGTCTGAAAATGTGTTAAACGTGGTCCCTAAAAGAAAGAGAAGGTTGTATCTTTCTGCAGGTAGAAGCCTATGTACTAGTATAAGACTGCACCAGTACATAACCATTGTAAAAATAAGTTTCTTATTAAAGGAAGATAGAGACGAACTGTTGCAGGTGGTTTTCACCCACATTGGGTTTCCACCTTACATCTTGGTGTTCATGTGTGTTGGTTTTACTGCTGCTGTTTACTGTTCATATGGTTAATAATGTTCTGATGCACTCATTAAGGATCAATTAACTAAATCATAAGTTTACTGGATATACGCTTGTTGCATTACACACAGTTACGTATACATGCGGTTTCCTTTCACTGAAGTAGCGTATATGAATCTAAGTATGGAAATGAAAAAGTGTTTGATTTGATAATACTAATTCACCCCACCCCTCTCAGTATAATTTCCAACAATTGGTATCAGAGCAGGTCCTTTAGAAGAAGCTTGATTGCTTAAAGAAAAGATCCATCAGAATGGGTAATCAAGAAAGAGAGGCATTCATCAGGCCACTAATATTTGATGGGAGAAACTTTGTATACTGGAAGATAAGAACCATAGCATATCTACAATCGCTTGGAATGGATGTTGGGGGAATCATGGAAGGAGGATACACATATCCATCAGCAATTCCTACAGATACAACAGAGAGAAAGCAATATGAACTCAATGCCAAAGCTGTTACTGTCTTATTGGGAAGTTTGTCACAATCAGAATTTGTCAAGGTCATGCATTTCAAATCAGCCAAAGAAATATGGGACAAAATCATTCTAAGCTATGAAGGAGATGAACAGGTAAAATGAGCAAAGCTTCAAACTCTTAGAATATGGTATGAAAATCTTAAGATGCATAGTAATGAAAGCATAGCTAATTACTTCCTGCGTATAGATGAGATTGTCAATTGTATGAGGAATCTGGGTGAAGAAATTAAGGAAGTTGTCTTAGTTGAAAAGGTTTTGAGATCCTTGTCTGCTAAATTTGAATCCAAAGTGTCTGCCATAGAAGAAAAGGAGGATCTGCAGAAAATCACTATGATGCAGCTTCATGGAATCTTAACTGCTTTTGAGATGAGAAAAGGAGGACCATCAGATATGAGAGAAGCCGCATTCGAAGTGTCAGCAAATGAATCAGGATACATTTCAGAAGGAGAAGATGAGGTAAATTTTTTCAAGAATATTGAACGGGGATCTGGAAGGTTCAAAGGTAAGCTACCTTTCAAATGCTTTTCACGTGGTAGAGTTGGTCACTACACTGCTAGATGCCCTCATAACAAAGGAAAGATGTCTGAAGAAGGTAATAGAAGTTATTATACCCATGATAAAAGTAATGACTCATCCAATAGTGATGAAGACATTAGAATTCTCATGGCATATGAAAATAAGGATGTAGAACCAGAAGAAGTTACCAGATTAAAAGAACAGTTGGAGTCAGTAACTAGAGTAAGGGAGCAATTGCAGGATATAGTAAAAGATCAGAGCATAACAATTTAGAGACTTGAATCAAAGATCCTCTCTCTAAAAGAATATCTTAAAGAATCAAAGAAGTAGAATGAAGAAGCTCTTGAAGAACAAGAGCATGAAGTGATCAAATTAATGCAACAAGTGGAAGAAGGAAGAATAGCTAAAGAAAACATAAGGAAGCAGTATCTAGAAAAGGAAGAATAACATCAGGTTGAGGTAAATATCTTGAAAAGTAAATTAGAAGAAAAGGATAAACTGTTACGATTTCAAGATAGTACTAATATTTTGGTTGACATTCTTGGTAGTCAAAGATCCCCTACTATCAAAACTGGTCTTGGATTTTATGAATCTGTTGAAGGTGAATCTAGCTCACAAGGTGAGGCAAGGAACTCTAGTGAGAATTCTGAAATGAGAGGACAACCTCATCAACAGCCAAGGAAAGAAATTCCTCAAAGAAAATCCTTTACTCCTAACTACGGAAATAATAGACGATTATTTCCTCCATTGAATAATGTTGAATGTTATGTATGTCATAATCTTGGACATGTTGCAGCCAGATGCAGAAGTAGAATGGTTCAAGACCGTCACACAAGATCATCACATTCCAGGTACTTCAAAGGATATTGTTTTTCTTGCAATATGTTTGGCCACAAAGCAATTGATTGCAATAGAAGGAACATGAAACATGTAATATGTTATGCATGTAACAAGTTTGGACATAAAGCAAGGGAATGTAGGAGAAAAATTCAAACTCCAAAGCAAGAGGATTATACATCATCACAATCCCAGGTATTGAAGAAGACAGAATTAGAGATAGAAAGGTGTGACATAACTCAGTTAGCTGACATAACAGACACAGGGGAAACTAAAAGTGTAGACCTTCAGTATTCCATCTTGCATACGCTGATATAATAAAGGTAAGTCGCATATATACATGAATCATAGGCTGCATAGTCACGTATATGGAGCTCTGAAGAAAAGCAGCAGAACAGACTCAGGAAATGGTTCGGTCGTAGTATATGATGGTTGGCACAGGCTCAGGGGGAGCATATGCTTTGAATAATGCATTGTTGGCATTATGGTTAGAAGTCCTTGGTGATGATGCTTATTGACACATCTTGCTACTGATTGTTGATTGACCAAGAGAATGGATTGCAGGTTAAGATGCTTATGGTGTAGATCATATGGTGTATGATAGTTGTTGATAACTATCATGGTCATGTTTAGGTCCTTGGTCTTTGTGAGTTCATATGATGTATTTTGTTACCCCACTATGCATGGGATGGATGATGTAATGGTTCTTGTTGTTGAGTCATGTATAAACATTTGGTATATCCCCACTTGGTTGGGTGGATGAGTCTAAAAATGGTGTATTCCCACTTGGTTGGGAGATTGATGTATAGAGTCATGTTATGCTTTTTCAGACCTTGCATGTGCTCAGGGGGAGCATGGACAGATTGGTACATCTTGGCATATACAAAGGGGGAGCTCAATCAGAGATTTCAGCAGGTACTCAGGGGGAGTATGGATAGTAGAGGGAGAGAACTTCTTGGTTTGCCCTTTGCTCTTGATGTAAAAGGGGGAGAGTGACTTTGTGTGGTGGTTGCCATCAAGTCCAAAGGGGGATATTGTTGGCATTATGATACAGGTGTTGTCCTTGATGGAAACTCACTCAGAGGTATGATACAGGTGTTGTCCTTGGTGGCAACTCAATCAGAGGACAGATCTTAGTACAGCAGGTCAAGAGAGAGATATATGCAGGTTAACCTTGATGAAAGTGCGTATACACATGGGTGAGAAGAACAAAAGGCATGTATACGTACACACGCAAGTTCACAGAAGGAAAGGCGCGTACATGTTGGAAAACTAAGTTTTGGTCTGTGGTATTTGGTCCATGGTATTTTGGTATTGGTCCATGGTATTTGGTCCGAAGTGTTGACCCTAGGTATTAGGTCCAAGGTATTGGTTCTACATGGTTTTGGACCATGGTATTGAGAGAAGCCTAAACCTATATAAGGAGAAGATCATTAGGCCAAGGGAGCGCAAGTGTGTAAGTGATGAATATCTGATGAAGTGTGAGATCTAGTATGTTGGTTATGGGTTTGTGATGCTTGGCTCGATCTGAATCAAGGAGGCTCCCATGTGGTTAATAAAGGTTGATGGACCAGGATCTTGAAGACTAAAATGTATTATCATCATGAGTAGATATGAGTATTGACGCATGTTTTATCCTTTACATATTATTGTCTGGGTATATCTGAAGTTGGAAATTGCAGCGAAGGTATAAGTAACTATCTTTAGATCTGTACGCGGGTTCTCTCTGGTGAAAAAGTGTATACACACTGGTTTGACATAGTCAAGTAGCGTATACATTATGAGATTTAATGTTTCAGGTTGCTGTTGGTTCTAGTGGTTGTTGTAGAGTTCTGGGCTCTGGTCTGTGTTCGGTGATTGTGTTTCTGTGATTCGGTTGTTGGGTGATTCAGAGTTAATGATTGTATTAGTGATTGCCTTGTATCTATGGATCTAGTCTGAAAATCTATGAAATGTGGTCCCTGGAAGAAAAGAGAAGGTTGTAGCCTTCTGCAGGTAGAAGCCTGCGTACTGGTATAAGACTGCACCGGTACAGAACCATTGTAAAAAGAAGTTTCTTATTAGAGGAAGATAGAGACGAATTGCAGTAGGTGGTTTTCACCCACATTGGGTTTCCACCTTACATCTTGGTGTTCATGTGTGTTGGTTTTACTGCTGCTGTTTACTGTTCATATGGTTAATAATGTTCTGATGCACTCATTAAGGATCAATTAACTGAATCATAAGTTTACTGGATATACGCTTGTTGCATTACATAGTTGCGTATACACGTGGTTTCCTTTCACTGAAGTAGTGTATATGAATCTGAGTACGGAAATGAAAAAGTGTTTGATTTGATAATACTGATTCACCCCCCCTTCTCAATATTATTTCCAAGAAAAATGAATGGCAAAACTTGTTTTTATGTTTATTTCTTGCACATTAATTGAGTAAACGTTAGTTTCTATTCATTTTATCCATAGAAAAGGTATTTTTAATCTATTTTGATGATGTTTTGAGCAGGTTTAACAACTGACATGCAAAATTTGATGTGCTCAAATGTAAATTGAACATCTTTGACCACAAAGAAAACTTTTATTTCTTTTTCAAGCTTTGTTAAAAACGAAAAAGGACCCCCTTGGAGTCCTCTTTAAGCTCTTTTCAGACTCTTTAAATATGAAAAGATTGTCGAGCACTTGTCTTTTCCAGCTCGTTAAAGGATTGGAAATGATATCTCTCTTGTATTATTTTACGCTTTTTCGGACTTGAGACATTAATCTACAAAAAAGAACTTTTGGAGTTTCCTTTTCGTCCCTTTTCAAACTCTCTAAACATGAAAAGGACTGAGTTATCTTTGTCGTTAAACTCGTTAAAAACATCAAATAGTGACAAACTTGTCCATTTAGACAAGATCGAGTTTCACCTTTGCTAGACTTGTTAAAGCATCAAATAGCAATGGATTCACCCGAAGGGTGAAATTATACAACAAGCATATGTTAGCCTCCTCAAGCTTGATAAAAATAAAGAGGTATTGGTCAACAATGACTGGGGAAAATTGGAAAAGGGGGAAAACACTTTATGGTAGCAAGTCGCTCTTGAACATGACACTTTCAACTCATCACCGTGACTATGTGGGTTAGGTCATCTAGCTTGATGGTTATCATACCATCCATTACTTTGTTTTGGGTTAATGCTCCCAATTTATCTTAGTGTCGCCGGCATGTTCAAGAGAAGTCATTCAATTCAAACTTCATATTTTGCAATACTGTAAACCTTCATTTTCATGACCGCCATTCCGAAACCTTCTGTTGTTAGTCGATTTTTCATCTCCAAAATCATTTACCTCATTTCGTGTCATTGATGTGGGATACATCAAGGCCCTCCTGCGACAAGTCACTTCTTGTTGACATTGGCACATTATCCAAGAAGTTGACTTAGAAACACCCCTTTAGTACCTTGAGGCTTGCATACATCAATGGCAGGTTCCTCACTTCCGGCGATAGTTTGAAATCACTGGCCTTCGACTGAAGACTTTTTATGGTGTTCAACATCAAATCATTTATTCACACCATGCGAAATGTACCGTAGTACCTTGAGGGTCATTATCGTTGTCGGTGATTCCTCTCGCATATGTTAACGACTTACATCATTGGCTGATAATTAGATGATGTCTTCCCATGTTCGACTTCAGATCATCTATTCACAGGGTTAGACTTGTACTTGAGAGAAATATTGAATGAAATTGAAGACCTCGGATCTAGTTTCATCCATCCGGGCTGCAATATTTTCAGGAGTACTAAATCAAATGTACAATGGCCTTACATTCATGTTCATCCATTCATGGGTCTATATCTGTAGACGACTATATTTGTACATGTAATGAAAGTTTATAAGCTGAGCATGGGTATGCCTTCACTCAGCGAGTTCATGAGAAAAAATCAAATTATCATGATATATGTATTGTAATTGATGCAGGTCACCTTCCGCTTCGAAACCTCTTCTCCACATGATAAAGCTTTTCACTCGACATACATATTTATGACTTCATGCTTTAGGTTGCAACTGTTACAGCATTTGGTCACATCAACCTCAACCTATAGATCAGTACTATTAGGGCCCATCAAACCCTAATTCAGTTGTAACATACCCTAAAGAAGTCAACCATCAGAATGCCTAGCTTCCCAAGAAGTTCCATGACTGAAATCATCCAAAAACTGCCTCTAAGAAGATCAACGCAAACAGACCTTCATTAGGGTGCACTGCAGTGTAGTCCATACACTACTAGGGTGCTATGCAATGCACTTGAGCCCTCTTTGGCCTGCGCTGGGCGAATTTGAGCAAAATTGCATTGGAATTTGGGAATATTATTATCCATTGGATGCATCTAGAATTTTCCCAAGTTTATCTACTCCTTTGGGCTCAAATTTGGATGAGGTAGGGAGTTAAGGAACATCAATCCATTTATCCCTTCCTCCATGGAACTAAATTCTAAGTTTGGGAGGTCATTCATTACCACCATTTATGGCATAACTTCCTTCATTCACCTATAAAAAGACCATTCGTCTAAGTGATCAGGGGTTGGAAATCATTGAATTATAGGGAGATGCTATTAGTATGAGACTTGAGTTGATTTCAATTATTATAATGATGTCAAAATGTCTTGCTTGTTATGAGGAGAGGATGGGATTGAACTGGAGGAGTGATGCTGAATCAAGCAAATTGGGTTGTAACTCATCCTTTTACTAATAAAGTGTTCAAAGCTTTTTCCATATGTTTGTGTTATTCATTGATGCTTTCATATGTGTACTATGTAATTGATTCCACACTATGTTTAATCAATAGATAATTATCATATGCTTTGATCAGTTTTTGTCTTCTTTCTGTGTGTAGGTACTTTTCAAGTGGATTAAGTATGAAAATGTTATGAAACCAGCTCAAGAAAAGATAGAAAAGATAGATCAACGCCTTAGAATTTAGCCTCTTTGAGGGGGCAACCTCCTTTACATTACAAAAATGAGCAATTCTTGGATGATTCAAATACAAAACCTCCTTTCTATATATAGGAGTCTAAGGAGTCACAATATAATCCAGCCAACCTAACAATAATAATATAAAGCCACAAAAATAACAATAGACGGACTCTATGGGGCACAGTAATAACAATATGGGGGCAATAGGGGAACAACAATATTAATAAGAGGTATAACTACAATAGTAATGGGGTAATCACTAGTATTATAGGGACCCAACATGCCCCTCTCCTTCAAAAAAGTGTTGTCCTCAACGCTTGAGTAGTTCTGGATACTTCTGCATAAAATTCTCATCCTCCCATGTGGAATCTTCAGCGGATAAGTTCTTCCACTTGATAAGATACTCTGAAATTGATCGATTTTGTAGCTGTCGAGTTCTTGCTTCTGTGACTGCTTCCGATTCCAATATAATTTTTCCTTCCTCGTCAAGTTCTGGCAATATTGTTTGAACTGGGAGCTTGTCGCCTATAACCTTCTTTAAACATGAAACATGGAAAACTGGGTGCAATCAAGAAGCTGCAGGAAGCTCCAATTTGTATGCCATAGTACCAATCTTTTGCAACACCTTGTACGGACCATAATACTTTGGTGATAATTTATTATCCTTCTTAGCTTTCTTGAGGGAAATTTGCTTATATGGTTGTAGCTGTAGGAATACCCAATCACCTACATCAAAACTTCTTTCGCCGCAATGTTGATCTGCTTGTTGTTTCATTCTATTCTATGCCAACACGAGGTTATCCTTTAAGAATTGGAGGACTTGTTGTTGATGTTCGATGTGATGTTCCACTGCTTGAACCTTAGAATTTTCTCTTAAATATGATGTGATGGATGGTGGTTGATACCCATAAAGTGCCATAAATGGGGTCATTTTTGTTGCTATATGGAAGGAAGTGTTATACCACCATTCAGCCAGAGGCAACCATTTGACTCATTGTGTTTGTTTATCAGATACAAAGCAACGAAGATATCCTTCCAAACCTTCGAAACAGTTGTTTACTACCTCAGTTTGCCCATCAGATTGAGGATGATAAGATGAGCTATGAGCTAACTGAGTACCAAGACAAGAAAATAATTCTGTCCAAAAATTTCTAGTGAAAATGGGATCTCTATCACTTACAATAATCTTTGGGTTTCCATGTAGCTTTTGAATTGTTTCCATAAATGCAGTAGAAACTATACTGGCTTTAAATGGATGTGATAATGCACAAAAGTGTGCATACTTGGTAAGTCTGTCAACTACCACCATGATGACACTCTTTCCCTCAGACTTGGGTAAACCTGTGATAAAATCCATTGAAACCTCCTCCCAATGTTGGCTTGGAATGGATAAAGGTTGTAATAGACCTAGTGTCTTAATTGTTTCAACTTTATTTTGTTGGCAAACCAAACATTCCGCCACAAACTTTTGAATATCTGATTTAAGGCCATCCCAAAAAAATTCCTTGTCAACCTTGTGGTAAGTTTTTAAAAATCCTGAGTGCCCTCCTAAGGGAGAAGTGTGCAATTCCATAAGAATCTTTTGTTTTAGTTGGGAATTCTTACAGAGGTATAAGTGATCTTTGTACCATAACGAATCATTTTGCCAGCTAAATGTATCAGACGTACTGGAATCTTGTTGTAACTTTCGAATAAGTGCCCACACTTCTTCGTCATTCTTCCATTCCTCCCTTGCTTCGTTTATCCAATCTGGTTGGATAATAGAAATGGAGCTCAACAATGCTTCCACATCCTCATCCTTTCTTGAGAGTGCATCTGCCACCACATTTGCTTCCCTTTTTTGTAGATGATTTAAAAGTCATAACCCAACATCTTTGTGACCCACTTTTGTTGCTCTTCAGAGGATAATCTTTGTTCTAAAAAGTATTTAAGGCTATCATGATCTATTTTTACCTTGAAGTGTCTTCCCATTAGGTAGGGTCGCCATTTCTTAAGTGCATGGAGTATTGCCAACATTTCCTTCTCATAAATAGCTTTGCTTAAAAAATTTCCCTTGATTGGACGACTTTCAAAAGCAATGGGTCTTTCATCTTGCATTAGAACAACACTAATTCCATTTCTTGAAGCATCACATTCCACAATAAAGGTTTTTGTGAAGTCCGGTGTAGCTAAGACCGGTGCTTGGCACATTGCCTCTTTAAGATGTTCAAAGGCCTTTGTTGCTTCCGTAGTCCATTAAAATGCATCTTTCTTCAATAATGTTGTTAGAGGTGCGGCTATTCTCCCATAATTCTTAACAAACTTGCGATAATACCCTGTCAACCCAATAAATCCTCACAGATGCTTTATGGATGTGGGGATTTTCCATTCCTTAATGGCTTTAATTTTGCTAGGGTCTACCTTAACTCCTTCATGAGATACAATATGACCCAAATATTCTACCTCCTGGACTCCAAAGAAACATTTGGATCTTTTTGCATATAATTGTTTCTCCTCCAATAGTTGTAGCACCCTGTCAACATGTTCAACATGATCCTTCCAAGACTTTCTGTAGATTAGTATATCATCAAAAAATACTAACACAAATTTTCTAAGGAATGGTTTGAAAATTGAATTCATCAAACCTTGAAATGTTGAAGGTGCATTGGTAAGGCCAAAAGGCATGACCAAAAATTCATAATGACCCTCATGAGTTCTAAATGCTGTTTTTAGAATGTCTTCAGTCTTCATTCTGATTTGATGATATCCTGAACGAAGATCCAACTTGGTGAAGTAAATTGATCCATGCAATTCATCCAGTAATTCATTAATGACAAGAATGGGGAACTTATCTTTAATAGTGAGCTTGTTGAGCTCCCTATAATTCGGACACATGCGCCATGATCCATCCTTCTTGTGCACCAATACTACTAGAGCAGAGAAAGAACTTTGACTCGGTTAAATTATACCAGCCTCTAGCATTTCTGCAACCATACGTTCAATTTCACTCTTTTGGACATAGGGATATCTGTACGGCCCGATGTTTGGAGGAACATTTCCTGGAATCAGATTAATAGCATGATCATGATTACGCATAGGTGGGAGACCTATGGGAGTCTCAAATATCTTGGAATGATTGTCCAGGACTTTTTGGAGATCTGGAGAAATAGATGATTCCGATGTGGAAACATCTAGCGAACATAATTGTGCAATTACACCTCTTTGCTCCTTTTTTAGAAGCTTTTTCATACCATTAGAGCTGATTATCTTTCCTGGTTTCCCTGAAATACCCCTTAATTCAACTTCCTTTCCTTCCGTAGAAAATTTGAAGAAAAGTTCTTGAAAATTAAAAGCTATTGTACCCAAGGATTGTAGCCATTGGACTCCTAGTACAACATCAGCACCTCCCATTGGAATGGAAAGCATTGAGCTAGTAAATACGTATTCTCCCATGGATAGCTTGATATTATGGCACTTTCCAGAGCAATTTATTGTTCCTCCATTTGCAATCATCACTTGACACTCTGGTGCTGGATATAGGAAGCAATTCAATTCTTTTGCTACCTTACAATGAATAAAATTGTGGGTGCTTCTTGAATCAATCAACACTATTACCTTTTTCTTCTTGATTTGTCCTTCTATCTTGATGGTTTGAGGAGTGGTAATTTCTGCCAATGCATTACAAGATATGGTCGGATTTATTTGTTCTTTATCTAGGCTTTGTTCCTGGAGTTGATCCTCTTCTTTTGACCTTTCTTGCTCCTTTTCTTCTTCCTCTTCAGAATCTATGTAGAATAATTTCTTCTCAGCACACTTATGACCTTTAGTGTATTTGCTATCACAACTATAACAAAGCCCTTTTGCTCTTTTTTCTTCCAGTTGTTGTGGTGTCAACATTATAGGTTGTGGAAGACTAGGGGCAACAACACTTCTGTCTTTATAGTTGTGAGTGGTATGCTTCCTGGTTGCCATAATTTTACTTTCCATTTTTCTTGCTAACCTGAATGCCTTCTCTAATGAATCAGGTTCCCAAAGGTGAACATCATGTTGGATATTATCCTTTAAAGACCCTATAAACACATCAATCCTATGCTCCTCTGGAATATCTTTTACCCTTATGTTCAATTTTTGGAACTCCTCAATGTGCTCCATTATTGAACCCTTTTGTTTGAGACTTATCAATTGGCTAAAAAAAGTGTTGCTTTTTGTATCCTCATAATGTGCTATCAATTCTTCCGTAAAAATTGCCCAAGTGATAAATTGTTTACGAGAGCAAAGCCATTGATACCATACAAACTGATTTGGTTCCAAATATAAAGTTTCCATACGTACCTTTTGTGTGTTTTGCACATTATTGAGATCGAAGAATTGCTCCATCTGTAATATCCATGTGGTGGGATCCTTGCCATCAAACTTCCTCTTATCGATTTTTCGAATATGGTGAGTCTTCGATCCAACATTAGAGTCTATGGAATCATGATTAACATTTCTTTTGTTCTCATCATGAGTTTCCTTTAGTACCCTTTCACCCTTAGTGACCATTTCTTGTAGTAACTTATTCATATTTATCTTCAATTTGTCCATGTCTGTCTTCAGATCTATCTTCAAATCGTCCATCTTAGCTTATACGCCTTTCTTTAAACCATCCATCTTAGCTTCTACATCTTTCTTTAAACCATCCATCTTAGATTCTGTTCCTTTTTGTGCAAGTGACAATTGTTGCACTTGGTCTCGTAATTTTGATATATCATGTTGCATTTCTTCCTCTTCTTCATGAGTCATGATAGAGCTTTCAGGTTGCCTACTAGGTGTTTGCATTTTCTTTCCTCGGGGCATCTATTACCAATAATAATGCTTTACTATGCCCTTTGAATTCCTTCAAACTAATTTTTCAAACCAATCTTATGCAAAAATTTTAAAAAACTACACACCTTTCTTTCACTTTGTAGGAGCTCGATATTGCCTCTGATGTATCTCCGTACTTTCCGATCATCTAGTTCTGAATTTGTGACTTGCAGTAGCCCTTTGTGTCCTCTTTCCAATGCCACAAGTCTGACCCAAATTGGATTCTCCAAGGAAGAGTTATGCGAAATCTCCCACAGTGACTTGATTATAGAATAGTTCAGTAGAGCGAACTTGTATGACATGCCACGAGTCACTGTTTCGACCTTTGGATCTGTAAAAATGCATACAAGAAACTACATTCCGTCCTCTTTCTGTACCTTCTTACGAAATTTCAATCTGATCCCCAGAGAGAAAGTTATGACAATTTTCCCCAGGTCACCTGTTTGGAATGTAATTCAGGAGTCTGCAAAAAGACCAACTTCCTCAGATCATATCTCCCCAAATATAGCTCGAAAAGCTCTGAAATTTGGACCTGAGGTTCAATGTGATTTCTTCTCAAATGGGTTTTTTTTCAACTTTTGAAACGTCGTAGAAAAAAAGTTATAGCGAAAATGCCACGAAGACCTGTTTGGAGCAGCGAAACCTTAGAATCCAAAGCTCTGATACCAAATGTTATGAAACCAGCTCAAGAAAAGATAGAAAAGATAGATCAACGCCTTAGAATTCAGCCTCTTCGAGGGGGCAACCTCCTTTACATTACATAAATGAGCAATTCTTGGATGATTCAAATGACAAAACCTCCTTTCTATATATAGGAGTCTAAGGAGTCAAAATATAATCCAGCCGACCTAACAATAATAATATAAAGCCACAAAAATAACAACAGAGGGATTCTATGGGGCACAGTAATAACAATATGGGGGCAATAGGGGCACAACAATATTAATAAGGGGTATAACTACAATAGTAATGGGGTAATCACTAGTATTATAGGGACCCAATAGAAAAGGAGTGACATAATTGGTCAAGAGAGATAAGGAGTAAGGGAAAGCTACAGGTAGGCCTATTTACCTCTTATTTAATCTGTTGGTCATAGAAAAAGTAGAGAATTCTTTGCACTGTTGTTCTAGACTTAGCTACTTGTCTAGGGGTTTAAGCGTTTATCCGTAGACATTAAAACTTCCAAAAACAAGTACCTAACACACACTTCTATGCATTAGATGGTCATACATACCATTAGAATATGTTCTTGACACATTCCTACAACCTAGTGCACTTTTGGGTCATAGTGATGTTGTTGCTACGACAAAAACCCTCCAAAATTTTACCTATACTTGAATTTCAGAGCATGCTGTGGATCTTGCAATCAGTCATTTCATGATCACTTCTTGATCGATCAAAATCATTTACTCACACATGCTCATTTTGCACTGCGTTCATGTATGCATTCTTCTACACAAGCTTGAACAAGCATAGCATAGTCCGCCAAGACAATTTATGTGGAATGTTCAACCCATGTTGAAAATTAGTGCACAATGTTATTGACATTCCCTCACTTTTGGCTACGTTTGTGCTTCCGTTTTGGTTATTTTTCCAAACTCTTGCTTTTGTGCACCTTCACTTTTGCGAGTGTTGTTTTCATGTTTTTGATTGTCACTTTTGCTTTCTTCCACTTTAATAACTGTCTTTTTCATGTTATCTTCATTGTGGCATGTCTCTCTTTCACTGTCATTCACGTATTGCAAGTTTCGTTCCCCCTTTTCTCATCATATAGTAAATGTCATATTTTCACATGTTAGTTGTTACACAATGTATAAACTTGTTTTAGTGGTTTCAAGGGGTTATCTTTGTGTAAATGAGTTTATCTAACCATGTAAACATTTTTCACACTCATTCCCAAATTTTTAAGCATTATTGCACAAGTTTTGTCATGGTTGTCGCAAAGTGTATCTTTAGTGTCACACTTGGAATATGTTGTCGCAATGTTGTTGCATTGAGGAAAGTATGTTGTTCATGTTCTATGAGTTTCCCATGTTGTGTCGTAAAGTGAACTAAGTGTGTGATCATGTTCAAGTCTTTCTTTTATTCAACTTCCTCTCATTGATCCAACACTTAGTCAAAATTGGAAAACTCCCAACCAGGCCACTTAGCCTCATCCAACCCCATGAACTATGAACCGTGTAGTCTTAGTCCTCAAGCATGAACCTTGTCTCTTGGAACTATGCAATTCACAGTATTTTCCTCCAAGAACTATGCATTCCGCAACCTTAGTGCTCAAGCCTAGCACCTGAGTCCCAAAAATGCGCAATCTTTCTCTCCATCCAAGACAACACTGCACATTGCGCAGTATCATTCCTCAAGCCTCAAACTTTAGCTCCTAAACTATGTAATTACACAATCACCTAGCTTCCTATCCTTCCAGTACTACGCATTTCACAATTTCAGTGTTCAAGCCTGGGCCTTGGCCTCCAAAACTGTGCAATCATGCCCTCCAGCTAGGCCTAAACTATGCATTACGTAGTCTCAGACCTCAAGTCTAGCCCTTGATATCCTGAGTTGCACAAATGTGTAGTCAGTTGGCCTCCTCTACCTTCCAAAAATGCACAATTAGTTGAAACAATGCAAAACCCCTCAGTCTAGCTCACTGACTCCCAAAATTGTGCAATCTGCTTTCTCAATCTAGCCTGAACTGTGCATTGCGTAGTCTCAAGGCTCAAGATTCACCCCTGGATGCCTGAGTTACACAACTCCACAGTCACTGATCCTCTCCCTCGACTTATCACTTGGTTCCAACTCAGTTAATGGATCATCATGAAACATCCGATACTACGCATTTATTTGACTGATATTGTCTTTTCATGAGTGGATTGTAGATGCAAGTACTCGATCATGCTATGGAAAGATGATGAATAAGGAGATGGAGAAGAAGGACATGCTATAAGACACCTAAAGAGATGAGGGGATAATATGATCATCAAGAAATAAGGGGAAGGAAAACTAGACTTTAATAGAATATGGAATATCAAGACCAAATTGAAGACTCATTATCTTCAAGTCATAAGGAGAAGGAATAAGAAGAACATGCACCATGTTTTCAAGAAGACACAAAGAAAGCAACAACAAAATGTGACTTGACGTTGCCATGTCATCATGCAGTACATGTCATCAGTTTCATGTCATGTTGTGTCATGAGCCATCATGTGCCACATCATTCGTGATTATGTAATTCTATATTGGAAAATGTAATGTGAAGTGGAAGTCCAAGAGTCATCTATGTAATGTGAAGAGTCATGTAGGAAGTCAAAAAATCATGAGGGTAGTCCAAGAGTCATAAGGGAGGTAAAGGATCACCCCATTCATTATATATACACCCTCATTGTACATGCAAAGGACTTTTCACCTTGGCTTCTCCCATAAGGCATCAGAGAGAAAAAGTCAGTACTTTTGGGAAGAAAGTCGTGGCTCCAATGCTCCACTACTGGGGCTAGTGATGCTCGTTGTATTCATGTATCTTGGCACTTTTAATTAATACTTGAAGCCTCATGGCCGACGTGTTTTCATGCATGGATTGGGAATATTTGTAAGATTGTTATGTGAATATTTATGATTTATGTTTACTTTCACCTGTAGTAAAGTAGTTGTACTATTTCGATTATTTTAGTGCTTATATAAGTGAAGATGTGTTGTATGTTGGGTGTGTGGTATATTCTTTCCACAACTAGTCACACACACAGGGGGACGATAGTACCCTCTATTCATTACAAAAGGCATAACATGGGGGTCACGGGGGGGTGGCACACCCCCCTCATTCGTTGCACGGGGCACAATAGGGGGGTCATAGGGAGGAGAAACCCCCCTGACAGGGGTTCTAGGGTAGCGCAGTGAAAAAAAGTTTTTGGACCCTATGTTAGGTGGGCGGACCTACCTATGGTTTTGTGTATATGTTTTGCACATGGTTTTGGGCATGATGGTTTTCTACCCATGGTATTTTTTAGATCTAGTCAAGGGAACTATGGTTATGTTCTAATCCAGGGTTAATGGATTGGGGTTTATGAATGCTTCGACATGTATATATATGTATTGTAACATTGAAAGGAACATTATGAAAAATCAATCTAGTAGTCCTGGTTTTAGGATCGAGGGGAAAATATCCATGTATTTGTTTTGTGTTTCTCACCATTGGATATTTTCTAATTTTTAAGAATTAATTTGTAGGAAATTTCTATACAGGGTTAAAACCTGCATTTGGTATTAGAGTTGTTTAGACTTCAAGGGGATGCCTTTGCTTAGGGGTTTTTCTCAGGCTTGTGGTAGGCCCTGTTCTGTGGGAGATCTTTGAGACCAATTTTTGTGGTGAAAGAAGAGGATGAGCAGTGGAAATATAAATATCGTGAAATTTAATGGTAATAGTTTTGAGTTGTGGAAACTCAAGATGGAGTATCCGCTGGTGGATAAAGATCAGTTGATCGCGGTAGATTCAGGTATTAAAATAACGTCAATGTTAGATGAAGACTAGGAGAAGATGGATTAGAAAGCAAAGAGCATAATACAGTTGTGTATCTCAGATTTAGTATTATTGAATGTATTAGGGGAAGCTTTGGCAAAGGATTTGTGGGACAGGTTAGGGACTTTGTGCCAATCTAAGTCTCTAGTGAACAAACTTTCCCTATGGAAAAGGTTGTATAACCTGAGGATGAAGGATGGAGACTCAATGATAGATCATATGAACGCCTTTAATACTGTGGTAAGCCAGTTGTTATCTGTTGATCTTAAAATTTTAGATGAACATAAGTGCATTAGTTTGTTGTGTTTTCTACTAGATTCATGGGATAGTCTGGTTGTTGCAATAGGTAGCAATACAACTACCTTGAAGTTTGATGAAATAATATCATCCTTGATGTTGGAGGAGATGAGATGAAAAACTATGGAGGGCCAGAATGGAGATGCCTTGTCTATACAAGGATGGTCCTAGAACATAAACAAAAATAAGTCCTCGAGTGGGATATCTAAATTTAGAGGGAGATCTAAATCTCCAGGAAAACCTATAAAGATGTGTTGGAAATGTGGAAAGGAAGGGTACATCAAAAAGTAATGTAGATATAAATATCATAAGAAAGGAAAGGGATCTGATGATGCTCATTCTATAGAGGTGAAGACCACCTTAGATGAAGTTGGGGATGTGTACTTGGCTTCTTCTTCAAGTACACATGTAGATCATGAGGCGTGGTTGATTAACTCAGGTGCATCCTTTGTTCTACGAGTATGAGAAATATGATGGTGATGATGTCTTCTTAGGGTATGACATGAAGTATATAATCGTTAGATGTATAAAATTTAAGCTGAAGTTGTAAGGTGGAAGGATTAGAACACTTTCGGGTGTTCTACATATCCCTGCATTGGCCAGAAATCGGATTTATGTAAGAAATATGGATGATGCAGGTGTAAAAATAGTGTTCAAGAAAGATACATGTAATATGGTTTGGGGAGCAATGATGTTGATGAGGTGATTTTTTATTGCAACTTTGTACAAGCTCCTGGGTAGTACTATTATTGATGGGTGCAACAGTTCATGGTTCCTGAAATTGGAGTAGAAAATCTAGTTGCCTCTGGAGAAAATACCATGGTATGGCATCAAAGGCTTAGAAATATTGGAGAGAAGGGCATTCAAATACTTCATGGTAATGGTATGGTACCAAGTATGTCTAATTTCTCTTTGGATTTCGATTTCTATGAAAATTGGGTATATGGGAAGTAGAATCGGGTGAGTTTCGCCTTTGGAGCTAAGACGGCGAAAAGGACATTAGAGCTTGCGCATGGTGATGTGTTCAGACCTGTGTCGGTTCCATCACTGGATAAGTCTATGTAGTATGTATTATTTATAGATGAATTCTTAAGTAATACATGGATATATTTCCTTAGGAAGAAATCTGAAGTCTTTGACAAGTTTAAATAATTTAAGGATCTGGTGGAAAACCAGACAGAGAAGAAGATAAAGGTGTTGAGGATAGATAATAGTGGAGAGTTCTGCAAGAAGGAATTTGAAGAGTTCTATAAGAAGTGTGGTATAGAATGATAGAAGACTACTCCATACACACCTCAGAAAAACAAAGTTGCAGAAATAATGAACAAGATGTTGATGGAAAAGGCAAGAAGCATGCTCATTGGTCCCGGGTTAGGACAAGAATTCTGGGCAGAGGTGGTGGAGACTTCATGTTACCTGGTTAATAGATCATCTTCATCAGCATTAGAGGATAATTCTCCACATGAGTTATGGATTGGTAAGAAACCCTCTCTTTCACATCTTAGGTTATTTGGATGTGATGTTGTTGATGGTGTTGGACCTGCCAACATATCAGGGGATCTCCCCGGTAAGAAGTCCCAATTAGACCTCAGACCATTTGGTGTAGGAGTCCTAGTAGTGGGTCATATGGTAATACCTTGACTGTGGTTTCGCTCAAAGGAAAGTAAGATGTCCCTGTTGGTAGCAGTGGTGTGACATATGCAGTAATTCAAGGATGGTGAATGAGTGGTTCTAACACACAGATGGTGAGGTGAGTGTGCCCCTCGGAAACTTGTGATAGCTCGGAGTTAAGAAGGGAACACCCGAGAAAAGATGCATCACAACATGGAAGGAAAGTTATCTAGCAATCCAAAGTGATGGTTAAACCAACAACACATTTAAGAAAGGTTCATACATACATATACATAAAATAACCATACATGCATGCGTAAGAAAACATGTACATATATCATTTAAAGTAAATAGATAGCTGAAATACAATACAACATATGCATGAAACGTGATGGGTCTATTATGTTAAGAAGTGTATGTTCCAGTCATACAATACATCCATGTCCAACCACTAGTTCTGACAGCGGAATGTTACAGCCACAATTGCCTGCTCCTCCAAAGATATATACTAGCTTTGCGTAGTGGAGAAGGCAAGGCTCATTACAATATTGTCCAAGCTCTCTCTAAGATAGTTCTATCGAAAGCTTGGCTGACCAAAAGCCCTTACAATGAGTTATGAGGGACTATTTATGGCAAAGGTGTTATCGGGAAATCTAGTGTCTATGCAGAGCTGCTAGTCCCACTAAGGCTGGTAGCTACCTTAGAAACAAACAAACTAAAACTACTGTCATTTTCCTTTATGAGAAGTAGATAAGAGGGGAAAGAAGGAGACCAACCTCTGTCTTGCACTTGGTTCCTTTCTTGATTCCTCTCCCTTCTGATAGATCTTCGCCACGCTCTTCCTCATCTACCCAGCTTCAAAGAGCACCTATAGAATCAAAGCAGCATAACACTATCCAAGAACATAGATCTACTGTCATAAACAATATAGGACCAGATATATATTGACCACACAAATGCATATATCATCAATCATACAAGAATGTGGAGGAAAACGTGAATAGCTTTATTAATAATCAAGAATAGCAAAGAGGATTACAACCAATTATTTTGATCCAGCATCATCCTCTCAGCAAGAAAGCCCTTCTTCACCTATGAAAAGCTTAGATCACCCAACACTATGATGTTACACCAAGAAACCAGCAACACTTCCTTACAAGATACAAAATTCCAGCCTCTGGATCTCTGGGATGAGGGATCCATATATAGATGTTTGCAAGGGGGGTGAGTCATCTTTTGAGATTTAATTAGTGTCCTCTCTCTAATAGTTCTTGATTCCACTTGGATATTGATGATCTCTTACTCATCCTAGGCGAATGCAAAGAGGTAAGTGTCATAGGAGAAGTTTCTGGAAGATTCCATGATCCTCCACCTTGCAGATTGACCCTGCCATTTGTCCACTCTCGCCCATCGCACCCCATATAAGGGCTTTTCAGTATGCATCGCACCTCCCGTGTGTATTTAGGTGGGATGCAGTGCACTTTGAACATGGAGCAGGTGAGATGGTCCAATTTTGACCAGTTCTGAGTAGTTTTTCATGGAGAACTTCTGGGAGATGCTATAATCAGTTGACCTTGTTCTTTTAGCAGTTGGAACAACACTTTTAGGGACTTAAGACCCCTTGTTTTATGGACATTTATGATTGGGGTTGTAGTGCCCAAAAATGTCTATAACAGTTTCCCCCTAAAGCATGAGGTCGTTAATCCTTTTTTGATGTCGGGTGAAATGCTTTATCATGAGGATCTGAAGTTTTTTCGAGCTGGAAGGCGACCTGTAATAAGATACAATACAATACATTATCTTCATAATATTTTCACGATCTAGTTGAGGCAGGCATTCCCATGCTCAACTTTATAAATTCATTTTCATGTACATAAGACAGACAATTGATTGTGTGCAGACTGATGATTCTGGTAGAGCCATCATCCCTTAGGTTGGATTATCATCTATGCAGCAATGATGTACATTTGATGTCTTTATTTTCCTAAATATATATCGCAGCCCAGATGGATGAAACTAGATCCGGGGTCTTCAATCTTGTTCGATCTTCACTCAAAGTACAAGTCGATCCATGTGAGAGATGTTCTGGAGTTGAACATGGAAAGACATAGCCTGATTACCAGCCAATGATGTAAGCTGTTAACAGGCACGAGAGGAATCACCGATAATGATGATGACCCTCAAGGTACTACAGTACAATTCACGTGGTGTGAATAAGAGACTTGGTGTCGAACACCACGCAAAATCTTTTGGTCAAAGGCCATTGATGTAAAACTTGTCGCCGGAAGTGAGAAACTTGCCATTGAGGCATGCAAGCTTCAAAGTACTGAAAGGGTTGTTCCTAGATCGACTTCTTGGATAATGAGCTGATGTCGACAAGAAGTGATCCGTCATAGGAGGGCCTTAGTGAATCCCACATCAATGACACGGAACAGAGCAAATGATTTTAATGGAGGTGAAAACGATCTGATGATATAAGGTTCAGGGTGGTGGTCATGAAAGGATGGAGCGTAAATGTATTGCAGTGGATGAGACACAGGTGAATTCTCTGAGCGACTTCTCTTGAACATATCGATGACACTAACATGATGGATTGGTAGCGTTAACCCCAAATATGGATGGTGTGATGGACCAATGGTGATATGACCAGTGAATGGAACAACCCAACCTGACTCGGATGCGGAGTGAAAGTGTCATGTTCAAGAGTGACTTGCTACCAATAAAGTTTCTTCAAGTTTTCTTCCCAATTTTTCTCCAGTCATTGCTGACCAGTACCTCTTTATTTTTGTCTAGCTTGAGGAGGATAACATATGCTTGTTCTATAATTTGCCCTTTGGGCAAACCCATCGCTATGTTTTAACGAGCCTAGTGATAATGAAACTCGTTCTTGTCTATATGGACAAGTTTGTCGCTATTGAGTTTTAACGAGTTTAATGACAAAGATAACTCGGTCCTTTTCAATTTTAGAGAGTCTGAAAAAGGGATGTAAAGAAAACTCCAATAATCCTTTTTCGTTATATAATCCCTTGAGTCCGAAAAAGTATAAAACAATACAAAAGGGATGAATTTTCGGTACTTTTAACGAGCCGAACAAAACAAGCGCTCGATCTTTTTGTGTAATAATCCCTCAAGTCCAAAAAGATTAAAATCTAGAGGGATAACACTTCCGGTCACTTTAACGAGCTGGAGAGGCCAATTGCTAGGCAATCTTTTCATATTTTACGAGTCAGTTGAAAAGAGCTTAAAGGAGACTCATTTTTTGAGGAACGAGTGATAAATTTGGGTAGCAGCTAATTCCAGGTAAGGTTTGGAATTTTCCAATCATGGCAATGTCACAAGGATGGCTAACAGGATCACTCTTCGTAGATGTTCCTCAAAAAGGGTGAACAATCAAATGGATGTGAATGATCGGCCAATACAAAGTGGAGGTGATGATGAGAACATGACCAAGGCTTCAAAGGCTGATGATAATACATTCACAATGGTTATTTACCAGAAAATGGTTCATTTTTTAATGAGCTTAAACTCTGGGGGAACATTTTCTCATTGCTTATGTTTATTTTTTAACGAGCTTGAATTCCGCGTTAAAACTGCTCGAGGCGGGTTTATTTTTTAATGAGCTTTAACCCTACGGTAACACTGCTCATGATAAGTTTGCATGCCCCTAGCATAATGACACAAATCGAGGTGCATGCCCCCCAAGCTTCATTGCATTCAAAACAGTGGTTGGAATGAAGGTTTACCTCCGAGATCTTTGAAAGTCTTGACTTGGATTTTATGAGGTCATAATCAAAGACTCGATTTTGAAAGGGAGTTGTTTCATTTTTTAATGAGGGTGGCACAGTAAAAGAACTATCCTCATGACTCCTTGTTTCATTTTTTAATGAGGGCGACACGAGATAAGAACTGTCCTCGGTATCCACCGTATTTACAGTATTTGATAGAAAATAAAAAATTGAAGGATGATTAAGGTTTCTGGAGTAATCTTCGTGGTAATCCGGAAGACGGGAACGATGGTGGTGATTTTCCCATGGTGCCTCTCTTATCATCATTGACTGAATGATTCCTTTGTCTGTAGAATGTACATGTGACCAAGGATCTGAAGAGGTACCATATTCCTTAGACCTATCTATCCAAAAACTCGATGAGCGTTGATTTGGGTCTGCCCCCCAGGCCAAGAAAATTGATTGTTACAATATTTCTAAAATGGCGATGATCCATGCTGTCAAAATGTTCAGGAATCTTCCGAATCCATTAGATATAGAAGATTTCATATTGCAGGTTTCCACTGTGGCCACTTCCGCCGGATTACTCGGAGGCAGTAGGGAAAAAGTACCCATTAAGGCAGGGTCTTTTAGGAGGCCTACTTCGATATTTTGAAGCGGATGATTGCTTCCATGGATCATTGGAATGCTTCCCGTAACTTGTGAACTGTTGGGGAGAAATGTTTGTTGGTCGACGATTGTAATTCCTCCTTGAAAGGGAATTGCAATCTTTCTGAAGTATGTCGAAACAACTGCAGCCATAGCATAAATCCAGGGCCTTCCTAGTAGGATGTTGTAATCGAGGTTTCCATCGATAACTTCAACATCAATTTCTACTTTTTTGCCCTCTAGTTCAACTCGCAAGTTACTTAAAATCCCGTATGGAGTGTATGATCGTCCATCAAATGCTTTTAACATCGTTCATGATTGCGACAAGGGTGGTGAGCCTAAATTTTTCTAGCAACTCATCGACATAATACATGTAGATGCCCCCTCATCAATAGTTGTTCGATGAACATTTTTGTTGAGGGCTTTCACTTGAATAAGGAAATCTAGTTGAGCTAGTAACTAAGGGTCATATCCTTTGTGATTAAAGGATACAAGATTGGAATCCATTGGGTCAATCCCACCTATTACTGATAATAGATCTTGCTTTTGGGAGGGGAAATTTTGCGGTACCTCAAGTGTCGACATAGCTGATGGTGATTGGGCCAGGTCCTCTACTATATTATAATTCTGTGCTACTCTGGCACAAGTATTAAATGTCGATTTGTGTACTACTCCCTTTGGCAGCTTTATTGTTAGCTCAGGAATGATGGGTGGCACAACTTCGGTCGAAGTTGTTGTCAAACTACTAGGTTGATCATTAGCCTTTTTGTTTGACAGCTGTGGATTCTCGTAATCTTTATTCCTTGTCGATATCAAAGCATCATTTTGGTGCTTCGAAACGAATAGCATAAGTACTTGGGATCAGGAAGCATTATCACTAGCAACCATATTTGTTCCTAGATTCGGAAACGGATCAGTTAATACTGCCGAGGTTTTTGTATTCTTGAAGAATTTTCTAAGCTCAGCTTTATATGGACAATCTGATGTCCAATGATCCTCATCGCATATAAAGCATGGATGATTTGGTTTCCTATTTCCAGAAGGGTTTACAGAAGATTTTTCAGGAGACGACTCCTCCTGTTTCTTCTTCTTCCCTTTCTTTTTCTTCTTGCCCCCTGGTTGCTTCAGTTGTTTGCCCTTGTTGGTCAACACGGCATTTACCTCCGAGGCGAGAAGTTATTCATTTGCATTTTGATTGGAAATCTTACGGGCTTTCTTAGATGTAGCCTTTGTCGATTTCGTGCTTGTCGTACCTATCACGCCATCGCCGACATGAGAGTGTTTGTTTGATTTAGGAGGAGGAGGAACGGAGAATTCCGGTATAGGAGCATCAGGGATTTTATCGTAGAGCATGCCAGACTGAGTATATATCAAGTCTAGATATTACGCATGAGAAATGACTTTCTCTTCAGTGACGAATCCTCCTTTTTCCACATCTTCCGTAATAGAAGGTAATAAAGACTTAATAAACCATTCAGCTAGTAGCTGATCAGGAACATATGTTTTTACCATTCTGCAACGACTTCGCCACTCATGAATATGATCGGATATGTGACTGGCCGTCATTTGTTTGAAATTGGTAAGGAGTTCTGTTCCTGTTTCGTACCATATGGGTAACTGAAAATGGGTTAAAAAGGTTGTGGCTAGGGCACTGAAGTTATCAAACGAAGCTCTAGGTAATTCGATATACCATTTTGCTGCCGGAGCAGTTAATGTTCTCTGAAAAAGGCAAAGCCTAATCGAATCATCGTTTAGGGTGTTTGATGAACACCACAGATGAAAGGTCATCACATGATTTGACAGGTCTTCACCCGGATTTCCATTAAATTTAGGAATATCTGACGGAAGTTTATGCGGAATCTTTGGCCACCAAGGGGTGTAAGCAATTGGATCATTCGTTAGCCGATTTAGATTCGGTAACTCTAAAGTCGCCACGAAGGGTAACTGTTGATTCAGGTTTGGTGAAGCATACCCAAGATAAGATGGAATTTCCTGATCAGTTGGTATTTGCATACCAGCATAATGCATTTGATGCTGGTAACTTTGGTAAGGTTGATGGGCATAACCATTATAGAATGGTTGATTTTGACCGTTTTGAATATACGGCTACCCATTATCTGCAAAGATTTGTTGATCATATCCTTGGTATACTTGTTGGATTTGTGGTTGTTAGTATTGCACCAGCCATGGTTGTGAAGCCATGTGCTGTTGTCCAATACTGGCCGTTTGACCAAGATGAGGGGTAATTGTACCCGTTTGGGCCTATGTCATTCCACTAGTTGGTGATTATGGTTGAGTTGCAGGGACAAGAGGCTGTTGTATTACAACCGGAGAAACCTGAGGTTGGCATATGATAGGCAACGCTTGTACTTGTAACATCGTCACAATAGACGGCGTAATTGGTATATTTGACATAGGTAAACATTATTGCAATGAATATACAACTCTTGGTTGTTCAGGCAGTATTGGTACCCAACCGCTAGATGTAATTCTAGCATAACCTGAATTTTGTTGTGAACTCTCGTATGGTTGTCCTCCCAGAGGAGACAATGAAAGGGTATATTGCCCCCCATACGGCGGTAATCTGGTGCTTAAAGGAATTGTTTGTCCTTGAGGACCGGGCTGCCCAAATTGACACCGTGAAGGATCAATTTGCTGAGACTCAACATAAGAGTTCCCGGATATTATTCTGGATGAAAAAATGGGAACAGACCATACTGTTGAAATAGCCCCTGAGTGGGCCCCTTCTAGTGATTGAGAGCTAGTTGGGACAGATGGTATGCTAGCAAACATTGTTGGAGTGACAGCAGGAAGTTCTGCCGTTGCTGTGTCAGATGACACAGTCCTAGATGTCGACGGTTGTTCAGACATTTCTAGTCTATCCAAAAGATTTCCTAGCGATTCTATAGGAGCTTTCGATAATGGTAGACTAATTTCTGATGGAGAAGGATATAGGGTGATCCCGACTCCAAATTTCGATGGAGTACTGGATGGAGGATCCTCCACAATCTCTTCTATAGTAATCAGACCAGGTGGAAGAGGAATACCATCAAGTCCGTAAAATATTTCTGGTGCCAAAGAAGGTATAGAATCTGCAGCGATAGATGTTTGGGGAATAACACCTTCCGAATCAGCTGTAGATGGAGTTGGTTCAGTAATACAAGTGTTTACCTTCACACCAGGATCAGCTCTACTGTCCTTTCGTGGCTGCGGAACTTCTTCTGTAAAGGCAGGGATACCAGAAATGGTTGGAGTAACCGGAGTCTCTGATGGTGTTGGAACACTTGTTCTAACTTTACCAGGGGATTTGGAACCGATTAAACAAGTTCTCTTCGTCCGTAATAATTTTGATTCTGGAGACAAAGACGGTTGACTCATAAGCCTCCGCAAACGACAGGGTTTCAATTGACTTTCTTCCACGATTGCGGATTACTCGATCAACTAAAAATCAAGGGGAAGTATGTTTCTGAATTAAATGAATTTTAGACGCTTTGACACAACTTGTTTTTTCAATTTTTAAGAGTCGAGAAAAAACAAAAGATGACTCTAGTCGCCTTTGATTTTTAATGAGCCTGAAGTGACAAGTGCTCAGATGGACCTTTTCCTTTAAGGAGTCTGAAAAGGAACGAAAGAGACTGCTATGGAAATCTAGACAGAGGGATTACCAAACCAATCGCAAAAATGTATAATACTTTTTACGGTACGGCAGTCAATCTTCCCGAATGCTGTGTTCAATGCATTGCGATCGATAGGGCATCAGACACGGCTTCCTATGGATAAAGGATAAAGCCTATTGTGGTCTCCCAATATATACTCGACGGTACGTGGGAGCACAAGTCCGTACTGGCACTTGTCATCTCAAAGTGGAGGAATCACCCAACCATCAATGAAAACAATAGTTACCAGGCTTTACGACGCCGGAATACGTCTCTAGCCTAGACTTCTAAATGTTGTGCGTTAGGTTCCAAAGCGTTTTTAGATTCATTAAATTTTTTTTACAGTTGATCTTGTTTAAGAAATTTGCCTTTCAGGTTCACCGCGTGATGTAGATATACAATTCCTAAAATGCAATCTAAGATGATAAACAATCGTTTAATCCTCTTTTTGCAATAAAAATCCTAGCTACTAAAGAAAGGGAGATGATATTCTTTTAATGTAGAGCAGAGAGCACACACTATATGCACTGTCCTAAATCAAACCAACAAACAGTCTAAATGCAAATGCACATGCATGTATTTGTTTTCAGCCTTCTTAATGTGTGAATGATAGAAAGAAAGCTAAGCGCAAATTTGAATTATTTTTCAAAGTGACATTACTAACAAGTTTCTTTTCAAGACAAAATGAAGACAATGACGACACTTTGCGATTTGGAATTGAAAACTTGCTTTTGACACTTGAAAAACTACTAATTCAAATCAAATACAAGAGTAATAGTGTAATCGACTATCAATAATAATCAGATTCTCTTCTATGACTGAAAATGACACTTGCGACAAATTATAAATCAAGAAATGACAGTTCAATTACGCTACTTCTTTGTAAAAGAGAACTGAAAATGGATCACAAGACATAAAAACATTTACAGTTCATTGCACAATGGAGGCAGAATAATGACAAGGAAGGGGGTTTCAGCAGAGGTATACTGACTATAGACAGTAAAACTCCTGAATAGAGCTGAAAAGAGTGAACACAGAAACCAAAATCTAAGAGCAGAAGAGGTCTTGTCTGATCAGCGCACCTGTAACACAGGGAAAGTGAGATGCAGTGCACCTACTACACATGGGAAGTGCGATGCATCTAGCTTCCAAAGAAGAGACAGTGCGATGGTCTAGGGATGAGACTTCAATTGGGTTCCGGGTCACAGTTTGCAGCTGAGTTCAGGGATTTAGGCCGAGCAAGTGGTAATTAGTAAATAAATCATAGGGGTAGATCTAAGGAGGTTACTAGAGCCACCACAAGGGCAATTAGAGAGCTTGTAAATTGATTGTTCAATTCATAAACAAAACTCGGATAGACTGAAGTAGCATTGATCTACTTTGCACTTGCATAGCAAATGCAGTTCGAAGGCTAGCTGGCTTGACTTCAGGCTCCGTCTGTGAGTTTATAAAGCAAAAAAATGTAGACAAACAAACAATCTATTCGCTCCCTAGCGGAGTTGCCATTTTTTTATCAGGAAATCTAGTGTCTATGCAGAGCTGTTAGTCCCACTAAGGCTGGTAGCTACCTTAGAAACAAACAAACTAAAACTACTGTTGTTTTCCTTTATGAGAAGTAGATAAGAGGGGAACGAAGGAGACCAACCTCTGTCTTGCGCTTGGTTCCTTTCTTGATTCCTCTCCCTTCTGATAGATCTTCACCACGCGCTTCCTCGTCTACCCAGCTTCAAAGAGCACCTATAGAATCAAAGCAGCATAACACTATCCAAGAACATAGATCTACTGTCATAAACAATATAGGACCAGATATATATTGACCACACAAATGCATATATCATCAATCATACAAGAATGTGGAGGAAAACTTGAATAGCTTTATTAATAATCAAGAATAGCAAAGAGGATTACAACCAATTGTTCTGACCCAGCATCATCCTCTCAACAAGAAAGCCCTTCTTCACCTCATGAAAAGCTTAGATCACCGAACACTATGATGTTACACCAAGAAACCAGTAGCACTTCCTTACAAGATACAAAATTCTAGCCTCTGGATCTCTGGGATGAGGGATCCATATATAGATGTTTGCAAGGGGGGTGAGTCAGCTTTTGAGATTTGATTAGTGTCCTCTCTCTTATAGTTCTTGATTCCACTTGGAGATTGATGATCTCTTACTCATCCCTGGGCAAATGCAGAGAGGCAAGTGTCACAGGAGAAGTTTCTGGAAGATTCCATGATCCTCCACCTTGTAGATTGACCCTACCATTTGTCCACTCTCACCCATCGCACCCCATAGAAGGGCTTTTCAGTATGCATCACACCTCCCATGTGTATTTAGGTGGGATGCAGCGCACTTTGACCATGGAGCAGGTGAGATGGTCCAATTTTGACCAGTTCTGAGTAGTTTTTCATGGAGAACTTCTGGGAGATGCTGTAATCAGTTGACCTTGTTCTTTTAGGGGTTGGAACAACACTTTTAGGGACTTAAGAGCCCTTGTTTTATGGACATTTATGATTGGGGTTGCAGTGCCCAAAAATGTCTATAACAAAAGGGTGGGGTGACTCTTGACATTCCCCTTTGAGACCATTCATCTATCCTCATGACTCTTCAACTACTCTATGATTGTTACATTCAACTATCGACACTTGAACTTCCACTTGAAAAGACATTACATTACAATGCACATGTGCCCATGTGAGAAAAAATGGCTTGAGCAAGCGATGCAAGAAATCACTGACACTCAGACCATTGTGGTGAGAACAACTCTTTGACATCCTTGTGATGGTTGAAGGTGGTGAGCTAATGACAATGTTGGTCATTCGTGATGGTGTCCGTGCACTCAATGGTGACATATTGTTGAAGAGAACTCTTGCCTTCATTGCATCCAGGTGCAATGATATGGATCCTCCATCCAACTCATCTGATAGCATGTGCATGGTCTTCTTGGGTGTGGCCGAATCGACAACACATTGATGCATAGTGTCCGTGATGATCTTCAAGTGTGTGCTGGTGGTCATGTGCATCAACTGTCAAACTGCATGTTCAACCTGAGTTGAACTTGCTTCTTGTCTTCGCCTCGGCGAGTGTTCCAAATGGGTGGATCACATGCATGTGCACAATAACATGTATGTTGCTGAATTCCCTTGCATGTGATCAACAACATTGCTCACCTTTTCTACTCCATGCCAGCTATTGGGATGGATCTATAACTTGTACGGGCACAGTTTCATTCGTCTATGCATGTTGCGCCCCCTATTGTACCTATTCCTACTACAATTCATTCTCTCATCTATGAAGCTCTTATTCTTCCTTGCATTGTTTCTTTAGCACATGCAACCCCTTCTTTGTTCCATTCTCTGGGTTCATGTGATCTTCATGTCATGCCATCACCTCATAGCCTCAGTCTCTAGATTTTCTTTTTTCACAAGTGGATCTGCTTGAGCTTGCAACTTTATTCTGCCTCTATGTTGTCAACAACCTCCCTCTTACATTCATTGCATGTAGGTGTGCTGCCTTCTGCTACTGTTGATGGTGTTGCTTGTGTAATGTTGTTGCCATATTATCTTGATGTCCTTGTCTATGAACAACTTGATATATTCATAGGTAGGTGAGTTCATAGACACTTTCTTGTCTGCAAACCTTGTTGTGCCTCAACAGTGTCCTTTGAATCTGCTTTCTTGAAGGCCATTGTATTTGTGGTGCTGAGAGATAGACAAACACTTGTGATACCTAGAGACATAGCAACACTCATGGAAAGGAATCTGTGAGTTGAAAACCAAAACAAACTTGAGGACTGAGTTGCGACATACCTGTGTGATTGATCCTGAAGGTTACAAAATTTACGTCGAGAGGTTGGGAGACTGACTACCAAAACTACGCAAGGCATAGTTCGAGCTATTAGGAAGCTAACTGACTACTGGAACTATGCAATGCATAGTCCAGCTTGGCCTACTGAGGACTGAAACTACACAATGTGCAATTTCAGTTAGCAATGGCATGCAACCAACAAACTACATTCCATAGTTTCTGGGGCTAGCAGGACACTGCCTCCAAGAATTGTGCAATGCAAGTCTGGAGGTCAGTGTTGGGCTAGACATGTGCAATTTCTAGAGGGAAGGCAGAGCCTTCACTTTCGGAAATGCGTAGTGCTAGTCGGGCAGGGCATGGTTTGGGCCAAGGCAACCCAAACCAGTCGACGGGAAACTAAAAACATGAGAAGTATGGATGCATGGTGAGATGAGTGCAAACAAGAGTGAATGATCATTCATACAAATAAAAAGTGTAGGATTCAGAAAACGGGAAAGCATGCATGTGTGTGAAGTGAGTCGCTGCAACGAAAATCATCTGTGAAAAACAGTGACATGCATGTGACAACAGTGAGATGCAAACAAAAAATGAAATGGTGCTTCTACAAGCTAACGTACATAAAAAAAAATAGCAAGCACTCACTAAAATCAAACAGACAACACTCAGACAAAGCGAAACACAAAAAGTGAGAGAAACGCAACGCAAGACATGAAAAGCGGGTTTACCCCAAAAAAGATGAGCTGAATGTGATGACGAGTCCTAGATGAAATGTGGGATGTCAGAGTTGCAAGGTAAATGTGAGGAATGAGTTCTGCAACATCTGGTTGATGAGTTTCAATGAAATCAAGGTTGTGATGCACATGTTAGAAATCGAGGAAAAGTGACACTTGGGGGGCGGTTTCTGAAATGATCCTTGTATGTAACCTCTAGCTACTAAAAATAGATCCCTGAATCAAGGGAGGCATTTGCATGTTGCCTTGGGAGAAGTAGTCCATGCATGAAAATCTTCTTTTCTTGATCCTAGAGGGAACCAGTCAACCTGAAGGCACATGCAACAGCCTACTTGACTAATGGGAAAAATTGCGCATTTCTGGAAGGGAGCTGGGCTGGCTCCCCAGAGAGATTGCACAATTTTTGGGCTGATCAGTCCTGCTAGGACACATTGCATAGTTTTTCCAGTGAAGCTTGAGAGGAAGAATTGTGCAATTCTGAAGCTTAGCAGGCTGCCAGTCATGATTGTGCAATTTCTAGAGGGAAGGCTACTTCCCCTCCAAAATTGTGCAATTTCTTGAGGGAGTTTCTCAGCCTACAACTGGACCAAGTCTGGAGAAACAACTTGTGAGGGGGATGCAACAAGCTATCATGCACAGGCTGACAATCTACTAGAAAAACCATTGAAGCTCGTGTAATTGACAGTTCAAGACATGTTGTTGAGGATGGTTGGTAGGGAGGCTCCAAAATGAATCTAAGGAAAAATTTTGGAGGGTGATTGTAGCCACTACAGTATATGCATATGTACATGTTCCAAAGGAGGAAGGAAACAAGTTGGATAATAAATCTGAAAGGTGCATATTTATTAGGTATAAGGATGTTTAAAAGGTTATAAGCTTTGGAATCTAGAAACAAGGAAGGTTGTGTACAATTGAGATGTGGTGTTTAGAGATGTGAAAGATGTTATTAAACATGAAGTCCTACCAAAGGAACCTGAGAAGATAGAGTTTGAGCTAAAGGAGGAAGAATCAGAGTCTACAATAGAACAAGAATCAGAAGATGAAGAGCCACAGACTCCAGCGGTGAGAAGATCAGTTCGAGAAATAAGGTAGCAATAAATGTATATTCCATCTACTTTCTATTCAAATTTTTCTTTATTTGTTACTGATGATGACCCCAGAACTGTTAGCAAGGTAGTAGATTCAGAGGATGGAAAACTATAGAAAGAGGCCATGGTTGATGAAATGGCATCTTTGGACAAAAATGAGGCTTCAGATTTGGTGGAGTTGCCAGCTGGAAGGAAACCCATTGGAAGAAAATGGGTATTTAAGAAGAAGATGAATGCAGAAGGAAAGGTGGAGAAATACAAAGCTCGGTTGGTAGCAAAAGGTTATTCCCAGGTGTCGGGAATTGATTTTGGTGATATTTTTTCTCTTGTTGCCAAGGTAGCTTCTATTAGATTACTTTTATCTGTTGCTACTTCTTTTGATTTTTAGGTACAACATATGAATGTGAAGACAACATTTCTTCACGAGGATCTGGAAGAAGAGATCTACATCATGCAAACTGAAGGCTTTGTGGCGAAGGGAAAGAAGGAACTGGTATTTAGGTTAAAAAGGTCTCTGTATGGGTTAAAATAGTCACCAAGGATGTGGTATCAGAAATTTGATACATTTATATGGGGACTTGGCTTCACCAGAAGAAAAGAAGATCACTGTGTGTATTTTGAATTAATTGGTGATCATGTTATTTATCTGGTCTTGTATGTGGATGATATATTGCTGATTGGAAATGACAAAGAAATTATCCATGATTTGAAGACCCAATTTTCCTCCAAATTCGACATGAAGGATCTTGGTGCTACAAACTATATTTTGGTAATGGAAATTAAACAAGAGTGGGAAAAGAGGAAGCTCTGGTTAAACCAGAGGAAGCATGTCAAGACAATATTGCAGAGGTTTAATATGTAGGATAGTAAACCAGTGAAGGTTCATATTCCTGTAGGTGTAAAGTTATCTGTTGAATAGTCTCCCAAGACACAAGAAGAGGAAGAGGACATGTCCTGTATTCCATATGCAAGTGCAGTCAGTAGCTTGACATGTGAAATGGTTTATACTAGACTAGACATTGCACATGCAGTGGGAGTATTAAGAAGGTTTATATCAAAACCAAGGAAGGATCATTAGACAATAGTGAAGTGGGTTTTTAGGTATTTGTGTGGCACTAGTGATTATAGTTTGTGCTACCAAGGAATACCAGGATTGGATAAAGTTTTGGACATCTATGGCTTTATTGACGTAAACTAGGCTGAAGATCTGGATCAGAGAAGATCTACAAGTGGGTATGTATTTAACCTATTTGGAGGAGAAATTAGTTGGATGATGAAGAGATAGTTAGTAGTGGCACTTTCAACTAGAGAGGCAGAATACATGGAAACCAATCATCCAAGAAAGGAATCATTTTGGTTACAAAGATTGTGTTCAAGTATGGGGTTAGTACAACAAGCTATAAGGATAGACTGTGACAACCAAAGCGAATTTTTCTTGGTAAAGAACCCCGCTTATAATTCAAATAAAAGGCACATTGATGTTCAGTATCACTTTGTAACAGATATGGTTGAGGCAAAAAAGGTGTTGCTAGTAAAGGTGGACATTTTGAAGAATGTTGCAGATGCATTGACAAAGTCTATGAGCACTGAGAATTTTTCTTGGTGTAGAGAAATAATGGGTGTTGCAGGTATGGACCAATGACTAAGCTCTCCTATGACCCATTGTGTGGAAAATAAAATAACAAGTGGGAGAATGTTGTGTGTGTGTTATAATCTTTCCACGACTAGTCACACATGCAGGCAGGGGGGGGGTGAAGCCCCCTCTATTCGTTGTGCCAAGTGTAGCATGGGGAGCAAGCCCCCCATGTTGGGGGATTCTAGGGTGGTTGTGCCACCCTGCATAAGGTCTGGGGAAGTTCCCCATAAAAACAAATTTGGACCCTATATTAGGTGGGAAGACCTACCTATGGTTTTGTGCATGGTTTTTACACATGGTTTTGGGCATGATGGTTTTCTACCCATGGTATTTTGTATATCTAGTCAAGGGAACTATGGTTATGTTCTAATCCATGGTTAATGGATTGGGGTTTATGAATGCTTAAACATGTATATATATGTATTGTAACATTGAAAGGAACATAATGAAAAATAAATCTGGTAGTCCTGATTTTGGGATCTAGGGGAATATATTTGTGTATTTGTTTTGTGTTTCCCGCCATTCTATATTTTTTGTTTTTTAAGAATTCGTTTGCAAGAAATTTTTGTACATGGTTAAAACCCACATTTTAATGGTTATAACAATCGTCGCATCTATGTGGACTATTCTCCTTGACATTAAGTGATTATATTTCACTTGTGTGTGCTTCTACTAGTGTGGTACTATTACCTCTCTCTTAGAGGCTCACCTTTTCTCCCCCTGCAATAGAAGAACCTTGATACACTTGCAAACAAACATTCGCCTGGCACACTTACTTTCTTTCCTCAAAGGCACATACACGCTTCTCTCTCTCTTGTTGAAAGCTAAAGCAAAGGAAAATTTATAAGAATATATGGCAATCAGGTTAATATTCCAGATGGGGCTCCTATTCCAAATGGTGTGAAGTATAATTTTGAATTCACATTGGGGAGACCCCTTGGTTGATGGATTTCTAGCACCGTCAACAAGTCAACATATTTGTCATAACTTGTATTCTGAGTGTCGCAATATGGCGATCTAATTGTCACACTTAGAAATAAGTGTCACTTTGCTATCATTTCAAGGTTTGAGTGGCATTCATGAGTCCTTTGAATTCCTTTAGATTGTATTGATGGAATTTATGTGTGTGATCCATGTTTGAATCATGTTAAGATGCATTTCTTTCTTCTACTCTGTTGGTTCCACACTTAGCCATTTTGGGAGCTCTCATTGGCCCTCCCACTCAGTGTAGTAAGTCATGAAAATATTAACCTTCTAACTAGGTGTTGATCTTAACCTATTCATTGGCCTCAATGAGGCAACCTTACCCACCAATACTTGTGCACTAAGTCCTCTGCAAGATCACCTCAAAACTAATGCACATTAAGAATCTTCCAAGGACAGTCACCTAACCCTTCTTGTTCATATTGACTCACTTCACTAAGTTTTGATCTCCATTCCTTACATGACACATAGAGCATTCCTATCTAATAGCATGGACCTCCTCCATCCTCTAGCAGAGGAAAAACATGCAATGCAAAGACCCACCTATCCTCCCAGTGCAGTGAAAACTCTCCTGGGAAAAGTGACTTCCTTTCTATTGCCTTTACATAGTTTATTTTGAGACTTCTCAAGCAAAAGCACATTTTAAAAGGCCAATATCCCTCTAGGGTGCACTATGGAGAAACAAAAGTTCCTTCCCTTGAAAAATTAAGCCCAACAAGAAGCCTTGTCTCCTCTTCAGCGCATGGTGCACAATGAAGCAAGAAGCATGAATCTTGACCCTTCATCACTAATTATGCACCTTGCACCCTCCTTGGCTTTCCCTTGAGCGAATGGCACATCATGAACCATGAAGCATGAGGCTTCACCTTTTGTCACTAATTGTGCACCCTCCACCATCCTTGGCTCTCCCTTGAGAAGATGGTGCATCACAAAGCACGAAGCACAAAGCTTCACCCCTTTTCACTAATTGTGTGCCGTGCACCCTCCTTGTCTCTCCTCTTGAGTGCATGGCACATCATGAAGAACGAAGCATGAAGCTTCACCCTTCATAACTAATTATGTGCCTTATGCCCTCTTTAGCCTCTCTCTATTCTCTCTTGAGCACATGGCATACAATTATGCATCATCGAGTTTCCTACCCTCTTCCCCTTCCCCACTATGCTAGACCAAGGGGAGCTCCTCTTCATAGCACGTAGCATAACAATAGTGAGAATTGGAACATTATAAGGCCACTAATGAGTTTAGTCGTGTTTTTTCCATAAATCATTCTTTCTACTCCTTCACAGGCATATCATGAGCAATTCATTCCCTGAGCTTATAGTGATAGAATAGATGATTTTAAGACTGTTTTTTCCTTCTCATGAATGATTTTGATTGGTGGGAGTACCTCCTTAGCTTGAAAAGGTGATGCTCAAAGTATATGGCATATAGAAAGCATAAAGAAATAGATGTTGATAAGAAGCACCAAAAGGGAGCTATCATGGAGACATGAAGCAGATCATGGACCAAGACAAAAGAAGACATTGCATGATAACTCAAAGGATTCCAATATTGATCCAAGTCCCTTTGTTATGTTAAGATAAGAAAAAAATTGGATCTTTCATGAAGGTGAAGCATAGATCAAATATACGATCAAGAATGCAAGATGAAGCAATAGGGAAGACAACTTAGCACTGCCACCTCATCGTGAAGGCATGTCATCATTGTCGACTTGTAACTTGTACAAGTGTCATCATAATTGTCAATATGTGTCCATGTGTTATGCCACATCATGTGGAATGTAATGATTTAGTTATTAAAAGGGAAAATGAAAAGAATATAAGGTGTGGAAGTCCAAGGGTCATATGTGGAATATGAAGAGTCACATAGTCATATATGGACAAAAGTCATATGAAGAAGTCTAAAAGTCACATAGATAATTCCAAAGGACATTTAGAAGTTCAAGAGTTAATTGTAAGTGTAAAGGACATATTATAAATCCAAGAGTCATTCCTTTTATTATAAAAGGAACCTCATAACTCAAGTAAGGGGCTTTTGGAGGCTTATGCTTTGGAGAAGTAGTCTTAGCTTCTCTAACTTGGCATAGGAGAGAAAAATATTCCTTGGAGAAGAAACAAGTGACTTAATGTTCCACTTCTGAAACTAGTCCCTTACCATTGTAATTGACGTGCTTGGATCTTTCACCTAATATTGAAGATCATTGAGCCAAGGTACTTTCATGCATGTATCATGAACGTCTTAAGACTATTCTTTGGATGTTTGCGATATAGTTAGCATTCTTCTGTATTAAAAAAATTGGACTATTGCGATGGCTTTGGTGCTTACTTTTTTGAATGTGTGTTGTATTTAATTTCATTAATCATTGTTATCTTGTGAACTAATTTGTAAGTTAATCAACGAATATTTCCTTTCTCTCATATGCCTTCTATAGGATAATACTATAATTTTCCTTAAGGGGAATCACTCTTTTCTCACTTCGTGAAAGTCTCCTTTTACACATTGCAATCGATGCATCACAATGTAAACTTAATTGTTCAAAGGTTATATGGATAATCTCTTATGTTATTGATTGAAATCAAGGCAAATAATACAGTTATGGTGGTTAGGTCAATAGTCCAAATGGGGCTCCTAATCCAAATGGAGTGAGGTCTAATTGGGAATTCACATCGAGGAGACCCCTTGTATGTTTGAAATATCTAGAACCGTCAAAATTCTTGTTCTAGAAGGAAGGCCAGATGACAGGCTATGCCTGTTGAGTCTATTTTAAATCTATTATCTTAAATGTCTCTTTCCCAAATCATAATCCTAAAGTGTTTCTCTAACCTATCCCCTGGAAAAATTTCCATCTCCATGGAAATTGTTCATGTCTTGTCTCAATTTATGTTTGATGATGAGGGTGGTACATTTTTATCCAAACACATAAATTATCTTCTTACATTTTGTAAATATCATGAAATTGATAACGAAGGTGTTGTGTGCATTCTATTCATGGTCACTCTTGAAGGTCGTGTTAATCGATGGTGTCATACCTTACCATCTATTTTTATCCATTCTTTTGATCAATTCCTTAAGGAATTTCATCAAGCTTTTGACTGTATGATTATTGAGATGTTTATAAAAGAATCAATAAAATTAGAATGAAGCCTAATGAATCAATTGAGGATTTTTATAACATATTCCTTCACTTATCTTGTGAGTTTCCTAAAGAAGATATGGTTTAGGATTTATTTAAGAAAATTTTTGAACATTTGGTGTGAATCTCTTTGAATCAATGTGAATTGAAACCCATTGATATTTCTACTTTCCCATCTCTTGTAATCATGAGACACCACTAATTTTAGAGGAGGAACCTACTATTATTTTTTCTCCCTGTTCTCCTCCTTTCCCAGTATGAGTCAGGGTGCCTATATGTATTAATGTTGATGTTGGGAGATATAGAAATAAAATTCCTAATCCATATCCTCAACCTTCTTCCCCTTTCCATGATTCAGATTCAATAGAGGAAACCTTGGAATGGTTCATGAAGCCCCATGAAGAGGTTAATCCTTCCATTCATTGGGATGATATTTACACTCAAAACCCCAGTCTTGAATCTGATTTTGTTGGCATTTTGACACAGGTGTGGCGCTATGGTACAGGTGTTGTCCTTGATGGCAACTCTCTTTGGTGATAGATCTTAGTTCAGATGCTCAGAATGAAGGAAATCTTTTATACGCGGGTACACCTTGAAGAAGTCGCATATACACGCGGGTTATACATTCCGAAGTCGCGTATGCGTATACACGCACTTTTATGCACATAAAAGTGCGTACATGGTGGGAAACTTACCTTTGGTCCATGGTTGTTAGTCCTTGGAATTTGAACCCATGGTTGTGGACCATTGTATCTCGTCAGAAGAGTTGACCCTAGGTTTTGGGCCCTTGGTATTGTTTATTATGGTTTTGGCCCGTGGTATTGTGCAAGTCCTATAACTATAAAAGAGGAAGGAGATCATGTGGCAAGGGATCATCTGAATTATTGAATATCTGATATTGTGATAGATCTAGAATACTGGTGATTGGGTTATAGTGCAGATCTAGATCTGAATGAAGGAGGAACCTCAGCGCAAGAAGGATAAGGACTATTGATGGATCTAAATCTCAAGGCTTGATCATTGATCTGTACGCAGGTTCAGTGAATTGAAGGTGCGTATACACGCTTTTTCTGTGAATGAAAGACGCGTATATGCAGGTTGGGTGTGGTACAGAAGCGTATACTCGCAGGTTGATGAACAGTGAAGTAGCGTATATATCTTGATTTATGTTCTAGTTGCTTCTGTTTTATTGCTGCAGTGCTCTGGGTTCAGAATTGGTGTTTGATTATAGTTACGGTGTTCTAGGTACAGTGGTTAGAGAAGTGCTTATTTGTTTCAGCTTTTGATTGGTGAAAAGGAGTTTGGGTTACGCAGAAATTCTTGATGTTTGATTGATGTTATTTGTGGATCTAGTCTAAAAATTAATGAAATGAGGTCCCTGAAAGCAAAGAAAAGGTTGCAGCCTTCTACAGGTAGGAGCCTGCGTACTAGTATCTCAAGCTAGTACAAGATCTAAGGGGGTTGGAGCTCCCTTCCAGGAAAGCTGGAAAACGAGAGAGAGTTGTAGCTCTCTGCAGGTTGCAGCTTGCGTACTGGTAAAGTCTTCTCCAGTACAAGACTTTGTAAAGAGAAGTTTCTAATTAACAAGAAGATAGAGACGAATTGCAGCAGGAGGTTTTCACCCACATTGGGTTTCCTCCTTATATCTTGTGTTCTTGTGTGTGACTGTCTTCTGCTCTATTTCACTATTTCTGGTACTGTTTATGTGCATCTAAATCACAGATTAATAACTAACATCTGAAAGATAATTCAAATTCTAAGTCTGCTTGATATACATGGGTTTCTTTATCTATAGTTGCGTATATACGCGGTTTTTATTAACTGAAGTAGCGTATATAATCTAAAATTTAAAAAAGAAAATATTTGGCTTGATAATACTGATTCACCCCCCCCATCTCAGTATTATTTCCAACAATTGGTATCAGAGCAGGTCCTTCTGAAACAGCTTGATCGCTTGAAGGAAGATCTTTCATCATGAGCAACTACGAGAGAGAAGCATCAATCAGGCCACCGGTTTTTGATGGGACAAACTTCGTATATTGGAAGGTAAGAATTACTGCCTATCTTCAATCCTTGGGTACAGAAGTCTGGGATATCATAGATACAGGATATACTTTTCCTGCAGCAACTCCTACAGATTCGGCTGAGAAGAAGAAATATGAAACAAATGCAAAGGCGGTCAATACTCTATTAGGATGTCTGTCGCAATCTGAATTTGTCAAAGTTATGCAGTATAAATCCGCAAAAGAAATATGGGACAAGATTGTTCTGAGCTATGAAGGAGATGATCGGGTAAAAAGAGCAAAACTTCAAACCCTCAGGATTCAGTATGAAAATCTCAAGATGTATAATGATGAAAGTGTGGCTAACTATTTTCTTCGTGTGGATGAGATTGTTAATTGCATGAAAAATTTGGGTGAAGAAATAAAAGAGGCTGTTGTGGTTGAAAAAGTTCTAAGATCTTTGTCACCTAGGTTTGAATCTAAAGTTTCTACTATAGAAGAAAAGGAGAATCTACAACATCTTAAAATGTCACAACTACATGGAATTCTAACTGCTTATGAAATGAGGAAAGGAGGTCCATCTGACAGGAGAGAATTTGCCTTCAAGGCTTTAGGCAAAGGAGAGTACTATGAATCAGGACATGGGTCAGAAGAAGAAGAAGAATCAAATTTTGTCAAAAATCTTCAAAGGGGTGCTGGACTATTCCGAGGTAAGTTACCTTTCAAGTGCTTTGCTTGTGGAAGAGTAGGTCACTATGCTACCAAGTGTCCTCATAAAGATAATATTGACAAAGGAAAGGAATCTGTTAGATGGAACAAGAAACAAAATCCAAATAAGAAAAGCTATTACACTCATGAAGATAGTGATGGTCTCTCAAATAGTGACGAAGATGAACGAGGTAATGAGTATAAACTTTTAATGGCTTTTGAAGATGATGAGTACATGGATGCTATAGATGTAGAGGGTTTTTATAATGAAATGTATGATCTCAAAGTTTTCTTAGAAGAGAAAAGTGCAATTATTGATTCTCTACAATGTCAACTGGCTGAAAGGGAAAAACATCTTGAAAAATTGGAATGTGAAATTGTTTGTCTTAGAAAGGAGATTGAGAAAACAAAAGCTATTAATCTTAAATTTGTTAAAGGATCTGAAACTCTGGATGAGATTATCAATATGCAGCATTCTCCACTAATCAAGACAGGTCTGGGATATAATGGAGAAACATCTCAAGCATCCACATCCAAAAGTTATCTTGATGCAGCAAGGAGGAGCGAGCAAAGACCTAATAGAAATCATCAAGTAAATCAGGGATATCTTACCTCAAGAACAAACAAAGACTATCAAGAAAATCGGGGGCAAGCTACCTTAAGGACAAATAGAAGCTACAATCAGCCACAGGTAAAATCTTCTCAATTTGCCTCAAGAATGGATGTCAGTAGAAACTACAATCGGTTGGATGATAGATTTGATAATCGCAGGAGTTTCTTCAATGGCCAATGTTTCTCTTGCCATAATTTTGGTCACAAAGCATCTCAATGTGTTTCCTATAAAACAATCATGACTAGAGAAGCCCAAAAACAAAGGAATATGACTGGGATCACGAAAAGGACCTATAACAACTTTTTGGCCCTTGAAAATGAAGTTGAATGTTCTATTTGTAATAACTTTGGTCATGAAGATTCTGAATGCAAGAGCAGGTTTTGGAAGACAACTCAGAAGGAACAAACCTCAAGTGCCAGAACATGGAGAATAAAGGAACGACAACCAGAAAAATGTGGGATATCCTTTTATGCAGAAGGACAGGAAAATCTATGGTATATTGACAGCGGATGTTCGAAGCATATGACAGGGGATAAAGAAAAACTTGAATCATATACTGCATTAGAAAAAGGGAAGAAGGTTTCTTTTGGAAACGATTCCCATGCAGCCATAAAAGGAAAAGGTACTGCTCAGTTGAAAGAAAAGGTCAAAGCTGGAAATGTGTTGTATGTTGATGGATTGAAGCATAATCTTCTGAGCGTCAGTCAGATGTGCAATCAAGGAACCGAGGTAATATTTAGATCAAATGGATGTCATGTTCGCGATCTTGATACAGGTGAAATAGTGATCAAAGGTAGAAGGACTCCAAATAATCTATACATATTTGAAGAAGGACAACAACAATGCTATTTGAGCAAGGATGATGAACACTGGTTATGGCACCGGAGGTTGGGGCATCTAAGCTTTTATTTATTTTTTATTTTTTTTTAGACAAAGTTCGGGTGCTATATATTAATCTAAAAAAAAGAGAAGGCAGTTTGCCATACATATAGTGCTTCCTGAACATGCTGGATCCAAGGAATTATAAAAAGTTTTTCTTCCTTGATCCTAATCCTAGCATTCCTGCCTCTGGGGCTTCTTAAACTACTGTAAATCCGGACAAACTGCAGACACCAAAATTTACAACTACATAACATAATTAATCAATCTCTATATGACTGATCATCCTGGCAGTGGACGCTTCTAGATTTGGATCAGGCTCATTCTATTTAGCGCTCGAAGAGGAAGGAACATCTTTGAACTTCTTGTCCATCATGGTCTTAAGGAACATAATTGATTCTTCGGCATGGCTACATCGATTGGCTAGGCTATTAAACTGTTCATATAAGGAGCTGGCTCTGTGAAGGAAGAGATTCATCTCAGCCCTATATTTCTCATTAAGAATTCGGCATTGGTCTTCCAGTCTTGTCTCCAGACTGCGCACTTGATCCTCCAGAGCCTTCTGTTGAGCTCGCACTTCTTCAAATTCAGCCTGTAGATCTCTACAGTGAAAACATTCTTCTGGACGCTCCATTGTCGCCGAATGGGTCTTGCCTTTGCTGTTCAATACTTTACCACAAAAGCTCAAGTCTCTTTGCTTGCTGTAAGCAACTTCCCCAGCCCGCACAGGGCTGCTGTGCGCTTGTTGGTTCCCATGGACTACCTGAAGAAAGGCGGAAGCAGTTTTGCTCTTCTGCTTGCGAGCACAGGTTTTCTCTGCATGATGGAGAGGCATGTAGCCCGATCTATAAAAAGCTAACCACAAGTTAGAGGAGTGGGAAGGAGCCCTGCATTTCCCGATGCTCCAGCTCATGGTCAAAAACTTATCATGAATTACATAAGTGGTCTGTCGCCAAGGACGTCTTTCACCTGTGATTCGCTTGATTCCCCTACTCTGAGTGGATCTTCCAATCTTGTTTCTGATCAAAATCTTTCCTACCATACCTGTTCTGCCAACTGAACTGATTGTTTGCCTGCTGTCATAGATTCTTCTATCCTCGGTACGCTTGCTGTTGACTGGTTGAGGAATATTCATGGTAACGATTGTAAGGAGGAATTATCGTTACAACACAAGATACCTTTGGGGCGCTCGCAAGCTCTGTTGGCGCACTTGTCAGCCTCCTTATTCAGTCCTCGGAGGATATGGTAATAGGTGACTTCTGCCAATGAGGCACTGAGGATCTGGTTCCTATGATTTATCTGCTGAAGCAGAATGTTTGGTGAGCTCAGCCTCTGCACCATGAGTCTAATAATAATTGCTGAGTCCCCAAACACTATTACCTTATTTATCCCTAACTTGATCAGCTGAGAGAGACCCTGCTACAAAGCCAACCCTTCTACCCTGTTGTTGGACAACTCCCCCAATCCCCATTCAAACTGAAGAATTCTTTCTCCGTTAGCATTGCAGATTAGACCCCCTGCGCCGGCTTGGCCCGGGTTTGATTTTGAGGTGCCATCAAAATATAAATAGAACTTATTACAGTTTCTCAGCCAGCTTGCAAATTCAGTTTCCTTTAGCCTCAGCTTCCAATCCCTGTTTGTTTCTTTCGTTTTAGTCTTTCCTTGATTTAATTCCTGTGCGCTGGTTATGTTCTCTTGGGCATAGCTTACCAGGTTCCTTTCTTCCATGCTGTAGCTGTTCATCTCTATCCTACCTTTGATGTGGATTGTGACTGCCTCCAACGCTAAGTATTTTGCCTTGTGACAAATTGCTCTGATATTATAGCCCTTCTCCTGGAATACCCTTCTATTTCGTGCCAGCCAGATGCGCCATAGGAGGGTTAGAGGAATGGCATTCCATATCCTTTGCATCAATTTGCTACTTTTCTCTTTCCATGGGCAATTCTTTCTCCATTTATGTATTGTATCTGCGATAGTTGCCTGAGGCTCCCATGGAGCATCCCCAATTGAAGCCATCTGTCTCCAACATTCATCAGCAACTGAGCAATCTATAAACAAGTGTTGTATTGTTTCCTCTGACCTGCAGCAATTCGGGCATCTTGATGGTCCCATTATGCCTCTTTTCTTTAAGTTTTCCGCTGTTAGAATTTTCCCTTTCAGGAGCAGCCATATGAAGAATTTGACCTTGGGGGGTGCTTCTGCTCTCCAGACAATTTTCCATTGGTTCCATATATCCTGAGGGAAGGTGTTGTCACATAGATGCTGGTGCCCCGCTTTGGCCGTGTATTGTGTTCCAGTTGGGTCCCAACGGTAACCATCTTGCTTGCCTTTCTGAATCGGTGCTTTGCTGTGAAGGAGGTTCTTTAAGGCGGCGAGACTAGGTTCTAGCTCCCTAGGGAAGGCCGGGAACTTCCAACCTGTCCAAGCTTGAGATTGGGTGTCCCATTGTGATATTTGATCTAGATACCTTATTACTTGTCCATTTAACTAGTTTATAGCAGGAATTGCCTCCACTTTTGATTCAATTGGTTGCTGTCCTAGAATTCTGTCTGTGGAAAAATTGATGCTACTCCCCCCTCCTGGGACTTTTGAGATGTTTTGAGACATGAAGGGTATGGCTTTCTTGCATAGTTGCCAAATTTTTGAACTTTCTCTACTTGGAATGTTGGTTTCCAGAAGTTGTTGCCTTGAACTGTTCAAGTATTTTGCCTCTAATACCTTCTTCCACCAAGCTATAGGCCCTGTGATCATTCTCCATATTATTTTAGCTCCAAGAGCCAAGTTCAGCAATTTTGGGGATCTTATTCCTAGTCCTCCCCTTTCCTGAGACTGGATGACATTCTTCCAGCTGACAAGGTTGAATTTTCTTTTTTCCGTTTTCCCTCCTTGCCAAAGGAAGTGTCTGAGAGCTCTTTCCATTTTAATATGGAAAACAATAGGGGCTTGGCATAAATAAAAACGATAAATAGGGAGAGAGGCCAAACCTGATTTGAGAAGAACAAGCCGTCCTGCTGGGTTCAGCCACATGGTGCCCCATTGCTGGATTTTTCTCTTTATTTTATCAAGGATTTCATTCCATGTGCTAGCTTTCAGCGGTCCCATACTTACTGGCATCCCAAGATAGGTGAAGTGGCTCCAGATAAGCTTGTAAGAGACTCCTAATATACTTGCAATACTATGGATGGTGTGTGTTGAAGTGTTCCAACCATATATGCAACTTTTTTGCTGATTGATCTTTCCCCCTGAGTATTCCATGAATTGGTCCAAGATCTTTTTGAAGCGCCTTGCTATAGTGGTGGACGCTCCTCCCATTAGGAGGGTATCATCCGCAAATTGAGAGTGATTGATGTTCTTTGTTCCTTGCTCAAATTTGATACCCGTGATTAGACCTATTCTCCTATGGAAATCCAGGGTTTGGCTAAGGGACTCGGCCATAAGGATAAACAAGTAAGGAGACAAGGGACAGCCTTGCCTAAGGCCTCTAGAGGATTGAAAGGCAGCACACGGTCTCCCATTTATTAGAGGAGAGATCCAGGGTTCCGATATGCAGGCTTTGATCATTGTGATGAAGGAGGAGTCAAAACCCATTTTGTGAAGAATAGCAAAGAGGAAAGAATGCCTTACCCTGTCGAAGGCATTGGCAAGGTCCAGCTTTAAAACAAATCCTTTCTCCTTTCTGCTTATGCTTGAGTGGATAGCCTCTTGCACAAGAAGGATAGAGTCAGAGATGTGTCTATTGGGGAGGAAGCCTCCTTGGTTTTCTGAGATCAGGGATTGAAGATGGGGCTTGAGTCTAGTTGACAGAATTTTTGTGATTATTTTGTACGCAGAATTACATAGAGATATTGGCCAAAATCGTGAAAAAGTGGAGGGTCTATTTTCTTTGGGGATTAAGGCTAGATAGGTGGAGTTGGTAAATCCCCTCATTTTGCCTTTCTTTAAAACCCAGCGTATCATCTTGACGAGATCTTTTTTGATCAGCTGCCAATACTCTCTGTAAAAGCTGATCAGAAATCCATCAGGCCCTGGAGCTTTATCTGGGTGGAGATTCCAGATCGCTTTTTGGATTTCTTCTTCATCAACTTCTTTCTTGAGTTTGTTGTTCATTTCTTGTGTGACTCCTTTGGATAGGTGCTGTAACAAACTTGAGTAGTCCTCCTCCCCTTTATCCTCAGTCAGGAGATTCTTGAAGTGATTGGTGGCTGCTTCCTTTATAGATTCCTGGGTATTGTAGCTGTATCCTTCGCTATCTTTAATTGTGCTCACAGTGTTTCTAGCCTTTCGAACTATAGCCTGCTTATGAAAGTAAGAAGTATTTTTGTCTCCCTCCTGAAGCCAGAGCTGTCTTGACTTTAACCTCCATTTTGTTTCTTCGTCCTTTATAGTTTGTCTCAGCTGAGCGTAGAGTTTTTGTTCGTTCTCCTTGGCTTGCTGGGTCAGCCCAAAGACTTCGATATTTCGCTGCACTTCCTCCAGATCTTGCTTAATTTGTTTTTTGTTCAACTCAGGCTCTTGGTAATTATTCTTTGCCTAATTTTTTAAGGCCTGTCTAACTCTCTTTAGTTTTGTCTCCCAGATATAAGTTGGGGAGCCTTCCACATGTTGTATCCATGTCTGCCACACCACGTCTTTCGCTGCAGGTGTACAGTTCCAAATGGAACAGTATTTAAATGGGAGAGGTCCAAGCTGACATTGACTATGCAAAGTGAGCGTGATTGGATAATGATCAGAGGCGGAGACGTTGAGGATATTTGACTGACTGGTGGTGAAAGTGGACAGGTAAGATATTCTTATTAGGAACTTGTCAAGACGCTCCATAATATTGCCAACTCCTAATCTTCTGTTGCTCCAGGTGTATCTTCGATTCTTAGGCCTGATATCTATGAGGTCTTGCTCCTGCATAATATTCTCAAGTCGATTTCTGAAAGGATCTGGGGTGAAGTGTCCCCCTCTTTTCTCGTTTGCATGCAAAACCAAGTTTAGATCCCCTGCAATAACGAGATTGTTGTCTCGCTCTTCTTCTATACTGGCTTCCAGCGTGCTCCAGCATACATCTTTCTCCCTATACTGGTTCGGAGCGTAAATATTGTAGATAACCACCGCTGCTCCATCTGTCTTACTTTCTAAGTTAGCCCGGATCCAGTTCTGGTGTATTCTGGAGGAGATGCAATTCCATTTATTACTGTCCCACATTGTTAGAATGCCGCCTGAGGCTCCTCTTGCTTCACTTGCGCAACCGCTGTAACACTTTTGCTGGTTGATGACTTTATTCATTTCTGATTGATCTTGTTTCGTTTCTTGGATAAGAACGATTTCAGGATTTTCACTTTGGACTAAATCCTTGAGGGCTGCTATCTTGGAGGGGTGCCCTAATCCCCTGCTGTTCTAGGATAGCATTTTCATCATGATTTACTGCTTACATGGAGAGGTGCTCGCCTCTCTTTGCCCTTGTTGTTGTTTTCTTTATCCGAATGCCCAAGAATAAAGGATTCTATAGGAGTCTGAGAGCCCAATGCAATGTCTTTCTGGGCACTCTCTTCTCTCTGTTGTTTGGCCGATTTTCTGCCAGGCCCATGCTTCTTAGGAACATCACTGGGTGCCCCATGATCCTTTGAAGAACTTCTGGTAATCCTAGTGGAGGGGGAGTCAGGAGAGGGGTGGGAAATGAGGGGGGGAGAGGGGTGAAGAGGAGGGTCAGAGGGGGGGAAATCAGGGACTGATTCTTCCTCAGAGAGGGATGCGAAGGGATTAGAGGATGGGGGAATGGGAGGATCGGGAATACGAGTGGGGGAGGACGGAAAATGTAAGGAAGGCTACTGGGAGGAGGTGGAAGGATGCTGAAGGGAAGAGGATTGGAGGGGAGGATGCTGATGGGAAGGACCAGGGGCTTCAGAGTCCGAGATCTTGAGGGGAGGGGATGATTTCTTCCTTTTAACAGTTTCCCATTGCCCATCTTGCTCTTTTGGTTCAACATTAACAATTTTAGGACATCTATTTGCAAAGTGACCATATTCGTGGCATACCTTGCATTTGAAGGGTATTTGCTCGTAATCCAGCTGCTGTATATGGCACCAGTCATCTACTTTCAGTTTGATTGCTTCCGGCAGTCCTCGTCCCAGATCAACCTCAACACAGATCTGCGCACAAGCCTGCATGTTGTCTTTGGGTTCACTGCGGTCTATATATTTTCCAACCGTGTTCCCTATTGCTTTCACAGAGTCATCCCCCCAGCAGTGAAGCGGGAGATGAGGAAGTCGAACCCAGACTGGAACCGCACTTGGTATATCTAGTTCGGGGTCAAAATCTGGGGTCCATTTATTGAGATAGAGGCCCCTGGAATCCATAAAGTAAGGCCCGTTTCTGAATATGAGGTCTTTGTCCTCCTTGGTTTCAAAATGAAAGGTAAAATATCCTCTACCACAGAATCGGATGGATATTTTGCCCTGGATCTTGTCCGACCAATTTCTTTCGACCCACTTTTGCACTGTCTTAGGTGAAGGCCATAATCCTGTAAATTGTCCGATTAACCCTTTCTCTGCTAAGGAAATGGCTGCCATGTGTGGAATGGTCGGAGGCAGAAGGACTTCCTGTAATACATCTAACTTCTTCACAAACTTGGTTGTTGCTGGTCTAGGTCTCTACGGAGGAAGAGACTTCACCAGGTTTGAGAAGGCTTGTTGCAACTCCGGATCCCCACTGGGCGGATCCGGAGGATCCATGGTTCAGCTCGGACAGTTGGCTCTAGGCAGGCTCAAGCGCGGGCAGGCTCAGGCGCAGGTAGTGCGCGCGCAGCAGCAGTCTTAACATAAATTAATTTATTAAGACATAATAATTGGGGCATCTAAGCTTTTCACAAATAAGGAAAGCATGCAAATACCAGGCAGTTCGTGGTCTTCCAGATATCAAAATTCCAGACAACACCATATGCAAATCATGTCAGTTTGGTAAGCAAACCAGAACTAACTTTCCTGAGAAGGAAGGATCAGCTAGCAGGCCTCTTGAGCTAGTTCATACAGATGTATGTGGTCCATCTAGGAAAAGATCACCTCGAGGAGAAGAATACTTTATATTATTCATTGATGACTTTTCCAGGATGGTTTGGATAGGATTGATGAAGCACAAAGATGAAGCGTTCGAAAAATTCAAATCTTTCAAAGCATTGGTTGAAAATGAATCAGATCGCAAAATTAAATGCCTCAGGTCTGATAGAGGTGGGGAGTTTACCTCAAATGAGTTTTTCGATTTCTGTGAAGAACATGGAATAAGAAGGGAATTCTCTACAGCTAGGACTCCTCAACAAAATGGAGTAGTGGAAAGAATGAACAGAACGGTTCAACAAATGGCTCGTGCTATGCTTGATGAGTCTGGAACTCCCGCAACCTTCTGGGGTGAAGCGGCTTATGCTGCGGTGGTTATTCTCAACAAAACAAATGTCTGGGTAAATAGCACTCAAACTCCTCATGAGCTTTGGTATGGTGAGACTCCCTCGGTAAAACATTTCAAAATTTTTGGAAGCAAATGCTACATTAAGAATAATGATGAACATCTTGGCAAGTTTGAATCTAGAGCTGATGAAGGCATTCTTCTTGGTTATTCTCCCCACAGCAAAGCATATATATGTTACAATAAAATACTTGGAAGAATTGTTGACATCATTGATGTTGTGGTTGATGAAAAAGGAAATGTCCCTAGGCAAGTAAATTATGAAAATATAGAAGAAGATGAAGAACTTGAGCAAATCGAAAAGAACAACACTTGGGAGTTGGTTCCTAGACCAAAAGAGAAGAATGTCATAGGAACAAAATGGATCTTCAAGAACAAGTTGAATGAAGATGGAGAAGTTATTAGAAACAAGGCCAGGCTTGTTTGCAAAGGGTATGCTCAACAGGAAGGAATAGAATTTGAAGAAACTTTTGCTCCCGTTGCTAGACTTGAGGCCATCAGAATGTTCCTTGCCCTCGCTAGCTTTCAAAAATTCAAAGTATTTCAAATGGACGTGAAGTCAGCCTTTTTGAATGGAGACTTAGAAGAAGAAGTGTACATTGAACAACCAGATGGCTTTATCCTTGGAAATGATCCAAATCTTGTATGCAGACTTAAAAAGGCTCTCTATGGGCTTAAACAAGCTCCAAGGGCTTGGTATTATCGGTTGGACAAATACCTTCATCAACAAGGATTTTCAAAAGGATTAGCAGATAGCAATCTCTATATAAAAATTGAAAATAACAAATTGCTAATACTTGTTGTGTATGTAGATGATATTATCTTTGGAAGCAATGAAGAAGCTATGAGTCAAAGCTTTGCTTTGGTGATGCAGAAAGAATTCGAAATGTCTTTGCTTGGAGAACTGACATACTTTCTTGGATTGCAAATCCAACAAAATGAAGGCGGTATCTTCTTGTCTCAAACCAAGTACCTCAAGCAGATTCTGAAGAAGTATGGCATGGAAGATTCGAAACCTATATGTACCCCCATGATTACAGGATGCAGCCTCAGTGCAAATGATGAATCAGCAGCAGTGCATCAACCAACCTATAGATCCATGATTGGGAGTTTACTTTATTTGACAGGTACCCGACCAGATATTATGCATGCAGTGGGAATAGTTGGAAGGTTTCAAGCCAACCCAAAGGAAACTCATCTTCAGGCAGTCAAGAGAATCTTCAAGTACCTTCAAGGAACTCAAAACTATGGCTTATGGTATCCTAGAGATACAGATCTCACACTTCATGCTTACACAGATGTAGATTGGGCCAGAAGCATGGATGATAGGAAGAGCACAAGTGGCGGTGCATTCTTTATGGGTTCCAAATTAGTATCTTGGTTCAGCAAGAAACAGAGTTCGATTGCTTTATCTACAGCTGCAGCGGAATATGTGGCTGTTGCATCCTGTTGCACACAACTCCTTTGGATGATGCAAACCTTGCAGGATTTTCAAATCACTTGTACTCCACCTGTCTCTATCTTATGTGATAATACAAGTGCAATAAGCATTTCAAAGAACCCAGTCATGCATTCAAAGACCAAGCACATACCGATCAAGTATCACTTTCTCCGGGAACAAGTGTTGGAACAAAAAGTCAAATTGGAATATGTTCCTTCTAAGGAACAAGTTGTTGATATTCTCACCAAACCACTGCCCAGGGAAACGTTTGAATATCTCAGACAGAAGCTGGGAGTCGTTGATACTTCATCCTGCTGTTGAAGCTTGTCTATTTTTTAAAGAAATGTTGGTGTACGCGAGTTGGATAAGGGGTATCCGCGTACATACGCCGATTTATGCAGGTGCAGTCGCGTATATTGAATTCTGAAGAAAATCAGCAAGGGCAGACTCTGTTTGGAGAGAGTCTGAGATGGGTCTGTCAGAGACCATCAGGCACAGGTTCAGGGGGAGCAGATAATCTTCTAATAATGCATTGTTGGCATTACCTTAGAAGCTCTTGGTTCTAGTACTCAAGCTGTTTTTGATTCAGGTGGATCAGCTGCAGAAAGAAGATCAGAAGGAGAACATGATTGTTGATATGTACAGTGATTGACAGATGCTGTTGATAGTAGTTATTGATGATTTGCTTAGTCCTGATATTTCGTCTCTATGTCATGTATTTTTTTTATCAAGGTCATGTAACGGCCTATTTTGGTTTCCCCACTATGCCTGGGATGATTGATGTGTTTGGTTGTCATGTGTAAATTTCTGATGTATCCCCACTTGGTTGGGTAATGGTTGTATGTATTGAGTCTTTTGGTGCTAGGAAGGTCTTTTATGATGTATAAGTCATGGTTCTTCTTGAAGAACATCTTCTTGCAGATCTTGCCTACAGTCAGGGGGAGCATGTTCAGCACAGCAGAGCAGGGATATCATCATGTACTCAGGGGGAGCACAGCCCTTTGCCCTTGATGACAAAGGGGGAGAATGACTTTGAGGATCTTGGGGTTGCCATCAAGTCCAAAGGGGGAGATTGTTGGCATTTTGACACAGGTGTGGCGCTATGGTACATGTGTTTTCCTTGATGGCAACTCTCTTTGGTGACAGATCTTAGTTCAGATGGTCAGAATGAAGGAAATCTTTTATACGCAGGTACACCTTGAAGAAGTCGCATATACACACGGGTTATACGTTCTGAAGTCGCGTATGCTTATACACACACTTTTATGCACATAAAAGCACGTACAAGGTGGGAAACTTACCTTTGGTCCGTGGTTGTTAGTCCTTGGAATTTGAACCCATGGTTGTGGACCATTGTATCTCGTCAGAAGAGTTGACCCCAGGTTTTGGGCCCTTGGTATTGTTTATTATGGTTTTGGCCCGTGGTATTGTGCAAGGCTTGTAACTATAAAAGAGGAAGGAGATCATGTGGCAAGGGATCATCTGAATTATTGAATATCTGATATTGTGATAGATTTGGAATACTGGTGATTGGGTTATAGTGTAGATCTAGATCTGAATGAAGGAGGAACCTCAGCGCAAGAAGGATAAGGACTATTGATGGATCTAAATCTCAAGGCTTGATCATTGATCTGTACGCAGGTTCAGTGAATTGAAGGTGCGTATACACGCTTTTTCTGTGAATGAAAGACGTGTATACGCAGGTTGGGTGTGGTACAGAAGCGTATACTCGCAGGTTGATGAACAGTGAAGTAGCGTATATATCTTGATTTATGTTCTAGTTGCTTCTGTTTTATTGCTGCAGTGCTCTGGGTTCAGAATTGGTGTTTGATTACAGTTACGGTGTTCTTGGTACAGTGGTCAGAGAAGTGCTTATTTGTTTCAGCATTTGATTGGTGAAAAGGAGTTTGGGTTACGCAGAAATTCTTGATGTTTGATTGACGTTATTTGTGGATCTAGTCTGAAAATTAATGAAACGAGGTCCCTGAAAGCAAAGAAAAGGTTGCAGCCTTCTGTAGGTAGGAGCCTGCGTACTAGTATCTCAAGTTAGTACAAGATCTAAGGGGGTTGGAGCTCCCTTCCAGGAAAGCTGGAAAACGAGAGAGAGTTGTAGCTCTCTACAGGTTGCAGCTTGCATACTGGTAAAGTTTGCTCCAGTACAAGACTTTGTAAAGAGAAGTTTCTAATTAACAAGAAGATAGAGACGAATTGCAACAGGAGGTTTTCACCCACATTGGGTTTCCTCATATCTTGTGTTCTTGTGTGTGACTGTCTTCTGCTCTGTTTCACTGTTTCTGGTATTGTTTATGTGCATCTAAATCACAGATTAATAACTTACATCTGAAAGATAATTCAAATTCTAAGTCTGCTTGATATATGCGGGTTTCTTTATCTGTAGTTGCGTATATACGCGGTTTTTATTAACTGAAGTAGCGTATATAATCTGAAATTTAAAAAGGAAATATTTGGCTTGATAATTCTGATTCACCCCCCCCCCCCCCCCTCTCAGTATTATTTCCAACAGATTTGTATTCTTGTCATCCTATATCATCTCTTTCTCATGATCCATTTCCCCTATATGGGCTTGGACAACCTCTTGCAAATGCAAATAATGATAAGGTCCAAGGTAGTCACATTTCATAGGTGGAGGAGAAGGAGGGTGAGGATCCTTTTTATCTTTCTTCTCTTTTAGAAAATCCTCAGTGTCAATATTATGTTCTTCCATCTTTGGCTAGTTTTGAATCTAAGAATCTCGATGATGAATCAAAGGAGGTTAATTTTCTTAATCAATATAAAGTCTTGGACAACCATCATTATAATGATTATGATTCTACTGATGTATGTGATGATGATTTCCCAAGTGCACCATTTGAGATTTTTTTTGGGAATTTAGACCTTAAATATGTTTCGGTCCAAGAAGATGTTCTTATGGAAAAATCCTCTTCAGCTCCCTATCCCTTGTGCTCTATTATTCGTATTTCCTTAACTTGTGAAGAAAATACTCCATTCTCTTCAAGTTTATCATCTAATGCATTAGATTTTGGATTGACACAAGGTAGTGAGGTTATCCATAGTGAAGAGGAAGGTAAAGAAATAATTGAGTATCTATTCCATCCCTTGTTATTTCCAATTTCGCGCGAAGAAAATCCTTCTATTTAGGTTACTCATGAGATTTTTTCAATTTGATCATCCTTATATGTGAAATTAAAATAACCTTATGACTTGGGTAATATGTTTGTTGAATATGTAAATTCTAATCAAATTAGTCATGTATATGGTTGTCATTTGGATAGTAGTGATCTAGTTAAAATTATTGATGGTAATTGTCCACACACAATGCATGATTTGATTCAATCTTCTAAATATCATTCTACAATATTTGAAAGTTCAAGGACTTGTCTGAAAGAATTAGGGGAATTTTGAGGTATAAAATGGGCCTCCTAAGGAAATTATAAAATAATAGTGGAAATAATCAAATAAGATTAGATTACATCATCAAATTTTAGAGGGGAAAAAAAAACTATTTCAACTCATATTTTCATCTTATCTCCTTATGGGTTTACTCAAATTTCGAGTGGAAACACTCATTGGATGCAAAATTTGATTCCTCATCCAAGGAGGACCCATGTTTTCATACTTTCGATGGACCCCACTACATGAAAAATGAGAAATATATGAAAAACGTGATTGCAATCACGTGTTTTCATGTATTTTTCATTTTCATATAGAAGGGTCCATTGAAAGTATGCAACATGGGTACTCCTTGGATGACGAATTAAATTTTGCATCTAATGAGTACTCTCGCTCAAAATTTGAGCAAAACCTTAGGGAGATGAGTTGAAAATATGAGTTGAAAACGTAGTTTTATTATTTTATTATTTTTTTAATCTTTTTACTTTTTTACTTCAAAAATGTTGAATCATCCCCCATGGCTGACATCATCATCTTGAATCCTATTGGTTCTTATAAAGTTTATTTTGGTTGTGAATTTTTCTTAGGAGGCCCATTTTATACGTAAAAATTCCCCTAATGTTGAGACACTTCAACTTCCATTGATTGTTGATTATGATTTTCATCGAAAAGGTAAGGAAGTAGGTTGGTTAAGGACTTTACATCTTCCTACATCTAGAAAAGACCTTCTATTTTTTTTGAAAGATACTAAAGTTCTTATCTAATCTATTGCACATTGTATTACATCGGTTTTCATTGCTTTTATCTTAACGATTGCGGGCTAGGAGCAATTATGCTAGCTTGATTTCAAATATAATTACACTTGGACTTGACCTTCTGGGTGGTTAAGTTAGGATTAGGTTAGCTTCATTTAGTTTCCTTTGCATTGCATCCAACTTATTTTTTCTCCCCATATATTATTTTCATCTATTTTGTTTTCATATTTTTGTCTTACATTATGATTTTGGGTTCAATCTTCATTTTCTTTGTCTCTTGTTTTTTTCCTTTTTGTATTGTTATGTCTTTTCTTTTGTGTTTCCTTAATAAGACATTGCATGAAATATTCTCCTGTTTGGCTCCATAGACAATGTGGAAAAACTTGAAAAGGAAAATATGATGATGAACATTTATTAGCTTATATATTACCTCTTCTCTATCTTTGGTTTACGTATTTGTAAATTCAATGATGTCTTAACATAAAATATTATTCGTTCCATACATAAAGCCTTTAGCCAAACTACGAAGATCCTATATTTATTAGGACCTTCATCTTTGACTCATCCTTGTATTGAATGGTTTTTTGACCTATCAACTCAAATAAGTAGATAAGGAAAAGGAGAAGAAATTTAAAATGAGCATATAACTTCACTTATCTTTCAAATCCCTTTAACACAGAACAACCTCTCCTTCTCTCAATAATGTAACACCCTCCTCACATACTTCCCCAATTTCACCGATCCACTAGGGTAAATATGTGATGAAGAGTTACTATGATATGAGTTAATCTCCTAAGTACAATTAAGGAAGTGGAATGATCCAACCAAAACTTTATTGATCTTCCTTAGGAGCTACAGGACCCCCAGGAGCTAAACAACCACTCCAGGTGACCAAACCATAAGCTAACTTGCTTTTTCACTAAGCTAACCTATTGTTTCATTGACATAGGCTTCTTGTCACATTCATACAAGGCAATCTAGTGACTATAAGCTTCCAATTGCATGGATAACTCTCCCTGCCAATGCCTGTAGTCTAATTTACTTAGTTCTATGCCTACGACCTTGATATATAAGCCACTTTTTTAGGGTTAGGATCTCAATATCTTCCCATAAATTGATAAAAAATTCCAGAATGATGAAATAAATCAAAACAAATATAGATACACAGAACTTATTCAAGCACTTTACCTAACAAGGCCCAACCATGACATACATTTCTTCAGACACATTGTGAACATATAATATATAGGTTATAAATGCATATTTGAACATAAAGGTCTCATACTTATCTTAAAATCGTCAATAAGGTATGATGCCCTCTCACAATAGTTGCAATAACATCTATTAGTTCATGCATTCATTAACCATTCATTTACTAATCGAAACATGATGATATCCATAACTAAAGTCTGCCATAAAACCATGCTTATAACCACCATATAACCAGAATAATAACAATGATAGAACATGCATCAAAGCCACATAATAACAAGTATAAATACTAATGAAATAGAAGAGGAACATAGCTATTATTCACATATGCAAAACCTAACCAAGTTAGGGACTTCCATGTACCACCTAACCATAGATTGGGTTGAACCAAATATTTCTTTCAACCAATCACCCCTGTGCCATATTCCAAGAATGAATGTGGGACTTGCAACGAAAAAAATAAGGCTTCTTTAGGATTTACCACGTATCCTGTGATTACGATTCAAGGGATTTATAGGCTTGAAACCCTCACTTATACAACCAAGATTTACCACAATCCTGCCATTATCGTTCAATGGATTCCTAGGCCCCAAAAAAGAAACATACAGTAGTAGGCTTTACTGCAATCCCACAATTACCGATCAAGGGATCACTAGGCCCTAAACAAGCATGGGTCCTCCAAATTTATTCACCAATACCTTGAGTAATTTTCTTGTTTTCATCCTTAGGATTTACCATGTATCTTGCCATTACTGGTCAAGAGATTCCTAGGCCCTTGGGAATTTCCCTGAGACCACCTCACCTGGTTCCAAATCCATTCAGTAGTGCAGCTCAACCAAATTAAAGAACCCAATTACAACATGGTTATCCAGAAATGGAAAGGAAAAGATAAAACCACTATCACACATGGAAAAACCCATGCCCATGACAATAAGAGAAATAAATACACACATGCGTATACCATGCATGCCAAAACTAGCAAGGATATCATACATGGAACTTGATACCTACAAAGTAATCCCTCTATAGCTGCTTGATCTAGCTCTTCCTTGCCTTATCATTTCTTTCCTTTTATTTCTTGTTCTTCCTTTGCCTTCCTTTCTTTAATGCTACAGTGGTCCAAGAATTCTCTATGTGTGCAAGATTATGAAAAAATAGAGAATAGGGAATAGAGAGAGAGCTCCAAGCTAAACTTGACTAAAGGTTCAACTAACAAAAGATGTGAACTAATCATCATAAGCCTTTTTATTAATGGGGTCTATATTTTCTTCAATTTCCACTATTTTTCATTCGATTTCCAACTCACATGCAAATTATGACCTTTCAACTTCCTTTTCTCCTAGTTTTCATTATTTTCATAAATAAAATGCCAATTAATGCCTCTTTTCCTTTCCAAAGCCTTTTCTAATGTCTCTTCTAATTTCCTTAGCCATAATCATCCAAACTGAACACCCATTAGGATATTTTTCCCAACATTCAGCTTGGAATAAGTGTCGCATGACCTTGGTCTTATTTTTTCCTTTATTAACTTTATTACATGAAATTTTTACTCGAGGCTGTTACATACCCCTACCCCTTGGGGAACACCATCCTCGGTGTTCTATGACACCTACAACCAACAAGACCACTAAAAACCAAAACATACTGACCATGGAGCTTTATAACTTAGCTCAATGCAGTATTTACAATGAACAACCTACTGAAAAGAAAAACTAACATGAAAAACATAACAACATGACAACCATACCACTTATTGGAGCTTTATAATACATCTTGTTGTGGTATTTACAATAAAAACCGTACGTAAATATATACATATATTAAATCTCATTTTCCTTCACCAGCAAATAATTAAGGATACATATCCCACATCTAATCAGTCATCTCCAATGTAGCTTTATAGGGCGCAAAGTGCTTCCACTACACTTTAACTTTCTTGATTGCTCGGTTATTGAGCATGAGTTGTTTCTACTGCAAATTCACTGAGGTTTCATATGGAATTATCCTTATGGCTCCACTTGAAATACAAACCAATCAATCACATGATCAACATCCTTTACATATATTTTAAGAAATGAAACATGGAAAACATCACAGACTTTCACTATCAGAGGCATGCAAGTGTATAGGCCGCTAGTCCAATCCTCTCAAGGATTTTGAAAGGCCTGAAATACCGAGGTGCCAACTTCACACATGACCCAATCCTCAAGGATCTCTTCTTGGGATTGATGCGCAAGTGCATGTATTCCCTAACCTGAAATTCCTTAAACAATCTATGTTGATATGCATAGCTCTTTTGTTTGTCTTGTGTTGCCTTTAGATTCTTCTTGATAACTTGAATTTCCTATTCCATCTCTTCCAACATGTTTGATCCAATCAGTACCCTGTTCATTGGATCACTCTAGATGATAGGAGTATTATAACTCCACCCATATAGTGCCTCAAACGGACTCATCCTTAGTGACTTTCATATCCATTGTTGTAAGAAAAATCTACCAATGGAAGATACTCTTCTCACTTCCACTACTAATGAATACCATACATTCTCAACATGTCCTCTAGAATCCTATTGACCCTCTCTGCCTGTTCATCTATTTATGGATCCTAATATAAATTGAAGGCCAAGAATGTACCCAAACCTACAAATAAATCTTCCCAAAACTTGGAAGTGAACTTGGCATCTCTTTCTGACACATTCTTTTTTGGAACACCATTCAACCTCACTATATCTTTGATGAAGACCTATTCTACCTTACTAGACGAATAAGTAGACTTAACCACTATGAAGTGAGCTAACTTAGTCAACCTGTCAACCACAAGCATGATGGAATCATGCTATCTAGATGTCCTCAAAAAACTTGTGATGAAATCCATGGAAATGACCTTCCATTTCCACTCTGGAATCAGAATCAAATGTAGTAAACCACCTAGATGCTTACACTTTTCCTTTACATATTGAAAATATAAACACCTTGCAACGAACTCAGTACCTCTATCTTCAGATTCGACCAATAATATAACTTTTTCATGATTGTCAATGTCTTTTAGTATCTCAGGTGACCTGAATACAACTTAACATGAAATTCCCACAAGATAAGCTTCTTAAGCTCGTTGTTTTCGGGTACATAGATTTGTTCCTAAATTTTACCAAACCATCTATCATGAGATGATAGTTCACATCTTGTTCACCTGTACCCTGTTGTTGTAATCTATGCCTAAGCTCCCTATACTTGTCATCTTCTTGTCTTGCTTGTATGATCTAATCTTGTAAATTTGTCGCATATGAACACATAGCTGTTATGTGATTTAAATTTACTCTTACGCTAAGAGCATATACAACCATGTTCTCTTTTCCTTTAATGTACCTGATCTCAAAGTCAAACTCATTGATTGTAGCCAAACATCTAGCTTGCCTGACATTCATATTTAGTTGGTCAAACAAGTACCTCAACCCACTGTGCTCACTCATTAGAATGAACCTCCCGCAAAGAAGATAGTGCCTCCACATCTTCAATGCATGAATGATTGCTGCCAACTCAAGTTCATGTGTCACATAGTGACACTCATGCTCATTCAGTTTCCTTGATTCATAGCACAAGTCCTCGCTTGCGACCATATGTGCACACCACAAACTCTTTATTTGTATATATAATCTTTCGAAATGGGGCATTTTTCATCAACTACTTAAACTGCCTTAAACTTGTTGCACATTCTTCTATCCATTCAAATTTATTTCCTTTCCTCTACAATGATGTAATAGGATAGGTAATCCATGAAAAGTTCAGGATGAACCTTATGTAGTAACCTTCTAACCCAATGAATGATCTATCATCATCCACATTTATAGGAGCTTCCCATTCCATGATAGCTCTTATCTTTTTTGAATCCACTGCTATGCCTTCCTTGGAAACATGTCCCAAGTAATGTACCATTTTTTGAAAGAAACTACATTTACTAAACTTGGCATACAACTAATGCTCTTTTAGGAATATCAATACTATTGCTAAGTGTTCGACATGCTCTTCCTCATTCGTATAATATATCAATATATCATCAATGAATACAATAAAAAAATTGTCTAGCTAAGGATGTAACATACTATTCATCAAACACATGAAAGTAGCTAGAGAATTAGTTAAATTGAAAGGAACTACAATGAACTCATAATTCCTATATATGGTCTAGAAAGTAGTATTGTAGATGTCCTCCTCTTTGATGCGTACCTGATGATATCCATATCTCAAGTCATCTTAAATAACACTACTGCTCCCTTCAATTCGTTAAACAAATCATTGATCCTCTATAATAGATACCTGTTCTTGATCATCACCTTGTTCAACTACCTGTAATCGATGCACAACTTGAGAGTACCGTCCTTCTTCTTCACAAACAACACTAGTGCACCCCAAGGAAATACACTTAGCCTTATGTATCCCTTGTCAAGAATTTCCTTCAACTACAACTTCAATCCACTAACTCTGGTGTGCTCATCCTGTACAGTGCCTTTGATGTTGGTGCTGCCCTTGGAACCAACTCAATAGAAAATTCCACTTCCCTATGAGGAGGAAACTTCGAAATATTTGTTGGAAACACGTCCTAAAACTACTGCAAAACTGGGTACCTCTTTAATACTTCTGCATCCTCAACATCCTTACCTTTATTACTAGAGATATGAACCACAAATAGCACACATCCTTTCCCAATACTTCACTTTTCGTGCATAGTTGTAACCATTCTAGTTGAGGTTTCCTTATTATTACCATGTAAAATTATATATTCTTCAATGTCATCTGGGCACTCAATAACATTCTCTTAAAAATCCACCTTAGTTCAGTGAAGATACAACTAATCCATACCTAGAAGCATATCATATGATCCCAATGGAAGTACATTCAGATGCATTCATGTAGGCATACCATTCAACTCAAATGCACAAGATCTTATCCAATGATGAACTCTCTTATTAGTACCTATAACCAACTTCACTAACCTGTAATCTATAACCTGTAAACAACCAAACCTACAAACCTGTAATAAAATTGCAAACAACCAAACGTGAAAAACTACGTACAACTAAACCTACAAACCTACAAACCTGAGGTGTTGCTCGCTTAGGTGCCCATTTACCTTTAGCTTTGTATTTCCATTTAAAACCCTTTCGAGACTTTGTCCTACACTTTGATTACTCATAACAATGTTTCAACTTCCTAATGGCTTATTCTAGTTACTGAGGCTCATCATACTCAATGCGGTCCTTGAATGCTAATAGTAATCCACCGAGACATCTCTAAACTTTGGCCTTCTCATGCTTAAGATATGGTATATACCTCAATAGCTATAGGAACTTTCTTGTGTAATCCTCATATATCATTGATCCCATATTTAGCTCACAAAAACCCTTAGCTTTACCATCATAGTGCCTCTTTGACAAGAACTTCTTCTAGAAAATCCTTTTGAATGCATGCCAACTCAACTCCTTTGTCCTGATGTCTCTGACTCGCTTCACATATTACCACTAGATGTTTTCTTTCCCTTTGAGGCTAAAGATATCTATCCTATCCTTCATGTTCTCGGTGTAATCATGTAGGTTAAAGAACTTCTTCATCCCAAGAAAACATACCTCTGCATATTCTAGATTCTTCAATCCTCTATCAAATGTAGGTGTCTTGGCTTTCTTGAACTCATTAGGAAAATATCCCCTATCACTCCTCCTGTAAGGATGATAGCGATGATGGCCATGATACCCGTTTGAACTAGAACTAGAGTAAATCCCATGTCCACTACCTTTCTTATCAAGTGTATCCGAGAATCTTCCATCTCTAACCATGTCATCCCTATCTGACCTATGCCCAACTTGAGATCTACTACCATATGCTCCATTAGTCTTGTCCTCCTACCCATGACTGATACTGGGTGACCCTTATCTCTGCAAGTCTGATAAACTTTGAAGGAGAACTACGTTGACATTTGATTTTTTCTCATATTCCTTGGCAAGTCTCTCTTGTGACTAAATGATTATGTCATTATCTACTTTGCAAATTCTTATTTCTACCTTCAAACTTCTCAAAATGGTTGCTATGTGAGGAGAGTAGCCATCACCATGATGTTCATCTAATATATAAGGAGAGTCGCGTGAACTATAATAAACCATTTTTCTAGTCATATTTGATCCTCTTCTTCCTACATATATGTATATACAACCGACATGGAATCATCACAGGCACATCTTGCCCATCCAGTCCAAGTGTTGAACCATGCTCTCATACCACTCTATAGCACCCTCTTCCCACACTTACCCAAGTCCACTAGGATAAATATGTGACGAAGAGTTACTATGATATGACTCAACCTCCTAGGTACAATTAAGAAAGTGGAATTTTTGAACCAAAACTTTACTAATCTTCCTTAGGAGCTATAAGACCCCCAGGAGCTAAACAACCACTCCAGGTTCCTAAACCCTTAGCTAACTAGCTTTTTCACTAACTGAGGTTGCTAGTTGCCTGCATAAAAAGGAAATACAATGACTATAAGCTACCAGTTGCATGGATAAGCTTGCCTCCCAAACACTGTAGTCTAATTTACTTATTTCTGTGCTTGCGATCCCAAGATCTGAGCCACTTTTTCAGGGCTAGGATCTCGACCTCTACCTAGAACTTGATAGAACTTTCCAGAATGATGAAATAAATAAAAAATAAAGACATATAGGCCAACTAAATAGGCCTAACCATGACATACATTTTGTTAAACACATTGTGGACGTGTAATTTACAGGTTATAAATGCATATATAAAAATAAGGGTCACATACTTATGTAAAAATCATCAAGAAGGTATTATGCCCTCTAACAATAGTTGCAATAACATCTATTAGTTCATGCATTCACTAACCATTCATTGAATAATTAAAATATGATGAGAGCCATAACTAATGTCTGTCATAAAACCATGCTTATAACCAACATATAACTAGAATAATAGAAATGATAGAAAAATCATCAAAGCCACATAATAAATGTATAAATACTCATGAAATACAAGAGGAAAATAAATCTTATTAACATATGCAAAAGCTAGCCAAGTCAGGGACTTGCACATACCACCTGACCATAGATTGGGTTGAACCAAATATTTCTTTCAGCCAATCACCCCCATGTCATAATCCAAGCATGAATGTGGGACTAAAAAAAAACAACCAAGGATTCCTCAGGCTTTACCATGTATTCCATCATTACCAGTCAAGGAATTTATAGCCCCTAAACCCTCACCTATACAACCAAGCTTTACCGTAATTTCGCCATTATCGATCAAGGGATTCGTAGGCACAAAGAAAGAAACATACACTACCGTTATTTATCGGAATCCCACCATTACCGATCAAGGGATAGCTAGGCCCTAAACAAGCATGGATGCATCCTTATTTATTCACTAATACAATGAGGAATTTTCCTATCTCCACCCTTAGGCTTTACCCTGTATCCCATCATTACCGATCAATGGATTCCTATGCCCTTGGGAAGTTTCCTTAGACCACCTCACTTGGTTCCAAAACCATCCAGCAGTCCAACTCAACCAAATGAAAGAACCCCATCACACCATGACTATACATAAATGGAAAAACAAAGCTGAAACCACTATCACACCTAGACCCATGCTAATAACAATAAGAGAACTAAATATACATATGAATATACCATGCATGCTAAAAATAGTAAGGAAATCATACATTCAACTTGATACATACAAATTAATCATGTTATAGCCGCTTGACCCAACTCTTCCTTGCATGATCCTTGCTCTCCTTCACTTTCTTGTCCTTCCTTTTCCTTCTTCTTCAATGCTAGAGTGTTCCAAGAATGATCTAAGTGTGCAAGAGTATGAGAGAATAAAGAATAGAGAGAGATCTTTGAGCTAAAACTGACAAAAGTTGTGAACTGATTCTCAGAAGCCTTTTGATCAATGAGGCCTCTATTTTCTTTAATTTCCATTATTTTTTCTTCAATGTCCTCCTCATATGCAACCTGTGATCTTTCACCTTCCTTTTCTCCTATTTTCCATTATTTTCATAAACAAAATTCCAATTAATGCTTATTTTCCTTTCCAAAGCCTTTGCCAATTCCTTTCTCAATTTCCTTAGCCATAATAAACCAAAACGAACACCCACTAGGATGTTTTTCCCAACATTCAACTTCGAATAAGTGTCTCGTGACCTTGGTCTTATTTTTTCCTTTATTAACTTTATTACATGAACATTTAATCCGGTGCTATTACGAATAAGTCATGATCCCTCTTCCACTTATGCTACAAATTTTCAATAAATTCTTCAATCATATATTTAAGAAAATAAATAAATGGTGAAAGAAGAGAAAGGATTCTTGCACAGAGAGGTGAAGAAAGCAACTTCGTTGGGGTATTGTCCAGGCTTGCTAGTAGTGAAGCGATGCTTATATTTCCTTGAGGTGACTCCACTGGGGTACTGTCTAAGCTCGCTGGCAATGGAGAAACACAAGGGAATGTTCTTAAAAATACCTATATACTTATTATCCTTCTCCCATATCAAAAAATTAAGGCATGACTGGTCTTATATTAATGTGTTTTAAACTAAGCAAAGAATAGAGGAGATTATATCTTTAACTAGGATAAGTAGCAAAACCAGGGCAATTTGTATGGAAAATCAATACATCCTGAAGGAATGAGACCTAACATATGGAGAATTAAACCTAAATAAAGAAGTTGGATTTCTACCAGTGTTTCACCAAGTGTTGACATTGTGATCAACACCCACCAAAATTTTACCTACATTTGAGCTTTGGAGTCTACAAAAGACATTACAATCTATCATTCCACAATCCCTTCATGTTTGATAGAGGTTTTGCAATATGTTTAAGTCTTCTTCTTAGGTTCTACTTGACAAAGTCACTTTCTCACACATGCACAGTCTTGGTTGAACTCATGAGCACACTTTATTTATGCAAGCTTAAAAAAGCATAGTACCATCCATTAAGACAATGGCTATGTGATGTTCATCTCATATTTATAGTCAATGCACACTTTTGTTGACAATCACCCTCACTTTGGTTGTGTTTGTACTTCTATTTTGGTAAGTTTTGTCATCTATCATCTTTTACATACTTTCTCTTTCATAAGTGTCGCTTTCACATTCATAGTTGTCATTATGACTTTATTTCACTATAATAAGTTTCCTTTTCATGTTACCTTCACTATGGCATGTGTCTTTTTCAAGGTCATTCACATTCGCAAGTGTCATTTTCATGTTTTCATATGATCAGAGGTGTCACTTTTAAGTGTGTTCACTCTTGTGTGTATCACACATTTTCATTTTATTAGAACCAATTATGGCACACTTCTCTACATTAGATGGTTATACATATCATTAGAATATGTGTGAGACACATTCCTACAACTTAGCGTGATTTTGGGTTACAGTCTACACATTTTTCATAAATTGTATTCTAAGTGCCGCTAGATGGAAATCTAGTTGTTAGAAATAAGTGTCACTTTGTTTTCATTTCGAGGTGCGATTGATGTTCATGAGTCCTGTGAATTCCTTTGGCTTTTATTGATTTCATTTATGTGTTTGATCCATGTTTGCATCTTGTTAAGATGCATTTCTTTCTCCTACTCTGCTGGTCCCACACTTAGCCATTTTGGGAGTTCTTCTTGGTCCTAATGCTTAGTGTAAGTTGTTAAAATATTAACCTTCTAACTAGGTTATGACATTAACCTATTCATGGGTGTTAATGATGCAACCTTACTCATGAAGACGTGCACACTAAATCCTCCACAAGATCACCTCAAAACTACTACACATTAAGAACCTTCCAAGTACAGTCACCTAACCCTTCTTGTTCTTACTAAGTCACTACACTAAAGCTTGATCTCCTCTGCCTTGCATGACACATAGAGCACTCCTAGCTAGCCACATGGACCTCTTCCATCCTCTTGTAAAGAAAAAAAATGTAATGAAAATACCCTCCTATCTTCCCAATGTAGCAAAAACCCTCCTAGGCAAAATGACTTCATTCCTATGGCATTTACTTAGTTTATTTTGAGACCTGTCGTGCAAAAGTGCACTCTCAAAGGCCAATCTCCCTCTAGGGCACACTATAGAGAAACAAGAGTTCCTTCCCTTGGAAAACTACACCCAATAGGAATCCTTGTCTCCTCTTGCGTGCATGGCGCATCATAAAACATGAAGCATGAAGGTTCATCCTTCATCACTAATTGTGTGCCCTACACCCTCCTTGGATATCCCTTGATCTCATGTAACATCATGAAGCTTCACCCTTCATCACTAATTGTGCACTTTGTTCCCTCCTTGGCTCTCCTCTTGATCACATGGTGGATCACGAAGCACAGAGAATGACGCTTCACCCTTCTTCACTAATTGTGCACCCTGCACACTCTTTAGCCTCTCTCTCTCTTTTGTCTTGAGCGCATGGTGCAAAATGAAGCATCATTGAGTCTCCTACCTGCTTCCCCTTTCTCGCTATATTATACCAAGGGTAGCTCCTCTTTATAGTGCATAGAAAAACAAGAGTGAGCATTGGAGCCTTCTCAGGCCACTGATGAGTTCAACTGCACTTTTCCCAGCAAGCCTCCTTCTTTCCACCCCTTCATAGGCCTGTTATAATAAATTCATTCCTTGAGCTAGGTAGTGATAAAAATAGATGGTTTTAAGACTCATTTTCCTTGCCGTGAATGATTTTCATTATAGGAGTAACTTCTTAGCATGACAAGGTGATTCTAAAATTAGATGGCAAGGATAAAGCATAAAGAAACACCTGTAGAGAAGAAGAACCAAAAGAGAGCTATCATGGAGACATGAAGAAAATCATGGAAAAAGACAAAAAAAATACATTGCATGATGACTCAAAGGATTCCAATATTGATCCAAGCCCCTTTGGAGTGTGAATATAAGCAACAAATTGGATCTTTCGTGGAGATGAAGCATAGATCATATCCACCATCAAGAATGTAAGATGAAGCAACAGGCAAGACAAACTGGCATTTCCACCTCATCATGAAGTCCATGTCATCATTGTCAAGATGTAACTTGTAATAGTTTCATCATAATGGTTGAAATGTGTCCATGTGTTATGCCACATCACATGGAATGTAGTGATATAATTATTAAAAGGGAAAAGGACAAAATGTAAGGTGTGGAAGTCTAGGGCTTATATGTGGAATATGAGGAGTCACTTAGTCATATATGGACAAAAGCCACATGAAGAAGTCAAAAAGTCACATAGAGAAGTCCAAATGTCATTTAGAATTTCAAGAGTTATTTAGAATTCCAAAGGACATATTGGAAATCCAAGAGTAATTCCTCTTGTTATAAAATCAACCTGATAAGTCAAGAGGATTTTGGAGGCTTAAGCCTTTGAGAGCTAGTCTTGGCTTCTCTAACTAGGCATAGGAGATAAAACTATACCTTGGAGAAGCAATAAGTGACTTAATGTTCCACTACTATTACTAGTTCCTCGCAATTGTAATTAATGTACTTGGATCTTTCACCTAATATTGAAGCTTGTTGAGTAAGCACACTTTCATGCATGTATCATGAATGTTCAAGACTATTCTTTCGATGTTTGCAGTATATGTTGGTGTTCTTATGTACTAAAGAAATTGAACTATTTCAATGGATTTGGTTCTTATCTTGTTGAATGTGTGTTGTATTTATTTTCATGAATCATTGTTATCTTGTGAAATAATTTGTAAGTTAATAAATGAATATTTCCTTGCTCTCGTGTTCCTTGTCTAGGATAATACTATTACTTCCCTTTATGGGACTCATTATTTTCTCCCTTTGTGAAATTCTAGTTTTACACATTGCAATCGGTGCATCACAATGTCAATTTAATTTCTTATTCAAAGGTTATATGGATAATCTCTTATGTTATTGATTGAAACCAAGGAAAGCATTACAATTATGGTGGGTGCCCTGGTACTCCAGATGGGGTTCCTGCTCCAAATGGTGTGAGGTCTAATTTGGAATTCACATTGAGGATACCTCTCATATGTTGGTAGTATCTGTCACCGTCAACAAGACCCTACCACACCCATCAATGCCTTATCTAAGACACTGATTTTCAATTCTAACCTCAAACATGATATTTTTCATTACATCACATTGAAGAAAAACTTTTTTCTAAAAAATAGTCCCAAAAAACACATGTTAGGGTGTGTGAATAGTAGAGGAAGGGTGATGCTAGCATAAATATGATGTCTAAAATATATTATAATTGGCAATTCAGCAATGTGACACCTAATATATATCTTATCATGAGTTGGAAATCACAACCAAAAGGAATTTAAAGACACTTGCAAAAGTGGTGTTACTGGAATAAAATCCAAATTGATTAATAAAACTATAATTTATCACCTCACAAATATGTATTTATAAATTCCAAATCCCACCATGCCTTTTTTCAATTTCCAAAGCATTTATTTGCAAATTTTATCTAACAACATAATTTTTTTGCATTACTTCCCACTGAATGAAACCTTAGCGCTCGAACTCATCTAGAAAACACATGTTGAGTAATGTGACTAATAAAGGAAGGGAGCTTATAGAATAATTGTGATGTTTGAAAGCAAACCAAATAGGGATTTAATCCATCTATGGTTCATATCCATTTTATCATGAGTTAAAATTTGCATGTGAAAGGAACTCAATGATACCTATAAAAATTGGCTCATGTTCATAACAACCAAATGGATTAGTAAAACTAGTTTTGGTCACAACATAGATGCATTTTTCTCCATATTGAAGCCCGCCTTCCTTTTGTTGATTTTCATGTTAGTGATTTGCAAATTTGGCTCCCCAGTGCAAGCCTTTTGCATTACATCCTATTGAATGAAACCATAGTTATATAACTCTTTTAAAACAAGACATGCTAGCTAAAATCTTATGGAATATATGGTTCCTCAATTAAACTTGGTTTCCATTTATAGGAATTGGCAACTTGCATTCAAAAGGCTTTTAACGACACATAAAAAGTGTTTCCCAAGGGCATAAGAATCAAATGGATTAGTATAAATACATTTCATCCCCTCATCCACATGTAATTTACTATTTTGTACCCCACCATATATTTTTCCGATTTCTAGGGTAGTGATTTGAAACAATGACCCTCCAATGTGAGCATTTTACATTACGACCCATTAAATGAAACCTTAGTTCTACAATTCATTAAAGAAAACACTTGTTGTTGTGTGTTACTAATAGAGGAAGGATGACCCTAAAATACTTATGATGTTTGAAATATGATAGAATATATGATTCATCATTATTACACACTTTCCATTTAATGCAACTCATTTCCAAAAGGCACTAAAAGACACCTCTAAAAATGCTCATAGGGAATTAAAAAAAATGCATCAAAAGAACAATTTGTGATATTTATATGCATAACCAAGTTTTAGGTACATCCTATGGTTACAATTTTCTGTTGCATATGGAGACAATACCTACATAAGGTCTATAGTTTTAAACAAAGGAACACAAATCAAAGAAGTGTAAATTTAATTACTCAATGGAAATTGTTATATTCATCCACTAAACTCTTTTCATAGGAAAGATAAAATGGAAACAATATAAATACAATGATATAGATTCTATGTATTATGGAAACATTACAAAAAATTGTTCGTGCCATGAATCTCTCCATAAAGTAAGGGAATGAAATCCATGCAAAGTTAAGTGAAATTGATTCATTGAATGCTAATTAAAGCATTGAAGTAAACAACATATGTGATGAAATAGATAGCCAAAGTGTACATGCACTAACATGCAACCCATAAGTGCAACTGTGAGGTCTCTATAATACTAGTGGAGCACCCAAATTGTAATTATTATGCCCCATACAAGCCCACTATTATTATTGTTGAGCCCTTATATTGTTATTCTTATGTAGGGCCTGATTATATTTTAACCCCTTAAACTCCTATATATACCAAGGAGGTCTTGTCATTTGAATCATCCAAGAATTTCTAATTTATGTGATGTAAAAGGAGGTTACCCCCTTGAAGAGGCTTATTTTCAAGTCATTGAACTATCTTTTCTTCTATTTTTGTGATCCAGTTACATAACATTTGGTATCAGAGCTTTGGATACTAGGGTTTTGCTGCTTCAAACAAGTCACCTTGGAATTTTTGCTATAACATATCTTTGCAAGGCTTTAGCAGCTGAAAATTTTATCATGTGGACTTGAAATAGTGGTGAAATTGTTTTAAATATTTCATATCTTGGTTCACTATATTTTCGAAGATATGGTCTAAGGAATTTAGGGTTTCTGCATGCTCCAAAATTCAGTCTCAAACATGTGACCTAGGGAAAATCATCATAACTTTTTCTTTGAGCATCATATTTAAATTATGTAAACATTTAGTGAAATTTAATGGAACATAGCTTCTTGGGGATGAATTTTAGGGTAGAAGGTTGAAATAGTGACATATGGAAGTCCGTACAAGTTCATTATATGGAATGCATCCACAATCAGGTCATCGTGGGATATTTGGCATAAATTTCTCTTAAAGAATCCAATTTCGTTCTAACTTGTGGGGTTCAAAAGAAGACACATAAAGATACCTTAGGATGAATTTTGAGACATTGGGAGGCTTAAATTATAGAGATACAACCGTTTCAATATCTAGCTCCAAAAAGAAAGAAAAAATGTTTGTATTTTTTTAAATTTGCTTAAATTTTGTTTGAAAAATCAGGTTGAAATGATTCAAAGGCCATAGTGAACCATAGATATCATTATTTGGTTCCAATATTCCTTACAACTAAAAACTGGATACACCTAACAAGCTAATAGAAAGCTTTACTATGACACCTAAAGAAGAGGAAGAAATGCAATATGATATATCAAAATTACAAGACCAAGTGCAACAAATTTTAGTCTCACAAAGAGCAACCAAAAATAGATTAGAGGTTTAAAAGCAGAAATAAAAGGGGACATGGGAGTTTTGAAGGATGCTTTAAAATATGGTATGGAAGCAATGACGAATGTCAATATGGAAGGGTTTAAGGAAGGTTTAAAAATGTTTCTGCAAGAAAGTCTTCTTAGTGGACACAAGGTATTCCATTGAAATAAGGATGAGGAAAAAAGGAAAATCAATTATGATTTCAGAGACTCCAATAGTGGATTAAAGACTAACCACATTCCAAATATCAATATGAGGAAGTTTGATGGAAAGGATATGGTAACATGGTACACTTGGATTAGTTCATTGATCTACATGATGCGCAACGCACACAAAAGGTACACATTGCATATTTAAATTTAGAACCCAATCAATTTGTGTGGTATCGATGTCTTTATTATTGTAAAGAAGTAGTCACTTGGATAATATTTATGGAGAAACTGATAACACATTATAAGGATACAAATAAAAATACCTTTTTTAGCCAAATGATAAATCTCAAACAAAAGGGTTCACTTGGGGAGCACATTGAGGACTTCCAAAGATTGAATATCAAGGTAATTGATATTCTAGAATAGCATCTAATTAATTTCTTCATATGGACTTTAAAGGATAGCCTCCAACAAGAGGTTCACCTTTGGGAACCTAAGTCATTGGAGACTGCATTCATGGTGGCAAGAAAAGTTGAAAGAAAAATTATGGCAACAAAGAGGTCTACCACTAACAACTATAAATATGGAAGAGTTGACACTCCTAGCTTCCCACAACTTACAAGGTTGACACCACAACAACTGGAGGAAGAAAGAACAAAAGGGATTTGTTACAGTTATAATAAAAAATACACTAAAGGTCATCGTTACAATGGGAAGAAATTAATTTACATAGATTGTGAAGAGGAGGAAGAAAAGGAACAAGAAACATCGAAACAAGAAGATGTACACTAGGAACCAACGTCAAGGGTTGAAAAAGAAGAAACGAATCTAACCATATATTGTAATGCATTGGCAGTAATTACCACTCCACAAAATATCAATATAGAAGGATATATCAAGAAGAAAAAGGTAATAGTGTTTATTGATTCGTGTAGTACTCTTAATTTTATTCATTGTAAGATAGCCAAGGATTTTAATTGTTTTCTATACCTAGGTCTAGAGTGTAAAGTGATGGTTACAAATGGAGGAACTATAAATTTCTTAGGGAAGTGCCATAATATCAATCTAACCATGGGGGAATATGTATTGAATATTCCAACGCTTTCCATTCCAATGGGTGGTGCAGATGTTGTATTAGGAGTCCAATGGCTACAATATTTGGGGATGATAACTTTTAATTTTAGAGAAAAATTTGTTTAATTTTTTCTCTAAAGGAAAGGAAATTGAATTAAGGGGTATCATAGGGAAAGATGTTGAGTAGTCAAGAGGTGGATCCGTTGTATCTAATAACTGAGTGTGTCAAAGGGTGACCTATGAAGTCATGTATTGATGTATCTTATCCTTTGCCCTTCTATTTCTCACTTGGATGTTCTTGCCTTGTGCCCAAATTGTTCCTGCTGCATAAAGACTTTCCTCAAATTCTGGGATGGCTACCTCAGTTGAGGATGTTGTTGAAACTTCTGGAGGTATTTCCAAATTAACCTGAAAGCTCGGGTTCTTAGACACTTCTTTTTAGAGCTGGATGTTTGTTTCTTCCCCTTCCTATTCTTATTCATGTTCTTGTTCCTGTGCTTGTCATTGAATTTTGGACCTTTTATGATTTGGTCCTTCTTCCATGTTAGTTGTCCCTAAAGTGTTAGCAATTCTCTTTTGTGTCTTGTCTATGCTAATTAAGGACTCAATCTCCATGTATGTATTATGAGGCCAGGAATCATAGTTAGCTTTTCATTCGACCTCGGGCTTAGGATAATGCATATAAGTTGAGGATTTAATCTTTTCCCTTATCCAAGCAAAGGAGACCCCGGGGATCGTAATGAAAAATTTGACCTTTCTCTAATTCCATGGCTTCGAGCATAGCTTCAACTATTTTGAAGGCTTTCCTAGAGTTTATCACAAAAGGACCTACTGATTATCCCATTTTAAATATGTAACCTTTCTTGGCTGGTACAAAGTGGAGAAGGTCCACATTAAGTATTTTCTTGATAAAATTGAGGGAAAACACCCTCATTGGAAGGAAAATCGACAAATGATAAGGAGGAAGCTTGCACCCATAAACCTGAATCTTTGTATAGTCCTTATAGAGGTACTAGTCTTCGATGGAAACTTGTTCATGGAGTTGGAGGATTTTTTTTTTCTCAGGGAAGATTCTAAGGGGTGGGGCTCCATGAATGATTCGGTACGAAATATCCATGAAGGATGAGAGTAATTGAGAATAACCTCCCAAGCCTAGCCTCTTTCTTACGGAGACATTCCAGTCGAAGACAGAATTTCTCTCTTTATCGGGGGTGAACACATCCAGGTGAAGGCATTGGAATTATTCAATGTGAGTATAGAGAAACAAATAAAACAACAATGAATAGTAATGGAAGCAAGAAGTGGCTCTGAGATAGTTGAATTGAAAGAAAATTGAGGCTGAGAGGTATTTTGGGATGTTTAATAGGCATCTAGGTTGTTTCATCTTATGTAAACACCCAAGAGCCACCCTGCTTAATTGCAGAGTGGAGTGTCCTCCCAAAAGACCAATGATAGTAGCTAGGATTGGTTGAATAGTGGGTTTAAAAAGGGCTAATGGGAGTTGAATATATAAAGGAAGGGTTTTCGCTTCGAGAGCGAGAATTTTCTCTAGGAAGGACTACATTTCTCTCACAGGGAGTGCTGTAAAATTCTCATCCAGGGTTGAATTAGTGAAGTTGCACATTGATGAATATGTGGGGAAATTGAGAGCTCTATTAATTAAAAGAGGGATTATCTGAAGGATTATGCTTCCTAAAGGAGAAAAAAATGGTTCTTCTTAGTCTAGTAGGAATCTAACAACCAGGTTACGAATTCAGGGAGATGATGGACTAGGGGACAATTTGGTAATATAACCCAGAAGCCACAACTCTAAATGGGTCTTCGTTCTTCACGTGGTCTGAGAATATCTCATAATGGAATTCGGCAAGAGAAAAGGGATAGACAGGGTTAGTAATATGGGACTCAATGTTAGTTAGAATAATTGCACCGGGGTTCTTGACCTCACGAGTGTTGGGGGTTATAATGGCTGCGTGCTTCATCCCTTCGAATAAAACAAAACAAGAACACAAGGATTCTAGGAGGTGTCAGGTTGCCAGGAGCCCGCAGGGGAATGAAAGCGACTTGGGAGGGTGCCCGTGATCTTTGGGAGAGTGTACAGGAGGCTTTTGCGTAGTTGTCTAGGTGAGAGATTCTTTGACTGGGATGAAGAATTGTTGTCAGGTAATGGCCTTAGGGTTTTATGCTTTATGAAGAGAAAAGGATGTGTTCCTAGGTGGCAGGAGATGAAGGCATGGGGGGATGACATGTGACAGTTATGGGTTGGCTCTAGAGGACAAGGGATGAACTCATACAATCAGAAAGCAACTTTACCTTTCACCATTTGTACAGATGTCACCATCATACCTGATACCTGAATCTTTGAGCACCGAATAAGAGGAGATCACCTGTCATGTGGTCCCTACCTATTTCGGCAAAGTGTATTGCGGTGAGGAGGAAGTGTTTAGCATGGGCTAGAATTGGTTTGAGTCATTCATCGGGTGTTGACTTATTCAATGCTGAGGGTCTGTGGCGGTGTTAAGCCTCTTGTAACTCTACGGCTGGAACTGCTATTGGATGCGATCATATGTAGATTGTTGGGGGGGGGGGAGCTATACCTTAAGCTTATAATATTTGAAACCATAGCTTCTCCCGCATCATTTTTTTAAACCTTGGCTCATCATCCAAGTTTGGAAAATTGTATTATCCACCTGTGGATGAAGACAACATCTCATCTCATTTCTATGAAGAGGCCTTAGTGCTATCTGGTGATAAAATTGGCTCCACTTTGGGATGGGGCATTGGATTGCAATATGCCAAGAACCTGCAATCTAGGAAATTCTCTCTTGGGCATGAAGTATTTTTAAACAAACAAACATTTTATGAAAGGGAAATTTTTAGCAGAAAACTGGAAATTTCATATGATAATTACAATGTACACAACGTTATTTACAATGTGTGAAAAATGGGTACCTTTAATTATGAAAATAGAGTTTGAGGAACTGACCATTTATTGGTAGCTCCAACAATTATCCTTCCATATTTTCGAGTAGGTACATATTATTTCCTTTCTCCTCTAAAATTTTGAAATGACTAAACCATAGTGGATCAAATTTTCTGTGTTTACCTTTGTCTTCCCTTCGAACGTCCCATCAGAGAACGAAATCTCCTAGTTGTAAAGGTCGATCCTTGGCCTTTTTGTCAAACAGGGATTTCATATTTTGTTTGTATTTTTCCAGTTTAGCCCCCACCTATTCCCTATTTTCATGAAGTTCGAATAGTTGGTTTATCCTTTGTGTCATAACATTTGGTTCTTCCTCTTCTTCTTGTAGCAAATTTCCCATTGTCATTTCTATTGGATTGGGAAGACTACAACTTTACCATATACTATCTCAAAAGGCGATTTTCAAGTGGATCATTTAGGAGTCACTCGGTTGGCCGAGAGGGAAAACTTCAATTGAGTGTTCCAGATTCCTTGACTCTCAATGATGGTTTTCTTCAACACTCTGACTACAGTTTTATTTGAGGATATAGTTAAACCGTTTCCTTAAGGATAGTAGGTAGTGGAGTGTCTGATGATGATATTGAGCTTCTGACAGAAGCTGATGAATTTGGTGGATTTGAAGACTTGAGAATTTTCAGTGATAATCTTTGTAGGGAAACCAAAACATGATAATATGTTATCCTCCATAAACTTGATTACCAAAGAGTCAATAGTGTTTCTCGCTGGGATTGCCTCTACCCACTTCGTGTAATAATCTGTGGCCATTAATATCCACTTTTGTTGGCCACTGGACGATGGATTTATCTCACCTATGAAATCTAGTCCCCATTGTCTGAAGGGTTCTTCCACATGTACTAGATCAAGGGGAGAGGGGATTTTTTTTGCTTCTCAGCAAAGACTTGGCACTTCTAACATGATCTAACTTGTGAATGAACTTCTCCAAAGAGCACAAGCCAGTAGAATCCTACCTTGAGAATTTTGTGAGTTGTGGTCTTCGAGCTGTAATGACCTCCAAAAACTCCTCCATGAAATTCTTTAATCACATTATGAGTTACACCTTCTACCATGCATAACAATAGAACTCCCACCGGGTCCTTCTGGTACATTTGACCATTAGATACGATATAATTTTGGGCTTGCAATCTCAAAGTTCTGTATTTATATTTATCTAGCCCTTGTGGGCACCTTAGGAATAAGAGATAATGGATTATAGTTTTATACCAAGGTGACCCTTCATATTTAGCACAGATCTTTTGCTCTGAGGTTTTGATCCCATTATGCTGAACTTCAGCTTCACCTCCCTCTATTATTAGGTTTATCCCCAAAGCTTGGCAGTTGGATTCTGATAAAATCTTGGCCAACCCCTGGCCTTTTATGATCTTAGTAGTTTTTATGTTTAACTCATTTTCCTAGATATTAGCGATCCACCTACCCCTTTTTCCTTCACTGCCCCCTTGCACCAGAATATCCTTGACTGTTATTGTTGGAAAATATGCTATAATTTCTTACTGTAGTACATATACTCGAAATTACCTTTAAACATTGACTACTGCATAAGCCTGTTTTTCCAAGATATTGTATTTCAACTCAGCATCCCTCAGAACTTGGCTGAAAAAGGCAATGGGTTGCTCACAACCATCTTTATTTTTTTGTAGCAGAACTGTAGCAATAGTATGTGGAGAAGTGAAACAAAAAATATAGAAAGTTACTGAGTAGTTAGGACTGACTCATACTGGTGCTTCAGTAAATGCTTCTTTAATTCTAGAAAAATATTCTTGAGAGGTAGGGCTCCATTTGACTTCATTTTCCTTTTTTAGCATATTTGTAATACCCTTCACTATTTTTGCATAGTTGGATATGAACCTTCTCAAAAAATTGATTCTCCCCAAAAATACTTGGATCTCTTTCATATTTCTGGGTAGGGGAATGTGACTAATAGCTTCTACTTGCTTAGGGTCGATTTTCACTCCTTCTTGTGCTACTATGTGTCCTACTAGTTTACCCTCGCTCAGGGAAAACTGATATTTCTTTGGATTTAAAGATAGCCCATACCTCCTACACTTCTCAAAGGTGAGTTTCAAGTGTAGGATGTGTTCTTCATTAGTCTTAAAGAAGACTGTGATATCATCCAAGCATACCACTACAAACTTGTCTTGTTCCCCTACAAAAGCTATATCCACAGCTCTTTGAAACATGGCCCTTGCATTAATAAGACGAAAAGGCATGTGATCATATATGAAAGTTCCCCAAGGGGATGGTGAAAGAATTTTTCTTCTGATCATCTGGGTGGACCGCCACTTGGTTATAACCAAAGAACCCATCCATCATGGATATTCTAGATGATCCAACCACCTTCTACAATATGTAAACCATCTTAGGCAGTGGGTAGTTATCTTTCAACGATGCCCTGTTAAGGTTATAGAAATATACACATAACATTATTTCCCCATTCTTTTTCTAGACTAGGACTAGGTTTTACACCCATTTAGAGTACCCTAAAGGCACTATGATTTTAGGTTGTAGAAGTTTCACTTGTTTTCCAATAGAGGGGAGTAAGAGAGGATTAATCTGCCTGAGTTTTTGTTTTCATAATTTCATTCCACTCTTTAAAGGAATCTTATGATGTATAATGTTAGTGTCAAATATTTTCCAGCGTCCACTGGATGGACGCTCCAACACCCAAGATTCTTCAGTAGTCAACTGAATGGATGCCCCAACACCCAATGAGCTACAAGTCACCCTAGCATCACCCTACCATCCTAAATTTTTCATAGGCTTGAACCTGTTGGTTACTTCATGCACCAGCCTAGCACCACTGTACCACCCTATAGAAGAATTAAAGAGGAATGGACTCTTGTATTAGGGAAAATGGTCCACTTTACAATGATATAGAATGATGTAGAAGAAGACACACTAGACCATAACCCCAACTATGACACAACCAACTAATGATGATCCTAGACCTCTCGAAACTTCCTCTTCAACTCTTGGAAGATAGACACTTGTACAACTTTTACAATGACTCTGTACAATGATACTTTTACAATGATTGTATGCAGTGTTGCCCACTTGAAGACTTCATGTGGTGAACTTCTTGATATTTTTTTTCACTTTGATTGCTGCTCTTTTCATCCTACCATTTCTCACTCTTTAGAACGTTATATTATGCGTTGAGTATTCTCTTGATGAATATATAATACCTGCAAAAAGTCTTCAAGAAAATACCCATGACATGATAATAGCAAAACTTACCTCATCCTACAGAGCATATGTCAATGCTAAACAAAGACAACGAATTAGAATACAAAGAACCTAATACAATTAAGATATGAAGATGCATATATAGAAGACACTTACTTGGAGCTTACCTCTGCTGCATCATTTTGCTGCACCTTGCTCTTTTCTTCCCTAGAAAGTCTAGTCCTGTGCACACCTTGACAACACTTGATCTAGTTTTTTGTCTTGCCTTCTAGGATCACGCTATTGAATCTAATGTATATTTGTGATTTCATATCCCCAATGTGTGATCTTTGCTCTTGTAGTAGCCCTCTGAGTCTTATTTCCAATGCTATGGGTCTGACCCGATTTGGATTCTTCAAGGCAAAGTTATTCCCAATCTCTCAGAATGACTTAATTATTGACTAGTTCAGTAGAGCGAACTTGAATGGAATTCCACATGTCATGGTTTCCTCCTTCGACTCTGAAATTGATACACCGAAAACTACATTCCGTGCACTATCCTCTACTTTTTACAAAATTCCAATCTACTTCTCAGAGAGAGAGTTATGACGATTTTCTTAAGGTCATCTCTTTGAGATGAAATACGGGAGCTTGCAAAAACCCTAACTTCCATGGATCATATCTCCAAACATATAGTGAACCAAGATCTGAAATTAGGTCAAAACGTTCATCAGGATGTCTACTAAAACGGGTTTTGCTTTCAGCATCTACGACTTCACAGAAATAAAGTTATAGCGAAAAGTCCAAAATCACTATGTTTGGAGAATATGTGAGATTTCTTTTTATAGAGTTGAGAGGGGCTTCTATAGAGAATGTTGGAGGGATTTTAGGAGCTTAAGAAATTATTAATTATTGACTATTCAATAAAAAAAATCAATGATAAATTCCATGCCACAACCCCATGGGGTTTTAGCCCACTAATTGGGGTTACTAACTTCAATCTTGAATAACTTACAAAATGTGAGGAATTACAAGGAGAGCTATATACCGGTAGAAAGATATCTTTGAGTAGAGTATTCCTATAATGGTTATGAGACTAGAAACCATGAATGATGATGCCCAATGTGCCATGGAATTTCAGGGTTATCCTTGGTGCTTCTTGGGTTGACATCAATGACAATCTCAGATCATCTTTAGATCAACAATCTCCCCCTTTGGCATTGATGGCAACACAAGTACTCCCCCTACGATTAGGGCACCTCTTCCTAGTGCCTTCTCTCCCCCTTTGACATCAATGGCAAAGGGTAACTCCCCCTGACACACAACCATCCTGCGGACCTATACACACTTCCACTCTCCCTTTATTTTCTGAATAAGGAAAATCTAATGAGAACTTGGGAGAATCCCAAGCTTTTGGCGAAGATATTCAAATGCTTCACGAGGTAAAGGTTTAGTGAAGATATCAATGATTTTTTCTTTTGTACCAACATATTCAAGTTTGATATTCTTTTCAATGACTTGTTCTCTAACAAAATGATATTTGATCGGAATGTGTTTTTTTTTTTAATGCATGACAGGATTCTTGGAGATGCTAATGGCACCAGTGTTATCACAGAATATGGGAATAGGCTAACTGAATTGTACTTGAAGATATTGCAAAGTTTGTTTCATCCAAAGGACTTGAATACAACAAGATGCCACTGCAATGTATTTTTCTTCCGCTATAGATAACAAGATTGAGATTTGATTTTTTCTCAACCATGATACGAGACAACCACCTAGATAGAATGTTGCTCCACTAGTACTCTTACGATCATCAACATTTCCTACCCAGTCTGCATCTATAAAGGCTTGAATAATGAGATTGTTTCCCTTGGGATACCAAAAGCCATATTCTTTTGTGCCTTTAGATATCGAAGAATTCTTTTGATGGAAATAATATGTGATTCTTTTGGTGTTGCTTGGAATCTTTCTACTTGTCCAACTTCTTGCATAAAATCTGGTCTAGAGGTTGTTACATATAGAAGACTACCAATCATAGATCTGTACAACCTGTGATCCACATCCTTAGATGAGTCGTCTATGCTCAATTTGCAACCTATTACCATCAGAGTAAGTACGAGTTTGTAATCTTCCATTTTGAATTTCTTGAGCATTTCCTTGATGTACCTAGCTTGGCATATAAATATTCCTTTCTCTTGCTAAGATATTTGAAGCCCTAAGAAGTATGTCAACCCACCAAGTAAATACATCTGAACTCACTTTGCATCTTTGTAGCAAAGTTCTTACTTAGTTGATCATCATTGCTTCCAAAGATTATATCATCCACATATACCTCAACAATTGTTAAATTATTTTTATCTATTTGTACATAAAGATTTCAATAAACAATACCCTTTTTTAACCTTTGTTGATGTAAATATCCATCAAGTTGAGCACACCATTCTCTGGGAGCCTGCTTGAGACCATACAGAGCCTTTTTTAACCTGCAAACATAGTCTTCTTTTTCTGATAGTAGAAAACCTTCACTCAGTTCGATGTAAACTTCTTCTAATTCGCCATTCAGAAATGCTGACTTAACATCCAATTAGTAGACTTTTATTTTTCTTGAACATGCATAGGTGAGAAACATCTGGATGGATTCCATTGTGGCAATTGGTGCAAATGTTTCGTCGAAATCAATTCCTTCCACTTGTGCATAGCCTTTGCAAATCAATCTTGCTTTGTTTTTGGTAACATGTCCATCTTCATTCAATTTGTTCCTGAACACCCATTTAGTCCCAATGACATTTTTATCTTTTGGTCGTGGAACTAATTCATAGGTGTTATTCTTCTTGATTTGATCCAATTCTTCATTCATAGCTGCTACCCAATGTTCATTTTGGTTGGCTTCCTCAAAACTAATAGGTTCAAAGGTTGCTAGAAAAGCAATGTGAGCTTGTTGTGATTAATGAAGTTGTCGACCTTTTCTCATTCAAATTCCTTCATTTATGTCACCAATGATTTGATTTGATGGATGGTTCTTTTTAATCCATTCTTTTGTTCTCTTTGGAGGAGCTTCTTGTTGTTGTTCCTATATATCTTGTTGATCATTATTTACTTCTTCCTGGTTGATAATTGCTTCTTGTTCTAGAATTTTCTCTGTACCTTTTTCAGTCTCTGTCTCAAGTTTCAAAGATTCTAGATCCTCATCATTATTTGTTAGAACACCATCTTCGTCAAATGTAACATTTATGCTCTCCACTATCTGTTTTCATCTTAGATTATAACATTTATAGGCCTTTCTTTTGCATGAGTAACCAACAAAGATACCTTCATCAACATGTGATTCAAACTTACCCAACTTTTGATCTTCTCTTTTGATATAACATTTGCTTCCGAAGATTTTGAAATATTTTACATTAGCCGGTTTTCCTTTCCATAATTCATATGGGGTCTTGTTGCAATTATTTCTGAGAAGACTTCTGTTGATAATGAAGACTGTCGTATCAATTGCTTGAACCCAAAATTTTTCATCCAATTTTGAGTCCTTCAGCATTGTTCTACCCATTTCCTGTATGGTTTTGTTCTTTCTTTAAACAACTCCATTTTTCTGAGGTGTTCATACTATTGAAAATTGTCTTTTTATTCCATTTTCGTCACAGTATTGCTGAAATAATTTGGAAGTGAATTCTTCGCCATTATCTAATCTTATACACATTATTTTCAAATCAGTTTCATTTTCGACCAACTCCTTGTAGATCTTAAAGCACTCAAATGCTTCAGATTTTTTCCTTTGGAAACTGATGATTGTCATCCTGGTATAGTCATCTATCATTAACATGAAATATAATTCTCCACCTAAGCATTTTGTTCTCATAGGACCATATAGATCAGTATGTATCAATTCCAATGGATGTGAAGCAAAGTGTTTTTTTTTTTTTAAATCCGAATTTTGTCTGCTTGCCATGCTGACAAAACTCACATAGTGTGTTGGAAGGTTTTGAAATTTTCAGCATTTCTTGTACTTCTTCCTTTTTGCTTATCCTGATAAGATTGCCAAAGTTTATGTGACCCATTTGTTTGTGCCATAACCAGCTTTCATCTTCTTTAGCTAGTAGACATGCTTTAGTTGCTTCATCCAGAACATATATGTCATTTGGAGCTCAACTTACTGTAGCCACAATTTTACCATGCCTACCTTTACTGGTTTCACATTTTGTTGAGTTAAATAGAATTGTGTGTCCTTGATCACACATTTGTCCAACACTGAGTAGATTGCGATTCATGTTTTCAACCAATAGAACATTCTTGGCTAGAGCGTCTTTGCTTCCAAGACTGACAGTACCTAATCCTACAACATTTGAAGATCCATCATTTCCAAAGGACATGGTTCCATCCTTCTTCTCTTTTAGAGATACAAATTTATTTCTATCTCTAGTCATATGCATCAAAAAACTGCTATCAACATACCACACATCTTTGTTGTTTCGAGCTTTGAGAGTAAGGGAACAATTATCAGTCTTCTTCTTCTTCCATGTTCATTCGTTCTGTGGCTTCGACGATTCTTCTGGAGGATTTTCAAGTCTGTAGTATCTGGCTATGTGTCCAAAGTTTCGACATTTGTAACATTCAATATTATTTCTTAAATGTTCAAATCTGTTGATGTTTCGTTGAGCCCTAGGAGGTTCATATTTGATAGATCTCCTGGAATTGTATTGGTTCCTAGGGTACCTGTGACATTCTACAGCTTTATGACCAAATTTTCCACATGAATAACAATATCCATGAAAAATATGTTGGTACCTAGATGGAAATCTTCATTTGGGAATTGTCTTCCAAGGTTGTTCTTACGAATCTTGTCCAATGAAGTCTACATGCATGTCAGATCTCATGGGTTCATTGTATTTTGTTGTATAAGGTCTTGGTTTATCTTCTATGTAACCGAGGCTAGTTCTATCATTGTAAGATCATTGATTGTTGATGAGTTCTTCCAACACCCTTGATCTCTTGGCATAGTTTTGGACAGTGTTTCCCTTCTTCACTTCCTTAGGCAATGAGGCTACTTCGGCTTCTAATGCTTCCCTTTCTTGGTTGCTTTCTTCCAACTTCTCTAGAAGTGACCCTTCAATACATTTTTGTTCTTCAACTTCAATTTTGAGAACTTGAACTTTTTCTTCAAGAGTATTGGAACGAATCTTCTCAGCCTTGAGCTCTTTTATAAGCTTGATTGCCTCCTTAGAAAATTCTTCTATGGTAAACCCTTCTTCGTTGTTTGATACCTCTTGTTTATTGTGCTTGGCCATAAACAATACTCTCTCATTGACTTCTTCTTCACTGTCACTGTCTTCATCGGATGATGAGCTATCTTCTTTAGAGAGAAAGTTCCTTTTGAATCCTTTCTTCTTTCCTTGCTTGTTGAATTTCTTAAAGCCTTTCTTTCCTTTTGAGTTTCCATCACTTTTGTTCAAACATTTTGCTACGAAATGCCCAACCTCACCACAAATGAAACATATCAATGGAAGTTTACCTTTGAATTTTCCCTTACCAATTTTTAGTTTTCTTGTAAAGTAAGCATATTCTCCATCTGAAAAACCTTCTTCATCATCTTCCTTTTCTTCACACTTGCAGGTGCAAGTATTTGCCTTTGAAGGTTGCTTGTCCTTATTGGTTTTCTTAGATGAAGCGAATGCAATTTCTATATGCAAATTACCCTCTTCTTCATCAAGTCTCATTTCATATGCTATGAGAACTCCATGTAATTCCTCTTTGCTGAGTTTGGCCATATTTTCACTGTATTCTAAGACCGATACCTTTGGGTTAAATCCTCCTAGTAATGTTCTAAGAATATTTCTTATAGTAGTCTTCTCATCAATAGGCTCTCCTAATCCTTCCAGAGTGTTGGTTATTTCATCAACGTGTTGGAATTATGCAGCAATGTTGTCATTTTATTTCATTCTGAGTTGGTCAAATTTTTCTCTGTAGATTTGAAGCTTTGCTTCTTTGACATTTGAGTCACCTGCATATATATTCTCAAGCTTGTCCCATATATTTTTGGCAGTTTTACAACCCAACACATTATGATAAGAAAATTCAATAAATCCATTGATAATAATATTCTTTGCTTTTGCATCATTTACTAAATTTTTCATACCTTGTCCATCCGCGTTTGGTGTAAAGCCATTTTGAGCATTGTACCATACTTCGTAACCTTGAGCCAAGAGATAGACATCCATTCTTCCTTTCTAAAGTGCATAATTACTTTCATTGAACAGAGGTACACCATTCTTGGTATGATCCACGATCTCCTTCCAGTTGTTAAACTGCTATTGAAGGAACCAAGCTCTGATGCCAATTGTTGGAAATACTGAAGGGGGCGGGGGGGGTGAATCAATATTCCTTTCAATTAGTATTATTATTAATCTTTTAGAGCATTAGTTAATCTTCAATTATTATCAGTGTTTGTACAATGATAGCAGTAAACAAAAGAAACACAAATGCACATAGGTTTTAAGGTGGAAACCCCCTCCAGGACAAAAACCACCTGAACACTTTTCTAATAATTCTTTAATCTTCAACTTCAATTAAAAAGAAAGCTCTAACTTCCTAGAATCTAGAAAGGGATTCTTCTCCAGCTCCCACTGGATGGATGCTCCAATGCACGAGATTCTTCAGTAGTCAACTGAACGGATGCCCCAACACCCAATGTGATACAATTCACCCTAGCACCACCCTACCACCTTGAAGTTTTCACAAGCTTGAACCTATTGGTGAATTCATGCACCAGACTAGCACCACCATACCACCCTATAGAAGAATAAAAGAGGAATAGACTCTCGTACTAGGGAAAATGGTCCACTTTACAATGATATAGAATGATGTAGAAGAAGAAGACATGCAAGACCATAACCCCAACTATGACACAACCACCTAATGATGATCCTAGACCTCCCGACAAGAAGACATGCAAGACCATAACCCCAACTATGACACAACCACCTAATGATGATCCTAGACCTCCCGACACTGCCTCTTCAACTCTTGGAAAATAGACACTTGTACAACTTTTACAATGATGCTTTTAGAATGACTTTGTACAATGATACTCTTACAATGACTGTATGCAGTGCTGCCCACTTGAAGACTTCCTGTGGTGAACTTTGTAGAAATTCTCATTGTAGATTAAACTGATTATGCAATGTACTAAAGCAAAATACTTAATCTACTTCTACAATCAAACTTGTGGAAGCTTAATTGATTTTGAGAAAGATCAACCAGAACACATATAACAGAGAAGAAGATTCAATCACACATGAAACACAAAAGAATACTCTAGGGAAAGCCTCAGCTAAAAACCCCGATCTTTGTATTATCATACAAGTGGAAATATGTCTGGATTGCACAAAGCTTTAGCTCACAAGCTATCCATCTCTTAGTACAATCCCTCTGCTACTCATAGACAGTCAAAGGCTTGTCACAAACCTTCTCCTCTGCCCTCCAAGCCTCCTATTTCCTTGCGCAGGTTTTTCTGGGGTCCAGTGCTTCCACATGTGTGAATTCCCACCTCACACTACTCACTTGGCTCATAAATAATTGCACAAACTTGAAGGAGATAATTCCTTTTGCATGGATGAGTTTCCTATATAGGAAAGATCATCCAACTGATAGTACACTATCCCTTCCTCTAATCTCAACTGGGTCTATGATTGAATTGATATGCATGAGTTATTTATGAGAGAATATTCAGTTATCTGAAGTGCAGTAGTTTCATGCATGCATGCATTAACTAACTGAACTCACAATTAATTCCACAAATTGTTGGAACTAATCTAACTGGACTTAACTCAGATAACTGAGCTAACTAATTACAACTCAAATTACAACTCATCCTTATCTCTTTAACTGATGGATAAATTCCTCAATTAATGGAGAAATTGTTGCATGTCCCCACATAGAATTCATGTTTGATTTTCTACAACTAATTAACTCATGGTGAATTAATTAATTATTTTACAAACAACTGCTAAGATCAAATTCGAATTTTACTTCACTATTTTAGTTCAGGGACTAACTAAAATAGGAATCTATCTTGAACTGCTATTTTTAGCAATGCTATTTATAGCATTTCCATTTTTTCATTCCTTGTTGCTATATCCAACACTGGTACCTGAACTGCTATTTATAACAGTGCTATTTTTTGGCACTTCTATTTTTAGCATTTATTGTTGCTATTTTCAACACTCCCTCTCAATAAGAAAGGCATTCAACTTGAACCTGATCCTGATCCTTTTGAATGTTCTGCATGCAACACTTCTTCCAAGTGTTGTTACTCCAACAACTCTAGAAACAAAAAGACTCCCAACTGACCTCCCTGTTAAGCTAGAAACATCCTCTGATGCTGAAGCTCCATCTTTCGTTGACAAGTGCTCCCTCTCTAACCTCTGAGTTGTTGCAACACTCTATGCATATCACACCATTGCACACCTCTCTGTGTAATCTTGCACTGGTGCAACATTCCTGTGCCTCTCGCCTTACTGCAGCTCACTAGCTTTGCATAGTCTTGGGACTCCTGCACTGTAGCTCTCTCTGCCTCTCCATCTGCATCTATCTCTACCCACTCATCTAGTCCTGCTACTCCTCATCAGGACTCCCGTAGAAAATTTGAATCCAAAGGTTGGGTACCTCAAGGATCCAACCCCTATTTCAGCCTTCGTGGGATGATCACTGCACATTGCCCCACCTTCCACCTGGAGGTATGGCTGCATGTGATCCCTCTGCCAACTTGGCTCAAAATTTCCCCCTACTGGAGGTCTCTGGATGAATGGATGCCTCCACTCGATCTCCTCTCAGCTTCTCTAGTTGTGGCTACTCCACAACCTCCTGAAGCTACTTCACCAACTGTGGCTTCTCCACAATTGTTTGAGACTTCTTCTAGCACTGCATGTTGAGAGGTAATGTACTCTCCCTATCAACCACCAAGTCTCCATCAGTTGCCTTGCTCCTCAAGGCTCTGCATGCATCTTGAACCTCAAGAGCATATAGGTTCTTGACTCGTGAACCGATTTGCTTCACCTGTCTCGTGGTGATGTGTCGAAGGAAAACCTTTCCCTTACTGAAGACTACATCATAGCCCTTGTCTTCCAGCATGGTGATCGACACCAAAGTTTTCTTCAGTCCTGGTACATACTTGACATCAGTCAAGGTAATGTGAGCTCCATTCCCCCTCTGAAAAACAACCATGCCTACACATGAGACACTATAGTTTTCATCATTACCCATCACTATGAGTATCTAGAGATCTTTCTCCTCCAAGGTATTGAACAAAATCTTGTCTCCGATCATGTGGAAAGAAGCTCCACTATTAAGAAACCACACACTTCTTACCATGGATGAAACCATGCATGCAATAAGTGAGAAATCTAGCTCAAACTGTGAGGCCAATGCCTCACCATCAGATCCCTTCGAGGAACCCTTCTTGTATTTATTCTGTGGACAATTCGTAGCATAATGGCCCACTTCATGACAATGAAAGCATCGCAGTTTCGATTTGTCAATCTTCTTCCCATCATGGGAAGAACCGGATTTGGGATGGGACGCCTTCCCTTTCCCTTTCTTCGCCTTACTCGCTAAGGCTAGATTTTCCTCATCATCTTGCTTTGATGAGGATCCATCTTTGGTGCTTCTTCTTATTTCCTCTTGCATCAGATCCGACCAAAGTCGTTCCCAATCTGCTAGTTTTTCTCTTCCATTAACCAAATCTTAGTAGCTATGCCAGCTCTTAGGAAGACTGAGGAGTGCAAGACTCACCATGTCATCATCAATGTCGTGATCCCTACACTTCCAAGCTCATTCCTGTAGGTGGTGAGCTTGTTCAGATATGTAGAGATCGTGTCACCCTTTTCACACTTGATCTTACGAAGCTTGTCTTTTAGCACCAACTTCCTTTGATCACTGCTATTCTGATATAAATCTTTTAATGTTTTCCACATCGAAAACGATGTCTCCTTCCCATGGAGGCTCAAGACAATGTGGTCTAGAACTCCCTCCAGGAGGATTCTCCTTGCTCTAGCTACACGTTTCTTCCATTCTGCCAGTTGAGTAGGATTAGTCGACTTGGTGACTTCTTGATCAATGAAGTCCTTTAGATTGTTATCCTCTAATACTGCCTCCATGTGATCCTTCCAGGCTATATAATTCGAGCTTCCATCAAGGGCATACTCGATTCTTAAACTGCTGAACGCCATTGGTAAAATTGAGATGTGATGAGAACTCAATTTCTATATTCAGGAACCACAAACTTCGAAATTCTCCTTCTTGTATACTGTTCTTCGCCTTGATCAAATTTGCTCCGATGCGATGTAGAAATTTTTCTACAAAACCTCTCTCTAATACCATGTAGAAATTCTCACTGTAGATTAAAATGATTATGCAATGTACTAAAGCAAAATACTTAATTTACTTCTACAATCAAACTTGCGAAAGCTTAATCAATTTTGAGCAAGATCAACCAGAACACATATAATAGATAATAAGATTCAATCACACATGAAACGCAGAAGAATACTATGGGGAAAGCCTCAACTAAAAACCTTGATCTCTGTATTATCGTACAAGTGGAAATATGTCCGGATTACACAAAGCTTTAGCTCACAAGCTATCCAGCTCTTAGTACAATCCCTTTGCTGCTCATAGATAGTCAAAGGCTTCTCACAGACCTTCTCCTCTACCCTCCAAGCCTCCTATTTCCTTGCGCAGTTTTTCCTGGGGTCCAATGATTCCACATGTGTGAATTCCCACCTCACACTACTCACTTGGCTCAGAAACAACTGCACAAACTTGAAGGAGACAATTCCTTCTGCATGGACGAGTTTCCTATATAGGAAAAAACCTCGAACTGATAGTACATTGTCCCTTCCTCTGATCTCAACTGGGTCTATGATTGAATTGACATGCATGAGTTATTTATGAGAGAATATTCAGTTATCTGAAGTGCAGTAGTTACATGCATGCATGCATTAACTAACTGAACTCACAATTAATTCCATAAACTGTTGGAACTAATCTAACTGGACTTAACTCAGATAACTAAGCTAACTAATTACAACTCAAATTACAACTCATCCTTATCTCTTTAACTGATGGATAAATTCCTCAATTAATGGAGAAAGTATTGCATGTCCCCACATAGACTTCATGTTTATTTTCTACAACTAATTAACTCATGGTGAATTAATTAATTATTTTACAAGTAGTTACTAAGATCAAATTCGAATTTTACTTCACTATTTTAGTTCAAGGACTAACTAAAATAGGAATCTATCCCGAACTGCTATTTTTAGCAATGCTATTTATAGAATTTCCATTTTTTCATTCGTTGTTTCTATACCCAACACTGGTACCCGAACTGCTATTTATAGCAGTGTTATTTTTTGGCACTTCTATTTTTATGATTTCTTATTGGTATTTTCAACAAACTTCTTGTTGTTTTTCTGCACCTTGATTGCTGCTCTTATCATGTTACCCTTTCTCACTCTTCTGAACATTAGATTATGAATTGAGTCTTCTCTTGATGACTATATAATACTTGCAAAAGGTCTTCAAGGAAATACCCATAACATGATAATAGCAAAACTTACCTCATCCTGTAGAGCATATGTCAGTGCTAAACAAAGAAAACAAATTAGAATATAAAGAACCTAATGCAATTAAGAGATGAACATGCATGTATAGAAGATACTTACTTGGAGCTTACCTCTGCTGCATCATTTTTTTGAACCTTGCTCTTTGCTGCCCTAGAAAGTCTGGTCCTTTCCACCCCTTGACAACACTTCCTCTAGTTTTTTTTCTTGCCTTCTAGGAGCACAATATTGAATCTGATGTATCTATATGATTTCAGATCCAAAATATGTGATCTTCAGCCCTGTAGTATCCCTCTGAGTCTTCTTTCCAATTCCATAGCTCTGACCCAATTTAGATTCTTCAAGGCAAAGTTATGCCCAATCTCTCACAATGACCTAATTATGGAGTAGTTTAGTAGAGTGAACTTGTACGATGTGAAACATGTCACTATTTCCTCCTTTGGCTTTGAAATTGATACACACAAAGCTATAGTCCATGCACTATCCTCCAGTTTTTACATAATTCCAATCCGCTTCTCAGAGAGAGTTATGACGATTTTCTGAAGGTCACCTCTTTGCGATGAAATTCGGGAGCTTGCAAAACCCTAACTTTCACAGATCATATATCCGACAATATAGTGAACCAAGGTCTTAAATTTGGTCACAACGTTCAACGGGATTTCGGCTCAAATGGGTTTTAATTTTAGCATCTAAGACTTCATAGAAATAAAGTTATAGCGAAAACTCCAAGATCACTACTTTTGGAGGATATATGAGATTTCTTTTTATAGAGTTGAGAGGGGCTTCCATAGAGAATCTTGGAGGGATTTTAGCAGCTTAAAAAATTATTAATTACTTACTATTCAATGACAAAAATAAATGATAAATTCCATGCCTCAAACTCATGGGGTTTTAGGCCACTAATTGGGGTTACTAACTTCAATCTTGAATAACTTACAAACTGTGAGGAATTACGAGGAGAGCTATGTAGCGACAGAAAGATATTTTTGAGTTGAGTATTCCTATAATGGTTATGAGATGAGAAACCATGAATGATGATGCCCAATGTTCCATGGAAGTTCAGGGTCATCCTTGGTGCTACTTGGGTTGACATCAATGAAAACCTAAGATCATATTTAGATCAACATATCTGTTCACTGTCCTCAAACACTTCCCAGTACTTGACATTATCAGGTATAGAGGGTCTATGTCTGACCTCCACCTCATACCTGAGAAACGAATTTTAAGGAGGTTTGAAATTGCTTGCTGCTACCGCAAGGGAATCAACCATCCTATTTCCTTCTCTAGGAAGAAATTGAATATTAAAGGCCAAGAAGAAGTTATCAATTAAGTCCCATACCTCATTTTGGTAGGTCCTCAACTTGGGGTACTTAGCCTAGCACTAATTTCTTATCTACTTCACAATCAGCTTGGAGTCTCCATATACAATTAAGTATTCAATATTCATATTCCTTGTTGTTTGTAGTCTAAGGAGTAGTGCCTCATACTCTGCCCCATTTTTTATTGCCTCAAATTCTAGTTTGAATGAGAGGGGTATCAAGCTACCCTCAGGGGATACCAAAAATACCCCTGCTCCATTTCCCTCTTTGGAATTCACCCCATCAAACTATAATTTCCATACTTTGCCTTTATCTTTGTGGTGGTCATCTAACTGCATCGTTAGATGTACTTGTGTTTCTTCTGAAATGGTCTCATCTTATTCTAGTAGCAAGAAAGAGAGGTCACTTTCTTTCCCATACATAGGAGAATTCTTTGAACCTTCCGCTTGGGTCACCGTTTTTATGAACTTTGAATCTCTATACAACCTCCCTTCTTCACCTCCAAAAGTGGGAATAGTGGCATAAGTAGGATATAACTTGATAGAACCCCCTACCTTGGAACCCCAAGAGCTATATAGGAGCATGCCAAATCGAGAACGGATATCTGCTACTACTATATCCATCACTACGCTCTTCACAGGCATCTGAGCCAGATTCACCACCAGGTCCTTTATCATTCCCAAGCATTTTACCCTCTTAGAGTCAAAGGAGTATTGGTCCTTGTAAGGTCTGGTGATCTGTAAACCAAGTTTTTCCATTACAGCTAAGGGAATGAGGTTATGTGAGGCTCCAAAGTCCAACATACATTTATGAAATAAGAGGTCATGAATTACCAGGGTCACATAGAGGGGAGCAATGGAAGGATCAAGTTCTTCAACATGAGGCCCAAAATGAACCATTGGTCTTTCTTCTTGAAGATTGAAACAGTCATGAGATGGTACTGATGTGGATGGAAGCATGAACTGGGAGACTTGGGCTTTATAAGTGGGTTGTTTTAGAAGCTCAATTAGAGGAACAAGGATCCTTATATTTTTGAGTTCCCTCTGAAGATTTAATGTAGATTGGCATTTCTTTATGCCCCCAAATTGTTCTTCTCTTTCCTTTTTAGAGGTAGTTTTTAGCGGAACATGTGCCTTCTCTTCCGTGTGTTCCTCAGAGCTAGTGCATTCCTTATTCAAGGGGAATTTTACCTTGGATGAGCCAGGATTCATCTTCCCTTTCCCTTTATCGAGAGTTGGGGGAGTATCTTGGGGAGAGGCTCCCTCTTGTTGTTTAGGTTCCCTCGATCTCGTTCTTGAAGATCTAAGATCATACCTTCGATATAGATGTGCTTGCATGAAATTGGAAAATTGTTTACTATAGTTACCTATGTCCTCCTCATCTAATATTGATTCCCTGTCATGACATGTCTCATTATGAGTCATGTTTTCCTATTCTCTTTCACGGAAGGAGGAGTACAAGTTACCCTACATCTCATGGGTATCTTGTGGTTGTTCATCTGGGTCATCTTCTATATATAGAGGAGGGAGGATCTGATCGAGTTGATCTTTTCTTTCCCTTTGAAGTATCTGCAAAGGTGGCCTTCTGTACTTTGGGTTATAGCATCGGTTGTTACCTTGAGAATTCTGCTTCGCGAGACTCTTGTTCTCAAGATCAAGATTCACCAACTTATGTGATAAAATCTTAATCAATTTATCCATTTCTTCTCACTTTAGATCTGGTGATTCTTTAGCTTGACCAGAGGAGGATGTTTCCTCTTCCCCCTTTTTCTTTTCAGTAGAATCATTCTTTCCTCTTGACTTCCCTGCCAAGGTGAAATTTGCTTCCACCTCAAGAGCATCAACTTGGATTTGGTCCAAAGTGCAAGCCTTCCTCTCTCTTAGGGTAAAACCAAATTCTGATTCAAAGGCTCCCACATATACTACACGGGAAACAACTTGAGGAGGTTTTATCTCAACAAGAAGGTTATTATATTGCTTATTAAACGTTTTTATAAATTATGAAATGTCTTCTTCTCGCTTCTTCCTTATAACATTGAATTCTATGAGGACATACTCATGATCTCTCTTTTCACCCCACTTTTGTGTGAAAGATTTTTCAAGTTCTTCCCATGTGGTGATGGAAGCATTTGGAAAGGCTTTAAACCATTTTCTAGCTTACTTGTCAAGGGATTGAACAAAGAGCCTCAAGAAAAAATCTAATTGTTCTACGTTTAGGTTCTCAGCAAAAGCACAAAAGGTTTTAATATGTCTCTGTGCAATGTTTTCATCCTCCCCATTGAACCTAGGCAAAATCTTTAGGTAGTCTTGAGGCATGGCACTCAGGGGTTGAGAAAAATCAAGAGGGGCATAATTATTTAGTAAGAAACCCAGAACAACCATTTGAATTAATGGGGGAGGAGTGAGATTTGCTGGAGGAACTTAGGTCAGGATCACAGTGGTTGTAGTAGCTAGACTGAGAGAAGTGTGATTGAATGCGCATTGAATATTGTTGTTAGTGAGGACAGGTTTACCTTTTCCAATCTCATGAGGAGGAGGAAATGATGAAAAAGGAGTTGTAACTGAACTTTCTTCTTCCTTAACTTCTCATTGGAGGGTATGATGTCCTGACTACTCAACATCTTTCTATATTTTTTGTTTCTTTCTCCACATACTATTGTTGTAGTTCTGCTACAAAAAAATAAAGATGGTTATGAGCAACACATTGCCTTTTTCAGCCAAGTTCTGAGGGATGATGAGTTGAAATACAATATCTTGGAAAAACAGGCTTATACACTAGTCAAATCTTTAAAGGCATTTTGAGTATATGTACTACAGTAAGAAATACAACATATGTTCCAACAACAATAGTCAAGGATATTATGGTGAAAGGGGTAGGTGGATCACTAATATCCCAAAATATGAGCTATACATAAAACCTACTAAGCTCATAAAAGGTCAAGGGTTGGCCAAGATTTTATCAGAATCCAATTGCCAAGCTTTGGGGATAACCTAATAACAGAGGGAGGTGGAGCCAAAGTTCAACATAATAGGATCAAAACCTCAGAGCAAAAGATTTGTGCTAAATATGAAGGGTCACCTTGGTATAAGAATATCATCCACTATCTCTTATTCCTGAGGTTCCCACAAGGGCTGGATAAATATAAATATAGAACTTGAGATTGCAAACCCAAAATTATATCATATCTAATGGTCAACTCTACTGGAAGGACCTGGTGGGAGTTCTGTTTTTATGCATGTTAGAAGGAAAAACTCATAAGGTGATTAGAGGATTTCATGGAGGATTTTGTGGAGGTCATTACAAATCGTAAACCACAACTTACAAAATCCCCAAGGTAGGATTCTACTATTTTTTTCTCTTTGGAGAAGTTCATTCACAAGTTAGATCATGTCAGAAGTGCCAAGTCTTTGCTGAGAAGCAAAAAAATTCCCCTCTCCCCTTGATCCCAGCACATGTGGAAGAAACCTTCAGACAGTGGGGACTAGATTTCATAGGTGAGATAAATCCACCTTCCAGTGGCCAACACAAGTGGATATTAATGGCCACAGATTATTTCACGAAGTGGGTAGAGGCCATCTCAGCCAGAAACACTATTGACTCTCTGGTAATCAAGTTTATGGAGGATAACATATTATCACGTTTTGGTTGCCCTACCAATATTATCACTGAAAATTCTCAATTCTTCAAATCTGCCAAATTCATCAACTTCTGTCAGAGGTTCAATATCATCATTGGACACTCCACTACCTACTATCCTCAAGGAAATGGTTTAGCTAAATCCTCAAATAAAACTGTAGTGAGATTGTTGAAGAAGACCATCACTGAGAATCAGAGAAACTAGGACACTCAATTGAAGTTTTCACTCTAGGCTAATCGAGTGACTCCTAAATGATCCACTAGAAAATCACCTTTCAAACTAGTATATGGTAAAGTTGCATTCTTCCCAATCCAATTGGAAATGCCAGTGGGAACGTTGTTGCAAGAAGCAAAGGAAGAACCAAATGCTTTGACACGAATGCATACCTGCTCAAAAATATGGAAGGAGAATTGTTGGAGCTACCAGTAAATGGTCAGTTCCTCAAACTATATTTTCATAATTAAATGTACACATCTTTCACACATTGTAAATACCGGTGTGTACATTGTAATTATCAAATGAAATTTCCAGTTTTCTGCTAAAAATTTCTCTTTCATAAAATGTTTGTTTGTTTAAAAATGCTCCATGCCCAAGAAAGAAGTTCCCAGACTACAAGTTCTTGGCGCATTGCAATCTAATGCCCCATCCCCAAGTGGAGTCAATGTTATCACCATATAGCTCTAAGACCTCTTCATAGAAATGATATGAGATGTTTTCTTCATAAAGGTGCCAAGAAAGGTTCAAAGTGAGCACCTTAACCTACAAAAGTTAAGAATCACGTGTCCACAGGCAGATAATACAATGATCCAAACTCGGGTGATGAGCCAAGGTTTAGACAAATGATGCAGGAGAAGCTGCGGTTTCAAATATTATAAGCTTAAGGTCTAGCTCTCCCCACCACAATCTAGATATGATTGCATCCAAGAGCAGTTCCAGCCATAGAGTTACAAGCAGCTTAACATTGCCACAGACCCCTGGTGTTGAATAAGTCAGCACCCGATGGACGTCCCAGACCAATTCTAGCCCACGATAAAGGCTTCCTCCGCACCACGATACACTTTTCCAAAATAGGTATAGACCACCTGACAGGTGGTCTCCTCTTATTCGCTACTCAAATATTCAAGTATAAGGTATGATGGTGACATCTGCACAAATGGTGAAAGGTAAAATTGCTTTCTGATTGTATGAGTTCATTCGTTTCCATCTCGAGCCAACCCACAACCTTCACGTGTCATTCCCTCATGCCTTTGTCTCCTGCCACCTGGGTACACATCTTTGTCTCTACATAAAGCATAAAACCCTAAGGCCATTTCCCAACAACGATTCTTCATCCTATTTAAAGAATCTCTCGCCTAGACAACTACACAGGAGCCTTTTGTACACTCTCCCAAATATTGCAGGAACCCTCCCAAGTCGCTTTCATTCCCTTGTGGGCTCCATGTAACCCAACACCTCCCAACCTCCTTGTTTGCTTGTTTAGTTTCATTTGAAGGGATGAAGCACACACCCACTATAACCCCCAACACTCATGAGGTCAAGAACCTCGGTGCTAGCCTTGTAACCGACACTGAGGCCCATATTGTTGATACTGTCTATCCCTTTTATCTTGCCAACCTCCGTTATGAGATATTATGAGACCATGTGAAGAACGAACACCCAGTTAGAGTTATTGCTTCTGGGTTATATTACCAAATTGCTCTCTTAGTTCAACATCCCCTTGAATTCGTAACCTGGTTGTTAGATTCCTACCAAACTGAGAAGAACCATTTTTTTTCTCCTTCAAGAAGCGTAATCCTTGAGATAACCCCTCTTTTAATTCAAAGAGCTCTCAATTTCCCTGCATCTTCCTCAATGTGCGCCTTCACTAATTCAACCATAGATGGGAATTTTATGACACAGCCTGCGAGAGAATTGCGGTCCTTCCTAAAGAAAATTCTCACTCTCGAAGCCAAAACCCTTCCTTTATATATTCAACTCCAATTAGCCCTTTTTAAACCCATAGCTCAACTAATCCTAGCTGTTATCATTGGTCTTTTGGGAGGAAAATCCACTATGCAATTAAGCAGGGTGGCTCTCGGGTGTTTACATATGATGAAAAAACCAGGATGCCTGTTAAACATCCTAGAATAACTCTCGGCCTCTATTCGCTTTCAATTCAACTATCTCAGAGCCTCTTATTTCTTCCATTACTATTCCTTATTGTTTTATTGGTTTCTCTATACTCACATTGAAAAATTCCAATGCCTTCACTTAGATGTGTTCACCCTCGATATAGAGAGAAATTCGGTCTTCGATTGGAATGTCTCTATAAGAAAGAGGCCAGGCTTGGGAGGTTATTCTCAATTCCTCTCATGCTTCATGGACATTTCCTATCGAATCATTCATGGAGCCCCACCCCCTAGAATCTTCCTTAAGAAAACAAATTCCTCCAACTCCATGAGTAAGATGCCATCGAAGACTGGTACATTTATGAGCACTATATAGAGATCCAGGTTTATGGGTGCGAGCTTCCTCCTTATCATTTTCTGATGTTCCTTCCAATGAGGGTGTTCTCCCTCAAGTTTATAAGGAAAATCCTCAATGTGGACCTGCTCCACTTTGCACCGGCCAAGAAAGGTTACATCTTTAAAATGGGACAGTCGGTAGGTCCTTTTGTGATAAACACCAGGCAAGCCTTCAAAATAGTCGAAGCTATGCTCAAAGCCTTGGAATTCGAGAAAGGTAAAATTTGGCATTACAATCCCTGAGGTATCATTGCTCAGAGAAGGGAAAAGATTAAAGCCTCAACTTATGTGCATGATCCTAAGCCCAAGGTCGAAAGAAAAACTAACTATGATTCCTAGCCTCTTAATATAGACATGGAGACCAAGTCCCTAGTTGGCACGAACAAGACACAAAAGAGAACTGCTAACACTTTAGGGACAACTAACATGGAAGAAGGACCAGCTCATAAAACGGAAAAAATTCAAGGACAAGGATCGCAACAGGATCATGAACAAGAACAGGAAGGGGAAGAACCAAGCATCCAACTCCAGAAGAAAGTGTTCGAGAACTCGGGCTTTCAAGTTAATTTGGAAATAGCTCCAGAAGTTTCAACAACAACTTCGATTGAGGTAGCCATCTCATAGTCTGAGGAAATTCTTTATGTAGTAGGAACAAGTTGGGCACAAGGCAAGAACATCGAAGTGAGAAATAGAATGGAAAAGGAAAAGATACATCAATACATGACTTCATAGGTCACCCTTTGACACACTTGATTATTAGCTTCAATGTATCTAGAGAAGGAATAGATGAAAATAAGGTTGAAGCACCCATATGTCTAAACCTTGCCTTCGGGTTCCAAGTTTTAGGACCTAGATGTGTCTCTTGATTTGACCAGTATCCCTCTGGTGGACAAGGTCAACCTACATAGGTAAGTAGGAGAAATGTTGGACAATGACATCAATAAGAATAAAATGACTATTGATCGGACCCAAGACTACATAGACAAGATCGTTGAGAATGTAAAAGTTGAGAAGATCAAGTCTCTTTCTCTCTTCAAATAGAACGAGTATTATAAAGACCTGATCATGAAAATGGGACTAGATCTTGCAGACAAAGCTGTAGTGGTAGTGGTAGTAAAGGAAACCAAGATGGAGAACGTAGTCCTAAGAAGGAATCTAAATATGATTGGAAGTGAGCATGTTCAAACCTCTGAGCTAATCCAAAGTGAAGAGGAAAAGGAGTTGGTGACATGGGAATTGAATGTAAGCAGAGAAAGAGTTGAAGCCCTACAACAGATGGTGGATGATTTATAGAACTAGATCGATTCTCATGTCTGTATTGTACTTGTCCAAGATGATCCTCAAAACCCCACTAATCACCTTACTAAGGCATTAATAGAACTAAAAATTTCTAAGAACGAGTTGGGGAGAGTTCAAAGGGAGTTGGATGTAGCCAAATCCTAGGTGACCTAGAAAGAGAGACAACTCCAAGCAGAAAATTCGAACATTGACAAGCTCACAAAAGAGTTGCATAGTGCAAATCAAGAGATCAAGGAGTTGAAGACCAAACTAAAAGGAAATCTGGCACTCATAGAATCTAGGCAAGGGGTGTGGGACAAGATCATCTAGGAAGTTGATCAATGCTGGGAGAAAGTAGCTCTGATACATGATAAAAAGAAGCTCTACAATGAATATTCTCCTTCTCTTCAAAGCGAAAAGAAAACCAATCTTAAAAACTCCCAATATGCTAGGAAGTACATTTAGTTTTTGACAGAGAGAACGATCAAGGAGCTCAGGCCACTCGATATATCAGATAGAATGGAAACAATAGCTAATATTTCTAAAGTTATCTCTAAAGAGGAAGCTAGGGCTAAGGCAGAACAAAGTTTGGCCAAGTTACATAAAGAGTTGTCAAGGTTTGATGTCACGTTCAATCATATTCTAGAGGTTGGGTTACCTAACTATTGGGGAGAAAATGGAGAATTTCTCACACAAGAGGTGTATAATCAGAAATTGACTGAGGTTAAGAGTAGGACAGGTGCAACTCCTGAAAGAATGACAATCCTTAAAGGAAAAACCATTACTAACTTCTTAGAGAAAGAATTTAACCTTCTCGGGATGGTTAAAAGTATCTCTCAGCACAAACTGGATTATGTCAGGGTGATCAATATTTGACTCCACTACCGACAATTCAATTCTATTCCACCTCCTCCTCCAACCATGTGGCAGCGATGTGAGCAGTTTTCCAATCCTCCTATGCTTCAAATGGTTCACCCATGGGGTTCTGCGACTTCCCACCAAGCATCCACATTGTCTCATCGACCATGAATATCATGTTTATTTTTCCAGTGATGGCCTTTGATTTTACTTTTCAGTTGTTTTACCTTATGTTTGTTATGCTTTTAACAAGACGTTCTATTATGGTTAAGAGAGTGATGCCTTTGCACATGCTCAAATTTTGATTTGTAACTTTTGTAATGATGATAAAGATCAAGAAGGAATATCTTCTTAACGACCTATGCTTTAAAGGATTTTTGGGTATATATACATTCTTGAAAAAGGAAAATAGGTTCAGAATCCGAAAGAAGAAACTCTATGTTATTTTGGAGAATGTATGACTTTGAGATATGTATCTTTCAAAATGTTAATGAAATCATGGTGATTCCTCGTTCCAGTACTACAATATGTTATCTCTCTGTTTAAATTCCATTATGTTCATTTTTCCTCTCTAATTTCACGTTATTGTAGCTGCCAAAAGCGTTTCATGTGTTCTCATAGGTTCATTTGTATTAACGTGTTAATGCCTATGTCTGTATGAATCTTCGAAACTAAATCTTTAAATTGCGCTCCGTGAATCATCGCACCCATTCCTCACTAATCCATTATGTCTTTCTTAACTCAAATAAGTATATAATTCTTGATGTTTCAAGCTCTATGTGATGAGTTATCCTTTCTCTTTATCTGCCTTCATCGCTTTGCTAAAGAAAATTAAGTTGTAAGTCCTTGAATTGTTCAACCTTCATGAGTTATCATATATATATTTCTGTGTGTTGCATATGTATGAGAATGTACCAAGGAATACATGGACTATGTCTTTTGATGAATGAACCAACCAAATGTTGTTTATGATATATGTATATGTGTGTATAAGAAAAATATATGTGATGTATCCAGTCTTCGAAGAATTATCTAAGACACCTAAGACCTAGATGTTCTAGGCACTGGTCTTGTAGCAATCCAAGGTTGTCTCTAGAATTGACAACAAGTGAATTATTGGATGAACTGTATGGAGAAATTTAATTCATGAAGCTATATCTTTGTTCAATATATCATCAAATTAGAATGAAGATAGAAGACATTCCAAAAAAACAATTAGAACTCATGATGGTCATTATGAATTTTTGGTCATGCCTTTTGGCCTTACTAATGCACCTTCCACATTTCAAGGTTTGATGAATTCGTCTTTCAAACCCTTCCTTAGAAAATTTGTGTTAGTATTTTTTGATGATATACTAATCTACAGTATGTCTTAGAAAGATCATGTTCAACATGTTGACATGGTGCTCAAACTATCAGAGGAGAAACAATCGTATGCAAAATCCTCTAAATGTTTCTTTGGAGTATAGGAAGTAGAATATTTGGGTCATATTGTATCCCACAAGGGTGTTAAGGAAGACCCCATCAAAATTAAAACCATCAAGGAATGGAAAATACCAAAAACCTTAAGGCATCTTCAAGGATTTCTCGAGTTGACAAGGTATTATCGCAACTTTGTTAAGAATTATGGGAAGATAGCAACACTTATAACAACATTACATAATAAATATGGATTTTTTTGGACTCTAGAAGAAACTAAGGCCTTTGGACATCTTAAAAAGGCAATATGTCGAGCTCCTATATTAGCTACACCAGAATTCACAAAAACCTTTATTATGGAATGTGATGCCTTGGGAAATGACATTGGTGCTATTTTAATGCAAGAAGGAAGACCCATTGATTTTGAAAGTCATCTAATTAAGCGGAATTATTTAGAGAAACCTATTTATGAGAAGGAGATGTTGTAAATACTACTTGCATTGAATAAATCATGCCCTTACCTAATGGGAAGACACTTCAAGGTACAAACAAATCATGATAGTCTTAAATACTCCTTGGAACAAATGTTGTCTTCAGAAGAGTAGCAAAATTGGGTCACAAAGATGTTGGGTTATGAATTTGAATTCGTATACAAAAAATGGAAACAAAATGTTGTTACAAATGCACTCTTAAGAAGGGATGAGGATGTGGAAGCTTTTCTCTATTCCATTTCTATTATCACACCTAATTGGATAACTAAAGATAAGTATGAATGGAAGATTGATGAAGTGTTATGGACACTCATTCAAAAGTTGCGACAAGATCCCAGTGCATCTGATTCATTTATTTGGAAAAATGATTTATTGTGGTATAAAGACCACTTATATATATGTAAGAACTCCTAAATCAATCATAGGGTTCTTTTTGAATTGCACACCTCTCCTATAGGAGGGAACTTAGGATTTTTTAAAATGTACCACATGGTCAAGAAGGAATTTGTTTAGGATGGACTTAAATATGATATTCAAAAGTTTTTGGCATAATTTTTGGTTTGCCAACAAAATAAGGTTAAGACAATTAAGAACCTAGGTATTTTACAACAATTAGAGGTTCCATGTTAGCATTGGGAAGAGCTCTCCATGGATTTTATCACAGGTTTAACCAAGTTTGAAGGAAAGAGTTTGATCATGAGAGTAGTTGATAGACTTATAAAGTATGCACATTTTTGTGCTCTATATCATCCTTTCAAAGCAAATTTAGTTGATATTGATTAATGGAAACAACTCAAAATCTACATGGAAACCCTAAGATTATTGTAAGTGATATATACCCCATTTTCATTGGAAAATTTTAGACATAATTATTTTCTTTTCTTGGTACTCAATTAGCTCATAGCTCATCTTATCATCTTCAATTTGATAGGAAAACTGAAATAATGAATAAATTTTTGGAAGGATATCTTCATTTATTTTTATCTAATAAATAAACACAATGGATCAAGTGGTTACCCCTAGCAAAATAGTGGTATAACATTTCCTTCCATACCATAGAAAAAATGAACCCATTTATAAGACTTTATAGATATCATCCACCATCCATCACATCGTATTTGAGAGACAATTCTAAGGAGTTGAGATACCATATGGAACACCATGATGTGACCATGCCATGGAAAGTTGAACTGCCAAATTTCTAAAGGTCTATGATGCCAGAGAAAACCTAGAACCATAGCATTATCAAGAATGACCCAAGGACATACCAAATGAGTGGACTTGTGAGCTAGTGTAGCTCCTTGACCAATATGATCAAGACATAGAGGTGGTACAAGGCACTCATCGAAAGGTGGAGATGAGTTGGAAAATTCACTAGCAAGTTCAACATTAGAAACCCAAGACTTGATTCATCCTAAGGGTAGAACTTCCAAGGAGGGATGAGGAGATTCCCCCTAGATAGTTTCATGCTTTTGTTTGCCAAACCTTACCTTTTCCAATTTGGGAAGACTATAGGCATCAAGAGGAATAATACCTCTAAGATTGTTAATAGGTGAATCCATGAACTTGAAAATATGACTTGTAGAGAAGGATACTTATCATCAAGAGTATCACGTGGAAGAGGCAGAGTGATGGCCTGTGTGGGAGAAAGATCTTGACCATATTCCATTTTGGGATGGAGTTTTTGACCAACTTCAGGAGGTACTAATGAGACTATTGAAGAGGCGATATCTTCCACTAAGGGTGGCATATGCTCACAATGTCGATCTACTTCTATAGAAGAAGGAACCTCTCAAGGGTCAGGAGACCTATCAGGTCCACGGGTGATAAAAGAGACCACATGAATGGGAGTTATGGTAGAAGAAGAAGGAATGTCAAGTAGGGGTAAAAGAAAAAATCTGATAAGAGATAAGCTTTTAAACAATCTTTCCCAAACACTCTCATAGTTTCTAGGTTTATCTACAGCAAATTAGATAGAAGTACCCATAATGGTAACCGTAGTTAATGGTACATAGTAATCCAGTTGATCGATTGTGACAATTTTTCATTCATGGGGAAAGTGATGTACACAAAACATCGAAGACATGATGATATTCATATCATAAAACCAAGTACGGGGAAGGATCAAATTGTAGTCTAAGGGATCATCTACAGCTTCAACATAAATATAGGAAGTCCTTCCCCCTAACTCAATGGAAAATTTTTGAAGAACCCTTAAGGAACAAAATGGTATCCATCAAAGGATTGTAGAATGGTAGTAGACTTAGTGAGTGTTGGAGACCCAAGATATTTCCAAAATGATACTAAAATAACATAGGTAGATGACCCTTCATCCACTAGAGTGCAATAAACATCATTATGAAAGATATACATTGTGATATGAAAAGTAATCCGAGGAGAGAGTCTATAATGAGGAGCATCGATGTTCAGATTGATCATACTAGACTCTAAGGGGTCCACCCCTTTGATAATAGTCAACAAGGATTTTTTTTCTTGAGGGTAGCTATGCAAGACTAATGGGTCCCATTAATAGGTATATTTTGAAGTTCATTATGCTATCCTCCAACCCTTAAAACTATCCTTTTCTCACATTAATTCACATTTTTAGTCATAATATGCTTAGTAAGAATATTAAAAGGTGTTTGTCATATTGTGAGGCCTAATGTGATTAAATTGTAGGAAAAAGAGGCATTTTTGAGGAATTTACTATGCAGGGGCTTGATGGAGACAACCAAGAGAGAATATAGGGGCCTTGTCTATTGAAAATGGCAACAAGAAATGCTAAAAATAGCATTGCTATAAATAGCATTTCAGGTACCAGTGTTGGAAATAACATCAAGGAATGATAAAATAGAAATGATAAAAATAGCATTGCTATAAATAGAATTTTGGGATACATTCCAATTTTAGTTAGTCCCTGAACTAAAATTCGAATTTAATCTTAGCAGTTGTTTGAAAAATAATTAATTAATTCATCTTGAGTTAATTAGTTTGAGAAAATCAAACATGAAGTCTATGTGAAGATATGCAACAGTTATCCCTTTTATTGAGGAAGTTATCCCTAAATTAAGGAGATAAGGGTGAGTTGTAATTAGTTAGCTCAGATAACTGAGTTAAGTCTAGTTAAATTAGTTCCAAACATTTGGAGGAACTAATTGTGAGTTCAGTCAGTTAATGCATGCGTGCATGCAACTAGTGTTCTCTAGATAACTGAATATTCTCTCATAAATAACTCATGCATGTCAATTCAGAGAAAGACCCAGTTGATATTAAAGATAGGTATATTGCACTATCAGTTGGAAGAATTTTCCTATAAAGGAAACTCATCCATGCAGAAGGAATTATCTCCTTCAGGATTGCACAGTTATTTTAGAGGTTAATGTTGTGTGTGAGAGGATTATTCACACAGGTTGCAGTTAGAGGACCCAGGAGAAACTGCACAAGGAAATAGGAGGCTTGGAGGACTGAAGGAAGGCATATGTGCTGTCTATTCTGTCTATGAGCAGCAGTGAGGGATTTTACTGAGAGCTAGATAGCTTGTGAGCTAAAGATTTGTGTAATCTTGAGATATTTCCACTTGTATGATAATACAGAGATTGGAGTTTTTAGTTGAGGCTTTTCCTAGAGTATTCTTTTGTGTTTCATGTGTGATTGAATCTTTTTCTCTGTTATATGTGTTCTATTTGATCTTGCTCAAAATCGATTAAGCTTCCGCAAGTTTGTTTGTAGAAGTAGATCAAGTATTTTTCTTTAGTATATTGCATTAGCAGGTGATCTACAGTGGAAAATTCTACATGGTATGAGAGCGAGGTTTCGTAGAAAAATTTCTACATGGTATCGGAGCAAAGGTGATCAAAGCAGTGAACAATATACGAAGAAGAGAATTCAAAGTTAAAAAAAAAATTGGGCCGCGAGTTTTTAGAGCAGATCTGAAAATTTTTGTGCAAAATTTTTAGAAAAAAATAGAAAATCTGGATTCCTTGCGGAAAAATACCCAAATTCAAAAAAAAAATCGGCTGAATCAGAGTTTGGAGGAGGGAGATATCACTGATTTAAAATCAGCTATTTTTCCAGAAAATTTCGTAACGGCGGGAAAGATGAAATAGATTGATGTGCTAGCCAAGAACCTGTATGCTCTTGAGGTTGAAGATGCATGCAAAGCCTTGAGGAGCAAGGAAAAGGTTAGAGAGTTGGTGGTTGAGAGGGAGAGTACATTACCTCTCAACATGCAGTGCCAGAAGAAGTCTCAGACAATTATGGAGGAGCCACAATTGGTGAAGTAGCTTCATGAGGTTGTGGAGCAGCCACAACTAGAGAAGCCGAGAGGAGACTGAGCAAAGGCATCCACTCATGCAGAGACCTCCAGTAGGGGGAAATTTTGAGCCAAATGGGTAGAGGGATCACATGCATCCATAACTCCAGGTGTGAGGTGGGGCGATGTGAAGCGATAGTCCCAAGAAGGCTGAAATAGGGGCAGGATCCTTGAGGCACCCAGCCTCTTTGATTAGACCTTACTACGAGAGCCCCGATGAGGAGTAGCAAGATTGGCTGAGTGGGTAGAGATGGATGCGGATGGAGCAGTAGAGAGAGCTACAATGCAGGAGTCCCAAGACAGTGCAGAGCTAGCAGGCTGCAGCAATGCGAGAGGCATAGGAATGTTGCACCAGTGCATGATGGCACAGAGAGGTGTGCAACAGTGCGAGTTGCAGGGAGTTGTTACAGCAGCATAGAGGTCAGAGAGGGAGCACTTGTCAATGGCAGAGGGAGCTTCAGCATCAGAGGGTGTTTCTAGCCCAACAGGGAGGTCAGTTGGGAGATCAGTTACTTACTTCTCAGTAATTGAGTTGCAGTGCAACAGTGAGCAGCATGATACAACATGATGAGAGGAGGTGTAGTGCAGATGCAGTGTTGGGAGATAGGACTAGTAGCAGCACGGATGCAGCAGGAGGAATTAGTGTGATTGATGCAGTCAAAGATCAAATTGACAGAGGCTAGAGTAGTAAGATACTGAAGAGCATAGAGGTGCAGAGTTTTCATTCGACAGAGGCCATAGCAGTCAGAGACTTTAATGACAGAGGCATCATTCTGATTCAGGTTGGATATTTTTTGTGTTCCTAGAGTTGCTGGAGCAACAACACTTGAGAGAAGTGTTACATGTAAAACATTCCAAAGGTTTAGGATTGAGTTCAAGTTGAATGCCTTTCTTGTTGAGAGGGAGTGTTTAAAATGGCAACAAGAAATGCTAAAAATAGCATTGCTATAAATAGCATTTTGGGATACATTCCAATTTTAGTTAGTCCCTGAACAAAAATTGAGAATTAAAATTCGAATTTGATCTTAGCAGTTGTTTGAAAAATAATTAATTAATTCATCTTAAGTTAATTAGTTAGAGAAAATCAAACATGAAGTCTATGTGAAGACATGCAACAACTATCCCTTTTATTGAGGATGTCATCCCTTAATTAAGGAGATAAGGATGAGTTGTATTTGAGTTGTAATTAGTTAGCTCAGCTAACTGAGTTAAGTCCAGTTAAATTAGTTCCAAACAGTTGGAGGAACTAATTGTGAGTTCAATCAGCTAATGCATGCATGCATGCAACTAGTGTTCTCCAGATAACTGAATATTCTCTCATAAATAACTCATGCATGTCAATTCAGAGAAAGACCTAGTTGAGATTAAAAACTGGGACATTGCACTATCAATTGGAGGAATTTTCCTATAAAGGAAACTCATCCATGCAGAAGGAATTATCTCCTTCAGGATTGCACAGTTATTTCAGAGGTCAGTGTCATGTGTGAGAGGATTATTCACACAGGTTGCAGCTAGAGGACCCAAGAGAAACTGCACAAGGAAATAGGAGGCTTGGAGGACTAAAGGAAGGCATATGTGTTGTCTTTTTTATCTATGAGCAGCAATGAGGGATTGTACTAAGAGATGGATAGCTTGTGAGCTAAAGCTTTGTGTAATCCTGAGATATTTCCACTTGTATGATGATACAAAGATCAGCGTTTTTAGCTGAGGCTTTCCCTAGAGTATTCTTCTGTGTTTCATGTGTGATTGAATCTTCTTCTCTGTTATATGTGTTCTATTTGATCTTGCTCAAAATTGATTAAGCTTCCGCAAGTTTGTTTGTAGAAGTAGATCAAGTATTTTTCTTCAGTATATTGCGTTATCAGGTGATCTACAGTGGGAAATTCTACATTGTCCACCTACTTAACTCTCTAACTCATCTTAGGATCATATGATCCTCACTCATGGCTCAAATTCAATAGTAGTTGAGGGACTCCAAGTCCATGTGAATACCAAGGAGAAACAAATCCACAATTCTCGATATCTTGGAGGGAATCACACCTATTTTCAAGGGAACTACCATAAGCTACCTTTTTATATAAATAAACTAGCTGAAAGGCTCATCAGGATTCAACTTTTTGATTTAGCTAAGAGTAACTACTGAGCCTATTGCTTAAAATTGCTACTATTTACTTTCATGTGATGTAAGAGACTATTATTTTCTATTAATGAGAAGTTTTCCATTTATCTCCATCTGAGCTAGTTTTAGAGGGCTGAAACCCTTGGGTTTGGGCCTAACCTAGAGGATTTAGTCCCTCTTCTGTGTTTCTTTCATCTTCTTATTTTAAATAATTTCATTCCTTTCTCTTTTTTAAGTAGAGGTTAAGATATAAAAACTTGTGATTGTAGGCTTCCCTATCACCTCTCTTGTGGGAAGAGTGATTGGAAAGATTTACAATCTTAGTCCAAAAACATTTGTTTATGATTTCCTGGAAATAGATAGATGTTAGTTGTAATCCTTTTTCATGCTTATTCTCTAAAACTTAGGAGTTATTTCACTGATCCAGGTGGATCTCTAGACACCAGTGGCGTGAAAAAGGCTCAAAATTCAAAGTGGCAAAAAGTCGATTAACTTGACATCAAATCGAAGTGCTCATCGCCCTGATTACAACAGTGCAAATAGAACTCCAATCTGAGTCTGTATGAAGGAAATAGAAGCACTCAAAGTTGTGGGTTGACTTACCCATGTGGCAGGCTTAAGGAGGGCGCAATTTGACAAGAATCCAGCACCGGAATCTGACCAGTTTTCCAGGAAAAATTGTGGGTCCATTAATTTGTCTAATATGCCTAAGGTTCTGGAAAATTTTTAAATAGGCATTGGTTACTTATATATATATATATATATATATATATATATATATATATATATATATATCTATATACGGGGCAGGTGGCCATGACCCCACCGCCTCTGGAACCATAATCAATGTCAAAGTTAAATTGGGGTGGGTGGCCATGACCTTGCCACCCCCAGAGTCCACCAAACGGAACCACAACATATATGATGTATTTATAGTGGGGGGCGCAGGTCGTCAACCCCACCACCCCTCCACCTCACATCAATATGGAAGCAACGATGGAGGTTAGGGGAGTGGGCCACCAAACTGGCGAACCCACTTCCAATTTAAATAAAACCATAACCGTTATGAATTAAAAAAAGGGAGGGGCGGGATTTGATCCCTTGACCCCTCCTCAACGAATTTCCAAGTTTGCCAATGCGCCCAACAGTACTTCTTGTTTAATCCGCCCACCAAAAAGCATTTCAAACTTTTTTCACAATGCGCTGGGGAGGAGGCCAGGAGCGGGCACAAATTTTTATGTAGGTGGAACCATGAGAAGTGTAGAGAGGGGACCGGAACCATGATCTGAGCAATTTCTCTAGGGGGCAGATTTTCACTGTCAGTTTTCGACAAATTTTATATGGTTTTAGCATTTCTCAACGCCACGAACTCAACGATGCGTGACTTGCTATTCTTCTCTTCCTCTTCTTTATGCACTTGTAATTTCATGGTTAAATGCAAGCTTAATATGTAATTCTTTAATGCATCACAAGGAAAATATTTTTTGGGGATCAAGTGGTATCAGAGCAGGACTTTGTGGATGCGAATTGCATGTTTGCATGCTAACCAGAAATAGGTTGCAAAGAGGTGAAGGCAAATTAAAGTCTTTTGATCCCAAAGCAGGACGTGCACGTCAAAGGAGAAACATGGGTGAGGAGGACGATGTACGACATGAACAGGAGATAAACTTCTGCAAGACTTTCTACACGATGGTAGATCGTGTTGAGAAGATGTCCTCCAGATTTGAAAAACTTGAGAGTGCCGAAGAAAAAGCTCCAGAAGGACAAGGTTCAGTGCACGAAGATGATGGAGGAGATCCACCTCCTTCTCCGCCAGCAAGTGAAAGTTATTCTTCCTATTCTTCTCACCATAATAATAGGAATAAAGAAAACACATCTAAAAAGCATTTCTTTAAGTTAGATGTAAAATTTGATCTCCCTATGTCTAACGGTGAAAGTAATGTAGTGAAACTGAACAACTGGATTAGGCAAATTGAAGTCTACTACAGAGTTCAACAGATCGAGGAGGATGAGGCAAAAATCTAGTTGTTCTCCCTTTGGCTGAACGACACCGTTCTCGTGTGGTGGGAGAAAAAATTGTGAAGCGGTAAGAGGATGGGTAATCTTCTTTCTTCGTGGCCAAGTTTTATTTCTGCATTAAAAGATCAATTCTATCCCTTTGGTTATAAGCAAAAAGCCTTAATGGAGTGGTAGTACCTAAGGCAAGGCAAGGGGCAAAATGTTCAAAGCCTTATCAAGGAATTCAGAAAACAAGCACTAAACTTGGGCATATCATTAGATTCACCTGAAGTGGTAACTAAGTATATTGGATCATTACATAGTTAGATTAGGCATTCATTGTTAATGTTTGAACCTACTACCATTGACTCGGATAGTGTAAAGGCCATTCATCTAGAAAATAGGGGAACACATGAATGATATGACCACCCAAAGAGAACTGTAGCAGCGAAGAGAAGGGGAGCAAAGCCCTCTTATACACATTGTGAGAAAGAGGGGCATGACGGGGAAAATTGCTGGAAGTTGCACCTTGAGCTAAGACCTGAAAGGAATGACAGAAAGGGGAAGCAAAAGGCTGTCACCACAATGCAACAAAAGAAAAATTCAGAGTCAGAGGAATATGAGAAGGTCACAGCTGCAGGATTGGCACGAGGTAGGCCCATTCACTTGGGGTCCAATCCTGGTGATGAAACAATGTTTGCAGCCCTTGGGATCGTGGCAGGAGGACCCATAGATTTGGGGTCTGATTCCGGAAATGAATCAAGGATTTCAACAGACATAACGAAAAGGGCACTCCCTGTAGCAGGACTCTAAGAACTTGAGGAGATCAACCACCACATCCAAGCAGAGAATGTTGAGCTAAGGAGGCTTCTACAGGAGGCAAGGGAAGAAAAAAAAGATTACTACGCTAGTTGCAAGCCAAGGATGAGGCCTTGGAAAAGTTGCAACATCGCTATCTGGAGGTAAAAAGTGATTCTTCAATTTCATATGATTTTCATGATGATGAATTCGTTGCTTTTGAAAAACATACTACAAGGATTAGATCCAAACTATTGAAGAAGATGGGGTATCAGGGAAAGAGCCTCGGAATTGTAAACCCCATTGAATTCGAGGAATTATCGCGTCGTGCAGGACTCGGATACACCAGAAAGGAAATGGGAGAAAGCTCCAATACAGCTAGTAACCAACCAACGACAGACGATGAAATTCCTTCCTCACAGTCCAATGATAGTGAGGGCCCCATGAACACTTATTGGAGGAACACCAGGGGAAAGCACCCCAAGGCAGCCCCGAAAGTTTGGAGGAAAAAGAATCGTTGTAGTCATTGCAACAAAGAGGGACACCAACAAACCACGTGTCTGATGCTCCATGCTCTGGAAACATCGCTAGAGGAGCCGAAAGGTGAACATGTTCAACAAATGAATCCACCCCATTCATGGTGGTCCGCTTTATTAAGTTGGTTTTTTTAGAGGTAGTAGCTTGTTATGGCCACCATTGTAAATCATACGTTGCAAGTAAATGTAAAAGTGATGGTCTTCAAAATGCAATGATGATATTTTGGCCTTTCCTTATTAGTAGTTGATGTATTGATTGATTTTTATGTAATCCTTGGCCAATGAGTGTGTGCTATAAACTCTTGGCAAGGAAGGGTTGTCGAGTTATGTGTGGTGTGCATGATTGCAAAAGATGTACCAGTTTCGCATGCAGGTGATTGAAAGTGTGGATTGAAAAGGACATAAAAAATGTGCTAAGTGTAAATGCTTTTGGGGTCCAAAAGCTCTTTAGTGGGGAGGATTGACCCAGGTGGATCTTTGGACACTAGTGGCATGAAAAAGGCTCAAAATTCAAAGTGGTAGAAAGTTGATTAACTTGACATTAGATCGAAGTGCTCATCGCCTTGATTCTAATGGAGTGAACAACACTCCAATCCAATTCTGTATGAAGGAGATAGAAGTAGTCAAAGTTTTGGGCTGACTTACCCATGTGGCAGTCTTAAGGAGGGTGCAATTTGAAAAGAATCTGGCTAGTTTTCTGGGCAAAATTGTGGGTCCATTAACTTGTCTAATATGCCTAAGGTTCTGGAAAATTTTCAAGTAGGCATTGGTTATTTATTTAATATATATATATATATATATATATATATATATATATATATATATATAGATATATAGATGGGGCGGGCGGCCATGACTCCACTGCCCTCAGAACCATAATCAAAGTCAAAGTTAAATTGGGGTGGGTGGCCATGACCCTGGCACCCCCGGAGTCCACCAAACAGAACCACAACAGATATAATGTATTTATGGTGGGGGGTGCGGGCTATGAACCCCACCGCCCCTCCAACTCACCTTCAATATGGTAGCAATGACAGAGGTTAGGAGAGCAGGCCACCAAATCGGAAAACCTGCCTCCCATTTAAATAAAACCATAACCATTATGCATTTAAAAAAGGGAGGGGCGGGATTTGATTCCCCGAGCCCTCAATGAATTTCCAAGTTTTCCAATGCACCCAATGATACTTCTTATCTAATCCGCCCACTAAAAAGTATTTCAACCTTTTTGCACAGTGCGCTAGGGAGGAGGCTAGTAGTGGGCATGCATTTATTTGCAGGTGGAACCATGAGCAATGCAGAGAGGGGGCCATAACCATGATCTGAGCACTTTCTCCAGGGGGCCAGATTTTCAGTTTGTGAGTTTTCGACAAATTTTATATGGTTTTAGCATTTATCAACACCACGAACTCAATGTTGTTATCCATTTCTCCATCAGAGCTATGCAATTTTCGGGATTTTTCAATTTTGGAGGTATAAGGTCGTCATTTTGACTTTTGATGTACTTTCATTATTTTTCCATCTAATGAAAACACGGCCTCCCCACTAATTCGAGTAGGCCCCATAGACGTAGTCCCTCCTAGATGAGCTCTGATATCAATCTTGTGTCTTCTATACGTGACTTGCTATTCTTCTCTTCCTCTTCTTTATGCACTTGTAATTTCATGGTTAAATGCAAGCTTAATATGTAATTCTTTAATGCATCACAAGGAAAATATTTTTTGGGATCATTCACTTATCAGAGTAGGGTTATGGAATAGAATAGATTTTAGTCAAATTCAACTCATCTTTTCTATGATAGTTTATCTCACTGTGTTATTGTTCATTTGATACATGTATTTCTCTAGCTGTAGGGTTGTGTTGATCTACAGGGGTGGGTACATATTTTCATCTCCACATGGACCATTCCATCTTCTTCCTCTACACCTCACACTACTCCCAAAATCTCTTTCCACAATCATTCTGTTAAGTCAAATATAGGACATGTGGGCATCACCCTTGGTTCAAGATAGACCTCCGAGAGGTCCTAGGCTTGGTTATGGGGCTTCCCCAACATTCATTCACTTAATCCTACCTTCATCCATCTTCTACTACCCTCATGACACCATTTCTATGCTCAAAAGGCTCTCAAAACCCCTCTTGTAGCAATAGAGGATCTCTTGTAGCAACTTCTATAGAAACCCTGTATCAATGATCTTTTCAACTAGTTTTACTACCCACTTAGATCCTAGCCTATTTAAGTTGAATTGTGGGCCCAAATTATGATTTGATGATTAAGGAAGGCTCTTAGACCACTCCAAAATCCTCCTTTCCTCACTACAAAAGAAAGTTAGAATTGATATTTTTTTCATAAGCATGTTAAAATTTAGATTCCTTATTTTCAAGCAAATGTAAAGTAGATAAATGATACAAGAAAGTAGCTTACTGATTTGATTAAATGTGAAAAGTAGAGTAGATTTACTTCTAGAAGTATACTATCCCTTTCTATTTCATGTAATTCCAGTTAGCATCTATATTTGAATGAATGGAATTTTCACTTTCATAGTTAGAATTAGGATCAATTATGATTTTATAAGAAGTTTTCAATATAGTTAGTTGGAGGAATGGTATCTGAACACCTTGATCTTATTTCATGATTGGGGGTGACTTGAGTATAACCTAACCTACTATGCATATAGCACTACTACCTCTACGTTTGTATGAACCCCAGGTTGATAATTTGACTTGAGGAGCCCTTGGGAGTTGCAACACTCTTGGTACAATACCAAGGCTCACCATTTCCGGGGAGGTGTCTAAGTAGGTGTTTTTTTGTTGAAGCATTACTTTTTTATGTTTTGCATTAGTCTTATTTCTTTGAAAATTCTTGAAAAAAATCCAAAAAATAAACAAAGCTAGTTCTTTCATGCCTCGTAGGAGTAGGGATAACCAAGGGAAATTCTTACCAAAAACACCCACCCCCTCAAGCAGTCAACCTTAATTCTTCTTTGGGGATTGTTAACTTCCATCTCTGACTACAGGGGTGTTGGGAACCCCTTTATGAGAGCCACCTAATTTTTTTGAAGATCCTATAGGGGAAGAATAACCTATCTCGCACACCCAAACTATTGCTGAAAACTAGAACAATGAACTTTTCCCTATCAGAGAAATGAATAGAGATGCTAGAATGAAAAATATAAGCATTGTTTCCCTTCCACATTTCCATGGCCTAACCTCTGAAGATCCTGACACCTTCATGTTTGAGTTTGTTGTTGTCTATAGGACCTATGACTATGCCTTTGATGATGAGAAGCTCAAGTTTTTTCCTTCTACCCTCAAAGATGTAGCCTTGCGCTAGTTTATGAGTGTACCTAGATGAAGCATCACTACCTAGGCCCATATGCAACAAAACTTTAATGATGAATATCGGGATTACTATAGGTCCAAAGAAATAAAGGAGGAAATATTTAGGATGACCCTTGTGTTCAGAAAAATACTAAGAGGGAGGGTGAATCAGTATTTTCAAATCATTAAACTTTTCAATTTCATTTCCTGATTTCAGTATGCGACTTTAAGGAAGAGAACGCACATATGTATGCGATTGTTCTTAAGATAACTAGTGTATATCCAATAAACTTACTTTTCATCTTCTGTGTATTTTGATCTAGTGCATTAGTACTTCATTAAACATTAAATAGAAAATAACCATGTGTGATAAGAACAAAATAAACCATCACACATAATCAAGACACATGAACACTAATATTTAAGGTGGAAACTAAATGTGGTAAAAAACTACTTATTGTCGTCTCTGTCTTCCTTCTTAATATAAAGAAAAACATTTACAATATTATACTCATGCAGACTCATACCAGTCTATAGGCACCCACCTGCAGAAGGCTACAACATTCGCTCATTCTCCAACTGCTAATGGAAGGGAGATCCAATCCCCTAAATCTTGTACTAGCATAAACTCATACTCGTACAAGAACCCACCTATAGAAGGCTACAACCTTCACTCATTCTCCAACTCCTACTAGAAGGGAGCTCTAATCCCCTAATCCAATTTACAATCTACCATTGGAATGAAGCTTCAACTCCCTCATTGAAGACTCCCACCTTTAACACTTCTGGGGACAATGTTTTAGAAATTTTCATATTCAATCCACCTGCTACAAAACATGACAAATTGTAGGCCATGTTTCATCAAATTTTCAAACTGGACCCACTACCAACATTTAAGATCAATACCAATCATCAAAACTGAAACTTAAGATTTCAATTCAACCATTGAACCAACCAATCACTAAACCAACAGAACCAACCAATCACTGAAACCTAATCACTGAATTAACCAAAAATCAACCAGAACAATCAGATCACTGTAACCAGAATATCAAACAACATAATGCACATCATAGAAGCCAAATCCCATTACTGCAAACCCTGATCAACCATTTGTCAAAATATGTATGCTACTTTGCAGTAGAAAACTCGCATGTGTACGTGCCTTTCATGAAGCATACCTGTGTATAGATCTTAAACCACTGAAACTTAAAAACTGAAACACTGTCACTCTGAAAAAAACACTGAATCATACACAGATTTACTACATCATTCTGAAACAATCACAGAACTTTCTATGATCTTCAATCACAATCAACAAGTAACTTCAACATTCTTCAATCAATCAATCCATAACCAAAACATGATTATTTAATCCCATATCATCAAGAAGACTTCATTGACAGACAACAAAAACACATCAAAACTGATTAAACTGATCAGACATCCTTTTCATCAAAACCCTACTTTTTGTACATGCTTTCCTCGAAGCATATTAGCATGTATACGCGTTTTTCAGGAGACAAACTTGCATGAACATGACTTACTAGTATCACACCTTGAAGGCTATAAAAACTGCGTATAAATATGCAATTTCAGAATCAAATCTTTATTGCAACAAAGAACTTTAGACGCACCTAGATCTTGGCATACACAGAAAAATCACACGTGAAGACGCTATCAACGCAGATCTAATCACCTCATAAACAAGATTTTCATCTCAAATCTATTGGATCTTATCCATCATCAAATTCCCTAGTGCATATTTAGTTTTAGATAAATCAAAACATCAATAGCCCATTACATGCATATTTTCTTTATATCTACCTATTCATAAGATATTCATTACTTTCACACCACTACCACTTTTATACTCATCTCCTTATATAGTTTAGCCCTTATCCAATACCATAAGTCAAAACCATACTCCAACCAATGATTTTCATAGATGAGATCAAAACATTCATTACTGGGCTCAATACCACAGGGAAATACCATGGTAAGTACCCTTGGTATTTAGAATACCATGGTGCAAAAATTGTACATGCCTTTGCTTTTTCATACTCACATGTGTACGTGACTTTTCTTAACAAAACCCGTGTATACTTCTTTTATATTTCGACTTTATCATTCCTCGAACTCTAAATTTCTATGACTTTGTCAAAACACTTTGTCACATCTGTAGACACATCTTGTTTACATCTTCATCGAATAGATTTCCATCAAAGGAAAACTCATAAAGTAGGTTTTCATCAAGGACAACACATCAGGTAGGTTTCCATCAAGGACAACACATAATTCTTAATGCTAACAATCTCCCCCTTTGGCCTTGATGGAAACCGCTTTGGTTTTTGGTCACTATAACCTATAAATACCTCTAAAACACATCAAGACAAGCACCAAACCAAGATACTCTCCAAAAACCAAGCTACTCTCCCCCTTTGATATCAAAGGAAAAGGGTTGACCAATGCTGAATGAAGACTTTCGTATATAAACTGCTGGGTATGGACACTAATCATGCTACCCCTGAGTACATGGTGAAGCTTCTAATGGATGTACAATGAAGTACATGACTCTATGACTCATATGACTTGTCCTATCACCAAGGACTCAAACTTACATCAATCACCCAGTCACAGTGGGTTTACATCTTTGACATAATTATTACATCAACTTTCCTAACATAGTGGGGTTACAAATTACATCACATATCCAAAAGGACTTGATCAAAATAGTCCATACATGACTAAGTTTTACAATGATTAAGTCATAGGTTTTTAAATGACCTTTACATCAAATTACATATATGATATTCATAACCAAGACCAAAGTCCTTAATAATACCATGATAGTCATCAAAATCTATCATACACCACATATAATTTGCACCATAAGCATTTGTCATCAGTACCAAGAACAACAACCTGTATATGTCCATCATCAATTCACAAGATAATATAATGTAGCTTCTTCATCATCAACCCATGAGCAAGTATGCAGCATAAGATTTTCCATAGATATCTGTTATCAACTCATCCTCTTGACCTCATTAAGGCCAACTTGCTCCTTTTCCCTTAGTAAAAAAAAACCTTAATCCATGTTCATCAAAGCATAGCTTTTCATGCATCAACTAAGCATATGCCATATCTCCAAGCAGTAATGACCATATCATATCATGTACATGTGTAAGTACCATAGTCATCATCCATGACAACAACATCATCATCAAATAATCATAGCAAGAACTACATGTTCTTTCCACAACAATCCCCAACATATCATACATGTATCATCACTAGGGAGTTTTCTAACATCCCACATCTAATAAGCATCAACCATGATAATCAACATATGTGAGAACCAAGCCTATCATCATAAAGTAAGATAGGGAGAAGTATTCACCATTCCTTAACATCATCAATATGTGACTAAGTATGCCATGTCTCCAAATATCCATGTCTTCATGAAACCTATAGTAACACCATTCTCTTGGCCCATTTTCTTCATCCAAGAAGAACTATAACTTCATCAATATGAAAATCATCCATAAGATCCTTATCTGTAGTTCATCCATCATAGAGATAACAATATGCATCTCTCTTCTCATCAAATGAGAAAAGAAAACGATGATCTCACCATCATTTGTCAAACTTGTTGGTAACTCATCTCATCAAAAAAAGTAATATACGATGTAAGAGCCAAGTACTATAGGAATCATCATCCATAATTGCACCATATGCACATCATGCATGACAACAACATAAAAGTAATGAGTGACAATCATCAAATAATGAGGTTTTATAATCAATCTTTGTTTATCTCCTTGAACTTATGAATATCATCATAGGCAACTTATAACCGCAACATAACATGATGCATAATCATCACCATTGACAAGCATCATCATGTACCAAGGACTTCTAAAACATAATGCCAACAATGCATTATTAGAAGCATAGAAAATGCTCCCCCTGAACTTGTGCCAACTGATCACTGTTAGATCTGATCACATCAACTCATCCATCAGTTAGGACATGAAAGTACCTTCATCAACCAGTCATCCATTAATTTATCAAAAACTTATACAAGCCAAAATAATTTTCAAATAGCATCAACAGACTGTAACCATCAACTATCAGAACAAAAAAACCAATCAATAATTGACTGAAGCATATCAGGCCCTTTTCCTGAGTCTATCTCACTATTTCTTCATCAAACAAAATATACACAACTGTTCAGTTTAGAACTCATGTATACATGCAACTTTTCTTTATAGGATCCATGTACAGAAAGTGAAATACTGAAATTTCACACCTTTAACTCCCCCTGAATCTATTTTGTTGTGCACTTATTTACTATTATTACACCAGAGGCACTATTAGTGGTATAATCCTCATGAAAATAAAAAATAACCATGGGAATCAACATGTATTACTCCCCTTTAGATTGCACATGAAGGGTCCTGAGGACCTAATAATCATCTTTAGTTTTCATGAGGTCAAGTATCTCTCCCTACTTTTGTAGTCACTGATAGAAATATTTATTTAAGAATAGTGGAATGCAATAGGCACCATATTATTTTACTCTAAGTCTAAAGCTTTCTCATATCTATGAGAATTTCATTCTTCAAACACATATAATTTGTCTCAATTTCTATATCCTTTTTCTATCACTTTTCCAGTTACTTCATTCATAACCTTACATTTGGTTGATGTAAACACAATTATATTTCCCTTATCTACCATTTGACCTACACTTAGAATATTTTTCTTTAGTCCTTGAACTAATAAAGCATCATCTACTGCTCTAGTTTTATTAATTTTGGCTCCACCTTGTCCTAGTACTTTTGCTGAAACATTAGTTCCAAGAATAACATTACTATGGTGGTTTTTCTTGAGTCTCCATTTTACTCTTATCTCCTGTCATGTGATGAGAACATCCACTAGCTATGTACCATTCATCTTCATATTCAAAAGAGCAGAGAGAAATACCACACTTATCTGTTCTTTTTTTCTTGCTTATAGGTGGATCCATCTTTTTCAGGTATTCTGACATCAATGTTCTTATCTGGTTGATTACCATGTTGTCTGTAGAGATCCATAGACTTGTTCTTGAATTATTTTTCTACATGCCCAAATTCATTACAAGCATAAAATCTTATATGTTTCATATTTATTCTATTGCAATCAATGGCTTTGTGACAAAATATATTGCAAGAAAATTATATCCCTTAAATTACCTAGAAGCTTATGATTTTTTGTAAGGCAGTTATTAGCTTGAAACATCGTACTTCTACAATTGGTTGCAGCGAGTCCATAATTATGACATATAGAACATTCAACATTTGATCAGAGGAGAAAATTGATTAACACTTCTGTAGTTGGGAGTAAATGGTTTCCTTTGAATATTTTCTTTCCTTGGTTGTTGATGAGATTGACTTCTTATCTCCTTGTTGAGCATTTCAGATTTTTCATTAGAACTCCTTGCCTCAGCTTGTCAACTAGATTCACCTTCAACAATTTCATGAAAAAAAAAGACCTAATTTTATGGTAGGATACCTTTGATTACTAAGAATATTATCCAAAATGTTAGTACTATCTTCAAATCGTAAATGTTTATCCTTTTCTTCTAATTTAACTTTTAGCATATTTACCTCAACCTAATATTACTTTTTTTGCTTCTTCATAATTCCTTCAATCTTTCTTCCTTCCTCCATTTGTTGTTTTAATTTGAGAATCTCTTCTTTCAGCCCATTTTCTTGTTCTTCAAATGCTTGAAGAGTCTCCTCATATCGTTTCCTTGACTTTTCAAGATTAGATTTGAGACAAATTATTTATGCTTCAAGTCCTCCACAATAATTGGTTCTTTCTTTAAGTCCCTTGGTTGTTGTATCCTTTTCATTACTTGATTTCTTAATGATGTTACTTCATCTTGCAGCCTTTGACACTGGTATTCCTTTTCCTTTTCCTACTTGTTTTTTTTTTCTTCTTGCAATTGGGTCTTTAACCTGGTAATCTCTTCTTTGTAGGTATATTCCCTTTTATCAAATAGATTTTCCTGATCTCTAATTTTATCTGTGAGCCTTTTAACCTCTACTTCTAGGGACATTATATTTCTTTCTCTTTTACCCATAAAATAAAATTCAGTTGATTCGCTATCACATTCACTATCTTCAACATTACATGAATAGGGAAACAGATCACAAGTGGAACAAAAATCAATACCTAATAATTATTTTGCTTCATCATCCTCATTCATGATCAATATAATGCAGGGTGCTTGGTCTGAAAATGGGGCACTTAGGCTTCCTGTCTTCACTTACAAAAACCTCTCCCACTTTCAAAGCTTAAATATTCCCTAGTCTTAATGATTAACCTATGCGGAATTAAATATGTGCTTGAAAATATGGGTGTATGCTTATGTTTGTTTTAAACTGTTCAAGTTCTGTAAATTGATTTGCTTAAACTGATATAAAGAAAATAGTAGCAATTAAAACAACAGATACAATGCAGCAATAAAACACACACAGAACAACAATATTAATTTGGAGTTTACCCAAAACTCTTGGGCTACATCTCCTTGAGCTCTAGTAAACTTGACTAGGCTCTCTGGGATTATGGAAAAGTACTTTTTACAAGATCTTGGCTCAACTCCACTGTTTTACAAAAAAACAATGGGTTTAGACACCATTTTATCCCTGGCTCTTGAAGCTCTCGGCTTTCTGGCTCTCGGATCTGGCTTTGGCTCTCGGTTCTGGCTCTGGCTCTTGGCTCTGGATCTTGGCTCTAGCTCTGGCTCTTCGGCTCTAGCTCTGGCTCTTCAGATCTAGCTTCTTTGGCTCCCTCCAACTCTTTGGCTTTTCACTCGACCTCCAAATGACTCCCTCGACTGCTCTGCGCAGTAGCTTTCACTATCTCTCTACTCTCTGCCTTCAACTTGGAACTTTTTTTTTCAATTGAGCTCTCTGCCTCCTTTGAGGTACTTTTCCAGCTTTTTGGGTTCCCTGGCCATTTCTTTGTGATTAATTGTCCCTCTACGGCTCTATCACTTCAAAACGCATCATTTCTTGTAAAAACACCTGCTGCAGCGTGGCATGATGGTCAGGAGTAGTTACAGAAGGAATCGGGGCCTTTTCATAGGTGAAAATTCGAAAAATGAGAAAATTGCATTACACAAAGATTTCTAGCAAAATACACTATCAGCCGTGTTTCTCGGATGTGAAACTCCCTTCAATCGCCCCTAAAACCCTATCAGGTCCACCATTAGGTGTTAAATCGCATCGCATTAGTGTATTAGGCAAAATCCCAAATACATAGGAAACACTGAAAAACCCAACAAAATCCTTTTATCAGACTTGACAACTTATTGCATCCACCCTATAATCATATTGGGTCTGCCTTTCGCTGCTATCATGATCTCCACCATCGATCTGGGTGATCTCCGATCCAACGGTCATCATGCAATTTCGGGCGGCTTAGGAGTATGGAGGTTACCTGCTCGGAAAGGCGGTTTTCCTCTCTCCTCCGCTAGCCACTTGTCAGTCAGTCTATGGGATCGGGCATAACTCAATTTCTATGCAATCGAGCTTAGAATTCCCCTTTGGGTCCATTTTATCGCTTTGGGCATCGTTTCTTTGTATTTCAGGTTTTTCACCGAAAAACATTAATACACAGAAAATCTGAATTTCCGGATTTCAAATTTTATAGACTGCGCTTATGAAATCCGTTGGGTTTGGCAATCTTCGATCGCGGATTCAATCCTGGCCATCCATTTCTTTGTCGATCCAATGGATGAGATTGCATGTCGCGATCACTTATCGCATATCACGTCGCACATGGCCTAGGGGTTCTGTACATCGTCGATGCTGATTCACTAATCTGATCATCGGTGATCGGCGTATGGCATGATTGCAATCGCCGATTCCAAGGTCCCGATATCGTATATGTGTTTGCCTTCGATCCGATCGATCGGATCAGCAAGGCAGGGTTTCTTTCGCCTCTGCTTAAGTCCATCCCCTTGCCTTTTTTCCAATGCGATTTCCCTTTTTAAGGGTTTTTTTGTCATTTTTGGGGTTTTTGCCTCTTTTTCCAAAGAAATAGGGCATCTTCTTTCTGCGATAACTTCTGCACCCTAAGCCCATTTTAGTCCATTCAACTTGCAGTAGATTCAAAATGAAAAGATCTCTGCCATGGGGCTATTTCTAGGAACTTCCTTAGACTTTCATTTTTCCTCTACGATGACCACTTAGACTTAGGAGTCTATCCAAAATCCATTTTGGATCATGCCTTCCCACTAAAGAACTTTTGGTCTCCAAAAGACTGATATACTGATTTGAGAAGTAAATGAGAGTAACATCACCCTCTTCTTTCAACCTCCATACACTTGCCTTGCATAGTGCCCCTAGATCAAAGTCTCTAACCACTTTCCTTTCTGGATGTGCTGGTTCTCCTTGGAAGAACTATCTTCCTTCTTGCCTTCATGCATAACTTTTGCTGAAATGGTCATAGAAGGTAGTTTGAACTCTTCTGCCTTGATCATTGATCCAAGGTGGCTAAAACCAATGTGAAGTCATCTACTCCACTAAACTTTCATTTGTACCTGTTGAAAAGATGTCAACAACAACTGTTAACAACAACAGAAATACAGACAAAAACTGGATGGCCTAAACTCCTACTTCAACAAAAGAAATAGATTTCACAGCTTGTGAACACCTCCATGTCTTTCATCTGCATACAAGTGATGGACTAGATAACAAGCCAAAAGAACATGCCTTTAAAAAAATAACCCTTCAAGTCAATCATGTAGAAAAAGACCATTAGGACTCTTTTTCAAAAGATGAAACACTTCATCATTATCTCCATTTGGAGACCAAGTTAACTTCTCCCAGGTCAACATGGCATCACATGCATGTTAAAGCAATCAACCCTATAAGCTAATTACATATACATGTTCAAAAACAAGGAAACCATCAACATCCCTATGTTCATGCATCTCATGCTCATGCATGCATTTCATCCTTCAACTTTCACTTAAGCACATTGTACTTTCGAAGTTGAAATGAAATATAATGTTGCAGCAAGAAATGCAAATAGATGCATCAATAGACATGCAATCTTAATTGGATAAGAAATCTAACAGTTTCTTACCAATCCCTTTCAAAGGTACTACCTTTGTCTACACATCAGCATCATCATGTGAATCATCTTGAGACACATCATCCATGGAATCTTGCTTTCCATGCTTGCCATCTTCTCTTTCCACTCTCTTCAGCTTTTGTGGAAGCATTGTTGGATTCAGAGTCCAAAATTTTGCAGCAATATGTCCTTGCTTATGGAAGTAAGTGCACTACATGTGCATCCTCTTGATAGCATGATTTTCCTTGTCCAATGGACCTTTGGCTTCTTGCTTCTTTTCCTTCAAAAGCTTCCTGTATGTGGCCATTCTCTTCCAACATCTAGAAACATTATGGTTATCCAAACCACAAAAGGAACAAGCAATTCTTTTCCCATCTCTATGTGGAAATTTATCATGCTTTGCACAATCAAAAGGAAAATGATTAGAACCAGATTTATACCTACCTCTTTCACCTTTATTGCCTTCATGAGGAGGTGAATTGAATGAAGAAGTGGCTCCCTTTGGAACACCATCAATCTCTTCAAGGCTGTCAGAGTCTCCCCAACTCTCTAGTTCAAGTGTGTGCCTCTGAACACCTGCATCCTGCAAATGATGTTTCAATCTATTGCATTCTTCTTGAATACAATCTTCACACTCTGCAATGCAACTCCTTCCTGAAGTTGTTTCAATGGCCTTCATGGCAGCCTTGGAACTCTTTCCATAAGACTGACCATAGCCAAGACCCAAATACTTAGGCCTTTCTTCAACCATTATTGGTTCAACAATACCTTGTGCATGCTTTCCCAAGCCCTTCCCTTCATAGCCCATCTTGGTCATTAGCTTGGAACCTATGCCTTTGGTATGTTTTTCAAAGGAACCAATATAAGCATTCTTATAGGAATGTGAAGACAAACTGGAATGGTTTATGTCTTCTTAAAGTTGATACTTGACTAAGGCTTCTTGGGCAACAAAGAGATATGACTCCAACTCATGCATCCTCTTTAGATTCATATTTGCAATATGAAGTTGCCTCTCCATTTCTTGCAGTCTGTCAAAAAGCAGATGCTTCTCTTCCTTCATGGAATTCAACTGCTCTCTAAGTATGTTACTCTTTCTTCCATACTCATACATTTCTCTCACCTTGTCCATCATGATGAACAAGTATTGCTTCATCTCTCCATCAAAGAGTCTTGTGATGGAGAAGGAAATTGAGGATACACTTGAGGAAGTTGTCATTATGCCAATGCATAAAGAACTTTAAACAAGATTAATAAAGAGCTTATTAAGAAATCTTTTGTAGCAAACCTCTTGTGCTTCAAGGATTGCTTTAAGGTCCTTTGGGGATAGAAGAATGCCTTCATCCATTCTTCCTTCTTGTCCTTCCCAGACTGAGCTATCAATAGATTTTCATTCACCTCTGCAAACTCAAACAATAGTCAGTCTGCAAACAAGCATACAACAATTAGACAATCAATCCTTGACTGCCCAAACACCTTTTAGACAAGCAATCTTTGCCCTATCAATAAATTAATCATTCTGATATAACCTTCTTAAAGGTGTGGTTAACCAATCTTAAGCTCTGATACCTCTTGATCTGAAAATGGGGCACTTAGGCTTCTTGTCTTCACTAACAAGAACCTATCCCACTTCCAAAGCTTAAGTATTCCCAAGTCTTAATGATTAACCTATGCAGAATTAAATATGTGCTTGAAAATATGGGTGTATGCTTATGTTTGTTTTAAACTATTCAGGTGCTGTAAATTGATTAACTAATATGAAGCAAATAGTAGCAATTAAAATAGCAGATACAATGTAGCAATAAAACACACACAGAACAACAGTATTAATTTAGAGTTCACCCAAAACTGTTGGGCTACATCTCCGTGAGCTCTAGTCAACTTGAATAGGATCTTTGGGATTATGGTAAAGTCCTTTTTACAAGCTCTTGGCTCAACTCCACTGTTTTACAAAATAAAAATGGGTTTAGACACCATTTTATCCCTGGCTCTTGAAGCTCTCGGCTTTCTGGCTCTCGGCTCTGGCTCTAGCTCTCGACTCTAGCTCTGGTTCGTGGCTCTAGCTCTTGGCTCTGGCTCCGGCTCTTCGACTCCGACTTTGGCTCTTTGGCTTTGGCTTCTTTGGCTCTCTGCAGCTCTCTAGATTTTCACTTGACCTCCAAGTGAATCCCTCGGTTGCTCTGCGCAGTAGCTTTCACTCTCTCTGCTCTCTGCCTTTAGCTTGCAACTTTTTTTTTCAATTGTGCTCTTTGCCTCCTTTGAGGTACTTTTCTGGATTTTTGGCTTCCTTGGTCATTTCTCTGTGATTAATTGTCCCTCTGTGGCTCTATCTCTTCAAAATGCATCACTACCTGTAAAATTGCTTGCTACAGTGTGGCATGATGGTTAGGAGCGGTTATAGAAGGAATCAGGGCAATTTCATAGGCGAAAATCTGAAAACTGTGAAAATTCCATTACACAGAGATTTCTGGCAAAATACACTATTGAGCGCGTTTCTCGGACGTGAAACTCCCTTCAATCACCCCTAAATCCCTATCGAGTCCACCATTAGGTGTTAAATCACATCGCATTAGTGTATTGGGCAAAATCCCAAATACACGAGAAACACTAAAAATCCTGACAAAATCCTTTTATCGGACTTGAAAACTTATCGCATCCACCCTATAATTGTATCGGGTCCGCCTTTGGCTACTGTCACAATCTCCACCGTTGATATGGGTGATCTCCGATCCAACAGTCATCATGCAATTTTGGGCGGCTTAGGAGTACGGAGGTTACCCACCCGAAAAGGCGGTTTTCCTCTCTCCTCCGCCAGCCACGTGTCGATCAGTCTGTGGGATCGGGTGGAGCCAGCCCAAAACCATTTACCGCTTGAGGCCCACCCAAAATCTGCCTTTACAGAACTCAATTTCTATGCAATCGGGCTTAGAATTCCCCTTCGGGTCTGTTTTATTGCTTCGAGTGTTGTTTCTTTGTATTTTGGGTTTTTCACCGAAAAACATTAATACACAGAAAATCCGAATTTCCGGATTTCAAATTTTATAGACCGTGCTTATGAAATTCGTCAGGTCCAGCAATCGCCGATTCAATCCTGGCTATCCATTTCTTTCGCAATCCGACCATTGAGATTGCACGTCACGATCTCTTATCACATATCGCATCACACATGGCCCAGGGGTTCTATACATTGCTGATGCCAATTCACTGATCCGATCATCGGCAATCGACGTATCGCATGATTACAATCACCGATTCCAGGGTCTTGATATCACATATGTGTCTGCCTCTGACCTGATCGATCAGATCAGTGGGTCGGGATTTCTTTTGCCTCTGCTTAAGTCCATCCCCTTGCCTTTTTCCGATGTGATTTCCCTTTTTAAGGGTTTTCTTTTTTGTCATTTTTGGGGTTTTTGCCTCTTTTTCCAAAGAAACATGGCATCTTCTTTTTGCGATAACTTCTGCACCCTAAGTCCATTTTAGCCCATTCAACTTGCAGTAGATTCAGAATGAAAATATCTCTGCCATGGGGCTATTTCTAGGAACTTCCTTGGACTTTCATTTTTCCTCTGTGAGGACCACTTAGACTTAGGAGTCTATCCAAAATCCATTTTGGATCAGTGCTTCTGAATCTGAATAGTTGCTTCCATCTTTTAGTCCACATGATATAAAATCATCACTATCATATTTTCCTTGAGCTTTCTTTTTTCTTTGAGTTGTTTACTTCTTTTGTTTCTTTCCCATTGCCTTGACAAATCTCCTTCAAGCAATAAAGATTCTACCAAAGGACTTGCTCTGATACCAATTGTTGGGAAAAATATTGAGGCGAGGGGGGGGGGCGGTGAATCAGTGTTTTCAAATCATTAAAATTTTCAATTTCATTTCCTAATTTCTGTACATGACTTTATAGAATGGAAACTACATGTGTACGCGATTTTTCTTAAGACAATAGCGTATTAAACTTACCTTTTAGTTAATTCATCTTCTATTTATTTTGATCCAATACCATGTGAAGTAAGAACAAAATAAACCATCACAGATAAGAAACACACATGAACACCAAGATTTAAGGTGGAAACCCAGTGCAGGAAAAAACCACCTGTTGTTGTTGTCTCTGTCTTCCTTTTTAATATAAAGAAAAGCTTTTACAATATTGTACTAGCACAAACTTATACCAGTACATAGGAACTCACCTGCAGAAGGCTACAAACTTTATTCGTTCTCTAGCTCCTATTGGAAAGGAGCTCGAACCCCCTGAATCATGTAGTGGCATAAACTCATACCAATACACAGGCACCCACCTGCAGAAGGTGACAACCTTCACTCTTTCTCCAGCTCCTACTAGAAGGGAGATCCAACCCCCTGATCTGATTTACTAGCTACCACTAGAAGTAATCTTTAACTCCCTCATTAAAGGCTCCAACCTTCAACACTTCCAGGGACCACGTTTCATAAATTTTCATACTAGATCCACCTGCTACAACACATTACAACTTGTAGGTCACGTTTCATCAAAATTTTCAAACTGGACCCACTACCAACATTTAAGGTCAATACCAATCATCAAAACTGAAACTTATCACTATAATTCAACCATTGAACCAACTAATCACTGAACCAACAAAACCAACCAATTACTGAAAACCAATCACTGGATTAACCAAAATTCAACCAATCAATCAGAACAATTAGATCACTGTAACCAGAATATCAAACAACATACTACACATCACATAAACCAGATCCTGTTACTGTAAACCCTAATCAACCATCTATCAAAATATGTACGCTACTTTGCAGTAGCAAACTTGTGTGCGCACGTGCCTTTCATGAAGTATGCCCTCCTACATATCTTAAACCACTGAAGGTTGAAAATGGAAACACTGTCACTCTGAAACAAACACTAAATCATACACATATTTACTACATCATTATGAAACAATCACAGAAATTTCTATGATCTTCAATCACAATCAACAAGTAACTTCAACATTCTTCAATCAATCAATCCATAACCAAAAAATCATTGTTTAAGCCCAGATCATCAAGAAGACTTCATTGAAAGACAACAGAAACACATCAAAACTAATTAAACTGACCAGACATCCTTTTCATCAAAACCCTACTTTATGTACGCGATTTTGTCAAAGCATATTAGAGTGTATACTCACTTTTTAGGATAGAAACCTATGTGTATGTGACTTACCAGTATCACATGCTGTGTGTGTACATGCCTTGTAGGATATAAAACCTGTGTATGGATTTGCAATTTCAAAATCAAATCTTCAGTACAACATAGAAATTTAGATATGCCCAGATCATGACATACATAGAAAAATAATGCGTCAAGATGCTATGAACATAGGTAAAATCACCTCATAAACAATATTGTCATCTCAGCTCTATTAGATCTGATCCATCATCGAATTCCCAGGTGCATACTTAGTTTTAGATCAAGCAAAACATTAATAGCTCATTACATGCATATTTACTTTAGATCTAACTATTCATAATATATTCATTACTTTCACACCACTACTAATTTTATCTTCATCTCCTTATATAGTTTAGCCCTTATCCAATACCATAGGTAAAAACCATACTCCAACCAATGGTTTTCTTAGATAGGATCAAAACATCCATTCCTAGGCTCAATACCATAGGGAAATACCATGGTAAGTACCCTTGGTATTTAGAATACTATGGTGCGAAAATGTACACACCTTTTATTCTTCATACTCGTGTGTGTATGTGGATTTTCTTAATAGAACCCACGTATACTTCTTGAATATTTCAACTTTATCATTCCTCTACCTCTAAACTACTATGCCTTTATCAAAACAATATATCACATATGTAGACACATCATGTTTACATTGTCATCGAGTAGATTTCCATCAAAGGACAACTCATCAAGAGGTTGTCATCAAGGACAACACATCAGGTAGATTTATGTTAAGGACAACACATAATTCATAATGCCAACACCTTGGACTTAATGAATATTTAGAGGACTATGAGGAAAGGTTTCAACTCAATTATAGGACGGCCAAATGTACCCTTGATCCTGAGTGACTCAAGCTAGTTCTTCTCTGAGGGATTAGGGAAGATGTATTGGAAACCCTCAACATGTTATCTATAGGAGATATCTACTAATTTCCTTATGATGACATCAAAAATTTATTGAAGAATTATTCTAGGGTTGCTACGAAGAAGGGTAGGTCTACCTAAAGCTTGGTTAGTTGCTCTCCCTCCACAACATCCATCAAGGATGAGATAAGGAATATGTTGGAAGATTTAAAGAGTGAAATGTTGCATACCTTTTCTGTGCAAATGGATATTATGAAAATCAAAAGAAAATAATACGAAGCATAAAGGGAACTAGCTATTTTCTACCCTAGATGTACTAAAATACATCCTAGGAATGAGTGCCTGCTAAATGTCATAGAAGTATGCCTAGTTTGTGAATAGAATAATGCAATAGAAAAATTTCCCTCTCTGCTAGGCCTAAAGGATGTATACGATGGAGGAGTAGAGAGTGGGTCAGAACAACTATGCTTCATTAACCAAAGGAGACCCCCAAGACCTCGGCCATATCAACAAGGCATGCAAGGTGCACATTGTCCTCACTAAAATCCAAATCAGAATGCACCTTTCTAGCCTTAGTACCCTTCCAGTCATCCATCATGTTCCACACCTCCTCCTTGGCCTTATGGTCCTCCATATACTCCTCATCCCGTCTACCATCCTTTTTAGCCATATCCACCCTGACCTTCCCAATGGGGCAACCCCTCACTAGGGTGGAGACCTCAAACCACCCAACCTCATATTTTACTTTCTCCACCCCAACCTCAACCACATCTAAATCACTATACCCCACCTAATAAACCTCAAATTCGCGTTCAAACCAATCCTAACCCGAACAATTAGAAGGCACAACAAGTCTACAATGGAGAGACATCATATATTACTTATGTTGTGCAAATACAAGAGATCAACCTTTGGCCTGGGAGGGTGCTCCCAGATAATCACCCACCTTCTCCACCCAAATAGATTGAAGAGGAGAAGGAAGTGAGTTCCCCTCAAGTAAATACACACCCCTATCCTGAAATGTCGGTCCACCCTAACCATCACACTGTAGAAGAGGTTGAACTTTTGGGAGAAATGAAGAACTTTTGTTTCAAGATAACTCTTCTCCATGCCATTAAATATTTTCCCATCTACAACAAGATTATTAAGGAAAAATGTTTCAAAAGGCCTAGGAGAAAAAGAAGAGATAACCCCACCACCAATGTTATTGGACAACTATCTGATCTGATGTTTGGGAGGGTGATCTCCCCAAAATACCTAGACCCTGGTAGGCCAGTAGTGGATGTGCACATCGATGTCATAATTATAGTCCCTAATACCCTTATTGATCTTAGGGTTGTAATCATTGTGATGACCAGGGAAACCATGTTGAAGCTCAATCTCCAAGGGGCTTTGAGAAATACCACCACAATGTTGCAGCTTATAGACAGATCCACAATAGCTCCTGAGGGAATTATTTTCTATGTCATGGACTGCATTGACTTCTGGGAGTACCCTATTGATTTATTGGTCCTCCAGCCCAAAACCAAGTTTAATGGCTATCCTCTCATCTTAGGAAGACCTTGGCTGGCCATTGTTGATGCCTACATTAGTTGCATGGATGGGAATATGACTATCAAGAATGGAAATTTATAAAAAGAAATGCGTTGTGTCCTCCCACTCAAATTTATATTGAACATGATTTAGCCATATTGTTAGAGGATAAGGAAGAGGATAAATAGTATCACGCAACCCCCTAGCTAGTATGCACTCTAGATACTATTATAGGAGGGGGACAAAATGATGAAGATTTCCTTAGTGACCATATCTTACAGAACCAACCTCCCACTCCCATACCAGTTGATGAGTTGCTGAAAGAATCCAAAAGTAGTCCCTGGATTGACTTGCGATCTATTGACTCTAGCCTAGAACATGTAAAGATTGTAGAGTTTGTCACATCCAAAACTCTAAAGATCAACCCCTCTCTCTTGGCCAAACAGGAAGAAAAATTATGCAGTGTGCTGAGGCAACATTTGGATGATTTTGCTTGGGATTATAGGGAAATGAAAGGTGTGCATCCATCAATATTTACTCGCCATATTTACATCAAAGAGGGATGTAGGCTTATGCTCCAACCCTAGAGAAAGATTAACCCAGCTCTTAAGGAAATTGTGAAAGAATAATTGCAGAAGTTACTAGATGTAGGGTTTATATACCCCATTTCAAATAGTGAGTGGGTGTCACCTCTTGTTTTAGTTCCAAATAAGAATGGCAAGTGGAGAATCTATTTTTATTACCAGGAACTTAACAAGGTTATAAATAAGGACCAAGTCCTAGATGGCCTTGCAGGAAAGAAATTCTTCTCCTTCCTAGATGGATTTAGTGGATACAACCAAATTTAGATCAGCCCTGAACACTAAGACAAGACCATATTTACATGTTCTTGGGGTACTTTTTCCTATAGATTTCTTCTATTCAGTCTGTGCAATGCCCCTGCTACTTCTCAGAGGGTAGTTCTAAGTATCTTTGTTGAACTTGTTCATGAATTTGTTGAGATATACATGGATTATTTCACTCCTGATGGATGTGACTTATAGGAAGCTCTTTCTAATATTTGCAAAGTATTGAAGAAATGTATTGAAATTAATCTCATCCTAATAAATGTGAGTTCTTTATGAAGACACGAACTGTCCTTGGCCATTCCATATCCAATGAAGGGATACACTTTGAGCCAAACAAGATTTCCATCATCCAAAGGGACCCTATCCCTCAAAAGAAAAGATATGTCAAGACTATTGTTTAAAGATTCATATTTTTGTCAGACAATCAACTATCAAAAAGCCTTCGAAATATTAAAAGAAAAGCTAACCACTCCACCCATCCTTAGGGTCCCAATCAGGAATTACCTTTCCATATACACATAGATGCATCAGATAAAGTTGTAGGGGTAGCCTTAGGTTAAGTGGAAGATAAATTTCCTTATTCTATCTATTTCATTAGTAAGAAGCTTTCTAAAGCTTAGTTGAATTATACAATCACCGAAAAGGAACTCTTGGCTGTGGTACATTATTTAAACAAGTTTAGGAATTATATCATTGGTTATCAAACTTTGGTTCACACTCATCATGTAACCATTAATTATTTAATGAATAAACATGATGTTAATGCTAAAATAATTAGATGACTTTTATTATTGCAGCAATTTGATTTGACTATTGTTGATAAACCAGGGTGATAGGTTCCTATACCAATGGGTTTCATTTTTCATGATTGACCTGGCAAGTGCCAAATATGTTCATCTTTTCATGCTGCAAAGGTTCCATATTTTGTAAAAAGGATTTGAGAGGATTAAAAAATGTAAAGAGGGTATGCCCTAAAAGAAAAATCAAAGGGAAAAAAGAGTGAATTGGTCAAGAAAAAGTAATAAAAATGAACCCCAAAGAAAGACCAGGAAAGTGGCTAGCCAAAATGCCACTGCTAGCTGATTTGCAAGTTCACAATGTGCAAAGTCTTGTTGTTTATCACACTTGATGGGTGGCCCAACAGTTCAATCTGGACCAGTCCAAGTTTAAATTGCTTGTTGTAGAATAGAGAAAAAATATCTGTCCCAACAGTTTAAGCTTGGCAGATCACTAGATAGGCAGAGAAGTGAAGGAGCCCAACTGCTTAATCTGGGCCCTTGGAAGAAATAAGGGTAGATTTAGCTAGGAGGGTAGCTAAAAGAAAAGAGAACAATCAGGGTTTGCAAGTCTAAGTGCACCCATTCAAAAGGAAGAAAAAATGCTAGGTGTATTAGGCTGGGTAGGTAGTTTGAGGTTGCAGAAGCAAGGTTTTGGTCACTTATGATACTGTCAAGGAGAGCTCATCTCATCGATGAAAGAAATGTCAAAGCAGTTGTTTGATGGCACAACTTTGGAAGCATGTCTAACTCCCATTCACCCCCCCCCCCCCCCCCTCAAAGTTTCTTACTAACACCCCCTTGAGGACCTTGGGATCTGCCCAACAAGTCCTGCTTTCAGTCCATTTTTGTAAAATATCAAGTCAAGTTTTGACTTTCTTCAAAGAAAAGAAGCCACATTTCTTGTGTAAAATCACTCCTCCACATTCCATTCACTTCTTATGTCTAAGTTTCAGTTCATAACTTAGCCTCTCCCCTACTTTTTCACCTCACAAACTCATATTAACTTCTAATTCTATTATATAGCTCCCTAACTACTTTCCCATTCCTATTGCTACAAAAAGCTATATAAAATTCCAAAAAATATTAAATATTCCCACCCCATGACACTATAGCCATATAATTCAGTCTTGGGAAATAATAGTCCATTTGGGACTATTATGAACCCTTTCGCGTCCTAAATCCAGAATTAGTTTAACCTCTAGTTAAATTAACAACCATAATAACCCCTTCCTAAACCATAGTTCATTAACCCCTCTGCGCTCATATACATTTTCGGGTTTTTGTTTAAATGTTTAACTAAACACTAAACTCTACCCCCGGCGCATACCCATCAAACCCATATTACCCAAAGTCTAAACCTTGGTGCATATATTATAACATTAAATATTCGAGCGGGTCCCGTACGTTAACATCCCGCTAGATCGCAGTCCCGTCCACCGTCGGATCGGGCCCTCCCCATCCAACGACTCTCATTGATTTCAGAGCGCCCCCGATGTACGGGAGTTAGCATCCGACGGAGGGTGGTTTTGCTGCCGTACGCGAGGACGCGTGGCCCATTCGGATTGCATCAGGCCCGCGCTGACACTTACCACCCCCGTACCAAAGGCGATCCGATAAAACCACTTACCGCCTTCTGTTTGGGCACCACGTCCCCGTGACGTCACCTCCGCGTCAACCCGCTACTGCTCCATGTCACTGCCACCGCATTTGCCTGCGTCCCTACCCTGCCACCGTGTCTTGTGCCACATCGTCGGCCCAGTCAACTGCCACATCACCTTGCTGTACTCGAGACCCGCCGACGATGTCATGCTGACATCATCGCAAAAAAGTGCCAAAATGCCGCAAAAACACAATTTTGTGTTAAAACTCGTGAAAATGTTGTTTTTGTTTGTTTTTTATGCAACCAAATGGTGCAAGTTCTTGCATGTAACTTACGTCCAGTTCGCATTCGACGTTCCCATCAGCCACCCAGGTGTACTCGACCTGCAACCCGACCTCTTCGGCCTCCGCCTACAACTCTTCACCACAGCAATCTCTCGAAAGAACAGGTATTTACCCAAAAAAACGCCCGTAACCCTGTTTTTCATAATTTCTCTGCAAAATTTGCCAATACACCTAAAAATTCACCTGAAAGACGTTGGCACCCATGAGCTTCTCCTCTCTGCCCCACTGTATAACCTGATTTGTGACCAAAACCCGGCAACTCTGTTATCCCCTGCAAAATTTCCATTAAACCCGAAATTCAGCTCCACTTCTCCCGCAAAACCACTGAAGACTGTCTGCAAAAGTCCTTTTGTTTTCTCCCTTTCAGGTGAACTTAGTGCAGAGCCCTGCACAGTCTTCATTTCATTGAGTTTTACTCATCAATAACATCTCTGCACAGAACTTAAAACTGTGAGTTCCTTGCCCAGAAAGCCATTATCAGAACTCTGTTCCTTGCTGAAATACAGGCCTAATCCAACTGTAATCACAGTCAAAACATGGAGGCCCCAGTTGCCCTCAATATTGCACCACTAAATGCACCCCATTGACAGTTAGAATGGATTCCACTGGCAGATAGAGACTATCAAATTGTTGATATGGAAGGAGATAAGCCTCATCTTCAGGCTTTCTATGAGATAAGGAAAAAATTCAGAAACAAAGATGACCCATTGGGAATATGGGAATCCAACATGCCCATGTACTACTTGCCCTCAGTAAATGTCTTTCCTGACCTCATCCATCAATGTTGTTCCAATTATGAGCCCTCTCAAAGGGCAGTGATGGGCCCTGCTAGTAAAGTCCTTTTCTACATTACTCCTCAGTCTATCAATGAGATGTTGCAATTCAAACCAACTCGGCCTTTGGTCCCCTTTTCCATGAAGAATCTGCTGGATCAAGCCTCAAAGTTGCCCTCTGCAGAGATTGACCGAATTGCTAAGTTGTTTTATGCCACTAGATTGTTACTCCAGATTCACAATCCCCTATCTCCATGTTGCATTTACTGAGGAGGGAAAAATGCTTATAGATATGATCTCCTACATCCTGGGATTCAGAAAAAGTGAAATTGTGGACAACACCGTCTTTGCCTTGATGTCTATCTTCACTCCAGGACAGCCCCCTGCTGTAAAGTATGACTATGCCACCTTCATAGTCGACAAGATTCATGAGCAGTTCATGAACCTATAAAGGGAAAAGGTATTCAAATACACCTCATATATCTATCATTTGCTGCTATATTATCAGTCTGAAAGTTTCCCAGTCGTCCTCAAAAAATTGGATGCTAGGGGGGAAAGGAGGTCAGTCATATTTTGGTCATCAGTATTCCATCATGTTAGTTACTCCCCATACACATATTGTGAGTTCATTGACCTTTTTGTCTATCCAGCTACCTGCTTATTATCAACATATCCTCCTCCCAGACTCACTAATGAGATGCAAAAGATTCTATAGCTTTCCAAAAGCTACAACATTGGTTACTGGTATTTTTACCAAAACCACACAGTAATCAGGGTTTATGGCTGTGAATTAGCCCCCTACCAACTGCCAAAATATGTCCCTATGAGACTCTTTGCCTTAGAATACTTTTGGAAATTTGGTAATGCAGATATGATTCATTTCCATTGTAAAAGCAAAAAGGCACAGCTGAAAATCAGACATCAATTGGGCCCCTATATTTTCAATAAGAGAGAAGAAGCATGGAAGGATGCTGACTAGATTCTGGGAGAGAAACTTAAGCTCAAACTAAGTTTCATTTGGTCACCATATGATCCCAATCACTTTATAAGCCTTAGAAGAATCAAATATAGGCTTGCAAGATATGTACATTGCAATATCCCTCAAATTGAACAATATGCCAATCAACAAGAATGGGTAGAAGGCACATTAGTGGAAGAGCTTACTGAAGAAGAGATAACAAAAAAAGCAATAAAGAACCTGGAAAAATCAGTTGACTTGGAATCTTTTGGACAGGTCTTTTTTACAGCTCCTCGGCATCTTGGAGAAGGCAGCTCATCTGCTACGGCCCCCTAGCAACCAGCTCAAGAAAGTGCTCCACTACCAGGGACATCTAAAGGAAAAGAGGTGCAACATTCAGAAGAACAAGTGCACAATTTGGGACAGTAAGAAACAATAGCAGATCAGTTGGTTTCTACAGATGAACAGGGTCAAGGGCAAGACCCTTTAACTCAAGCAAAAGTGACTGAAATTCCTGTGTTGCAGACTCCTACCAATGAAGAAAGAGCAAAGAAGAGGGATAGACAAGAAGAAACACCTCCAGGGATATCCACAGAGCAGCAAGGAGAAAAGAGACAAAGGTTAAATCCTTTTTCAAAGGAAGAAATTCTGGAGGGGCCCACTGAACAGCAAGTTCCCCCAAGCATGGAGACATTGGCCAGCTCCTTTCAGCAGGAGCAAAAGAGACAACAGGGGGTGGAGGTAACATCCACCAGGCAACAGGGCCAACAGGGCTCTGACATTAAAAAAGCATTCACTGATATCAAAGCTAGGAATGAGCCAGTAAGATTATAGCTATACAGCCAGCTAATAAGGATGGCCCACACTAATCAGCAAAGGCTAATGGTAGCCTATGACATCCAGGAAGGGAGAATGACCCTCGGCCACTTCAGACCTACAACTCAGCAACCCCAATCAGCTGCTGACTATATTAGAACCAATCTGGAAGTGTTTGCCAAAGGTATCCATCCGATGGACCAGATTGAATTGCACAAGTAGACCAGGGAGATGGTATATTCTACATTAGTGGATAAAACATTGTTAGCCCAGAGATTGCAAAACTCTTTGCACAATACTGCTGCCCAACTAGAGTTGGAGAAAGCTTCATCACAGGCCAAGGAAAATAGAATCAAATCCTTGGAAGAAATCATTATAGAGCTGAGACATGATCCCACTGATCCCAAGGGTGTGCAAGCTTTGATAAAAAAGAAAGATGAAGACGTAGCCACCCTTAGAATACAAATCAAGCTACCAGCTACACTGCATCCTCAAACTACAGAGGTAGCACAACAAAAAGAGGAGCAGGATGTCGTAGCTTTGCTTACGACCTTACATAAAAGGTTGGTAGAGACAGAAAGTGCCTTGGAGGCATCACTACAAAGAAAACAGGGAGAGTTGGCCTCTCAGCTAATTCAAACAGCTCAGATTCTTATAGCTGCTCCTCCTACAACCACCACAATAGTCCGTCCCACTGTTACAACATCAGAAGCAGGTGCTTCAAGCTCAACACCAATTTCAGCAACTACTTCAGCACCTGCAGAACAAGGAACCAGTTTGAGAATGGACAATATGATGAAGGAAATAGAAGCTCTGGAATTAAAAATGGTAGAATTGAAAGAAACCAAGGAAAAGATGACTAGAATTGAGGAAAAATATGACAAGTCAAAGCAGGAAGTAGCTAAGAAGACAAGGGAAGTGAAAGCCCTGGAAAAAAGAATAAAGGAGTTGGAGAAAGAGCTTACTTTTGATAAGACTCTAGCAGATATCAAGAAAATTTTGTGGGCCAAGATTGGCCAATCCATTACAGACCAATGGCAATCCATTGAAACCATTCATGATCAAATGGATTTGATAAGCTTGGCTCAGTTTGAAAACCAAAAGGCTAGAGCATCTTTAGGAAATATGCCCGAGCAAGCTAATAGAATGATCCAATTCCTGAATACTTGCACCAAAGGGCAGTTGGCAGCAATGGGAATCAGGAACAGGACTGAAACTATCTTGCTAATAAAAAGGGTGTTAACCCTTAGGAATTTTGTGCAGACATTGGAAAGAAAATGCCAAGAGATGCAAGCAGAGGTGGATGAGTTCAGAATAAAGATCACAAAATTATAGAGCAGAGGGCTACCTAGCCTAGTAACCAGTGCTGGAAGACTATTGTCACATGACCATTATGCCAATAGGGTGAACAATTATGCTTCCAATCAAATCACAGCTTCCTCAAGCACATCAGAAGAAATAGGGCCTCCATCTGGACAGAGTGTCTTCGATAAATTAGAAAATCTATTCTACATTGCACATGAGATAAACCATATCTTTGAAGCCCAACCAAACTTTTATAGATACACAAAAGCTGATGAAACACTGATAAAGATACAAAGGCATCAGCTACCTACAGAATATTGGTGGAGAGGAATGATGGAGACATTGCTCAGGTGATTTTGGTTATTAATTCTTTTTTGTAAACTACAGTTCAGCATATACAGATGGCACGGTCCACCTGTCAAAGGATTAAAGCAGCATAAAGCAGAATTGGAATGGTAACTATAGCTCATTAAATGTAAAGAAACCCAGCACACGCAGAATGAATATGCATCAAGCAGCCGACTCACCCAGCCCAGAAAAGTCAAAATTTTCTGACAAAATAGACAGCTAGCAAGCCAATATTAACTGCAGTGTTTAATTCTTCATTTACTCCCTTGGAAGAGTTGGTGATGTAATTTATTGCATGAAGACTCATCATCTAGATATTTTGTATCTTATTTTTGTATATATACCTTCCCATAGAACGTATTTGGGGTTGGTTGGTGATTCTCTCTAAGAGCTACGCTGTAAATTTTTAGACTTTTAATACAAATTGTTGGTGAAGTTCATGGTCTGTGCACTGTCTGGATGTGGAAGTAATGAATTGTGTTCTGCTACAGAATTCCTATGTCGTTTAATGAAACAATAAGTTATTCTAAACCGTATTTTGTCTTTCTGTGTTTGAAAATTTCACATATGTTTCATGATCTTAGTAACATAGAAGAAGAATAGCTCAGGACTTGTTTGACTACACCCTCTGCTCAATCTCTGTTTCTAACTGTGTTTTCTTCAGAATTGGTCATAGATATGAATTCTTAATTGCTCATGTTTTAACTAATTCTCTCATTATGAATGCTATTTAGGAATTCTTAATTGCTCCTAGATAATATTCTCACACTTTCCCTCTATCAGCATAGTGAAAGATCCTTGACTGCCTTTCATTCCCTAATTTCATGCCATTGATTCCCAGATTTGAAGAATTGTTCCATAGGTGCCTGTATGGCTCTGTAGCATTACCTTTTCCACAAGAAACAATTACAGCAGTATACCATCATTAACTCCATTGCCCACTAGTCTAGAGTGTTCTGAAGCTGCATCCCACTTTTGCCTGAACTCATCATCCAACCAAATTTAAAACAAAACCATGTACATCATAACTAGCCTAAAATTACACCAAGACAAAGTTAAATCATAAAGATAGAGCCCTCTCTGGTTGCAGGTAGGCTAGGACCTGTAGCTAAAAGATTGGTTAGTGGTTACCTCGGCCGTATTCCCTTAGGAGCCAGGGAACAACCTACGTGATAACATCATTGGCGACTCCACTGGGGAAATGAATTTTTCAATTGCTGTCTATTCCTTAAAACTACAGATGAAGCCTGAATCTCAGCCAGAAAGCCTTTGAAACTGTTCTTGCTTTGCATTTACAGGATTAAATAAAAGCTGCTTCAGTCAATCTTCATTCTAGTTTTAAGCTGTAAACAGTTGTTCCAAAATTTAACCATTTTCCTTCTAATCTGAAATATTCCCAGAAAAATACCAAAAACAAATTTGGAAGCTGGCTCCAAAGAAGAAAACTCGTTATACCAGGTCAAACCCTGACCCAGATCCTCCAGCTGTTTTTGACAATCCCAACTTAATCCCAAAGATCCTTAGGAAACAAGAGGAACAAGAAGATCTTGCTGATTCTAGCCCTGAAGCAGTTCAGCAAAGTTATATTCCAACCCCTGCTAAACCTTCAGTCCGTCCTCACATTGCTCCTTCTTCTCCTTCTTCTTCATCCACCTCTCAAAGCACTTTCTCTACCCCTCCATATACTACCCATATTTCTACCACCGTTACTGTTGTTCCAGCTGTCCCATTTCTTCCTGTTGTCCCATTTGTTCCTGTAAATATGGCAAATAGATATGCCCCTTTATAGTTACCTGGAAATCCTGGGGCTATGCCTCAAGATTATCAAAGTAAGATCACTTATTTTGATGGTACAGGTACATATACTGCCCTACAGCATACAAAGAAAATGCAAGACTATTTTGAGAATTATGAGATAGACGATGATGATGTGAGAATGAAAATTTTTGTCCAAAGTTTAACAGGAGAAGTAAGAACTTGGTTTAGAGCACTTGCTGCGAATTCCATAGCCAATTCGGATGCTCTTTACCATACATTTCTCAATAGATGGGAAAAGCAAAAAGATCCACTGCATATTTTATCTGAGTATGACATTATAAAAAGAGGCCCACAAGAAACTGTCTGAGATTATTGTGCAAGATTCAACAATGTTTACAATGCTATTCCTCAAAACCTTAGACCTCCACCTGACTGAGCCTTAATCAAATTCCCTGATGGATTTGACTCTGACATGGCATATCAACTGAGGGAAAGAGCCCCTCCGACCTTAGTAGACATGCAAAATATAGCTGTTAGTGTATAGGCAAACCTAATTGCTAAAATAAATAGGGCAAGAGCTGAGAGAAGAACTAATTTTAAAGAAGAACCTTCAGCATTTGAACAAAAATTGGATGCAATCATCAAAGGTATGGATAGACTTGGGGATAGGGTGGAAACCATCGAAAGAAAGTCATCATGGGAAGGTCAACCAAGTACTACTAGAAACCCAAACTTTAGAAAGAATCAAAATCCAAATGTTGGAAGGGCTGGTGCCGACCAGAACATCAGACCTCCTTTTCAATAAAACTATGCCAAAGCATCAACATCTAGTGAACCAACCGAGGACCCTCACATCAACTTGATGGGTTTGGACAGTGAACACCAAGTCTTTTTAACACAAGAAGATCAAGAGGCCCATAATTGCAATCAATTTCAAACCAAATCAGGAGAGTCATTTGATTTTAGGGAAGGCTATGATGCAGCAGTTTATGAGGTTCACAAACAGTACAAATTAAGGAGCAGAACCATAGATGTGCCTGAAACTATCAAACCAAAGGATGCTAAACAGCCAAAGAAAGTAAAAGATAAAGCTGCTCTCACAGAATTCTCTGATAAAACAGACCCAAACCCAAGAGAAGTCACTGTGGAAGACATATCAGATGTACAACCCTCTAAAAATCAGCCATTCTCATCCGTCCCCTCAAAAGCAAATTCAAACAGTGTTCCTGAAAATATTTCTAAAAAAGAGGTACTTCAAAACAACAGTCAAAATGAAGAAAAGGTCGCTGAAAATTCAGCTGAAAAGGAAAAATTTGCTGCCTATAATACAAAGATTCAGATAGAAAAACCTTTTAACTTGGAAACAGAAATAGGTAAGCTGAAAATAGCTATTCCTCTTTCTGAATTGGCCAAACATGAAGTGTATAGACAGCAAATCAATAGGTCACTCCAAATACCAGACAATAGGGATGCTGTAAATGTTCTAGATGATCAACCTGAATTACTGTTTGGTCCTGAGGTTAATGGAAAAACAACGAATGGAGGAGTTCCACCTTTTTATGTCAGTTTAAACATTCATGACAAGGTGTTACACAATGCAATGTTTGATTCCGGGGCCTCACATAACCTAATGCCTAAATCTGTGATGGAAAAACTAGACCTAGATATCACAAGACCATACAAAGATTTGTTCTCATTTGATTCAAGCCAAGTCAGGTGTCTAGGCCTAATTAAAGATTTGTGTGTTTCCTTGGTCCAATACCCAACCAAAACAATTCTGATGGATGTGGTGGTAGCTGACATTCCACCCAAATACGGTATGCTTTTATCAAGATCATGGGGGGCCAAACTCCAAGGATCCTTGCAATTAGACATGTCTTATGCCACTATTTCGATCTTTGGACAGCCAAAGAGGTTGTACCATGAAACACTAATGAAATATGTGGTGAGTAGTCAAGAACAGCCCCAAAACTTCCCCATCTACTCTATGCATTCTGATATGGACTCATTCATTTTATATAATGCTGATATGTGTTCCACAACCGATGTCAAACTCTTAGAAGCAGCACAAACACAAGGCATAGATGAACAATCTAGTGGCCAAGAGCAAAAAATCCTTGATATGGTTAATGCAACAAATGGAAAGGACATAACAAATGACTTACAAGAACCCAATCTACCCATGGTGCAACTTTCTAAAAATCTCAATACTAATCTTGACCATGAAATCTTATGGTACTTAGAGTTTGATGGCTCAGTAAACAAATTAGGAGCAGGGGCAGGGGTCTGGACACACAACATGCAAAATGACCATGCTGAAGGTCATGCATATAGATTAAACTTCAGATGCACAAATAATATGGCTGAGTATGAAGCCCTTTTGCTAGGACTCAAGCTAATCAAAAACCTGGGTGCAACCAAAGTCTCAATTTTAGGGGATTCAGATCTAATCATATAGCAGATGAAGGGAAATTTTCTCACAATGATCCTAGGTTGAGGGCTTATAGAGGTGCAGCCATCGAAATACTTAACACTTTCTTAGAATTTCAGATCACCAAAATCTCAAGAAAGCACAATTTACATGCACATAGCTTGGCAACTTTTTCCAGCACATGCAAACTACCTTTTGAGCCTAACCGCCATTTCACAGCTGAAATCAAACATAGACCTGCAGTCTCGGATAATGTAAAAAATTGGCAAGTCTTTGAAAGTGACACACAGATAAATAACTTCCTGACCTTGAAGGAGGAATTTTCTAGCATGAACATTGATACTAGCACTGTGGATGGTCAACAACAGACAAACAGAATTGAGCAGAATATATCAGCTGAAACAGCAAGTCTGATTTTGCATCCAACTACTTTTGATAAGAAGAACGTACAATAGCTGAAGCAAATAGATTTTGATGAAATAGTTGAGGGAGAAGCTGAAGTAATTTATCTAAAGGACAATTTTCTACCCACAAGTTTAACCCCTTTGGAGGATTTATTCGATTCAAATGACATTTCAAGGAAGCCAAAAATACAACCATTAAATGTTGAAATTGAGGACTGTAACATTGGAACCACACAAATCCCAAAATAGTAAAACTCTCCAAAGCCTTACCTGCTGATCAGAAATTGAAATACATTGACTTGTTTAAGGAATTCCAAGATGTGTTTGCCTAGAGTTATGAAGACCTTAAATCTTATGATACCCCAGTCATCCAACATACTATACCCTTGAAAGAGAATCAAAAGCCTTTTAAACAGAAGCTTAGAAGAGTGAATCCTGTCCTTCTCCCTCTGATTGAAAAAGAAGTTAAACGAATGTATGAGGCTGGAATCATAGCTCCAATTAGGTTCTCAGAGTGGATTTCAAATCTAGTGCCTACTAGGAAGAAAACGGGAGAGATAAGACTGTGTGTTGACTTAAGAAATTTGAACAAAGTCTCTCTCAAAGACCATTACCCCTTACCAAAAATGGACCATATCCTACAAAGGGTAGTAGGAGCCTCTAGGATCTCATTGTTAGATGGATTCTCAGGATTCAATCAGATTTTAGTACACCCGGATGATCAAGACAAAACTGACTTTACAACGCCTTGGGGAACCTTCAAATATGTGAAAATGCCTTTTGGGCTCAAAAATGTAGGGGCTACTTTTGAAAGAGCAATGGACATAGCCTTTGCCAAAGAAATCCATGATTTCCTAGTCATATACCTGGATGATCTTACTGCGTTTTCAAAATCAGACCAAGAACACCTAGAACATTTGAGGCAATTTTTCCTAATTTGCAGAAAATATGGCATATCATTGAATCCAAAGAAATCATTGTTTGGCCTAGAGGAAGGCAAGCTCCTAGGTCACATCATTTCAAAAGATGGCATTAGGATTGACCCGGACAGAATTCAAGCTAAAGTCAAGTGGACTATGGAAGCCAAACAAGCCTTTGAGGACATCAAAAGAGCTTTGAAAAATACACTAGTCCTCACAAGTCCCAGGTTTGATAGAGATTTCATCATTTTTTCCTTTGCCTCTGAGCATACAATTGCTGCTGTCCTATTGCAAAAAGATGACCAAGGGTGTGAGAAGCCCATTGCCTTTTTCAGCAAAGCTCTTAGAGATGCTCCCTTAAAATATTAGATCATGGAAAAGCAAGCTTATGCCCTGGTAAAGGCCATCAAGGATTTCAGAATTTACATTTTATACTCTCATGTGATTGCCTATGTCCCAAATGCTGTGGTTAAAGACATTTTAACTCAAGAAGGAATTGAAGGCAAAAGGGGCAAATGGATTGCCAATATCTTAGAATATGACATTGAAATCAAGCCTACAAAACTAATAAAAGGACAAGGGCTAGCCAAACTGATGACTGAAACCAATTTCCAAGCCCTTGATATCAATGAACTGGACAACGAACAGGAGATGGAGACTCCACAGATCAATCAAGCCTTTTTACAATCTCCTTGGTATGCTGATATATGTTTTGTATTGTTAAACCTGCAAGCTCCTCCAGGGTTGTCCAGAACCAAAAAGAGATTCTTGAAAATGAAGGCATCAAAGTTTTGCATTATAAACAATGTTTTGTTTTGGAAAAATCATGAAGGAATTTTACTTAACTGCCTGACATTGGATGAAACTGACAATGTCCTCAAGGAATTTCATGCAGGTGACTGTGGAGGACACTTATACTGGAAATCAACAGCTGATAAGATATTAAGGGCTGGATTCTATTGGCCCTCCCTGTTTACTGATGTGAAAAAATTTGTAATGTGTTGCCATAAATGCCAGATCTTTGAAGGCAAGAGAAAGCTGTTACCCTTACCACTCAGACCTATTTCAACTGAAAGACCTTTTCAGCAATGGGGTTTAGACTTCATTGGTGAAATCCACCCTTCATCCTCTGGCCAACATAGGTGGATTTTGACTGCCACATACTACTTTACCAAATGGATAGAAGCCATCCCTTGTAGGCAAGCCAATGACTCAATCATCATGCAATTTTTAGAAACCAACATCTTGTCAAGGTTTGGCTGTCCAGAAAAGATTATTACAGACAATGCTGCTGCTTTCAAATCCAAAAGAATGATCAACTTTTGCCACAAGTACCACATTACCTTAGGCCATTCCACAGCCTATTACCCTCAAGGCAATGGCCTAGCCGAGTCCTCCAACAAAAGCCTCATCAACATCATTAAAAAGGTCTTGGAGGAGAACAAAAAGAATTGGCATAAGAAGCTGGTAAATGCACTATGGGTAGATATATTGACCACCAAAAGATCTATTGGTACAAGTCCATATGAACTAGTATATGGTCTAGAAGCTATTTTCCCTTCATCTTTGGGAATTCCTGTGATCAAGTTGCTGCAAGAAATACAGGCAGAGCCTAATGATATTCAAAGAAGGATCAATCAAACTATCCACTTGCAGCAAACAAGAGAAGAAGTATATCAGAGAAGTCAAGTTTTACAAGAAAGCTAAAAAGGATGTTTGAAAAAAGAACAAAAGCTAAAGATTTCTTCATAGGAGATAAAGTACTGAGATGGGATTCTAGGAGGGAAGATAAAGGGAAACATGGGAAATTTGATTTTCTATGGAAAGGACCTTATGTCATACATGTTGTACAAGGTAATAATACCTATTTCTTGAGGAGTTTAGATGGCACAAATACTGAGGAAGGCCCGGTCAATGGAAGAATGCTCAAACATTATTTTGATCCCCTTTGATGAACACAACACAACTATATATTGTACATAAATATTTATACTTCAAGCATTTTTATTTACAGCGGTTAGGTAAGGAACCAAATGCAGCAAATTTTGAAGAGAAATCAGGGAACTGCATCACTTTTTGATGTGTATTTTGAGTCCACCATAAGAAATCAAGAAAAGGATTTGGGAAGGCTAAAGATGTTGATAAGCACTCAGAGAAACCAGCAAGAAGCAGAGCTGTAATTTTGCACAGAGCAGCTCAAAAAGGTACTACATGCAGGTTACAAAGATTCAGATCATTGGTCTCCAAGACAAGGAAGTTTCAGACCACACCAAAGGTTGAAAAATAAGGCAATCTGACCTGCTGTTCTTGGCCTTTCACAAGGAAAGGCCATCCCCAAGTGGAGCCACTGTTAGGTTCCTATACCAATAGGTTTCATTTTTCATGATTGACCTGGGAAGTGCCAAATATGTTCATCTTTTCATGCTGCAAAGGTTCCATATTTTGTAAAAAGGATTCGAGAGGATTAAAAAATGTAAAGAGGGTATGCCCTAAAAGAACAATCAAAGGGAAAAAAGAGTGAATTGGTCAAGAAAAAGTAATAAAAATGAACCCCAAAGAAAGACCAGGGAAGTGGCCAGCCAAAATGCCACTGCTAGCTGATTTGCGAGTTCACAATGTGCAAAGTCTTGTTGTTTATCACACTTGATGGGTGGCCCAATAGTTCAATCTGGACCAGTCCAAGTTTAAATTGCTTGTTGTAGAATAGAGAAAAACTATCTGTCCCAACAGTTTAAGCTTGGTAGATCACTAGATAGGCAGAGAAGTGAAGGAGCCCAACTGCTTAATCTGGGCCCTTGGAAGAAATAAGGGTAGATTTAGCTAGGAGGGCAGTTAAAAGAAAAGAGAACAATCAGGGTTTGCAAGTCTAAGTGCACCCATTCAAAAGGAAGAAAAAATGTTAGGTGTATTAGGCTAGGTAGGTAGTTTGAGGTTGCAGAAGCAAGGTTTTGGTCACTTATGATACTGTCAAGGAGACCTCATCTCATCGATGAAAGAAATTTCAAGTAGTTGTTTGATGGCACAACTTTGGAAGCATGTCTAACTCCCGTTCACTCCCCCCCCCAAAAGTTTCTTACTAACACCCCCTTGAGGACCTTGGGATCTGCCCAACAAGTCCTGCTTTCAGTGCATCTTTGTAAAAAATCAAGTCAAGTTTTGACTTTCTTCAAAGAAAAGAAGCCACATTTCTTGTGTAAAATCACTCCTCCACATTCCATTCAATTCTTATGTTTAAGTTTCAGTCCATAACTTAGCCTCTACCCTACTTTTTCACCTCACAAACTCATATTAACTTCTAATTCTATTATATAGCTCCCTAACTACTTTCCCATTCCTATTGCTACAAAACGCTATATAAAATTCCAAAAAATATTAAATATTCCCACCCCATGACACTATAGCCATATAATTCAGTCTTGGGAAATAATAGTCCATTTGGGACTATTATGAACCCTTCCGCGTCCTAAATCCAGAATTAGTTTAACCTCTGGTTAAATTAACAACCATAATAACCCCTTCCTAAACCATAGTTCATTAACCCCTCTGCGCTCATATACATTTTCGGGTTTCTGTTTAAATGTTTAACTAAACACTAAACTCTACCCCCGGCGCATACCCATAAAACCCATATTACCCAAAGTCTAAACCTTGGCGCATATATTATAACATTAAATATTCGAGCGGGTCCCGTACGTTAACATCCCGCCAGATTGCAGTTCCATCCACCGTCGTATCGGGCCCTCCCCATCCGATGGCTCTCGTTGATTTCAGAGCGCCCCCGACATATGGGAATTAGTGTCCAACGGAGGGTGGTTTTGCCGCCGTACGTGGGGACGCGTGGCCCGTTCTAATTTCATCGGGCCCGCACTGACACTTACCACCCCCGTACCAAAGGCGATCCGATAAAACCACTTACCGCCTTCTGTCCGGGTGCCACGTCCCCGTGACGTCACCTCCGCATCAACCCGCTGCTGCTCCATGTCACCGCCACCGCATCTGCTTGCATCCCTACCCTGCCACTGTGTCCTATGCCACGTCATCGGCCCAGTCAACTACCACGTCACCTTGCTGTACCCAGGACCCGCCGATGATGTCATGCTGATGTCATCGCAAAGAAACGCCAAAATGCCACAAAAACACAATTTTGCGTTAAAACTCGCGAAAATGTCGTTTTTGTTTGTTTTTTATGCAATCAAATGGTGCAAGTTCTTGCATGCAACTTACGTCCAGTTCACATTCAATGTTCCCGTCAGCCACCCAGGTGTACTCGACCTGCAACCCGACCTCTTCGGCCTCCGCCTGCAACTCTTCACCATATCAATCTCTCAAAAGAACAGGTATTTACCCGAAAAAACGCCCGTAACCCTGTTTTTCATAATTTCTCTGCAAAATTTACCAATACACCTAAAAATTCACCTGAAAGATGTTGGCACCCGCGATCTTCTCCTCTCTGCCCCACTATATAACCTGATTTGCGACCAAAACCCAGCATCTCTGTTATCCCCTGCAAAATTTCCATTAAAACCGAAATTCAGCTCCACTTCTCCCACAAAACCACTGAAGACTGTCTACAAAAGTCCTTCTATTTTTCTCCCTTTTAGGTGAACTTAGTGCAGAGCCCAACACAATCTTCATTTCATTGAGTTTTACTCATCAATAAAATCTCTGCACATAACTTAAAACTGTGAGTTCCTTGCCCAAAAAGCCATTATCATAACTCTATTCCTTGCTGAAATACAGGCCTAATCCAACTGTAATCATAGTCAAAACATGGAGGCCCCAGTTGCCCTCAATATTGCACCACTAAATGCACCCCATAGATAGTTAGAATGGATTCCACTGGTAGATAGAGACTATCAAATTGTTGATATGGAAGGAGACAAGCCTCATCTTCATGCTTTCTATGAGATAAGGAACAAATTCAGAAACAAATATGACCCATTGGGAATATGGGAATCCAACATGCCCATGTACTACTTGCCCTCAGTAAATGTCTTTCCTGACCTCATCCATCAATGTTATTCCAATTATGAGCCCTCTCAAAGGGCAGTGATGGGCCCTGCTGGTAAATTCCTTTTCTACATTACTCCTCAGTCTAGCAATGAGATGTTGCAATTCAAACCAACTCAGCCTTTGGTCCCCCTTTCCATGAAGAATCTGCTGGATCAAGCCTCAAAGTTGCCCTCTGCAGAGATTGACCGAATTACTAAGTTGTTTATGCCACCAGACTGTTACTCCAGATTCACAATCCCCTATCTCCATGTTGCATTTACTAAGGAGGGAAAAATGCTTATAGATATGATCTCCTACATCCTGGGATTCAGAACAAGTGAAATTGTCGAGAGTACTGTCTTTGCCTTGATGTCTATCTTTACTCCAAGATAGCCCCCTGCTGTAAAGTATGACTATGCCACCTTCATAGCCAACAAGATTCATGAGCAGTTCATGAACCTAGAAAGGGAAAGGGTATTCAAATACACCTCATATATCTATCATTTGCTGCTACATTATCAGTCTGAAAGTTTCCCAGTCGTCCTCAAAAAATTGGATGCTAGGGGGGAAAGGAGGTCAGTCATATTTTGGTCATCAGTATTCCATCATGTTAGTTACTCCCCATACACATATTGTGAGTTCATTGACCTTTTTGTCTATCCAGCTACCTACTTATTATCAACAGATCCTCCTCCCAGACTCATTGATGAGATGCAAAAGATTCTATAGCTTTCCAAAAGTTACAGCATTGGTTACTGGTATTTTTACCAAAACCACACAGTAATCAGGGTTTATGGCTGTGAATTAGCCCCTTACCAATTGCCAAAATATGTCCCTATGAGACTCTTTGCCTTAGAATACTTTCGGAAATTTGGTAATGCAGATATGATTCATTTCCATGGAAAAAGCAAAAAGGCACAACTGAAAATCAGACATCAATTGGGCCCCTTTATTTTCAATAAGAGAGAAGAAGCATGGAAGGATGCTGACCAGATTCTGGGAGAGAAACTTAAGCTCAAACTAAGTTTCATTTGGTCACCATATGATCCCAATCACTTTATAAGCCTTAGAAGAATCAAATATAGGCTTGCAGGATATGTACATTGCAATATCCCTCAAATTGAACAATATGCCAATCAACAAGAATGGGTAGAGGGCACATTAGTGGAAGAGCTTACTGAAGAAGAGATAACAGAAAAAGCAATAAAGAACCTGGAAAAATCAGTTGACTTGGAATCTTTTGGACAGGTCTTTTTTACAGCTCCTCGGCACCTTGGAGAAGGCACCTCATCTGCCACGGCCCCCCAGCAACCAGCTCAATGCTTGAGTAGTTCTGGATGCTTCTATATAAAATTCTCATCCTCCCATGTGGAATCTTTAGCGGATAAGTTCTTCCACTTGATGAGATACTCTGAAATTGATCGATTTCATAGTTGTCGAGTTCTTGTTTTTGTGACTGCTTCTAGTTCCAATATGATTTTTCCTTCCTCTTCAAGTTCTGGCAATATTGTTTGAACTAGGAGCTTGTCACCTATAACCTTATTTAAACACAAAACATGGAAAGCTAGGTGCACTCAAGAAGCTGCAGGAAGCTCCAATTTGTATGCCATAGTACCAATCTTTTGCAACACCTTGTATGGACCATAATACATTGGTGATAATTTATTATCCTTCTTAGCTTGCTTGAGGGACATTTGTTTATATGGTTGTAGCCATAGGAATACACAGTCACCTACATCAAAACTTCTTTCACTGCGATGTTGATCTGCCTGTTGTTTCATTCTATTCTGTGGTAATGTGAGGTTATCCTTTAAGAGTTGGAGAACTTGTTGTTGGTGGTCGATGTGATGTTCCACTAATTGAACCTTAGAATTTTCTCTTAAATATGATGTGATGGATGGTGGATGATATCCACAAAGTGGCACAAATGGGGTTATTTTTGTTGCAGTATAGAAGGAAGTGTTATACCACCATTCAGCCAGAGGCAACCATTTGACCCATTGTGTCTATTTATCAGATACAAAGCAACGGAGATATCCTTCCAAAAATTTGTTTACTATCTCAGTTTTCCCATCAGATTGAGGATGATAAGATGAGCTATGAGATAACTGAGTACCGAGACAAGAAAATAATTCTATCCAAAAATTTCCAGTGAAAATGGGATCTCTATCACTTACAATAATCTTTGGGTTTCCATGTAGCTTTTGAATTGTTTCCATAAATGCAATAGAAATTGTATTGGATTTAAATGGATGTGACAATGCACAAAAGTGTGCATACATGGTAAGTCTGTCAACTATGTTGGAAATAATATTGAGAGGGGGGTTGAATCAGTATTATCAAATTCTTTTCAATATGCCTTCCAGATTTATACTTTAATTTATTCTTCAGATATTGATCATTAATTTGTATGTCAGTACCATATAATAATGAACAAGAACCAGAAAAATAGATAAGCACACCAAAGAACACCAGATATAAGGTGGAAACCCAATGTGGGTGAAAACCACCTGCTGCAATATGTCTCTATCTTCTTTCAATTTAGAAACTTCTTTTACAAGGATTTTGTACTGGTGCAGTCCTTTACCAGTACGCAGGCTACAACCTGCAGAGAGCTACAACTCTCTCTCATTTTCCAGTCTCTCCTGGAAGGGAGCTACAACCCCCTTTGCTCTTCTACTTCTTTAAGGACCACGTTTCATTAATTTTCAGACTGGATCCAAGAAGATCAAATAATCATCAAGTACATGCAAATTATCCAATCTCCTTATACAACCAATGAATCACCCAACTACTCAGAATTTTGTAAACAGAAAAGTAATACCAGAAATCTAAACCCAGAACTCTGCAACAATAGATAAAAGACAGCCAATAAATGTTTCAAGATAGGTCCACAACTTCACCAATATAAACCTGCGGGTATCCGCAGCCTTTCTGTGCCTGAACTGCGCAGATTTGCACTGTATTCTTCTACAGCTCTGCGTACCACCGCAACTTCCCCTTCTGTTGAACTACGTACCTCAACTCAGATACACACTTAGCTGTGTGTCAGACCGCGTACCTCCGCACTGTTCCTTCTATGCCTCTACGTATCACCACAACTTCCCCTTCTGCTGAACTGCGTACCTCAACTCAGATACGCACTGCACTATGTGTCAGACCGCGTACCTCTTCATTGTTGCTTCTGTGCCTCTGCGTATCTCCACACTTTGCTTTCTTTTGCGTTGCGTACCTCGCACTGCGCCTTCTGATGCGCTGTGTACCCCCGCACTGCATCTTCTCCTGCACTGCGTACCCTCGCACCTATGCCGTGGATCGCCTGTGAACCTCTGATTAGGGCCAAATTAATAGTCCTTCAATGTGCCACAGTTAGTCAGATCCACAGATCTGATCATGTGCCCGAGAGTTCACAACTTATCAATAGATTCACCTTAAGGTTTCTCCTTTATTTAGATCTTAGCTTTGTAAAACCAAACACCCAAAATTTCAGATCTTAAGATATTCAATTTTTCACGAGTATCTAGCCAAGGGATCTCCTTCCCCTTTTTACAGTCAAACCCTTATCCACACCATGGGACAAAACCATCACAAATCAATACAAGGGATCCAAACCAGGGTTCAATAAATTAGATCCTATACCATAGGCCAAAACCATAAGATCGCAAAAGACGGGCTAAATACCAAGGGCCAAACATAGGATACCCCATGTGAGCGCGCTTCTCTGCATTGGAGTGAGTGAACTGGGGGACTGCACCTTATGAACAGTGGACCTGCGGGTATATCCGCACTCCCTGGACACCAAACTTGCGGGTCCGCACCTTTTGAACGATGCACCTGCAAACCTCTTATTTTCCATCATTTTAAGAGCCTGAAAAGAGTTTTGCCACTTGAGTGAGTTGCCATCAAGTACAACACCTGTACCATAGAGCCAAACCAGAATCATAATGCCAACAATCTCCCCCTTTGGACTTGATGGCAACAACAACCAATCACTCTCCCCCTTTGACATCAAGGGCAAAGGGTTATGCTCCCCCTGAGACCATGCTTAAATCTTTGATCATGCTCCCCCTGACGGTAAACCAGATCTACAAACCATAATCCTCCATATACCATAAGAGAAAGAGATAGAGACATATTGCAACAATATTTAGATCAGCATCCATGTTCTCCTTCTGTGCTACCATAATGCCAACAATGCATTATATGTGCTCCCCCTGAACCAGTGCTATGCGATCTTCGACCAATCCATAAACCAGCAAATGTACGTGTATACCCCATATGAACCTCGCGTACAACCAACAATCTCTGAAACATATGAGATTCAACAATAGGATGATGCATCAACAACCCCCGGCTTTTGCCTGAGGTATTCAAAGGTCTCCCTGGGCAATGGTTTGGTGAGTATATCAGCAACTTGTTCCTTAGAAGGAACATACTCTAACTTGACCTTTTGTTCAAGCACTTGTTCCCTGAGAAAGTGATACTTGATCGGTATGTGCTTGGTCTTTGAATGCATGACTGGGTTCTTTGAAATTCTGATTGCACTTGTATTATCACATAAGATGGAGATAGGTGGAGTACAAGTGATCTGAATATCCTGCAAGGTCTGCATCATCCAAAGGAGTTGAGTGCAACAAGATGCAGCAGCCACATATTCCGCTTCAGTTGTAGATAAAGCAATTGAACTCTGTTTCTTGCTGAACCAAGATACTAATATGGAACCCATAAAGAATGCACCACCACTTGGGCTCTTCCTGTCATCCACGCTTCCGGTCCAATCTGCATCTGTATAAGCATGAAGTGTGAGATCTGTATCTCTAGGATACCATAAGCCATAGTTTTAAGTTCCTTGAAGGTACTTGAAAATTCTCTTCACTGCCTGAAGATGAGTTTCCTTTGGATTTGCCTGAAATCTTCCAACTATTCCCACTGCATGCATGGCGTCTGGTCGGGTACCTGTCAAATAAAGTGGACTTCCAATCATAGATCTGTAGGTTGGTTGATGCACTGCTACTGATTCATCATTTGCATTGAGGCTACATCCTGTGACCATGGGGGTACATACTGGTTTTGCATCTTCCATGCCATATTTCTTCAAAATCTGCTTGAGATACTTGGTTTGAGACAAGAAGATCCCGCCTTCATTTTGTTGGATTTGCAATCCAAGAAAATATGTTAGTTCTCCAAGCAAAGACATTTCGAATTCTTTTTGCATTACCAAGGCAAAGCTTTGACTCATAGCTTCTTCATTGCTTCCAAAGATAATATCATCTACATACACAACAAGTATTAGTAGTTTGTCATTTTCAATTTTTATGTAAAGATTGTTATCTGCTGACCCCTTTGAAAAACATTGTTGATGAAGATATTTGTCCAAACGGTAGTACCAAGCCCTTGGAGCCTATTTAAGACCATAGAGAACCTTCTTTAGTCTGCATACAAGATTTGGATCATTCCCAAGGATGAAACCATCTGGTTGCTCAATGTACACTTCTTCTTCTAAGTCCCCATTCAGAAAGGCTGATTTCACGTCCATTTGAAAAAATTTGAACTTCTAAAAGCTTGAGAGAGCAAAGAACATTTGGATGGCCTCAAGTCTAGCAATGGGAGCAAAAGTTTCTTCGAAGTCTATTCCTTCTTGTTGAGCATACCCTTTACACACAAATCTACCCTTGTTTCTAATTACTTCTCCATTTTCATTCAACTTATTTTTGAAGATCCATTTTGTCCCTATGACATTCTTATCTTTTGGTCTGGGAACCAACTCCCAAGTGTTGTTCTTTTCGATCTGCTCAAGTTCTTCATCCATCGCCTTGACCCAGCATTCATCTTTGCATGCCTCTCTTACATTTTGTGGTTCAGTGGAGGAGAGCAATGCCAAATAGCTTGAGGCTTCTGCAATTGTTCCTCTTGTTTGTACACATTCTTCTTTCTGCCACAAAATCTGAGATTCTGGATTATTCTTTTGAACGTACCTGGATGGAGTCTTCTCTTCTATCCTTATTTGCTCCTCAGGTGCCTCTTGAGGTTCTTCTTCATCGTTTGTCTAATTTGGAGAGTAGTCTTCATCCTCTTCGATATTTTCATGATTTACTTGCCTAGGGATGTATCCTTTTTCATCAACCACTACATCAATGCTGTCAACAATTCTTCCAAGTCTTTTATTGTAACACTTATATGCTTTGCTATGGGGAGAATAACCAAGGAGAATGCCTTCATCTACTCTAGGTTCAAGTTTGTCAAGTTGTTCATCAGTGTTCTTGATATAGCATTTGCTCCCAAAAATTTTGAAATGCTTTACCGAAGGAGTCTCACCATACCAGAGCTCATGAAGAGTTTGAGTGCTATTCACTCGGAAATTTGTTTTGTTGAGAATAACAACTGCAGCAAATGCAGCTTCACCCCAGAAGGTTGTGGGAGTCCCAGACTCATCAAGCATAGCATGAGCCATTTGTTGGACCATTCTGTTCATCCTTTCCACCACTCCATTTTGCTGAGGAGTCCTAGCTGTAGAGAATTCCCTTCTTATTCCATGTTCTTCACAGAAATCAAAAAATTCATTTGAGGTAAACTCCCCACCTCTGTCGGACCTGAGGCACTTAATTTTGTGATCTGATTCGTTTTCAGCCAAGGCTTTGAAAGATTTGAATTTTTCGAATGCTTCGTCCTTGTGTTTCATAAGTCCCAACCAAACCATCCTGGAGAAGTCGTCAATGAATAATATAAAGTATTCTTCTCCTCGAGGTGACCTTGTCCTAAATGGACCACATACATCTATATGGACTAGTTCAAGAGGCCTGCTGGCTGATCCTTCCTTCTCAGGGAAGTTAGTTCTGGTTTGCTTACCAAACTGACATGATTTGCATATGGTGTTGTCTAGAATTTTGATATCTGGAAGACCACGAACTGCCTGGTATTTGCATGCTTTCCTTATTTGTGAAAAGCTTAGATGCCCCAACCTTTGGTGCCATAACCAATGTTCATCATCTTTGCTCAAATAGCATTGTTGTTGTCCTTCTTCAAATATGTATAGCTTATTTGGAGTTCTTCTGCCTTTGATCACTATTTTTCCAGTATCAAGATCACGAACGCTGCATGCATTTGATCGAAATATTACCTCGGTTCCTTGACCGCACATCTGATTGACACTCAGTAGATTATGCTTCAAGCCATCAACATACAAAACATTTCCAGCTTTGACCTTTTATTTCAAGTGAGCAGTGCCTTTTCCTTTTATGGCTGCAGGGGTATAAAAGAAACTTTCTTACCCTTTTCTAAAGCAGTATATGATTCAGGTTTTTCTTTATCACCTATCATATGCTTTGAACATCCGCTGTCGATGTACCATAGATTTTTTTGTCCTTCTGCATAAAAAGCTATCCCACATCTTTCTGGTTGTGGTTCCTTTATTCTCCATGTTCGGGTGCTTGAGGCTTGTTCCTTTGTCTGCCGAAACCTACTCCTGCATTCAGAATCTTCATGACCAAAGTTATTACAAATAGAACATTCAATTTCATTTTCAAGGGCTGAAAAATTGTTATAGGTCCTTTTCGTAATCCCGGTCATACTTCTTTGTTTTTGAGCTTCTCTAGTCATGATTGTCTTATAGGCAACACATTGAACTGCTTTGTGACCAAAGTTATGGCAAGAGAAACATTGGCCATTGAAGAAACTTCTACGATTATCAAATCTACCAGCCAAATGATTGTAATTTCTATTGTCATCCATTCTTGAATCAGATTGAGAAGTTTTTACCTGTGGTTGGTTGTAGCTTTTGTTCACCCTTAAGATGGATTTCCCCTGGTTTACCTGGTAGTCTCTGTTTGTTCTTGATGTAATTCGTCCCTGCTTTACCTGATGATCTCCATTGGGCTTTTGCTCATTCCTCCTTGCTGCATCAAGATAACTCTTTGAGGTGGTCATCTAGAGTTTTAGATCCTTTAACAAACTTAAGATTAAGAACCTTTGTTTTCTCAATTTCTTTTCTAAGGCCAACAATTTCACATTCTAACTTCTCAAGAGATTTTTCTTTTTCATCAAGTTGAAATTGCAGAGTATCAATCATCACATTCTTTTCTTCTAAACATGTCTTGAGTCTAGAAATATCTTCATAAAAGTCATTCACATCTATAGCATCCATGTAATCATCATCTTCAAAGGCCATTAAAATTTTATAATCATTACCTCGTTCATCTTCATCACTATTTGATAGGCCATCACTATCTTCATGAGTGTAGTAACTTTTCTTAGTTGCATTCTGTTTCTTGTTCCATCTAACAGGTTCCTTTCCTTTGTCAATCTTATCCTTGTGAGGACATTTGGCAGCATAGTGACCAACTCTCCCACAAGCAAAGCATTTGAAAGGTAACTTACCTCGGAACCGTTCAGTACCCCGTTGAAGATTTCTGACAAAATTTGATTCTTCTTCTTCTTCTGACACGTGTCCTGACTCGTAGTACTCGCCTTTGCTTGAAGCCTTGAAGGCAGCTTCTCTCCTTTCTGATGGACCTCCTTTCCTCATTTCATAAGCAGTTAGAATTCCGTGCAGCTGTGACATTTTAAGGCTTTGTAGATTCTCTTTTTCTTCTATAGCAGAAACTTTAGATTCAAACCTAGGGGACAAAGATCTTAGAACTTTTTCAACCACAACAGCCTCTTTTATTTCTTCACCCAAATTTTTCATACAATTAACAATCTCATCTACACGAAGAAAATAGTTAGCCACACTTTCATCATTATACATCCTGAGATTTTCATACTGAATCGTGAGGGTTTGAAGTTTTGCTCTTTTTACCTGATCATCTCCTTCATAGCTCAGAACAATCTTGTCCCATATCTCTTTTGCAGATTTAAACTGCATTACCTTGACAAATTCTGATTGAGATAGGCATCCTAATAGAGTATTGACCGCCTTTGCATTTGTTTCATATTTCTTCTTCTCAGCCGGATCTATAGGACTTGCTGAAGGAAAAGTATACCCTGTATCTATGATAACCCAGACTTCTGTACCAAGAGATTGAAGATAGGCAGTAACTCTTACCTTCCAATAAACGAAGTTTGTCCCATCAAAAATCGGTGGCCTGATCGATGCTTCCCTCTCGTAGTTGCTCATGATGCAAGATCTTTCTTCAAGCGATCAAGCTTCTTCTGAAGAACCTAGCTCTGATACCAATTGTTGGAAATAATACTGAGGGGGGGTGAATCAGTATTATCAAATTCTTTTCAATATGCCTTCCAGATTTATACTTTAATTTATTCTTCAGATATTGATCATTAATTTGTATGTCAGTACCATATAATAATGAACAAGAACTAGAAAAATAGATAAGCACACCAAAGAACACCAGATATAAGGTGGAAACCCAATGTGGGTGAAAACCACCTGCTGCAATATGTCTCTATCTTCTTTCAATTTAGAAACTTCTTTTACAAGGATTTTGTACTGGTGCAGTCCTTTACTAGTACGCAGGCTGCAACCTGCAGAGAGCTACAACTCTCTCTTGTTTTCCAGTCTCTCCTGGAAGGGAGCTACAACCCCCTTTGCTCTTCTACTTCTTTAAGGACCACGTTTCATTAATTTTCAGACTGGATCCAAGAAGATCAAATAATCATCAAGTACATGCAAATCACCCAATCTCCTTATACAACCAATGAATCACCCAACTACTCAGAATGCTATAAACAGAAAAGTAATACCAGAAATCTAAACCCAGAACTCTACAACAATAGATAAAAGACAGCCAATAAATGTTTCAAGACAGGTCCGCAACTTCACCAATATAAACCTGCGGGTATCCGCAGCCTTTCTGTGCCTGAACTGTGCCGATCCACACTGTATCCTTCTGCTGCTCTGTGTACCACCACAACTTCCCCTTCTGTTGAACTGCGTACCTCAACTCAGATACGCACTGCACTGTGTGTCAGACCGCGTACCTCCGCACTGTTCCTTCTATGCCTCTGCGTATCACTGCAACTTCCCCTTCTGCTGAACTGCGTACCTCAACTCAGATACACACTGCACTGTGTGTCAGACCATGTACCTCCACACTGTTCCTTCTGTGCCTCTGCGTATCTCCGCACTTTGCTTTCTTTTGTGTTGCGTACCTCGCACTGCGCCTTCTGATGCGATGCATACCCCCGCACTACATCTTCTCTTGCACTGCGTACCCTCGCACCTACACCATGGATCGCCTGTGAACCTTTGATTAGGGCCAAATTAACAGTCCTTCAATGTGCCACAGTGAGTCAGATCCATAGATCTGATCATGCGCCTGAGAGTTCATGACTTATCAATAGATTCACCTTAAGATTTCTCCTTGATTCAGATCTTAGCTTTGTAAAACCAAACACCCAAAATTTCAGATCTTAAGATATTCAATTTTTCACGAGTATCCAGCCAAGGGATCTCCTTCCCCTTTTTATAGTCAAACTCTTATCCACACCATGGGACAAAACCATCAAAAATCAATACAAGGGATCCAAACCAGGATTCAATAAATTAGATCCTATACCACGGTCCAAAACCATAGGATCGTAAAAGATAGGCTAAATAACAAGGGCCAAACATAGGATACCCCATGTGAGCACGCTTCTCTGCATTGGAGTGAGTGAACTGGGGGACCGCACCTTATGAACAGTGGACCTGGGGGTGTGTCTGCACTCCCTGGACAACAAACTTGTGGGTCCGCACCTTATGAACAGTGGACCTGGGGGTATGTCTGCACTCCCTGGACAACGAACTTGTGGGTCTGCACCTTTTGAATGATGCACCTGCAAACCTCTTATTTTCCATCATTTTAAGAGCCTGAAAAGAGTTTTGCCACTTGAGTGAGTTGCATCAAGTACAACACCTGTACCATAGAGCCAAACCAGAATCATAATGCCAACAAACTACCACCATGATGACACTCTTTCCTTCGAACTTGGGTAAACCTGTGATAAAATCCATTGAAACCTCCTCTCAATGTTGGCTTGGAATGGATAAAGTTTGTAATAGACCTAGGGTCTTAATTGTTTCAACTTTATTTTGTTGGCAAACCAAACATTCCACCAAAAAATTTTGAATATCCAATTTAAGGTCGTCCCAAAAAAATTCCTTCTTAATCCTGTGGTAAGTTTTTAAAAATCCTAAGTGCCCTCCTAAGGGAGAACTGTGCAATTCCATAAGAATCGTTTGTTTGAGTTGGGAATTCTTGCATAGGTATAAGCAATCTTTGTACCATAATGAATCATTTTTCCATCTAAATGTATAATATGTAATGGGATCTTTTTGTAACTTTTGAATGAGTGCCCACACTTCTTCTTCATTCTTCCATTCATCCCTTGCTTCGTTTCTCCAATCTGGTTGGATAATAGAAACTGTGCACAACAATGCTTCCACATCCTCATCCTTTCTTGAGAGTGCATCTGCCACAATATTTTGCTTCCCTTTTTTGTATATGATTTCAAATTCATAACCCAACATCTTTGTGAACCATTTTTGTAGCTTTTCGAAGGATAATATTTGTACTAAAAAGTATTTAAGACTATCATGATCCGTTTTTACCTTGAATTTTCTTCCCATTAGGTAGGGTCGCCATTTCTTAAGTGCATGTAGTATTGCCAACATTTCCTTCTCATAAATAGCTCTGTGTAAATAGTTTCCTTTGATTGGATGACTTTTGAAAGTAATGTGTCTTTTATCTTGCATTAAAACAGCACCAATTCCATTTCCTGACTCGTCACATTCCACAATAAAGGTTTTTGTGAAGTCTGGAATAGCTAAGACTGGTGCTTGGCACATTTCGTCTTTAAGATGTTCGAAGGCCTTTGTTGCTTCTGGAGTCCATGAAAATGCATCTTTCTTCAATAATGTTGTTAGAGGTGTTGCTGTTCTCCCATAATTCTTAAAAAACTTGCGATAATACCTTGTCAACCCAAGAAATCCTCGCAGATGCTTTATGGATGTGGGGATTTTCCATTTCTTAATGGTTTTAATTTTGTTAGGGTCTACCTTAACACCTTCATGAGATACAATATGACCCAGATATTCCACCTCTTGTACTCCAAAGAAAAATTTGGAGCTTTTTGCATATAATTGTTTCTCCTCCTATAGTTTGAGCACCCTATCAACATGTTGAACATGATCCTTCCAAGACTTGCTGTAGATTAGTATATCATCAAAAAATACTAACACAAATTTTCTAAGGAAGGGTTTGAAAATAGAATTCATCAAACCTTGAAATGTAGAAGGTGCATTGGTAAGGCCAAAAGGCATGACCAAAAATTCATAATGACCCTCATGAGTTATAAATGCTATTTTCGAAATGTCTTCAGTCTTCATTCTGATTCGATGACATCATGAATGAAGATCCAACTTGGTGGAGTAAATTGATCCATGCAATTCATCCAATAATTCATCAATGATAGGAATGGGAAATTTATCTTTAATAGTGAGCTTTTTGAGCTCCCTATAATCTGAACACATGTGCTATGATCCATCCTTCTTGTGCACCAATACTACTGGAGAAGAGAAAGAAATTTGACTAGGTTGAATTATACCAGCCTCTAGCATTTCTACAACCATACAGTCAATTTAACTCTTTTGGGCATAGGGATAGTTATACGGCATGATGTTTGGAGGAACACTTCCTGGAATCAAACGAATAGCATGATCATGATCACGAATAGGTGGTAGGCATTTGGGAGTCTTAAATACCTTGGAATGATTGTCTAATACTTTTTGGAGATCTAGAGAAATAGATGATTTCGATGTCGGAACCTCTAGTGAACATAATTATGCAATTATGCCTCATTGTTCCTTCTTTAGAAGCTTTGTCATACCCTTAGTACTAATTATCTTTCTCGGTTTCCTTGAAATACCCCTTAATTCAACTTCCTTTCCTTCCACACAAAATTTCATGAAAAGTTTTTGAAAATTAAAAGTTATTATACCCAAAGATTTGTAGCCATTGGACTCCTAGTACAACATCAACACCAACCATTGGAATGGAAAGCATTGGGCTATTCAATACATATTCACCCATGGATAGCTTGATATATGGCACTTTCCAAAGAAATTTATGGTTCCTCCACTTGCAACCATCACTTAACACTCTGGTGCTAGATATAGGAAGCAATTCAATTCCTTGGCTATCTTACAATGAATAAAATTATGGGTGCTTCTTGAATCAATCAACACTATTACCTTTTTCTTCTTGATATGTCCTTCTATCTTGATAGTTTGAGGAGTGGTAATTCTAGCCAATGCATTACAAGATATGGTTGGATTCATTTCTTCTTTTTCTAGGGTTTGTTCTTGGAGTATATCCTCTTCTTTTGACATTTCTTGTTCCATTTCTTCCTCCTCTTCACAATCTATGTAGAATAATTTCTTCTCAGTACACTTATGACCTTTAGTGTATTTGCTATCACAAATGTAACAAAGCCCTTTTGCTCTTTTTTCTTCAAATTTTTGTGGTGTCAACCTTGTAGGTTGTGGAAGGCTAGGGGTAACAACACTTCCATCTTTATAGTTGTGAGTGGTAGGCTTCATGGTTGCCATAATTTTTCTTTCCATTTTTCTTGCTAACTTGAATGCCTTCTCCAATGAATCAGGTTCCAAAAGGTGAACCTCATGTTGGATATTATCCTTTAAAGTCTCTATGAACAAATCAATCCTATGCTCCTCTGGAATATCTTTTACCCTTATGCTCAATTTTTGGAAGTTCTCAATGTGCTTCATCATTGAACCCTTTTGTTTGAGATTTATCAATTGGCTAAAAAGGTGTTGCATTTTGTATCCTCATAATGTGCTATCATTTCTTCTGTAAAAATTGCCCAAGTGACAATTTGTTCACGAGAGCAAAGCCATCGATACCATAAAAAATGATTTGGTTCAAAATACAAAGTTGAAATATGTACCTTTTGTGTGTTTTTCACATTATGGAGATCTAAAAATTGCTCCATCTTTAGTATCCATGTTCCGGAATCCCTGCCATCAAACTTCCTCATATTGATTTTTGGAACATGGTGGGTCTTCAATCCAACATTAGAGTCTATGAAATCATGATTAACATTTATTTTGTTCTGATCATGAGTTTCCTTTACTACTCTTTTACCATTAGTAACCATTTCTTGTAGAAACTTATTCAAATTTATCTTCAATTCTTCCATCTTAGCATCCATGCCATTCATCTTTCCATCCATCTTAGCACCCATGCCATTCATCTTAGTTTCATGACATCCATCTTAGGTTGCGTTCCATCCATCTTAAATTGCACGTCATTAATATTAACTTCCACGCCATTCATCTTGGCTTCAGTTACCTTTCATAAGAGTGAAATTTGTTGTACTTGGTCTTGTAATTTTGATATATCATGTTGCATTTCTTCCTCTTCTTCACAAGTCATGCTAGAGCTTTTAGGTTGCTTACTAGGTGTTTCCATTTTCTTTCTTCAGGGCATCAATTAATTCTCATAATTCTTCACTATTCCCTTTGAATTCCTTCAAACTAATTTTACAAACCAATCTTATGCAAAATTTAAAAAAAACTACACACCTTTCTTTCACTTTGTAAGAGCTCGATATTGAATTTGTTGTATCTCTATAATTACAGATCTTGAATATCTGAAATCATGTCTTGCAGTATCCCTTTGAGTGCTCTTGCTAACCCCACAAGTCTGATCAAGATTTTATTCTCCAAGGAAGAGCTATGCCAAATCTCCCACGGTGACCTGATTATAGACTAGTTTAGTAGAGCGAACTTGTACGAAGTGCCACATGTCATTGTTTCGACCTTAGTACCTGAAACTGATATACAAAAAACTACAGGCCGTCCTCTTTCTAAGAATTCTTACGAAAATTCAACATGATGCTCAGAACAAAAGTTATGATGATTTTCCCCAGGTCACCTATTTGGAATGTAATTTGGGAGTCTGCAAAAACCCTAACTTCCTCATATCATATCTCTGAAAATGTAGTGCAAAAATCTCTGAAATTTGGACCCGAAGTTCAGAATGATTTCAGCTCAATTGGGTTTTTTTTTTAGCTTCTGAAACGTCATAGAAAAAAAGTTATAGCAAAAATCCCACGATGACTTATTTGGAGTAGCGAAACCCTATAACCAAAGTTCTGATATCAAATGTTATGAAACTAGCTCACAAGAAGATAGATAAGATAGATCAATGCCTTAGAATTCAGCCTCTTCAAGGGGGCAACCTCTTTTACTTTACACAAATGAACAATTATTGGATGATACAAATTACTAAACCTCCCCTCTATATATAGGAGTCTAAGGGGTCACAATATAATCAAGCCGACATAACAGTAATAACATAAGGGCATAAAAATAACAATAGTGGACTTCTATGGGTGGTGAGCACCAGTATTGCAACAATAATGCTTCAAATCTTGGGGCTTCCTACATTACTTTTATCAACCCGGTAGTTCCTAACAAACTTGGAAGCGACGGTGATGTACGCACAAGTACTAGTTCTTACTGCAGGCTGTCACTTGATCAGCTGGTGCAAGATCACTAGGAGCGCAAGCCAACTTCTATGAATTCCAGAAAAAGATTTATATGTAATGAAAGAAAGAAAAGCTTACTCTACAGAGGCTATTCTACTTGCAAAAAGAGAAGGAAGTCGAAATGTGAAGTAACCCTCGCAAACCCTAATTAACCAACTAAGCCTACTTTTGCAGAAAGAGAGATGAAAAACCATAAAATGAATGCCATTACCTACTTAGGAAGTAAACAACATCTATTCAAGCTATGTCTAGAAGGAAATGAGAAAAAAACATATTTTTGGGTTTTTATGTATTTTATGTGAAATTGTCATGCATGTAATTTATTTGTTTGTGGATGTGGCAGCGATTAGGTGGCGATAGAGTGTGAGTTAGGGATTTGCAGAGGTGTAGGAAGGTGTGGAGGGGTCCTAGGAGGCCTTTAGCAACCTTCTGGGGGCTTTCCCTGCAATTGGACTTCAAAAAGTCACCTACAGGAAATTTACAGGAGGCTGCAGGGGATCTACAGGAGGGTCTACAGGAGGATTCCGAGGGTTGTTTTAGAGGTTTTGAAGGTGGGAAAATGGTTGGAAAGGATAGCTGAAGGCTAGAAGGATGTGTTAAGGTGTCTGAGGTTCATCAAGGAGGATTAGGGAAGGGAATGATGGTTGGACTTGTTCAAGGGATGAGAGGAAGGTTTATGAGAAAAGTGCATAAAATTAGGGCAGATTTATGAGGGGTTGTGAATGACCTGTGGAACATGTAGCAAAGAGAGTTGGTGATGGCTGATTTATTGACTTATTATGAGTAGATATGTACTGCAAGAGAGCTGCAAATCAAACTCTGAAACTGAGCAAGCAAAGAAACTAGCTGCACCAAAAAACATAACTGTATCTCATGTTAACCTAAATTCTGATCTAGGAAAATAAAATGTTGAACAATGCTATATGGAAAGGAAAGCATGGAAAGAGATTTATTGCAGAAACAGAAATGAGTATGGAAAAATGGATCTAAAGCAAAGCATTAACCTCTAAATCAAACTATAACACTAGAAATTGCATGGAGAAGGAAAAACTGTGTTTTTGTGGCAGCAAGAGGGTCTTGACCTCAGCTCATGGTCCCAAAGGGAGGAAAGGAGGTCAAGGCTCTATTGATGGCCTTTTTGTATCTTTCTCCTAACACTATTTAACCTACTTCAGCAAACTGAAATGGAAACAGCTATGTAAATCACCAAAAGCAACCTATTCTAACCAAGGAAGAAATCTATCTAACAACAACTAATTCATAAACTAAAACAAAACATATAAATACAAAACAAGAGGTGCTGGGCAGCTTGGGTTGGGCCCTAACCCAAGAGCTTTAGTCCTCTGAGGTAACTCAGTGCTGGCTCAGAAAATATTTCATCTTCATTATCGAAATAATGGTCACATTACATGAAACTGTCCACAAAAGTAAGCTCGAAATGAGCTAAGAAAAAGCTGCAACAAAAGTGAAAAATTTTGACTAACATCCAACAACCTAATGAGGCCTTAGGCCTCTTTACTTATACAACTGGAGCTCCCAACATCTCCCCTAAAATCAAGGAGGCTTAGCTCCCAAGATTTGAGATAGACAACAATTATTCTTCACTTGCTTGGCTGCCTCTTTGATGCATTGATGTGGCTGCTTATACTCCGAGCTTTCTAAAGGAGGATTCGAAGGAGGGAGTCATAAATGAGGGGGACACCCTCCTACAAATCCTCTCCCTTGTCTTCTTCAAATATTTGCTACCAAATGCTCATTAAACCTATGACTTTGTCTCCAAAATTGACCAAAAACCTGCGTTAAGCACACATTAGACTTCATGGCATAATGACTAACCCAACTCACTCTATTAGCATAAATATAATTAAAAACATGCAATAAACTAATGAGAATGGTGGATTAAGCTAAGTTAGGAGGCAAAATGAACCCATATAGTTACCTATTTCTGGGGCTTATCATCACGCCCCTACTGAATGTGTTGCTCATCCTCTGAGAAACTAGTCCATCTCTTCATATTTGATGGCCCTGATGACCTCCCTGACATCCCATGCTTCTAATGTGAGATCCTCTTATTTATCATGGAATCCTACCTTTCTGTCCACTTCTTCCCACTACTTTTTTTCTTCTTCCTCTTTTCTTCCCTCTAGTAGTCCTAGCAGCAGTGGGGGACTTAGTTTGAGGCCAATCCAATTGACCTTCAAACTATACATAGAGTGCTTATATAGTGGCACTCTCCTTAATTCTTCTTTCATCCTGGTTAGGGAGTGATACTCCCTGATCTGCAAGCTGTGTGGCAGTGTATCCCACCTCCTCATATAAGCATGAATACAATCATCTCCAAGAAATCTTTCCATGTCCTCAAAATGTGCAATGGCATGAGCTTGATCATTAACATATTTAAGGGCAATTTGAGGATTATTTGCAAGCAGCGGGTGGGTGCTAATGAGAGCCATAGGGTCTGATGGATCTGCTCTAATCATGAGGGGTTCATTTTATTCTTTTTCCATCAACTTCATGATTTTTGTTGCCCTTTTCTCCTCATGACTCATCCATGATGCCATGGCCATCAGCTGCAAGTCCCCTAACTTAGCATTGGGGTCCCATAGGTTCATATCTATTAGGGTCATGTTAGGCAAATAGAACTCTATTATCTTTGCCTTGTCTTCTGCTGAACTGTGGTCACATAGGTACATGAACTGTCTATAATCCTGAAAAGGAATGGTGCCTTTGTGCCAAGGTCTTGATCTGAAACTGTAGCCACTGGTCTTTGAGGTATACTCCATATGATTTTGCTAGTGTCTTGCATTGTAGTGCCTCCATAGACCAGCTGGCCATGCATGCCAATTTTGTTTCCCTTTCTTGCAGTTGTTTTCTTAACATTTCATTTTCTGCTTCCAAGCGAGATCTTCTGATGTATGTCTTACAATTCTTAACTCCTTACCCATTTCTTTAAGCTTGCTTTCCATGTGGCCAATATCTTCCACCCCTTTGGACTTGGTGATCTACATCCATCTATGGCTCCTTATCCTTTCTTTTTCCAGTTCAAAGAAAAGTGGGACTGCAAATTTCTGTGGAATAATTTTTCCCCCTTCAAGAAGGTTGTAATAAGAGCCCAAACTAGGTTGGGGGTTAGATTCTTGTGCCTTTGCTGTTTCATCCTTCCCCTTGGTCTACTCTTCTGCCCTTTTCTCAAGTTTTTCAGTCTCTTGTAGCTTTATTAGGGTCTCCTGTAGAGTAGTCTGTGCCTCCTGTAGGACTGTTTTGGAGTCTTGTAGTTTCATTCTTTCTTTCCAAGTGGAAGATCTAGGACTTCCTCTTTCATAAGTGATGGGGGTTTTGGAGGGAGATTCTTCCCTTTTGTCAGTAGGGAAATCTTCAATTGTGATAGGCTCTTTTGAGGATGACTGTGGCTTCCCTGTTTTTATCCTTGTGCTTTTTCGAGCCCTGAAATACATTTATGGTTGCCTTTTCCTCTTTTTCTTGGGTTTAACTAGGGTGTTGAGGCAGCAAGAATAGCGGCTACCTCCCTTTCTAGTGTCTCAGGAGACACTTTTGTCTTCTTTGCCCCTTTTTCCTCTTCTTTTTTCTTCTCTGCCTCTGCTAGCTTTGTTTCCTCTAGCTTTGTTTTGGTTTCCTTCTCATCTTGTTTAGTTTCTTCCTTCTCTGCTTTAGTCTTTTTCTTCTCTGTTTTAGTCTTTTTCTTCTCTGTTTTAGGTTCTTCCTTCCCTGTTTTGGTGTCCTCTTCCTCTGTTTTGGTTTTCTCCTCATCTTCCCCTTTTTGTTCTTCCCCCTCACTTTTAGAAGGACTGAGGTCATATGTGAGGGATTTTATGTCATCTTCTCCTATCATATTTCTGAAGATTTCCCAGGCTATGGGGATTGTGAAGGTGTGAAGGGCTTCTTCCACTAATAGTTTAATTAACCCATGGTGAGCCAACTGATCTGGACCCCCTACCTTCAATTTAGTGCTGGAGTCTATAAGGGACTATAGGATAAAATAAGGAATGTTGAGTTTTTGGAGTGTGGGAGTGTCCATGCCATATCTCAGCTCATGGAGAAGTCTAAAATGGTAGCCATAAACTATGCTATACCTCCCTTCACATGAAATGTACTTGATGATTTGGTAACTGACCTCATTCCAAGGGTAAGGTATGCTTGTTCTTCTAATGCCATTTTTTTCTTCTATAGGGTGTTCATTTGGTTGGAAGAAGGTTTTCTTGGGAACTTGACCCAATGGCTTTTCATCTTTGCTCCAGGGTAATCCAAGTGGAAGACTGGTAACCCTACTGATAAATTTTGGGGTGATTTCCATGGTGAGACCTCTAAAAGTAATAGTGGCATGGGTCTTTGAGTGGGGTACCAAGGAAAGGGCAAACTCCTGAGCCACTTCTTCATCAAACCCTCTATATTTTTCGAAAAATGGCATCCAATTGGCTTTGGTGAAAATGGCTACTACCTCAGGATGTTCATGGAGCCTGACTAAATTTATGGGCTCCTTCCTCATGAATCCCCCTGTCATTTTTCTTGCACCCTTTTGGAACACCTCAGGTGGAGAAGGAGACAATAATTTTTGTAGAAACAGGAAAATAGAGAAAAACTGTGTTTTTTCCAAGAAATAGGCTAAATTTTTTCCAAGAAATTCCTCTTCTTTTTTAGGCTTAATTCTTTCTTAAAATTGCATCACTCCTTACACATATGAATATCCAAGGTGTTTTTCTATAGAGCCTACCTCTTCAAGTCCAAATTTTAGCGAAAACCCCATGTTTTCTCCTGAAAAACTGCTTACTGCCCCTCCTATAGAACTGGTTGTAGGTTCTCCTGTAGAACCTGTTACTGCTCCTGTAGAACCCGATAATGCTCTTGTAGAATGCCGATAGGAGGAGGAGGACTAAAAATGATAGAGAACGATGGTTTTGAGGCTATGGAGGTGGTATGGAGCTTGCTGCAGCTACAGGGACGATGATGAAATGGAAACAAAGGTGGTGGAGGAGTTCGAGGGGGAGTACTTATGTCTATTTTGAGATATTTCCGGCGATGATGTGAGTTGGAAAAAAGGGTATGTTTCCATTATTCAGACCGTTGGTCCCCACTGCTGTGTCATCATGACTCCTCATGACTTCTGCCCGCAATCACTTCCCATCATTTGCATCAAAGTTTATACACCCGCCACTACCTGTCTTTTGGATTTTCTATGAGTTGACTAGGCACACGTGTGGTGGGATCTCTAGATGAGCGCACTCGAATTGGATGAGGGTGGCTAGTTAACTAGCCACCTTTCTGGTTTAACCCTAACCTTCTCATTCATTCATGCAATTTTTGAATTATACAGATGTAATAGAGGAGAGGGTTAGACACTTACTTGCAGGTTGAATGTCCGTACTGCAGTGCTGCTTGGTTCTGCTGCTGCTGCATGCTCAGATTTAAGTGTTGCGTGCATGTATCCCTTTTGCTATATGCCTTTTGCTCCTTGATATGTGGCTTGTTTGTTTTGTATAGGTACCCTTTAATTGAATCTTGCTTCAGACATCCTCTACATTCCTGTGGCTGCACTTATTTTGCTACTGGAGCTTGATTTTAAGGGGATCAGCTACTCCAGGAAATCCCATAGGAACTCCTGTAGCTGCTTCTCCCTCTAAAATTTTTAGTTGATTCTTGTGTTGGGAGCTGTGAGGATGCTACTAGAGATACTGATGGTGTTGGAGAGGGATTTGGTAAGCTGCAGGTGAGTTTTGGAGGTGTTGTTCTTTTTATTTCCTTATTTTTTTTTTAAATTGGTTTCTGTGTTTTTTCTACGGGAATGAAAGAAATCAATGGAAATGAGGTGGTGCATGTGTGGGATGGAGGGTTATGATAGTGGATAGCCATAGGATGGCCTACATGCTCTTTATGAAAATTTCTAGCTCCTCAAACTATTTTCAAATTCCATTTCAATCTCTCTGTGATTTCTATAGGAGCCTCCTGTAGAACACACAGGGCCTCCTGTAGGATACACAGTGTTCGGAAAAAACACACAGTGAGGTGGAAGAAAGGTCAGGAGTGATGGAGAAGAGTGTAGAGGATGTGCAATAGGCTTTGTGGAATCTCCTTTTTGCTTCCTGTGGTCCACCTGTAACCTGCAATGCATCTTAAAAGTCAATTTTCTCTTCCTTTTTTTTTTCTTTTTTTTTTTTTAAATTTCGAAAAGACAACTAGGGTGCCTCTAGGAGGTTTTCACCCTACTTGACTGCCCTGGGTGCCTCCAAGGGAGGTTTTCACCTAGGGATCTTATTCTCTCTCTCTCTTTTTTGTTTTTTCCATCACTGGGCTGCCTCAAAAGAGGTTTTCAACCCAATGATGGGACTCAAGCGCCTCATAGAGGTTTTCACTTGAGTCCTTATTATATTTTCCTTTTTTCTCAGTGAGTGGGTGGAGTGGAGGCTGAGACCTGCTCCACTACCAACACTGTCTTATTCAGATCTTCAATGAAATCTCGCTTGGAGAGGGGCTTCTTGTAAATTTTCAACCTATGTCCATTGACAAGCATGGGGATGGCTTCCTCATCAATGGTTCTGATCAGAACTGAACCATTGTCATTGCATTTTTCTACAATGTAGGGTCCCAACCATCTTGTCCTCAGCTTGCCTTTGAAATCTTTATACCTTGAGTCATAGAGCAGCACCCAATATCCTTCTTGGAATTGCTTCTCCTTGATATTTTTGTCATGTCATATCTTCCTTTGAAGTTGGACTACCTCTGTGTGAAGAAGGGCCTACAATCTTTGTTCATCCAATCCATTGAGCTGGAGTAACCTTTCCCTTTGTGCATGGCTGAGGTCTAGGTCTAGCTGAGTTGCCATCCTTAGTGTATTGTATTCAAATTCTATTGACAGCAAAGCCTTCTTCCCATAGACCAATTCATAGGGTGTGAACCCAGTGGTGGTCTTCCATGTGGTGTTGTAGGCCCAGGTGGCCTCAACCAATCTATCTGCCCAATCTTTCCTGCTGCTGCTCACTACCTTGGTTAGAATTCCTTCCAAAGCTCTATTAGTGACTTCCACCTGCCCATTGGCTTGTGGATGGTAAGGGGTGGAAGTCCTGTGCTTGATTCTATGATGTGTGAGCAGGTTTTCAATCAAATTGGAAGTGAACTGATTGCCTTGATCTATAACCAGTTCTCTTGGATACGTGAACTTATAGAAGATGTTCTCTCTTGAAAACTCAGCTACTTTTTCCTCTGTTGCTGCCATGATTGCTTTTGTCTCTGCCCATTTTGACAGATAATCAGTGCACACAATGATGTATTGTTTCTGTTTTGAAGGAGGGTTGATAGGACCCACAAAGTCCATGTCCCACTTCTCAAATGGCTCAAAAGTCACTTGAGGCTGCATGGGTATCTCATCCTTTGGAGTAGGTTTCCCCATCCTTTGGCACCAATCACATTGCCTAGTGTATCTCTTCACATCTTGATGAAGAGTGGGCCAATAGTAACCTACTTGCAAAATTTTGAAGGCAGTCCTCTTTGTTGCAAAATGGCCTCCACAAGGCCCGTCATGACAGGTCAGGAGAATGTCAAAAACTTCCTCCTCCCTGACACATCTTCTTAAGATCTGATCTGGGCCAGGTTTGAAGAGATTGCCCCTAATCCAGGTGAAAGGGGAATTTTTCCTCACGATCTTGTTCTTCTCCTTTGAGGACAGGTGTGGTGGGAATTGTGCTGAAACAAAATAATTTGCTATATCAGCAAACCATGGAGAGAGTACTGAGATAGAAAATAGGTGCTCATATGGCATTTGATCACCCACCATTCCTTCCTCACCTGCAGGCAAATCTACTCTAAACAAAAAGTCAGCAACAACATTTTCTTTACCAAGCTTATCAACAATGGTTAAATCAAAATGCCACAGTAAAAGAAACCATCGAATAATGCGAGCATTCACATCTGGTTTATTCATTAAATACCTAATTGCAGCATGATCAATGTGTACAAAGGTTTGATAGCTTGTGATGTAATGTCTGAACTTATTTAAGGAATGCACTATAGCTAGGAGTTCCTTCTCGGTGACCATGTAGTTTAACTCTGCCTTGGACAAATTTTTACTTATAAAGTATATGGAATAAGGTAACTTTTCATCAATCTTCCCTAAGGCTGCTCCTATTGCTTTTTTCGAGGCATCTATGTGAATGTGGAAAGGTAGGGCCTAGTTTGGGCTTTTCAAAATTGGGGCGGTCACAAGTTTGCTTTTCAAGGTATCTAGGGCTTCTTGACAGTGTTAAGTCCATATGAACTCAACATCTTTTCCCAAAATACCAAACAATGAAGAGGCTAACTTACTAAAATCTTTAATGAATCTTCTGTAATATCCTACTAAGCCTAGGAAACTTTGGACATCTCTTACCTTTTTAGGAGGTGGGACCCTTTGGATGATGGCAATTTTGTTCGGGTCCACCTGCAATCCTTGTTGAGATATTGCATGACCTAGCACGGTCCCTTCAGTCATCAAGAATTCACATTTTTCCGGATTGAGGGATAGGTTCATTTCAATACATTTGTCCAAAAATTTTCCCAGGTTAGATAAAGCTTCCTGGAATTTAGAACCATAAGGAGTAAAATCATCCATATATATTTCCACTGCATCATGAACCAGTTCGAAAAATATACTCAATATTGTTCTCTGGAAAGTGGCGGGAGCATTGCACAAACCAAAAGGAAGGACCCGATATGTAAAGGTACCCCAAGGACAAGTGAAAGTGGTCTTATCTTGGTCTTCCAAGCTGATTTGGATCTAATTGTATCCGCTAAACCCATCTAGGAAGGAGAAAAACTTTTCCCCACTAGACCATCCAACACTTGATCTATGAAAGGAAAAGGAAAATGGTCCTTTTTAGTGGCTTTGTTTAGTTCCCGATAATCGACACAGATTTTTCACTTACCATTTTTCTTTGGCACTAGCACCAAAGGAGAGACCCATTCACTGTCAGAGATGGGGTAGATGAATCCTACATCTAGTAACTTTTGCAATTCTTCCTTGACAATGTCTTTAAGGGTTGGATTCATCCTCCTTTGAGGCTACCTGATTGGTTTGCAATCTTCCTTAATGTAAATGTGATGAGTACAAACTGAAGGGTGCACTCCCTTCATCTCCTTATAGCTCCAAGTGAAGGCATCTAAATGTTTTCTCAATAAGCTACATAGTTCCTTCTCCTGGGAGGTGGATAGGGATGAGTTGATTTTCAAGGTTCTTTCTAGCCTGAACTCTATATTCTTAACAAGGAGAGAGGTCAAGTCAGCCCCATAGAGATCAATTAAGGGATTGTCTCGGGTTTCTTTCACTAGATCTTCTAATGGAAAAATACTGGGGGGTGGATTCTGAATTAAATTTTCAATGATATCATCCTCATCTTGCGATTCCCCCCTCATGGAAGTTTCTACTACATGCAGTGGTGCAGAATAGACTTCATCCTCATCCTCCTCCTCCAACTAGAGAGGTAGATCATGTTCTAGCTGGGGTTGGGAAGGAGGGTATAGGATTAGTTGTTTGGACATATGCCCACTCTTGATTGTCATGTTCCCAGCTCGATAGCTGATGTAGGCATCTGCAATAGCCAACCAGGGTCTTCCCAGGATGAGAGGATGCCCAGTGAGCTTTGCATTCGGCTAGAGAACTAGGAAATCGGCAGGGTACTACCAAGAATCAATGGAGACCATCACATCCTCCACAATCTCCTCAGGGGTCATGATGGAGCGGTCTGCTAGCTGTAGTACTGTCGTGGTCTTTCTCAAGGAGCCTTGAAGGTTGAGTTTGAGCATGGTGTCCTTTGTCATAACATTAATGGCAGCTCCCAGATCAATCAAGGTATGTGGGATCATGGTGCCATTGATGTGGACATCAACTACTAGGCTTCCAGGGTCTAAATATTTCAGACAGATTACCTGCCCCATCATCAGGTCAGACAGTTGTCCTATGAGATTGATGGTTGGGGCATCTCTTCTACACCTGCCTGGATGCCTGAAGCACTTCTCTTTGATCATCTTATTGTATATAGGCACGTCCTTTATAGCTTGGAGAAGTGGTATCTTTACACATAACTGTTTCAATTCTCCTAGAAGTTTAGTTTTTGCTAGGGTGGGTTGTGTTGTCTCGGATAGTCTCTCAGGAAAGGGTGGATTTGCTTTTGGTTCACTTTCCTCTTTATCTTCCTCAACCTCTTGAGGGGGAGGCTGGTTATCTGGGAGAACCTTCCGAAATTGTAGGTTAATCTCCTGAATCTCCACAACATAGGTTGGGCATGATGTTTCCCCACTATATACTTGCTGAGCCAGTCTATTGTTTGGGTTCGGGTTCGATTGAGCAGGCATTTGGGGTTGCCTTGGTAGAGCAGGAGGCAATGGTTGCAGTTGAGTAGGTGGTGGAGGCAAAAGAGTGGGAGGAGAGTTGTATTGGGGCCTCCACCCCTGATGAGATGCATTCCACTGAGGTTGTGGCTGGGCATAGGAGTGAAATGAATGAGCGGCTAGTTGGACATGATATTGAGATGTATATGACTAAGGAGGAGGTGTGGACCAGGAAGGATGAGCAGGGGGACTCCAAGAAGGTATGGAAATAGCTTGATTGGTGTTGCAGTATGCCTAAGATGTCCCTTGCATTCTTTGCCGGTATGGTCTAGGTCCATGCGGTCTCCTTTGGTTCATGAAATAGAGTGGTTCAGTGGCTCCTTTGGCCCCTTGGTATACAGCTTTAAGTCTGGGCAAGGAAGGGCACTTATCTGTAGAATGATCTTCTTCACAGACTGAACAAACCTCTATAGAGTTCAATGGACATTTGTTCCTAGGATGCCTTCTAGTGCACCTAGGACAAAAAATGGCCAAAGCCCTCTCTGCTTCCTCTTGTTTCCTTTTGATATGCAAGGTATCCATTTGCATGGCAAGAGTCTGCAGCATCTCACTCTTGAAGTCTTCTAGCATGTTTCCAAGTTCACCTTTAAGGGATGAACTAGATGAGGAGGTACTGGCTGTGGGTTGACTCCCCCTACCTCTCTTTCTGGCTGCCCTAGAATGGTTTCTAAAAACAATCTTTATGTCTTCATAAGGTAGTTGGTAGATGTCTCCCCCAGCTAGTACATGGAGGGTGTCTAGAAGGTCTTCCAGAATTCCTTTGAGCAAGACCAACTTCAGAGATTCAGGGTCAAGTGTGCACCTAGCCCTTTTATAACTAAGCTAGAACCTTTCTTCATAATATTCTAAGGATTCATCACTTCCCATGGTCATTCGGAAGATTTCTTCCTTGGTATCTTTTGACCTACAGTAGTCTCGATATTTGTTATTGAAGGCTTGCTACATGTGAGCCCAAGTTGTGATGCTTTTTCCAGGTAACCCCATGAACCAGCGCAATGCTGCATCCTTCACGGTAGAAGGGAATAGTTTCAACTTTTGCTCATCTTCTGCATAGTCATAGGTTCGACAGATAACAATAAACTCAAACAAGAAAGTGTCAGGATTTTCTGTAGTCAATACATGGAAGTGAGGTAGGGCTGAAGGGCTTATGTTTTTCATTTTAGTGACCCCATTGGTTTCGCGGATGGGAAAGGTACCCTCTACTCTTTCTCCATTCCCTCTAGCATTTCTATTTTTAGCCATTGTCTCAGGAGGGATGTTTTCTTCCTCTTCTTCTCCTATAGGTTCATCAAATATCTCTGGTTATTCCCCTAAAGGTTCTTCTGGATCATTGCCACCGAAGAAGAGAGAAAGGGGGCTTTGTGATGTGGTGGGGGTGTTGGGTAGGAATTTCCCTGAATTATCTCTCTTCCTACGAGGCATGAAAGGAAATCTCTTTTGGGTGATTTTTGTTTTTTTTTTCTGCTTGTACCTACAAAACTGAAATTGATTGAACAAACAAATTGCAACTACTGAAATGAACTTGCTGAAAGGAATTTGTAGAATTGAAATGAAAGTAAGGAAATGAGTAATCTACCTTTGTTGGAATGGACATTACAGAATTGAAAGGACTAATCTAATTTTTCGGAAATGGAAATTGCAAAATTGAAAGGACTAATCTACTTTTGCTGAAATGGAAATTGCAGAATTGAAATGAAAGCAAGGAAATGCAGAAATTGAAAGAAACAACTACTCTACTTTTGCTAAAATGAACTACTTAGAAAAATGTTGCAGTAGAAAATAGAAGAAAAGAAGTAAGCACAAAATACTTTGATGCTTCCCCGACAATGGCGCCAAAAAGTGGTGAGCATTAGTATTGTAGCAATAATGCTACAACTCCTGGGGCTTCCTACTTTACTTTTATCAACTCGGTAGTTCGTAACAAACTTGGAAGCGACGGTGCTGTATGCACAAGTACTAGTTCTTATTGAAGGCTATCACTTGGTCAGCTGGTGCAAGATCACTAGGAGCTCAAGCCAACTTCTATGAATTCCAGAAGAATCTTTATATGTGATGAAAGAAAGGAAAACTTACTCTATAGAGACTATTCTACTTGCATAAAGAGAAGGAAGATTGAAATGTGAAGTAACCCTAGCAAACCCTAATTAACTAACTAACCCTACTTTTATAGAAAGAGAGATGAAAAACCATAAAATGAATGCCATTACCTACTTAGGAAGTAAAAAATATCTATTCAAGCTATTTTTAGAAGGAAATGAGAAAAAAAAAACATCTTTTTGGGTTTTTTATGTGTTTTATGTGAAATTCTCATGCATGTAATTTATTTGTTTGTTGATGTGGCAGCGATTAGGTGGTGATGAAGTGTGAGTCTGGGATTTTTGGAGGTGTAGGAAGGTGTGGAGGGGTCCTAGGAGGCCTCTAGCAACCTTCTAGAGGCTTTCCCTGCAATCAGAGTTCAAAAAGTCACCTACAGGAAATTCTACAAGAGGATGCAGGGGATCTACTGAGGGTCTACAGGAGGATCTACAGGAGGATGACGAGGGTTGTTTTAGAGGTTTTGAAGGTGGGAAAATGGTTGGAAATGGTAGCTGAAGGCTAGAAGGATGTGTTAAGGTGTATGAGGCTCATCAAGGAGGATTAGGGAAGGGAATGATGGTTGGACTAGTTCAAGGGACGAGAGGAAAGCTTATGAGAAAAGTGCAGAAAATTAGGGCAGATTTATGAGGGGTTGTGAATGACCTATGGAACATGTAGTAAAGAGAGTTGGTGATGGTTGATTTATTGACTTATTATGAGCAAAGATGTACTGTAAGAGAGCTGCAAATCAAACTCTAAAACTGAGCAAGAAAGAAACTAGCTGCACCAAAAAAACAGAATCGTATCTCATGTTAACCTAAATTCTGATATAGGAAAATAAAATGTTGAACAATGCTATATGGAAAGGAAAGAATGGAAATAGATTTATTACAAAAATAGGAATGAATATGGAAAAATGGATCTGAAGAAAATCATTAACCTCTAAATCAAACTATAACACTAGAAATTGCATGGAGAAGGCAAAACTGTGTTTTTGTGGCAGCAAGAGGGTCTTGACCTCAGCTCATGGTCCCAAAGGGAGGAAAGGAGGTCAAGGCTCTGTTGATGGCCTTTCGTATCTTTCTCCTAACACTAATTTAACCTACTTCAGCAAACTGAAATGGAAATAGCCATGTAAATCACCAAAAGCAACCTATTCTAAACAAGGAAGAAATCTATCTAACAACAACTAATTCATAAACTGAACAAAACATATAAATTCAAAACAAGAGGTGTTGGGTAGCTTGGTTTTGGCCCTAACCCAAGAGCTTCATCCCTCTGGGGTTACTCAGTGTTGGCTCAGAAAATATTTCATCTTCATTATCGAAATAATAGTCACATTACATGAAACTGTCCACAAAAGTAAGTTCGAAATGAGCTCACAAAAAGCTGCAACAAAAGTGAAAAAGTTTGATTAAAATCCAACAACCTAATGAGGCCCTAGGCCTCTCTACTTATACAACTAGAGCTCCCAACAGCTCCCCTAAAATCAACGAGGCTTGGCTCCGAAGACTTGAGATAGACAACAGTTATTCTTCACTTGCTCAGCTGCCTCTTTAATGCATTGATGTGGCTGCATGTGCTCCGAGCTTTTTGAAGGAGGATTCAAAGGAGGGAGTCATAAATGAGGGGGAAACCATCCTACAAATCCTCTCCCTTGTCTTCTTTGAATATTTGCTACCAAATGCTCATTAATCCTTTGACTTTGTCTCCAAAATTGACCAAAAATCTGCATTAAGCACACATTAGACTTCATGGCATAATGACTAACCCAACTCACTCTATTAGCATAAATATAATCAAAAACATATAATAAAATAATGAGAATGGTGGATTAAGCTAAGTTAGGAGGCAAAATGAGCCCATATAATTACCCATTTATGGGGCTCATCAATGGGGCACACTAATAATAATATGGGGACAATAGGGGCGCAATAATAACAATAAGGGCTACAATGATAATATTAATGGGGGAATCACTAGTATTATAGGGGCAAAACAAATAATAATAGGGCATAGATGAAAACCTCCATGAGACATCTGTGTCCAACACCTGAGTTGAAAACCTCTCTGAGGCAACCCAGAAGAAAAAAAGAAAAGAAAAAAGAAAAGATGAAAATAAACGTAGGTGAAAACCTCCTCTAAGGTGCCTAGGGAAAGCATGTAGGTTAAAAACCTATACAAAGGCATCCTACTTGCCTCAAAAAAAGAAAAAGGAAAAAATGAGAGAAAATAAAGAGAAAAACATAGGGAAGGAGTTCTTACACAACTTTTGCTAACATATTTTCTTTGTAGGACTCCAAATAGTTGACAGAATCATGACTACGAGGTAGCATCTACTAGTGTATTCCTCCATTGTTCTGACCACAAATTTCATTTCCAGACTACCTCTCTCCATCATCCAAGCAAAAAAAGAATCAAATTTTTCCTCCTCACTATAATGCTACAGGAGGAGTGGTAAGCCTTTTTATTGCACCAAGAATGTTGCAACCCCCAAGGGATCCTCAACTCAAATTATCAATTTGGGGTTTGTACAAACTTTGAGGTGATAGTGCTATATGAAAAATAGATAGGATTTCACTCATTCCACCCTCAATTATGACATTAGATTAGAATGTGCTCAGAGACCCTTCCTCCTATTGAATTATAATGAAAGCTTGATAAAAGGACAATCAAAAATTGCTTCTATATATGAAAATAGAACTTTCATTGACTTAACTTGTGAAACCCTAACTAATCAATTCATGAAAGGAAAAAGGCTAACCTGTTTGCATAAATAAAGCTATGTTATCTTGCAGAATTCATTAAATTACCTCATCTACTTGTAGAAAGGAAACTAATTTATCTTGCATAATTCATCGAACTACCAATCATAATTACATGTATCATATACCTAGTTCATACTTTCTCATATTTCAATACCCTACTTGCATAATAAAGAAACTAACTCTACATTTTTTTTTGTAGTGAATAAAAGGAAGGTTTGGAGTGGCCTAGGTGCTTTCCCTAATCACAATATCACAGCTGGGGGTCATTATGCATCTATTCTAAGTCAAAGTTATAGTGGGGGTCGAAATTATTGAAGGAAAATTTTTCTATGTGTTTTACAAGTGATTGCCACATTAGGCTTGTAATGCTATAGGCAGGCCTATAATGCTACAAGAAGGAATCTGGCTGGTTTTTGAAGGTGAAAACATTGGATTGAGGGTATAGAGAGGTGGATAGTAGTGGAAGTAAATGAAAGGAGGTTGATTTGAGCCCCTAGCCAAGCTCAGTTCTCTCAGTGACCTAGGTAGAATGACTTATAAAACAGGATTTTGTAATAGATTTTGGAAGTGTAAGGAAAAGATGAAAGACATTAGGATGGAATTGGTAAAGGTGCCCTTCCCTACAGATCAACAAACCCTACAATCAATCACATTCATGTATCAATTTATCATTAACAAAATGAAATAACTTATGGTGGAAAACATGAGTTGAATTTCAATAAGATCTAATTCATGCAATGCCATTGATATAATCACTAAAATGGCTTCTAAGCTAGAAAATATATATATATATATATATATATATATATATATATATATATATATATAAAACAAGACAACTAACACTAATATATTTCCAAGAAATCATAAACACAACATTTTTTTTGTGGGTGTAAATCCTTCCACTCATTATCCCACAAGAGAGATGTTGTAGAGGCTGCAACCAAAGGATTTTATAGGTTAATTTACACTGAAATGCAAGAAACTATGAACTTCTTGGAATCAAGAAGAAAAATAAGTAAAAGAAGAGGGATCAAATACTATGGGTTGGGCCCAAACCCAAGGGTCTCATCCTTTTAAAACTAACTTAGATTCAACGTAAAATCCAACTTCTCATTATCAAAATGTGTAGGTCTAATACATCACAAAAAAGTTGAAAACAACAATGTCAAGCTTGGAGCTTAATAACTACACCTATCTCAACAAAAAATTTGAATCCTAATGAGGTCTTATTCTAGTTTATTTATATAAAAGGGCAGCTGAAGCAGCTCCCTTGAAAGTAGGAATGGTTCCCTCCATCTCAAAAATGGTGGATCTTGTCCTTCTTGATCTTCACTTGGACTAGGAGTCACTTGGCTCCCAATGAACTCAAACTGGTGAGAGAGGATATGGTGATCCCGAGTCGAGTTTATGGATTTAAGGAGGTGGACAAACCCCCTATAATCTCTCCTAGTTGTCTCCATTAAGCCCCTGCATAGTAATAGCTTAAAAATGCTTCATTTTCCTGTAATTAAGCCACATTAGGCCACATAATATGAAAAAAAATCTTTTACTCCTTTTCCTAAGCATAATATAATGAAAAATGTGAATTAATGCAAGAGAAGGATAGTTTTAAGGATGGAGGAAAGCATATTAATCTTCAAAATGCATCGATTGATGGGACTTTTCATCACCCCCCTTCTGAAGGTGTTTCTCATCCTTTGAGAACCTCAATCATCCATGTGCAACTCTTTCATGGCCTTAGTGGGCTTCATGACATCTCAAGGCTCCTGAGATGGTTTTCCCTCATGGGGGTAAAAACCTGCATTCCTCTCTATTTCTATCCATTCCTTTTGCTCTCCTACTTCATATCTTCCTTCTTGTAATCCTAACAGTAAGGGTGGACTGAGCTTGAGTCCTATCCACCTAATTTTCATCCTCTAAATGATCCTCTTGTATAATGGTGTTCTCTCCAAGGAATTCCTTAGCCTTTTAGGAGAGTGATATTCTTTGATATGTAGACTGTGGGGTAAGGCATGCCATCTCCTTTGGCAAGCTTGCAAACCTTTTGTTCTCAACAACTTGAATGTGTCTTCAAAGTGTAGAATGGCTTTCTCTTTAGTAGCAAGGTATTTGGGTGCTAAAGAAACATCAATGGAGATGAGGCCATGATTGCTAATGACAACCTTGGGGCTCACTAGCTCTCCCCTAAGATACAATGGTTCCTTTTTCTTCCTTTGTCACTACCATTTTCACTTCCTCAGCTCTTGTCTCCTCATGAGTCGTCCAGAATGCCAAGGCCATCAGTTGCATATCTCCCAATATTGCGTTGGGATCCCAAAAATTCATATTTTTTAAAGTGAGGTTGTGCATGTAAAATTCAGCCAATTTTGTTTTGTCTTCCATGTTAGATTGGCTGCAAAATTCAATGAACTATTTGTAATCCTGAAAGGGCAGAGATCCATGTTGTACCAAAGTTTTGAATTGGAACTATAGCCACTATTATTTGAGAAAGAGGCAATATGACTTTGATGGTTTTCTACATTGCAGTGCTTCCATGGAGACACTTGCCATGGTTGCAAGTTTTGTTTCTTTCTCCTGCAACCTCTCTCTCAACCTCATGTTTTCTGCATGTAGTTTCTCCTTAATTATAGACTCTCTCATTCTCAAATCACTTAATTCTTTGCTCATTTCAATGAACTTTTCTTCCATGAGGCCTATGTCCTCTACCTTCTTAGATTTAGAAATTTTAATCCACTTGTGGGTTCTACCTCTTTCTATCTCCAACTCATAAAGGAGTGGGACTGCAAAAAATTTCAAGGGTAATCCTCCATCCTTCAATGAATTTGTAGTAGGAGCTCAAGGTATGTTTTTGGCTAGGTTCTTCAAGCCATTGTATGTCTTTTCCAATAGTTTTTTAGGTGGTGGCTACCTCTTGTGAGTCTTTCTTGGGCTCATGTAGATCCCCCTACTCTACCTGTAGAAAACTCTACCCCTCTTGTAGCAAACCTCGACCCTCCTGTAGCTTATCTTTTTCCTCTTCCTCAAAAGAAGATTGTGTTCTTGGCTTCTTGAAGGTGAAAAGCCTAGTTGTAGGCCTACTCACAAGTGTTATGGGTGACTTGGTTTTCATTTTAGGAGGAGTGACCTCCTCAATTTTCCCGTCACCGGGTTCTATTTCTTCCTTTTTGCTTGGTGACTCATTAATAATTATAGGAACCATTGTAGGAGCTTGTGGCTTTCCTTGTCTAATTATAGTGCTCCTCCTGGTTCTAAAATACATTTGACTTGGTCTTGATTGCTTCCTCTTGGGCTTGACAAGAGTACCCAACGTAGCTAAGGTTGCAACCACTTCATGTTCAGTGTCTTATGTTCCTTGGGGTGGAGAAGTCTTCTCAGGGCTTATTCTTTCTTCTCCTCTTCTCCTTTCATCATTGCTTCTCCTCCTCTATCTTTGCTACCTCTTTTCCCTCTTCTCTTCTTTCCTCTTCTTCTATCCTTTCTACCTCTTCCTCCTCCACCTTTCTTTCTTCTTCTTTTGATCTTGCTGCATCTTCCTCTTCTATCTTTTTTCCTTCTTCTTCCTCTATTTTTTCCTCTTTTCCTCCAACACTAGAGGTTGGATTCTCTAGTGGTGTGAGGGATTGTGTTTATATGAAAGTCTCCTTATCCATGTCTACAAATTTTTTGCATAGGTTAGGGATTCTTAGGTGGTTCCGGGAATCTACCACTATTAATTTGATGAGGCCATGGTGAGCTAAATGCTGGTGTTTTCCTTCCCTTACCTTCTAACTCATCTCCATGATTGACTGCAAAAGGAAATGAGGGACATTAAGTTTTTGAGAAAGGGGTAACTCTACCTTGAATCTCACCTCTTGGAGCAACCTGAAGTGATAGGCATAAACTACACTTAATCTCCTTTCAGAAGATATGTATTTAAGGATATGGTTAGCTACCTCATCCCAAGGGTAAGGCATAATTACTCTCCTCACTCCATTCTTGTATTCTACAAGCTTCTCTTTTGAAAGGAATAAGCTTTTCCTAGTTGTGACACTTACTTGCTTGTCTTATTTGCTCCATCTCATTCCTAGAGGCAAGGTTGTCACTCTAATGATAGTTCCTAGATAGAGCGAAATGGCCAACCCTATGAAAACAAATGTGGCACTATCTTCCTCTTGAGAGTGCAATGTCATGGAAAATTCATGGAAAAGATCATCATCATACCCCTTTAGTAGCTCAAAGAAACCCAACCACTGGTGGTTTCTAAATATGTCAACTATAGGGTGGTGTTGGTGAATTCTCCTGGTGTTTGAGGGTTCCCTTCTGTTAAATACTGACCCCATATATTCTCTATAAAACCTTGATGCTATGTATGTGTGGAATTTCAAAAATTCAAGCAGTCTTAGTGGTGAAACAATGACATAAAAAGTGTTGAAACAATGGCATAGTGCTTGGTGATAGTGAGGAAGTAGGGTCCTCGAATTTATATTTACCAAGCTATTTTATTTTATCTTAACCACAAAAAATTCCAAAAGGATCCCCTATTGATCAATTGACTGCTATATGCTCTTAATTTCAAGTAGATTATCCATGAAATTGGGTGTAGAAACAAAGAAGGAGGGTATCACTTACTTCTTATCAGAGAAATTCTAGGTGTGAATGAAGGTTTTAAGACAGTATCGATCAATTGTAACTCCTTTTCCTCCTCTCAATTCCTACTATAGCTCCTCTCAACCCTCCTATATCAATTGCATGCCTTCTGTGGCTTTCTCCTATAGCACTGTGCTGGTAGGGTTCAAAACTCCTTGGTGGCATTCTAGCTACTTGATGCATTAGTTCGTGCTTCCTCCACTGGTTTTTGGAATGATTGGTGGTGAAAATGAAGTTGATCCAACACACAATATCCTTTTTTGGATAAAATATTGGAGCATTGTAGTGACTTGGCATTAACACAAGTTTCTTGTTTTGGACCATTCTCCCCACTAATTGTAATCATGTCTCCCTCATGATTGTCACCCAACTCTTCGAATACACCACTTCATTTTGAGTTAACATTTGGATGTCGCATGGGTGACTTAACTCACACTTGAGTTGACTAGTCAAGGGTGGTCAAGTTCATTGGCCACCTCCAGCCTATTAAAACACATTTTATCACTTCAAACACATTTTTTTCATTTGTATGTAGAGGGAGGAGGTTAGGGTTTCCATACCTGATCCTACCTATGGATTGATCTATTACAGAGGCTTGCATGCTAGAGTTGGACCATACATCATTATGATCAAGGGAGTTGACCTATTTGACTTATTTCCTGTGCATGTCTTCATTTTTTATATTTCCTTAACTTTTGTTGTTGATGTGTTTTTGCAGGTGCCTCTTATGATATCCAAGTTGCTTCTTCTAGTGGAAAGCTTCCCCAAGAATGATGTGTTTCTTCATGAATGTAAACCGAGCTTCATCATCCCTTCTAGTGGTGGACAAAGAAACATAATATCAATGATTATTGTGTGGATGTACAAGTTGCTGCAGGAGGAGTTTCTTCTTGTAGCAGTCTTTTGTTCTCCCTTTGAAGTCTTCAGTTGGCATGAGGGAGATGAGGGATATGATGATGAGTTATGAGGATAGTTTTAGAATCATGGAGGAGTAGTGTAGGCACTATATAGATAGAAAATGATAGCTTCTGTGTTTTTTTCTTAAGGTAGGATAGAATGGAGAAGTTTGAGAAAATTTTTAGTGAAATGAGTGGATGGATGATGGATGGGTAATGGAAAAGTCATAAGAGGACCCTCTTTAGCATTTACTAGAGTCAGGATGGTCTTTTGGATTATTTTCCTCCTCGTATATCCCTCCTGTATCTCCACAGGTTCCTCTTGTAGTATTACATGACCTTCAAGTAGCAATACAGGTCCTTCCTGTACCTTCACATAAAGGAGGTGAATTTTGGATTTCTTGATGATGGGATGGTGGAGAGAGATAGTAATGTGCATGGGGAGGATGGATATGAGGTGTATGGGTAGAGGAATGGATAATAGATTATAGGTCTTGGCCTATCGCCATGAAATCTGCCATTGTGTACAACTCTACAAAACAAAAGAATGGTTATCAAATATGATATCAGCTTCTTCCTTTTTCTCTTTTTTTTTTTTTTTTTTCTCTTTTTCTTGAGACACACAGGCTACCTCAGAGGAGTTTTTCAACTTTCATGCCTGCCTTAGGTTCCTCAAGGGAGGTTTTCACCTAGGGATCTTTATTATCTTTTCTCTTTTTTTCTTTTTTTTTGTTGTGTTGCCTCAGATAAGTTTTCAACCCTCGAGTTGGCCTGAGATGAAAAATAGAGGTTTTGATGTAGGCCTCTTATTTTTTTAATTTCTAGGAGTGTTGTGGACTGGAAGCTATGAATCTCCAAATCACATTCAATTCCTTGCTGACCAAACTGATAAATTCCTCCTTGGACAGAGGTCTTCTATATAACTTCAACTTGTAACCATTTACAAGCAAGGGAATGCCTTCCTCATCAATGGTTCTGATATGGATAGATCCATTTTCATGACATTTTTCCACTAGGTATGGGCACAACCATCTTGTCATTAGCTTCCCTTTAAAATATTTGAACCTAGAATAATATAATAGGGTCCAATCCCCTTCTTGAAAAGTCTTTTCCTTGATAATATTGTCATGCCAGACCTTCCTTTGCAGTTGTATGAATTTAGTGTGGAAGAGAGATTACATTCTGAATTCATATAAGTTATTTAGTTGGAGAAACCTTTCTTGTTGTTTTATGGTGACATCTAAGTCCAACTGAGTTTCCATTCTAAAAGTGTTATTGTTATGAAACTAGCTCACAAAAAGATAGAAAAGATAGATCAACACCATAGAATTCATCCTCTTCGAGGGGGCAACCTCCTTTGCATTACATAAATGAACAATTCTTGGATGATTCAAATGACAAAACCTCTTTTCTATATATAGGAGTCTAAGGAGTTACAATATAACCCAGTCAACCTAACAATAATAATATAAAGCCATAAAAATAACAATAGAGGGATTCTATGGGGCACAGTAATAACAATATGGGGACAATAAGGGCACAACAATATTAATAAGGGATACAACTACAATAGTAATGGGGTAATCACTAGTATTATAGGGACCTAACATGCTCCTCTCCTTTAAAAAAGTGTTGTCCTCAACGCTTGAGTAGTTCTAGATGCTTTTGTATAAAATTCTCATCCTCCCATGTGGAATCTTTAGCAGGTAAGTTCTTCCACTTAATGAGATACTTCGAAATTGATCAATTTCGTAGTTGTCGAGTTCTTGTTTCTGTGACTGCTTCCGGTTCTAATATAATTTTTCCTTCCACGTTAAGTTTTGGAAATATTATTTGAATTGGGATCTTGTCGCCTATAACCTTCTTTAAACATGAAACATGGAAAACTGGGTGCACTCGAGAAGCTGTAGGAAGCTCCAATTTGTATGCCATAGTACCAATCTTTTTCAACACCTTGTACGGACCATAATACTTTGGTGATAATTTATTATCCTTCTTAGCTTGCTTGAGGGACATTTTTTTATATGGTTGTAGCCGTAGGAATACCCAATCACCTACATCAAAACTTCTTTCACTGCGATGCTGATTTCCCTGTTGTTTCATTCTATTCTGTGCCAACACGAGGTTATCCTTTAAGATTTTGAGGACTTGTTGTTGACGTTCAATGTGATGTTCCACTGCTTGAACCTTAGAATTTTCTCTTAAATATGATGTGATGGATGGTGGCTGATATCTGTAAAGTTCCATAAATAGGGTCATTTTTGTTGTTGTATGGAAGGAAGTGTTATACCACCATTCAGCTAGAGGAAACCATTTGACCCATTGTGTTTGTTTATTAGATACAAAGCAACGAAGATATCCTTCCAAAAATTTGTTTACTATCTTAGTTTTCCCATCAGATTGAGGATGATAAGATGAGCTATGAGCTAACTGAGTACCAAGACAAGAAAATAATTCTGTCCAAAAATTTCTAGCTCGCAAAAAGATAGAAAAGATAGATCAATGCCTTAGAATTCAGCATCTTCAAGGGGACAACCTCCTTTACATTACATAAATGAACAATTCTTGGATGATTCAAATGACAAAACCTCCTTTCTATATATAGGAGTCTAAGGAGTCACAATATAACCTAGCCGACCTAACAATAATAATATAAAGCCACAAAAATAAGAATAGAGGGATTCTATGGGGCATAGTAATAACAATATGGGGACAATAGGGGCACAACAATATTAATAAGAGATACAACTAGTATTATAGGGACCTAACAGTTATATTCAAACTCAATAGAAAGTATATATTTCTTACCATAAACCAAATCATATGGATTGAATCTAGTGGTCGTTTTCCAAGTGGTATTGTAGGCCCAAGTGGCCTCTACTAGTTTCTCTGCCTAAAATTTCCTACTACTGCTAATAACCTTGGTGAGGATTCTCTCGAGTGCTCTATTTATGACCTCTACTTGCCCATTTCCTGGAGGATGATAGGCAGTGGATATCTTGTGCTTGATATGGTGTTGCCTCATGAGATCCTCGATCAAATTGGATGTGAATTATGCTCCTTGATTAGTGACTAGCTCTCTTGGATACCAAAACTTGTAGAAGATGTCCTCTCTTTAAAATTATGCCAATTTCTTCTTATTTTTTTCTTTGACTGTCTTTGTCTCAAGCCACTTTGTCAAGTAATCAATGCACATAATGATGTACTTTTTTTGCCTTGATGGTGGATCAATTAGCCCAATGAAATCCACGCCCCACTTGTCAAATGGCTATAAGGCCACTTGAGGTTATAGGGGAATTTCATCGATGGATGTGGGTTTTCCCATGCTTTGGCACTAATCACATATAGTGGTATATCTCCTTACATCTTGATGTAAGGTGGGCCAATAGTAACCAACCTGTAAAAATTTCAAGGTTGTCCTTTTTGCAGAAAAATGACCTCCACAAAGACCATCATGACATGATGAAAGAATGTCAAAGATCTTATCCACTCTTACACACCTCCTCAATATTTGATATAGTCCTAATCTAAAAATATTGCCCCAAATCTGAGTGAAAGGAGAGATTTTCCTTAAAATTTTGTTTTTCTCCCTAGATGATAGATTAGGAGGGAACCTCTGAGCAACCAAGTAGTTTTCTATGTCAAAAAACCATGGAGAAAGCAACGAGATGGAAAATATGTGCTCATTTGACAGTTTATCATCCATGACCTCTTTCATTACCTATAGGCAAGGTTAACTTGGACAAAAAATCTACAACCACATTTTATTTTCTTGGTTTGTCAATAATAGTCAAATCAGATTGTTGTAACAATAACAACCACCTAATTATCCTAAAATTAACATCATGATTATTTATCAAATATTTAATGGTTGCATGATTGGTATGAAAAAAAGTTTGATACCTAGTGATATAGTGCTTAAATTTGTTTAAAGAATGTACTACAGCTAAAATATCTTTTTTAATGATACTATAATTCAACTCCACTTCAGACAAATTCTTACTAATGAAGTAACTAACACAAGGAAACTTATCCTCTACTTGTCCTAAGGCCACCCACCCCCCCCCCCTCCCCCCACCAACAAAAGTTTATCTGATGCCTGAGAATGGATATGGAAAGGCAATGCCAATTTCGAACCTCTTAAGATGGGTACAGTGGTCAACTTTTCTTTCAACACTTCAAGGGCCTCTTGACAACTTCTGGTCCAACATAAATTTGAAACTTTGGCCTATAAACCAAACAAAGGTAAAGTCACTTTAATAAATTCTTGGATGAATCTCCTATAATACCCCGCTAGTCCCAAGAAGCTCCTGACATCCCTTTTCTTCTAAGGGGTAGGGACCCTTTTGATGATGGCAATTTTGTTTGGGTCTACCTGTATCCCTTCCTTGGAGATGGAATGGCCAAGGAAAGTCCCCTCATTCATCAAGAACTCACATTTCTCAGGGCTTAGAGAGAGATTCATTTCAATGCATTTTTTCAAAACCTTGCACAAATTGGAGAGAGATTCATGGAAGTCACATCCATAAGGAGTGAAATCATCCATGTAGATTTCAATAGAATCATGAACTAATTCAATAAAAATACTCAAACATTCCCTCTAGAAAGTAGCAAGGGCATTGAACAAACCAAATGGAATAACTCTATAAGAAAAGGTACCCAAAGGACATGTGAATGTGATCTTGTATCCACTAAATCCATCGAGGAAGGAGAAGAATTTATTCCCTGCAAGGCCATCTAGGACTTGGTTAATGAAGGGAAAGGGAAAATTCTCCTTCTTTGTATAGTTGTTTATCCCTCAGTAATCCACACATATTCTCTACTTCCCATTATTCTTAGGAACTAACACAAGAGGTGACACTCACTCACTATCTTAAATAGGGTATATGAACCTCGCATCTAATAGTTTTTGTAATTCTTATTTCACAATGTCCTTAAGAGATGGGTTCATCCTCCTCTAGGATTGGAACACATGATTGCATCCCTCCTTGATGTGAATATGGTGAGTGCAAATCGAGGGATTCAAACCTTCCATTTCCTTATAGTCCTAAGAAAAAGAATCTAGGTGTTGCCTCAGTACTTTGCACAATTGTTCTTCTTGTTTGACCAAGAGAGAAGGGTTGATATTTAAGGTTCAAGATGGGACAAAATCTACAATATTGACATGGTATAGACTTGATTCAATAGGGAATAAGTCAACCCACAGATTAATCTTATATTATTTCATCAACTCATCAATGGGTATGGGAGTGGGAATTTGATTCTAAAGGATATGGTCAATGAGATCATCTTCATCAAGTTTCCCCCCTCTTGTAAATATGTCCAGAGTGCATATGGGGTGGGGGGTGGTGTGATATACTTAATCTTCTTTCTCCTCTTCTAGCCACACGAGTAAGTGATGCTCAATAGAAGGCTAAATAGGAGGATACAAAACCAACTGTTTAGACAAATGTCCATTATTAATGGTCATGTTCCCAACCCCACAACTAATGTAAGCATAAGGAGTGGCTAACCATGGCCTTCACAAGATGATAGGATAGTCATTAAACTTGGTTTTGGGCTAGAGAACCAATAAATCAGTAGGTTATTCCCAAGAGTTAATTGAGACCACAAAATCTTCAACAACTCCCTCATGAGCTACTATGGATCTGTCTACAAGTTGCAACACTGTGGTGGTGTTTTTCAAATCCCCTTGGAGGTTTAACTTTAGCATGGTTTCCTTAGTCATCACATTGATTGCATCCCCAAGATAAATGAGGGTGTTAGGGACTATAAGGCCATCAATGTGCATGTCTGCTATAAGGCTTCCAAGGTCTAGCTATTTCGGGAAAATCACCCTCTCAAGCATCAAATCAGATAATTTCCCAACAACATTTATGGTGGGGGTGTCCCTTTTTCTTCTCCGAATATTTTTAAAACATGTCTCCTTGATGAGCCTGTTATAGACGGGAACATATTTAATGGACTGGAGAAGGGTTATTGTAACACACAAATTCTTTAATACTCCCAAAAGTTCAACCTCTTATGGGGTGTGCTGGCTAGGGTGGATCAAGATATCAGTAAAAGGAGGTGGGTTGACTTGAGGAACAATCTCTTCCTTCTGTCCTTCAAGCTCTCAAAGTGGATAATATGGGTGGTTATCTGGAAGCACTCTTCCAGACTAAGGGTTGATCTCCTGGATTTCCACACATAAGCAAGACAAGATGTCTCTCCACTATAGACCTATTGCGCTTCAGGTTTGGATTTGGTTGAGAATTCAGTTGAATTTTCTTAGGTGGAGTATGATGAGAGATTTGTGGCTAAGGTTGGGGTGGAGGTAGTAAAGCAAGAGGCTAGTTAACTTGAGGCCTCCACCCTTATGATGAGTTTCTCCATTGAGAAGATTGGACTAGATATGGCTGAAAATGATAGTTGACATATTGAGGAGGATATGGAGGAGCATAAGGCTAAGAAGGGCATATGGACCAGGATGGGTGAGTGGAAGAGTACCAAGGTTGCAAGGGTGTATTATGATTTGGATTATAATACGAGTAGTGTGCACCTTGCATGCCTTGTTGATATGGGATAGGTCCTTGAGGTCTTCTTAGATTGATGAAAAAAATTTCTTTGATTGATCTGGATTTAAATAGGAACGCAAAAAATTACAGAGATAACCATAAACACAGAGATGCAGTGGAAATAATACTTCATTTCATTAATGTAAAATACTGAAATATTCTTACAAACAGAAATGGAAACAAATCAGCTAGGGTAATGGTAGCCTATCTCTGAGAAGAGATGTGGTAGCTACATGCCTCTGAACTACCTTACAATGAGGCTCAAGGGCCTTTTTATTATTGAACAATAAGAGAAAACCCTAAACAACCAAAACCCTAACCCGAGGAGATGTAACACCAAGAGTTTATGGGCCCCGTTGGGGTGAGTTGGACAGCCAACTTCTTGGGGTCATGACTTGGTCATATTATCTCTGTTTGATGTGCATGATAACTCATTGGAAAGATCTCTCTGAGGACTATGACAGAAAAGGCGATTTTAGATTAAAAAATAGCTAGCGGTAGATTTCCAAAAAAATGTCGTTTAGGGCCTCAAAACGGCTTCGGAAGTTTAGGACCCAAAAAACTACTAAAAATAGTAAATTGTGCTACAATTAAGGAAACTGAAAAACTAAAAGAAGAAATGGTGGGGGTCCACATGGAATTGGTGGGTGGCCACCAATATCCACCTGGATCATTGACCCCCTTTATACTACTTGATATACAACTTTTGGTCCTAGAAACGAAGGGAACTTGTCTATAGCATGATTTTCTTCACAGACTAGGCAAACCTCTATGACACTTAATGGGCATAAAATAGCTAGAGCCCTTTTTGCTTCCCCTTGCTTCCTTTTGATTTTCATGGTATCCATTTGTAGTGAAAAGGTATGAAAAAAATCACTCTTGAAACCCTCCAACATATTACCTATCTCATTCTTAATGGATGTTGTGGAGGGAGAGGAATTATGCAAGCCTTAACTAGCCCTGCCCTTCTTTCTAGTAGCCCTAGAGTGATTATTGAACACATTTGTAATGTTAACATAGGATAACTGATAGATATCTCCTCCAGACAACATGTTGAGGGTTTCCAACATGTCTTCCTTGATCCCTCAGAGAAGAACTAGTTTGTATGATTCAGGATCAAGGGTGCAACTGACCCTCATATAACTGAGTTGAAATATCTCCTCATAGTCTTCTAGGGATTCATCATGTCCAAGAGTCATCCTAAATATCTTTGGACCAAAAGTAGTCCTTGTACTTGTTATTAAAGGCTTCTTTAATTTGGGCCTAGGTAGTGATGCTACCCCCAGGAAGACCCATAAACCAGCACAAAGTTGCATCTTTAAGGGTATAGGATAACAATTTCATCTTATACTCATCAAAGGCATAGTGATAGGTCCTGCAGACAACAATAAATTCAAACATGAAGGTATGAGGATCCTAATAGGTTAATTCATGGAAGTGTGGGAGGGAAGTAGGGCTTATGTTCTTCACTCTAGCCTTTCCATTGTTTTATTTGATAGGGAAAACCTCATTGTCCCTATTTTCAGCCATTGTTTGGGTAGGTGAAGTGGGCTTTTCTTCTTCCCCAATAGGTTCTTCAAAAATCTTAGGTTGCTCACCTAGAGGGTATTATAACTCCCCTGTAGTCATAGAGTGAATCTCATAGTCACCCAAGAAGAGTGAAGGTTGACTATTTGAGGGTGTGGGAGTTTTTGGTAAGAATTTTCCTTGATTATCCTTAATCCTACGAGGCATGAAAGGTTTTTTTTTTTTTTTTCAAATTTTTCAAAAATTATATGCAAAACAGAAAATAATGCTTAAGCAGAAACAACATCTACTTACACACCTCCCCTAAAATGGCACCAAAAAGTGGTGAGCCCCTGTAACAACCTCCTCCCACATCTACCCAAGCAACCAGCCAGTTGGGGTAAACATGCGATGAGAGGCCACTACGATATGATTCGATATCCTAAGCCACATAAAGAAAGTGGAACTGATGGAAACACACTATATAGACATTCAACATCAGCTTCAGGACCCTCAAGAACCAATCTAACACTTTAGACAACTTTCCCTTGGTGTTATGGGAATATTACACCCTAGGGTATGGGTTGAGTACCCCAACAAATGGAAGGGTATACACAAAAAAGAAGCAATAAAACAAGCAATCCTAATTCTTAAACTACTAAAGTGGGAAGAAGAGATAGTACCCGAAGGTCCTACGTTTGAGGATGTTCCTGTAAGGTCCAAACCATCTTCTTCCTCCAATGCTTCAAAACCTACAACTCATTCAAGAAAAGCATATATACTCACAGTAGTTCAAACCATGTTCAAGATATGAATGTTAGATCATACAAGCTTATAGATAGAAAACATGAAATCATACATAAGTGGATCATAACATGAATTAAAGCATTAAGATCATATCATCAAGAATAAGACATAGCTTCTTTATTGATGACTGGAAAAGGATGTGGAAGAATACAACCTGATTTATCCATGGCTCCAAGAGAAACCTTCCTCTAGATCCATCCAACCCAAGCCTCAACAATCCTATTTCAATTGCATACACATAGATGCCATATAAAGGAGATGGACATCTCTATGAGGAAACAAGGGTTTCCTATAGTTGGGAGTGTAGGAGGCACATGGATAAATCAGACTTGATCAGGGACTAATTGGATATAATAGAAATATCCTATCTTTCTCTCCCCTTAGGCCTTCCCCATGAGGTGTATTTATATCACCTCAAAATAGATTTTTCAGTTGGGATACAGTTCAGCCATGGGCTCCTATAGGTGAGCTTCCGGTGTAACCCGTAAACCTTGCCCATAAAATAGATATTTTTATTTTTTATTTATTTTAAATCATATACGCAGGTTGGGTATAGCTTGACCCACGTGTGCACGTGATTTTTGAAGTGAAAAGTCACATATGGAACTTATAATAATGTTTTTTAGTAAATGGACCAAGTATGAAGGGAAAGGGCTTCCCAAGGCCATGACTCAGAGAATCAAATATATAAGGGTGATAAATGATGCTATAACAGACGCCACGTAATATATAAGGTCATAAGGGGTACATGATGGCCGAAATGTATTAAGTGTATAGAAAGAATCATGCGAGGACTTGGGTGGAGATCACCGGATTCCAGCCTACCAAACCAATGGAAGAGATTAGAAATAAATCTCATGTCTGAGGTAGACATACCCATGCTTAGAGATAGTAGAGCATGTCCACATATCAAGTGTAAATCAGATCCAATATGTATACAAGTACAAAGGAAACTGAGAAATACATAGTTGATCATCTGATCATTGCCGTAAAAGTACATATCAAGGCCATGCACAATATCACATATAAAAGAACTGATCAATGATGCTGAAGGAGATATTTGATCACTGATGTCACATAATTGATCCTCAAAGTACCAAGCATAAAAGTGGAATAATCGTACTACATGCAACTCGAGTGCCAACATATAAAATGTTGTTGTGATGAACTACAACATATAAGGTGGATGGTGTCACTGGTAGAAAACTGGAGGAACTGACAAGTGAACCAAGAAATGTCGATGCAACCTAAGGTCTTCATCAACCACCATGGTACATTTCTACACTATGGGAATAAATGAGCTGAAGTCAACCATGTGAGAAATCATTTGATTACCAGTCATTAATGTATACCATTAACAAATGATAGACAACTCACTGATAATGATGATGAGAGTCAAGTTACCCTAGTACAATCTAATAAGTGCGAATAAATGAGTTGAAGTCAAACACTTGAGAGAATCTATCAATCAGGAGACACTGATGTATTCTCACTGTCGAAATCGAAGGAGTTTGCCACTGATGACTACAAACCCTAAGGTACTAAAAAATGACTCTAGACCTTATTCCCAGAGCAATGAGTTGGATTCAATGGAAAAAGATCCACTAGAAGGAAGGCATTAAGGCATCCCACATCAATCCAACACGAGTGTAACCTGCATGCCAATAATTTGGAAGGAATCACATGAAGAAAGATGAAGTAGCCATACCAAATCACATTTCTAGCATACACAAGATGTGACTAGTGCATGATAGAAACCATCTGAACCAACCAATAATTAAAGCTGACACAAAGGTGAGGAATCCACCGAAACCAAGGCACTACACGAATCCCAATGTGTGATAATGTAAGCTGACATCGAACGCAACGGAAACCACTCAGTCAAAGATCCATGATACTGATTGATGCTAAGGACAAGGTTACCTATCAATGATGGAAATAGCGCTAGGGTGTGGCTCTAGGCCTACTCTAAGAGAAATTTGTCGAATTTGATAAGAATAGACCTGCCAACAAGAATTCAATGGAGACCTTCTTAACTAGCAAGAGAAAAGGACCAAATAGTTGATGTGATACTGAACATAACTCTGATAGATAGGGTATGGCTGACGGAAAATGAATCAAGGAAAACCACAAAAAGTTTGACTAAGGTTTACTTCCATTGAACAAAATCACAACTCAAATGTGAATGTGTGTCAGCATATGATAACTTTGTATACGTTTTTCATCCAGGAGGGCATAAACAAACTCTCCATATGATTGGAAGAGATAACCAACCTGAGGAGTACTGACTCAATGACAAGGTTATGGCTCTCTTATGTCAAACTAAAGCCCATATCAATGGAGAAAATAATTTCTTTGAGTGCTTTGTTCAAGGGCGACACTACCGAATCTTGCTGCCATAAATTATGGAAGTAACGTCCCATTCTTGCTCTCTTTTTCAATATATATATATATATATATATATATATATATATATATATATATATATATATAGATATATATATATATATATATATATATATATATATATATATATATATATATAGATATATATATATATATATATATATATATATATATTATCTTTTTCATATTTAAAAGACTGAAAAAGAATAAAATAATGCCTATGGTATAATGAAAAGAACAAGTGTCCAAATATAGATGCACTAGTTCCTAGGAAGGGAACATTCCTATGCTCAATGCAAGGTGATAAAATTGTTCAATGACACTCAAAGGAAGGTTCTTTCCATGGGAATAAGGTGTCAAGTTGTAGAGGCTAAGTGATTGCAAGGTTGATTTTGCAGAAAGACATGGTCAAAAGGTGGCTTATACACGAGTCCAAGTGAAGCCGGCTTAAGGCCAAAAGGTACAAATAGTCAACATGCAATGCAGAGTACAAATCAACATGTGGGAGCCTCTAGGGTATAAAGCCAGAAAGATAGTGAAGAAGAAGGAGAATGAAGTGTCATTGCAAAATTCATGGTGGGACTAAAGAGGACTCCTCAGCCTACTCAATATTTGCAGCATGGGAAACATATGTTAGTGATGATCTAACTAGGAAGCCCATGTAAAGGATGGCTCTACCATCATGTCATGATTTTATAAGTTGGCAAGTAAAAATGGTTTAAGAATCATAACACAATGGGATTGACCCTATGGCAACATATCGTGATATGGAGGCTAGAATGCATAATGCAATGGAAAACATGATCCTCCTAACCTATATTCAAGTGACGAAAATGATACCTGCCATGACGGGTCAACAATCATGGAATTGAAGTGGTGAAAAATGTCTCAAAGTCTCCAATTTAACCTGAAAAACAACCTATCCCAGTAGTTAAAGCCAAAAGGTCACAAAGTTTATAAAATTAAAGTGTAAAACATAAACTTTGCAAAAGTGCATTTTTTAAAGTTTTTTGAAATCATAACTAATAAATAGAGCTTTTGAGTTACCAAGCCTCATTTGTGTTTTGAAAACTTGAGTTCAAGAGCTCTGGAGAAAAAATCAGCGACCACAATCCACCAAATTTCTCAGCTAGAACAACCATCAAACTTCCAGGTAATCTCCTAATCAATTTCAGAAATTTGTTTTTAGATTTATACTCTAAGTGTATGTGGGTTGGATATAATGAAGTCACGTATTAGTAAGCCCTATACACGATTGTGTATGAAGCGCACCTGCGTGTGTGCAATGAAAAATTTTAAATCATGGATTTTAATGGATGAAAATGCTTGAAACTGCAGGATGACAATTACTTGGAAGGAAAGAGAAAACAGTTCAATAGATAATGAAGTGATGAATGATCCATTCGCACTGGATGCACTCAGAGGATGTGGATTATTGAAGTTTTTCAAAATGCCAAATATGAAAATCAACACAAGGTTGCTAGAAATGCTCGTCAATTACTTGGATCTAGAAGAAGATGCTTTTATGATTAATCAGATGCCCTTGCGTATTGAAGTAGAATACATCTACTTCATCACTAGACTTTCCTAGAGAGGAGAGCCAATCAATTTGCAAGGGAAGGCCCGAGGAAGCCTCAGTGTGGATGATTACATTCACATCTATTTCCTTGGAAATAATGAGAAGGTAGGGACACAGATCCCAATCAAGAATGTGGAAAGTCTGCCCCTCAGGATTCTCCTTTTTACCATTGTGAGGGTAGCAGGATCAACCTCATTACACCAAGCATCACATGTTACAATGAGCTTAGCAGTAAACTGCCTCATTACAGTTTTCTATTGGTGCACAACCCTCCTAACCAATCTAAAAAAACAACTTGCTTCTATCAAGAGTAATACCAAACATTTTAGGTATGGTACTATCCTATGTACTTTCTTCTTTGAGATACTACTAGGACTCTAACCCAAATTGATGTCTGCCATCAATAGCCCAAGATATCCATGGATAGGTAGATGGGATGATCTAATGAAGAGACTAGGGGGTGATGACGTCCCTAAAACAACATTTGATGATGATTTTTTCCTTTGGTGGGAACAACAAGTCATTTCCATCGAGGACTACCCCTATGAAGGCATGGATTTCAGATCAAATCTGGCTCTAATGCTTCCACCCAGTGCTGCATGGGGTGCCATTTTTAAAAATTGTTTTTAATTTTTTATTATTACTTTATATTTTTGGATTTCAAAATTATGAATTGAAATTATTTTTTATGCGAAAAAAATTCTTACAAAATTGTTTGATCATGATACAGATGTGGGACCGGTAAGACCTGAGGGTCTACCCAGGAATAGGCATCGTGGAAGAGACATAGAGAGTGCCACAGCTGAGACTGAGAGAATCCTCCATACTGTACAGAGGAACTTGGATAGGTTGACTCACAAGGTACCTATGGTAGTAATAGAGGATCTACCAGAGGCAATATAGAGACGCGTGGTAGGAGTACCATGAGGTTGGGTGCAAATTTTCTAACAGGTGGCTACTGCCATCGTCTTCTTCCAAGATGCACATCCGGGGTAGGACTTGTTAGGGTTGCAGGAAACTCTCCTAGGTTGTAATTCAGAGATGCCTGGTAACATATAATCTTCAGTATGATTCTAGGAACTTATTGGGATGGGTGATGGTTTGGTTCAAGCTAGATGACCACTTCTACTCTATTTTCACCCCAGACATGCATGAACACCCTCAGACTACAAGGCTTTAGACCACCAATGCTCAACAGTTTGGGAATTAGGTGAATAGATGAGGAATACTAATCACACCAGCAGATGCATACAAAATGTATGATGGCCAGCTGCAAGTAGTAAGGAAACTTGCAAATCTAATCTATCAATGCAGAGATAAGATGAGAGTTATCTTACATTTGATACAGAAGAAACCTAAGTGACCTACTCACTTATACATTCAATTTACTAATACAGAGATAAGATGATAGTTATCTAACATTAGGCATAGAATATGTCATGAATAAAACACTCCAGGTACACGTTTAGAGCAGAAAGGAAATGAACATTGAGCATGTAACAACAAAAGAAGCTTGTTTGCTGAAAATGAAGATGAGACGCTACAAGTTACAGAGTATCTATAGTCTCCAGAAGTTGAACTGAAAACCAATTCCCAATCTTGATTACCTCTTTCTTCTAGCTATTTATAATCTATCTTTACAATGGCTCTTAGCTGTTTAGGGATGGAGGGGTCTTGATTGACCACCAACTACCATTAACTGTTTGATAGCATCTTTGAAAGTAGTTGATTTCTCCACTACAAAAACCTGGTCAGTTATGGTACTGTTTTTCAGGTGGTTGGATTGATCATGGCAGTGGAGTTCCATGACTGTTTAATTCGGTTGCTGGGTCATGCTGTGTCCTTTCATCCTTCGGCCATGCTCTTCCTTTAATTCAATTTCATGGTTAGACTGTCACCAGACTGATAGAGTCGGCCATCTTCTTCTTTGGGTAACAGATAGGACGTGGGGTGCAGAGTGCATGGGCAGATGACTGGTGGGAGTGATCGTTAATGGTGGCTATTGGATCAATGGAGATGTGTGGCAGAGATCGCTTTACGGAAGCTAGCAATCGTGGTGGGAACAAGACATGTCCGGGCCATTAAATCTTCAGGTGAACAGATCGGATGGTTATCGGGCGACAGAGATGTGTGGGCGATAACACGCAGGGCGGTTTGATTTGAGTGGTAGTGGTTTTTATCAGACAGGCATCGGGCAGTAAGCGGTAAGAGTCAAAACTTGCGCAATTCCATTCAGTGGATGACATGTAGTGGCAGAGGAGAGAGGAAAACCGCCCTCATCGCATGGGTACCTGTCGCACTTGTTGTCCGCGCGATATGGGCACTGACCGTTAGATCTGGTGGAGGTGATTTGATGGTGAGGAATGATCAGGCAGGTTGCCTTTATCGGAAGGAATGTGGGCTGTTGGATCGGCGGGAAAAGATCAACGACATAGACACGGTGAAATGAAGAGACGCCCTCTGGGCTGTGCTGAAGGCGCATATGGTGAATGGGTAAGGTTTTATGGGTATTTTGGCTTTTGCACTTGGGGCTAAGGCCAAAGGGGAGTTTCGTCACGATTAGAAGGCTTAGTCAGGAAACAGGGTGGGTAGAGTGTGAGTGGGGTAAGAGAAGGAGGGGAATAATGGTCCATGTGGGACCCCTTTAAGACCAGCGAAGCAGGCCAAGCCTTTGCTTTAACCTTCAAAAAGTCAGCACTACACCTCAGGGCTAACACTGGCTCCTTCTGGGGATGAAAGCCTCCCTGTGAGGTTTCAAGAACTGTAGACCACTACCTTTACATGAAAAACAAGATCAAAAATATTACCTAGTATTCCATTGGGCATGGAGTCTATCTAAGCCTACACTGAACTTTGAAAAATAACATATTTACAATATTGAGGCCTATAGGCCTTAAATAAAATAAACTTTCAAAAACCACCCATTGACTGGGCCATTAAAAACCATTTATCTTTCCAAAATTTGCAGCATGAAAGTATTGTTCCCTTGGACCTGAGAGATGACAAATGGTCCTATCTATAGAGCATCAAATTTACCATGATTGCCTTTCTTTTCCTTCAGTGCATCCCATTTGAGAACCCAGTCACCAACTTGAAAATTTTCCATCTTTGCCTTTCTGTCAAAAGCTTCCTTGATTTTCCTTTGATGTATTGTAAACCTCTCAATCAGTTGATCTCTGATCTGATGGACTTCAGCCAAGTCACTCATTCTCCTTGCCATGTCACTTTCCTTGTTTTGCTCTTCTTGCAAGAATTTGGCCACAGGGAGGATCAATTGGATTGGGAAAACAGCCTCAATGCCATATACCAACTTGAATGGAGAATTCCCTGTGGACTACTTGGTGGTAACCCTATCAACCCATAATGCAAACTTCAGTTTGGAATCCCAGCTCCGCTTGTTGTCTTCCAGTAGCTTTTTGATTATCCTCACTAGGCTTTTATTGGATGATTCTGCTAGGCCATTACCCTAAGGATAATATGAGGTGGAATGCACTATTTTAATGCCCATTGAGTCACACATGTCCACCAATTCTTTCGCCCTGAACACTGTTGCATTGTCTGTAATCAATTTGTTTGGGCAGCCAAACTTGGTGAAAATGTTTTCTGTTAAGAATTTCATGATAACTTGGTGATCATCTTTCTTAGTGGGGATGGCCTCGATCCATTTGGTAAAATAATCATTGGCCACTAAAATCCATTTATGATGGCCACTGGAATGTGGATTAATCTTTCCTATAAAATCCAAACCCCATTGCTGGAAAGGGCCACAGGTATGTATTGGCTTCAGGGGCAAAGATTTCAGCTGTTGCCTTCCTGCAAATCTCTGGCACTTATCACAATATTTCACAAATGAAAACATATAATGGGCTGTGGTTTTCCAATAATGATGACCAGTTCTCTTGCTGGGAAAGCCTATAAGGTACATCATTATGGTCAAACAGCTTCTCTAGAGGCACCAACCCTTTAGGTATATGGTTACTAGGCAATTATACAATGCTGTCTTGGCCAATTTTATTTCTTAGCTGAAACTGGTGACATTCCTCCTTGGATTCATTCTCTTGATCAATTTGCATTTCAGAGAATTCATCAATGACTTGCAGAAACCTATTGACTTCATCATCATCCTCATAAACTTTCCAATACTTGACATTGTCGGGCAAGGATGGTCTATATTTCGCTTAGATTTTGTAAGTCAATATAGGAGGCATGGGAGGGATGAACACGCTAGCAGACACAACAAGGGAATCAGGAAGATGATTCTTAACTCTAGGAATGTATGAGATACAAAAGCCACTAAAAGAATCTCTGAGCCTCCATACCTCATATTTGTATGCTTTCAGCCTTGGGTGCTTTGCTTGGAAGGTTTTTTTCACTTGTTGAATGATGAGATCAGCATCTCCAAACACCTTTATGTCTCTGATTCCCATTTCTTTAGCATCACTTAAGCCCAATATCAAAGCCTCATATTCTGTTATATTGTTGGTGACTTGAAAAGTCAGCTTTAATGACAGATGTATGCATTCCTGTGTTGGGGATACTAGCACCACACCTGCTCCTGCAACTTCCCTAGAGCAAGCTCCATCAAAGAACATATCCCAAATCTGTGGCCCTTCTTTCCCCATGACCTAGCATACTGGTTTCTTGAGTTATACTGAGCCCAACATGGATTCTTCAATTTGGAGAATACATGCTCCAAAATTAGTGTCCACAGCATAAATGGGATGATTAGTGGGATGCTTCTCATCATTAATCATATATGCTAACTGGGCTTCCCTGTATAACCTTCTGCTTTCTCCCCCAAAAACTAGGGTAGTGGCATAAGACAAATCATTCTGCGATGTCCCACCTAATCTCTTAATCCATCCTCTGGAAAGTAACATGCCAAACTTAGGAGGGACATCTACTACCACAATATCCATCATCATGCTCTTCATGGGTAGCTGGGACAAGGTGATGGCTAGATCTTTGATTAACCCCAAACATTTCACCTTTCTTGAGTCAAAAGTGAACTGGTCATGATAGGGTCTAGTGATGTCAAGGCCTAACTCATCCATGACAACCTTTGGCATTAGATTATGGCTGGCACCTGTGTCCAATAGACAGTTGTGAAGGGTTTTGTCATGAATAGTCAAGGAGACATAGAATGATGGGGAGCTATCATCAGAGGGTTCAGTCATTGGGTTAAGCACAACTGCAGGTTTGTCGTCTTGTAAATTGACATAGTCATTTGATGCTTGTGTGGCTTTGAGCTCAAGGGCATCAAGGATGGGTTTCTTAAAGACCTCATTCTTTACTAGTTCTATCAGAGGTACAAATATTTTAAACTTCTAGACTTCTAATTCAGCTGTTGGTCGCTTCTGCTTGCTAATGTGCTGCTCTCTAGGAACAACGGTCTTTTGGATAGGGCTTTCTTTGTCATTACTCATTCTTGACCTCAGGTTATATCTCTGCTGATTTTTAGTTTGTAGAATAGCTTCTCTGTCCCACTCCTGGCTGGTTTGGTCCTTGAGTAATGACTCCTCATAGGCAACTAATGTCAAAAAGGAAACATTGCCTTTGTCTTCCATGCAGTGGATCTCATCCTCTTCATCAAACTGCTCCTCCTCCATGACTACGTCCTGGAAAGGAGTCTTCACTTTCTGTTCTTCACTGGCATCTTTGCCTCTTTGCATGGTCTACAATTGCTCATTTGCTCTCCTATATGGATTTGGATTTATGGGAGCAAATGTATTAGGAACCCTTCCTTTCCCTGAATGTTGCTCAACCTTCAGCTTGGAGATTTTAGATGCCAATGACTCTATCATCTTGGTCATTTTTTCGATCTTGGGGTCTGAGGATGAAGAATATTTACCCCTCTGTCTCCTTCTGTTAATATGTCCCTTGAATTTCTCTACAGCCATGATGTTAGACTCTACCTCCAAAGCTGCATCTTGCATCTTAGCCACAGAAGAACATCTTCTTTCTCTCAATAGCAGGCAGAAGTCAGAATCAAAGGCATTGGCATAAGTGAGCTTGGCAGAGGTGGGGGTAGGTTTCACTTTAGCTGGTATCTTGCTATACATGCGGTTGAACCTTTTATTGAAATCGGACAATGACTCACCATTTTCCCTTTTTAGGTTGCCAAACTCAGTATGATAATAGAGAAGATCTTTCTTATCACCCCAATGCTTTAGGAAAACATCATCTAAGGCCTAAATGTCTGTTATAGACCTAGGGGTTAATTCTCTGAACCATTTTCTAGCCTCTCTATCTAGGCTTTGGATGAATACTCTCATCCATACATCATCTTCACTAATATCTAGGTTATTAGCATAGCTATAGAATGACTCAAGATGTTCTTCAGCAGCAACCCCTTCAATCCCAGTGAACTTAGGCATGTATTTCTGATATTCTCCAGCAGGCATTGCATTCAAAGGAGTGGGCAGTACCAAGGGCCCATACCTAGTAGCTATGATTCTTTCCATTTTGGTGGGTGCTTGTGGGCCTACCATGACTGGTGTAGGTGAGAGAGTGTTGGCTGTTTGAAAGATAGGGAGTTGAGAAATGACTAACAGGGTTAAAGGAATATGATGGACAGGAGGGGAGGTTTCCCTTGGGCTAAAATCCAAAGGAGGACCTAAAGAATAAGGAGCTTTATGAATCTCTGAAAATTTTTCTTCACTGCTAGTGCTAGAGGCTATATGTATGTGCTCTGTTACAAGCCTTTCTTATAGAGATGCATAAGCTTGTTTAGGTTTACCTGATCCTAATGCTCCCTTTTGTGATGTCTTTCTTTCCTTGATAATCTTCTTAGGGTCAGGTACTGGGTCAGCTGGTGATTTTTGAGGATTTCTCCGAGTGTGCCTCACAAACTGAGCCAAAACTGTGATGTGGAATTGCCAAGAGGTTTGGCCTCTAGTAGAGTTGCCAGACAGATGATTACAACCAAAAATGTGTCCAGACTTTGTCTATCATCAAAACTGGATCTGTGTCGTTCTCCCAGGGAAGTTGAGCTTCAATCTCCTCTCCCCGGCAATGGCGCCAATTATGTTAGGGCTCCAGGAAACTCTCCTAGGTTGTAATTTAGAGATGCCTGGTAACATATAATCTTCAATATGGTTCTAGGAACTTATTGGGATGGGTGATGGTTTGGTTCAAGCCAAATAACCACTTCTACTCTGTTTTCACTCCAGACATGCATGAACACCCTCAGACTACAAGGTTCTAGACCACCAATACTCAATAGTTTGGGAATTAGGTGAATAGATGAGGAATACTAAACACACCAGCAGATGCATATAGAATGTATGATGGCTAGCTGCAACTAGTAAGGAAACTTGCAAATCTAATCTATCAATGTAGAGATAAGATGACAATTATCTTGCATTTGATACAGAAGAAACCTAAGTGACATACTCACTAATACATTCAATTTTCTAATACAAAGATAAGATGATAGTTATCTAACATTAGGCATAGAATATGTCATGAATAAAACACTTCAAGTACAAGTTTAGAGTAGAAAGGAAATGAACATTGAGCATGTAACAGCAAAAGAAGCTTGCATTGCTGAAAATGAAGATGAGGCGCTACAAGTTACAAAGTATCTATAGTCTCCAGAAGTTGAACCGAAAACCAATTGCCAACCTTGATTACCTCTTTCTTCTGGCTATTTATAATCTATCTTTACAATGGCTCTTAGCTGTTTAGGGATCAAGGGGTCTTGATTGACCACCAACTACCATTAATTCTCTGATAGCGTCTTTGAAAGTAGTTTCTTTCTCCACTATGAAAACCTGGTCAGTTCTGGTACTGTGCAGTCCTTCAGGTGGTTGGATTGATCATGGCAGTGGAGTTCCATGACTATTTAATTCGGTTGCTAGGTCATGCTATGTCCTTTCATCCTTCGGCCATGCTCTTCCTTTAAGTCAGTTTCATGGTCAAACTGTCACCAGACTGACAGAGTCGGCCATCTTCTCCTTTGGGTAACAGATAGGACGTGGGGTGTGGAGTGCATGGGCAGATGAATGGTGGGAGTGATCATGAATGGTGGCCGTCGGATCAATGGAGATGTGTGGTGGAGATCGCTTTGTGGAAGCTAGCAGTGGTGGTGGGAGCAGGACATGTCCAGGCCATTAGATCTTCAGGTGAATAGATTAGACGGTTATCAGGCGACAGAGATGTGCGGGTGATAACTCATGGGGCAGTTTGATTTGAGTGGTAATGGTTTTTATCAGATGGGCATTGGGTGGTAAGCGGTAAGTGTCAGAACTCACGCGATGCCATTCAGTGGATAACACATAGCGACGGAGGAGAGAGGAAAACCGCCCTCATCGTGCGGGTACCTATTGCACTTGTTATTCGCACGATATGGGCGTTGACCATTAGATCTAGGGGAGGTGATCTGATGGCGAGGAATGATCGGGCAGGTTGCCTTTATCAAAAGGAATGTGGGCCATTGGATCGGCAGGAAAAGATCAACATCATAGACACGGTGAAATGATGAGATGCCCTCGGGGGTTGTGCTAAAGGCGCATATGGTGAATGGGTAAGGTTTTATGGGTATTTTGGCTTTTTCTCTTGGGGCTAAGGCCAAAGGGGAGTTTCATTGGGATTAGAAGGTTTAGTCAGGAAACAGGGTGGGTAGAGTGTGAGCATGCTAAGAGAAAGAGGGGAATAATGGCCCATGTGGGACCCCTTTAAGAATAGCGAAGCAGGCCGAGCTTTTCCTTTAACCTTCAAAAAGTCAGCACTGCACCTCAGGGCTAACATGACCCATAGATATAGACTAGAGATGTCCATATCTTTTTGATAGACATGATTAAGCTTAAGCCCTAATTCTGGTAGGACATTTTATCTCGATTTTGTATAGTATTTTGAACATAAAACTTCTATCTATATACAGACAATTTCATGATGTGGCAACCATATATACATATGATTTTTTATTATTTTTTATTTTTAAGGTGATGGATGATTAATATGCAATCTAATGCTTGATTAGCTATGGAATCAGCAAATGAGTTTTATTATTGTGGAATATGAATAAATGTGATAAAATTAAATGATCTTTGTAATAAATGCACTCTCAAAAATTGGTGATATAAATAAGTATCTCTCACGTGATAGATGTTGATTAACTATGAAACCACCAATTGTGAATCCAAGTATACTACTAACGAATTAATACCAAGAGATATTTCTTTAGATAGTAAATTAACAACAACAGTATATTTAGAAACATTGTTTGATGTAGAGCCCATACATATGCCTCTTGAAACCAACAACTGACTGGATGGATAGTAAATCACCCAAGCCGTGGAAGCAAAATCCTGGGTATGTCGACTAGCACCATCAGAAAAACTTATATATACCAAATCATCTATCGATACCTTCCAAAGAAGATAAAAAATATCAATATCACTATGAAACCTATAGACAGATAAGCACAAATATATACAATATATACAACCAAGAAAATGATAGGCAGAAGCCTAGGCATAATAATTTTTAAGATAGAGCCCATTTTTGGGCTCCACCAGCTCGTTTCCATCAAAATCAACCAATTCGTAAGCTCCCTTTTTAAGACCTTTTTAACGATAAAAGGACCATACCACATGGGTTTGAACTTGCCTGCCCCCAAGGTGTCTTTGTCTTGGTCATAGACCAGGACAAGGTCACCTTCATAGAAAACCATAGGATGCACAACCTTATCATATTGGATCTTCACTCTCTTTTTATGAGCTTTGTTAATTGTGGTTGCATCTTGACACTGCTTGTCAAGATATTCCAAATAAATGAGGCATTCTTCAAGACTGGAATTGTTTGGAAGAAGTTCTACAACTAATTTAAGAGAAGGAATTTCACATTCCATAGGGAAGATTAATTCCAAACCATAAACTAGTTGAAAAGGAGTGAAACCCATAGCGGTCTTAACCGACATCTGGTATGCCCAAAGCGTAGGATATAACATGATATGCCAATTGGATTGAGCTTTATTAATTTTCCTTTGCAGGATAACTTTCAAGAATTTATTCATGGCTTCCACTTGACCATTGGCGTGAGGATAGTAAGGAGATGAGTGCTCCTGCCGAAAACCCAACTTGAGAGCCAATTCAACCATCATCTTCTTCTGGAAATTATTGCCATTGTTAGTGATAATATCCTTTGGAATACCGAAATGGGAAATGACTTTGTTGAATAGAAATAGGGTTGTTGTTTCACCATCATTCCAAAAATTGGGCATAGCTTTGGCCCACTTAGCAAAGTAGGCCACTACTACAATAATATACTTATGACCCTTTTTAGAAGGTGGGTTACAAGTTGTAAAATAAATGCCCCACTTTTTGAATGGACTGACGATAATAAAAGGAAAGAGAGGAGCTGGATGATCACGCATTTTCCGAGCATAAACCTGATAAGGATGGAATTTTTTTACCACATTTTCTGAGTATAAACCTGATAAGGATCTTGTGAAGAAATAGGGAAAATATTTTCATCAGGGAATTATTCCTCATGTTAGTGTCTGTGTTATTTGCCTATCTCCAATGATCAAATATGCTTTTACCAAGTCTTTCAGGAGTCTCAGTCAAATTTTACCATGTCACTAGGTTTACAGAGTAAAATATGGTTACTGTTTAATTGGTCTAGGAATGAGTTTAGTCTTTTGGGAAAGTCACATATGCCAGTCACCTATCTCATTCAGATGAAGGTGTCATAATAAAGGAAATATTTTCCTTCTATCAGTCATCATCATCACTGATGAGCCTAGGTATTGCAACAATAATTTTGCAACTTCTAGGGATAGCAGCTTTACTTATCAACCTGGGGTTCGTACAAACTTGGAGGTGACAGTGCTATATGCACAAGTAGAGGTGAAGGTCCTGCTTGTTATCACTGTTTTTCTGGCAAGAGACACTAGGGGGTCCAAGCCAAACTTCTATAAGGTCAGAAGAAGCTTAATTATTTGATGGAAGGAGAGAAAACCTATTCTAAGAGAGAGCTATTCTACTGCAGTAATGAGGAAAACAACATGAAATGCTAAACTTACATCATAACCTAACTAACCAATTAAACATCTATGCTAAGCAGAATTTCTAAATTAACACTAACCTAAGGCTAATTATCTAAGTTGTAGAAGTAAAGAGCATCAAAACTAGACTAAGGTGTAACAAAAAAACTTAGGCTAAATCTCTAGATGTTTCAAATGAGTATGTACATCTGGACTATGGATCAAAATATCATGTTTCAAGTAGAAAAAGCAATTGAAGGTCGAAATCGGTGAATGGAGGACGTGAGGGAGAAATAGTGCATAAGAACCATTGGATCAGTCGAGTGAAAGGAAAATGAACAGCGAAGATTGGATCACAGGAGGTTACGTAGATAGATGGGTGAGCAGGGTTAACTAACAGGATGAATAGTGGAGATATTATCGCGAAGGCTTAAGTGAATGGATGGACGAACAAGGGAACAAAGCAGATGAACAACTGAGATCGTGTCGCAAGGGATTAGGTGATTGGATGGATGAATGAGGTTAACAGGAGATGAATGGCCGAGATCTAATTTCATGGGTGAAGTCAAGAGATGGACAGATGAGGCTAACAGGAGCGATGAACGGCTAAGATCTTATCGCGCAGGTGAAGTCAAGAGATGGACAGCGGAGATCATATCGTGGGGAAAAGAAATGTGCGGAAATGAGGGAGTGGGTTTCTAAGGTGGTAAGTAGTTTCTCATGTGCCCTCCAGGATGTAAGAAATATTTGGAAATTTCACGGGATTAGCCTTACTGCGGACACATAGCATGAGAAAACCACTTTTCTTGCATGCTCTTGGGCAGATAACATTTGTGCACTACTATGTGTGATATTGCACGATGGTTGTTGGATCATGAAGGGCTAATTAATGGTGGATATCGGCTAAGGTAGTTGGTGATCAGGTGAAGAGACAGTCGTCAGATCAGGCAAGGCAGATCAACAGTGGGGACTTAAAGTGCATAAAGTGATCACGTGACGCGATGACCTTTAGATCGAGGGACAAATCGACGGTGGAGATTAAAGCTCATAAAGTGAGTGGAAGGCTCCACGTGAGGCAACAATTAGAGAAAAGAATGAATTGGATGATGATTGTGAAGGTTTGTTGGTGATCGGACGACGAGGAGGCGATGCATGAGGAACGTGCTGGAGGCGGTTTCAAATCAAAATGACAAAGAAAACCAGTGCGGGCGAACAAATAACTGTATTAAACAACGAACTCCATAGCCCATGTGAGAACTAGAAACATGTGTTTTTGGGGTTGCTGAAGGGTCTCTGCCTTAATTCATGGTCCCAGAGGGAGGAGATGAGACCGAGACACCTGCGCACAACCTGATAGTAATCTTTTCCTCTAACTAACCTATGAATTAAAAAAACACAAATGGAAGTAAACTTAAAGCCAATGTAGCTACTAAAGCAAATGGGCAGAAACAGGAAGTTATTCAAACAAATGAACAGAACTAGAAATTTACTTAAAGAAATGAATCAGAACCAGAAAACTACTTGAGAAAATGAATCAACAAACCATGAAACTACTTAAGAAAATAAACATAACAGAACTCATTTGCTAGCAGATATGTACAATGAAGAGGAACTTTGGCTGCTTGGGTTGGGCCCTAACCCAAGAGCTTCAGCCCTTGGAGTTAACTCAGAGCTGGCTTAAACATAACTCATTCTTATTAGAAAAACCATGGATTACAGAGAAAACTGTCACAAGTCTTTGCAGCTTAGAAATAAAACAGAATTTTACAATAGAAGTCCCCCTCCTACTAAGGTCCTAAGCCTACCTATTTATACATTTTAAGTCTCTAACAACTTTCTTCCCATTAGGGAGTTTTGGCCTATAACTCAAGAAAAACTAGTTTCTGTCCCTTTCCCTTGCTCGACTATCTTTTAGTCTTCAAAGTGATGGTTGTGTGCACTCCGAGCTGATGGTGGAATATTCGAATGGAGGAGTAGTAAATGAGGAGGATTTATCTCCTATAATTACTCTCCCTTGTCCCATTCTAGTTTTACCAAGGTCTTTGCCAAAGTTCCTTGATTTTATCCTTTATACCTACATTTTCCTTGCTTTTATCCTTTATTCCTGCATTTCATGCACATTAGACCACAAAGCAACATATCCAACTCTAACTCATTTCATAAACAAAATATAATCAAAAGTATGCAATAAGTTGTAAGAATAGTTGGTTTGACTATGTTAGGAGGTGAATTAAAGCCAATTAAGGCCCATATAATTTCTCAATGATGAGGCTCATCATCACCCCCCTTACTGAAAGTGTTGCTCATCCTCTGAGAAATTTAGTCAATGTCCATGTCGTTCATGGCTCTAGTAGCCTCTCTGACATCCCATGCTTCTACTATGGTCTCTTTTTCTTGTTCATAGAAGCTTGCTTTCCTTTCTACTTCCTCCCACTACCTCTTTTCCTCTTCTTCTTTTCTCCCTTCTAGCATCCCTATGAGTAGTGGTGGACTGAGTTTTAGGCTTATCCAATTGACCTTCAACCTTTTCATTGATTGCTCATACATAGGTGTTCTATTGAGTGCTTTTCTCAACCTTTGAGGGGAGTGATATTCTCTGATCTTCAAGTTGTGTACCAGGGTGTTCCATCTCCTTTAGTAGGCATGTATATTATCATCTTAGCAGCATAAACATATCCTCAAAAGGTGAAATTTCTTGCTCTTGGGCAGCAAGATATCTAAGTGCCAGCTGAGGATCATTTTCAATTAGATTATGGGTGTTGATTAGGGCCATGGGGTTTGATTGTTCAGCTCTGGTAAAAAGAGGTTTATTTTTCTCTCTGTCCAATATTCTTTTCATCTCTATAGCCCTTGACTTCTGATGGTTTATTGATGATGCCAAAGCCATTAATTGTAGATCTCCTAGCTTTGCATTAGGTTCCAAAATATTCATATCTGTGAGGGCCATGTTATGCAAGTAAAACTCAGCCATTTTTGCCCCATCCTTTAGTGCACTTTGATCACAAAGATCAATAAATTGTCTGCAGTCCTGAAATGACATGGTGCTCATTTGTGCTAGTGTTTTATTTTGAAAATGTAGCCATTGTTCTTTGAGGTAAATAGTATAAGATTTAATTGGAATCTTACACTTGATGGTCTCCAAGGAGAGGCTGGCCATACATGCTAGTTGGTCTTTCTTTTCCTGCAGTTGACCTCTCTGTTTTTCTTATCTTTTTCCTCTTGTTGTTCTTTCGCATCTCCATTAGTTTCTTTGTTTGTTTCCTCCTCTTGTTTCAACATCATCCTCCTTGTCTTCTGTCAACATGTTCCTCTATATTAGTTTCTTCTTCACCCATCTCATCCCTATCTAACTCTGTATCTTCTTCTTCTTGTTTTGCCTCCTCCTCACTGACAGAAGGATTAACATCATAGGTGAGGGTTTTGATTTCATCCTCTACTGGTAAGTCTCTAAAGACTGACGATGTTATGGGGATCCTGAGGCTTTGGAGGTCATCCTTAATGAGGATCCTGATCAATCCATGGTGAACTAATTTTTGGGAATTCCCTTCCTTTACTTTGTTTCTGGAGTCTATGAGTGATTGCATCAAGAAATAGGGTATGCTAAGTCTTTGGTGAGTTGGTGTTTCTACCCCAATCTTAATTCTTCAAGCATTCTCAAATGGTTGCCATAACAATACTGTATCTATGGACTCTTGCATTCTTTTTTGACTTATTAAAGAATTTCCTTTTTGCCACCTTTTCACTTATAAACCAGCTACCTCTTAACCTTTACAAATTTTGATCAAATGATGCATATGAGTGAGTGAGTAGGATACTTACCTATGGTCTTGATGCCATGCTGTAGTTGTCAAAGATTAGAGGTGTTGTTGATGGTCATTCTTCTTCCTCCTCTATTATCTGCTGATGGTTTCTTAGCTTTTGAGGTTTTTTTGACTGAAGATTTGCTATTGTTGCTGCTGCTGTGGAGCTCCTGTATTACCAATTGGCAATGTTTGTTGTCTCCCTTAGAATTTCTTTATCATGTTGTTGTATGGTGTTGTGAGGATGTTGTAATGAATGGACACAGGGAGTAGAAGTGTATGCAGATGCAGGGATGATGGTAATGGATGAGGTGATTCTGATAGAAAACACAATCTTCACCTGAATTGAAGCAATGAAGTGAAAAGCAATAGAATTGATGGATGGATGCATGGTAAGGAGTGGAGGAGTTGACTATATGTGAGGTAGGGTTCCCTTTGGATCTTCTCTTTGCTCCCTAATTGTCTTTCTCACCTGCATGCAAAGAACAATTATGTCTTTTTTCTTTTATTATTATTATTATTTGAAAAACACCTAGGCTGCCTTAGAGAGGTTTTCACCCTAGAAATTTGCCCTGGGCACCTCAAAGAAGGTTTTCACCCAGGGATCTTCTTATTCCCTTTTTTTTCTACCCTACCCTACTTGAAAAACAAAATAGCTTTTAAGTATAGAATACTTCCAATAGAGCCAGGTGCACATCAAGATGTCAAACAAGATGACATGGAGGTTTAAAATATATTCTTTGACATGTACCTAGATTTCAGAGCCCAAATGATTTGACTTTGAAAGGATCAAGCATATTTGAGGAGGAGAGTGATGCTGCAACTTAGTGACTATTTGGAACCATATTTCAATGTAGTTGTGATATCCCTGGTCCACTTGCTAATTTGGAACATCTTGGATGTTTCCTTCTTTCATGAACTTCAAATCTTCCTCTTTTTTCTAAGTGTTCTTTTGAACATATGGAGGATTTGATGGTAACCATGAGGGAGCTTTCTCAATATCTGATTTTTCTATTTGCTCTTCATCAAATGTAGCCCATGGTTATTTGATCTTCTATTTTGAATCTTCTTCTTCTGTATATTGTCCTTCAATGATATCAGGAGAATCTCTTTTTTGCAATACTCTTCCTGAGCTATGGTGAATACCATTGACCTCAAGAGGAGATGTTTGGAAGTGTTGTATCTTAGCATTGTAAGTGGGCTGAGCTACTTCAATGTGTGGGTTTGGAAATGGTGGTACAGGTAGTTGAGTGGGAGTGTATATTTGAGATGGATGTGGATGGGGTTGTGGTTGTGGTGGAGGTTAATGGTAAGGATAACATGGAGTTTGTTATGGAGGTTATTGAGTAAAATATTGAGGATATTGAGGATATTGTGGATGGCTCCCATAAGTTCCTTGCCAACCTTGTTGCCAAGATTGGTTTTGGGGTTGTGATGGCCAATGTTGCCAAGGAAAAGGTGTGTTGCAACTACTTGGAGGTGGATGTGCATAAGCCTGAAATTCTGAATTAGACTCTTGCATCATATCAGGCTAAATAAGCTGCCATGTTCCTCTTAGAGCTACATAACATTGTTGCATTGGCAATGGACTTGGTCCATTGTCCTCCTAGTGAACTTTCTTCAACCTTGGTAATGATGGACAATGTCTAACATCCTATGATTTTGCAACCCAAATATCAACATCTTCTTTTCCTTCATCTTACATTCTTAACATTTCTACTTGTTTCGTTAGATTGCTAAGAATTTCTGCTTTAAAATCATCAAACAAATTTACAAGTTTAGCTTGACTTACTGATCTTGGTGTTGATTTACCTACTCTTTCTTTTCCTCTTGATATGTGTTTGCATGTTTCACATATTTCCTCAAATGATAATTTGTATACACCACCTTTACTCATGATATTAAGGAGATCAATCCATTCATCCTTAATTATTCTAAGTAAGAGGGTTTTTCGTGTGTCAGATCTTAAACAATGTAGTTTTTCCCTCTTAACATTGTACATGAACCTCTCTATTAGATCCTCTAGACTCTCGTATTCTCTTTGATTCATTCTAAAGATTTATTCTTTAAGATCATGATCTTTATATTTGCCTAGAAATATCTTTTGCATATCATTCCATGATCTTATTAAATTAGTCCCTAAACTCACGAACCATCTAAGAGCTCTATCCTTTAAAGTTGTTGGAAACAATCTTAGGTTTTGAGTTTTTGATAGGTAACCATAAGATCTACAAATAATTTTAAATTCAAAGAGAAAGGTTTCCGGATCCTCTGTCCTTAGACCATGAAATTTTGGAAGAAAATATGGAGGGATGTTCTTCATGCGCACACTACCATCAGTATCTTGAAAGGGAAATCTAGGAGGATCTTCCTCATTGTCATCATCTCCATCCATTTCTTCTACATTCTTTGCCGTTTTCTTCTTCTACCTACAAGAGTGAATGGTGATGTGGCTCTTACTACACCACATGATCAAATGGGGGGTGGGTTGTTATTTGGAGAATTTTTTTGTTTTTGTTTTTGTGATTGAAATTCTACTTGCAGAATGGAAAGGAAAGTATATAATGACAACTGAAAGAAAGGAAGAAACTAGATTATTTTTTCAGAAATAAACTAATGGAAGAAAGATGGAAACTAGAAAATAGAAGAAAAGAGCAGTAATCACTTCTACTCTGACACCTCCCCGGCATCGATGCTAGAAAGTAATGAGCTTAGGTATTGCAACAATAATGTTGCAACTCCCAGGGCTACCATCTTTACTTATCAACTCGGGGTTCATACAAACTTGGAGGTGACTGTGCTATATGCACAAGTAGAAGTGAAGGTCCTACTTGTTGTCACTGTTTGTCTAGCAAGAGACCATAGGGGGTCCAAGCCAAACTTTTATAGGGTTAGAAGAAGCTTAATTCTTTGATGGAAAGAGAGAAAACCTATTCTATGAGAGAGCTACTCTACTATAGTAATGAAGAAAACAACATAAATTATAAACTTACACCATAACCTAAATAACCAATTAAATAACTATGCTAAGCAGAATTGCTAAATTAACACTAACCTAATGCTAATTATCTAAGTTGCAGAAGTAAAGAGCATCAAAACTAGACTAAGGTGTAACAAAGAAACTTAGGCTAAATCAGGTTTCAAGCAGAAAAAACAATCGGATGTCGAAATCGGTGAAAGGAGGATGTGAGGGAGCAATAGTGCATAAGAACCATTCAATCAGTCGGGTGAAAGGCAAATGAATGACAAAGATTGGATCATAGGAGGTAATGTAGATAGATGGACGGACAGGGTTAACTAACAGGATGAATGGTGGAGATCTTATCTCAAAGGCTTAAGTGAATGGATGGACAAACAAGGGAACAAAGCATATGAACGACAGAGATCGTGTTGCGAGGGATTTGGTGAGTGGATGGACAAATGAGGTTAACAAGAGATGAATGGATGAGATCTAATCGCGCGGGTGAAGTCAAGAGATGGAAAAATGAGGCTAATAGGAGCGATGAATGGCTAAGATCTTATCGCGTGGGTGAAGTCAAGAGATGGATGGCGGAGTTCATATCAAGGCGAAAAGAAACGTGCAGAAATGAGGAGTGAGTTTCTAAGGCGGTAAGTAGTTTTTCATGCACCCTTCAAGCTGTAAGTAGTATTTGGAAATTTCACATGATTAGCCTTACTATGCGACACATAGCATGAGAAAACCACTTTACTCGTGTGCTCTCGGGCGGATAACGTTTGTGCACTAATCCGCGTGAGATTGCACAATGATTGTTGGATCAGGCGGGGCTGATCAACGGTGGAGATTGGCCAAGCTAGTTGATGATTAGGTGAAGCAACAACTGTCGGATCAGGCAATATAGATCGACCGTGGGGACTAAAAGTGCATAAAGTGATCAGATGACGTGATAGCCATCGGATTGAGGGATAGATCGATGGTGGAGATTGAAGCTCATAAAGTGAGTGGAAGGCTCCACGCGAGGCAATAGTTGGAGAAAATAGTGAATCAGATAGTGATCATGAAGCTTTATTGGTGTTTGGATGATGAGGAAGTGATGCATGAGGAACGTGTTGTAGGCGATTTCAAATGAAAATGACAAAGAAAACCAGTGTGGGTGAACAAATAACTATATTAAACAATTAACTCCATAGCCCTGCGAGAACCAGAAACCTGTGTTTTTGGGGCTGCTGAAGGGTCTCTGCCTCAAGTCATGGTCCTACAGGGAGGAGATGAGGCTGAGATAGCTACGCACAACCTGATAGTAATATTTTCCTCTAACTAACCTGTGAATTAAAAAAACACAAATGGAAGTAAACTTAAAGCCAATGCAACTACTGAAGCAAATGAGCAGAAACAAGAAGCTATTCAAACAAATGAATAGAACCAGAAAGCTACTTAAACAAATGAATCAGAACTAGAACTTGAGCAAATGAATCAGCAAAACATGAAACTACTTAAGAAAATAAACAGAATAGAACTCTTATGCTAGCAGATATGTACAATGAAGAGGAGGTTTGGCTGCTTGGGTCGGGTCCTAACCCAAGAGCTTCAGCCCTCGGAGTTAACTCAGATTTGGCTTAAACAAAACTCGTTCTTATTAGAAAAACCATGGATTACCGAGCAAACTATCACAAGTCATTGCAGCTCAGAAATAAAACAAAGTTTTACAATAGAAGTCCCCCTCCTACTGAGGTCCTAAGCCTCTCTATTTATACATTTTAAGTCTCTAACGACTTTCTTCCCATTAGGGAGGCTTGGCCTATAACTCAAGAAAAACTGGTTTTTGTCCCTTTCCTTTGCTCGGCTATCTTTTAGTCTTCAAAGTGATGGTTGTGTGCACTCCAAGCTGATGGTGGAATATTCGAATGGAGGGGTAGTAAATGAGGAGGATTTACCTACTATAATTAGCCTCCCTTGTACCATTCTAGTTTTACCTAGGTCTTTGCCATAGTTCCTTGATTTTATCTTTTGTACCTACATTTTCCTTGCTTTTATCCTTTATTCTTGCATTTCATGCACATTAGACCCCAAAGCAACATATCTAACTCTAACTCATTTCATAAACAAAATATAATCAAAAGTATGCAATAAGTTGTGAGAATAGTTGGTTTGACTAAGTTAGGAGGTGAATTAAAGCCAATTAAGGCCCATATAATTGCTCAATGATGAGGCTCATCAATCATTCCATTCAGTTTCAGGTTTTTTCATTAGGTCATTAGGGTTTTCAAGGTCCATCATTATCATGTGTAAATCTAGCATTGAATAAAGCATGACAAGTAGCTCTTTGACATTAACTTGTTGAGTTTTCACAAGTTCATCATGATTTCAATTTGAAAGGCTCCAGGAGAAGAAGTTCTAGTGTTCAAAAAATGAAAATACAACCCAAAATTTAGCTTTCTAAGGTGACTCAGTTTTAAAGGTGAAAAATCAATTTTTCAAAAGGTTTGTGGGGCCCATTTCTTTTCAAAGAGGAAATTAACTTGCCTATATAAACCAAAAAGCCCCAAACTCATTTTATTTGCCTCTTATTCTTCCTTGTGCATTGAGATCTCCCTCCCATTGGTGAGCAAAACTCGGTTTTTAAGGCAAAATTAGCCAAAAAACTCCATGTGTTTCACTTCCAGAGACTACGTTGTGCTTCTGAGGCCAGCCCTGCGCTTCTCAGCACTGTGCTGCGCTTGTGCTAGAGAAGCTCAAAATCACCCAGAACTCACCCAAATTGAAATCTAAAGCTTGAAAATTGTTTTTCTTGCAAACCTAAACTCATCTACAAGTGAGTACATTATCTTACTCACATTTTTATTTTGCAAGATGAAATCAAACCTAAAGATTTCTTCATTTAGGGTTTCTAGTGAATTTGTCATGAAATGATGCTAGGGTTGATGATGATCATCTAGCTTTCATAAGTTTAAACATGTAAAACCTCATTCTTCACCTCTATACATGTTTAATATACATCATGAACAACTGAACTAACTACAAACCACTAAATTACTTCACCAAAAATCAAACCCTAGCTTATTTCTATGGAATTTGGACATTTTTCCTAGAAACCCTATTTTTCCTTTTTCACAAATATGCCATTCCTTCACTTCACCTCCTTTCATCTTCATAAGTTGTTCATAGTCCATATCCACCTCCTACAATTCCCCTTGCCATTTTTTCCACTCCACCTACCCATCATTTCATTTTTCACTCATCCCTCACTGTTTTTTCTCATTTTCCTACTGCCAGGGTTTCTGTCATCATGGAAGGAGACTCTTCACTAGAAAGGAAGAAACACCACAAGGGAAGAAAAATTCTTATATTTGAACCATCCAACTACAATGAAAGCAATTCATCACCCTTTATCAAATAGTGCTTTGAAGATGTGAATTGTATATATTTTTTCAAAAGGGTGTGTGAAGTAGGTTTCCATGAGTAGTTCATAGATTGGGTTACTACTCATTTGAAAGGTGAAAGTGCCATTATTGTTGGTGTTGAGTTCACATTTTTAATGGCTACTATTTCTCTTGCTACAGGGATACCAGATCATGGTGAATACTAGTTCAAGGGGATGAATCTAGATCTTGTACAATATAGATCTTTCTTGAAAACACCATATAGAGAAACCCATACTCATATCATGCATTTCAGGTACCTGTTTGAGAAGTATGCTTGATTGATGAAATTTATCATGAAATTCTTCACATGTGAAGGAAGGTTCTCCAGAATATATTCCTATCACATCCAGATTCTAATGCACTTTACAGCTCAGAAACCTCTAAACATGTGCAATTATCTATGCTGGAGCCTTTCCAAGATGTCAAAGAAAGTACAGGTGAAGAGCAAAGAACACTATCCTAGTCTCTTTCATCATAATCTGATCAAGAATGTAGTGCTTCATCAACTTGTAGAGAAGAATATGACATGGGATCTTTCTTGGAGATAGCTTTGAAATGACATGATTCCAATGTAGCAGTTCAACATTCTAGCATGCCAACACAACAAATGGAGATTGGGTCCTCAAGAATATCAGTGGAAATTCATAAAGCACCTAAACCTGAGGTGACCAGGATGTAAAAAAGAGGAAAGAGGCTTGTGTTTGCTTCTCATGGTGAGAAAGGGGCCAAGCCTTCTACATCAACAAAACAGGGACCACCAGTGCAGGATAAAGATTCAGTTGAGCATGAGTTTGAGCTGGTTGACCTAGAAGCGGAAAATGAGCCTTAAAACATGCTACAAATAATCAAAGAGAAGGATTCTAAGATTAGATAACTCATGGATAACATGGCAAGGGCAATATTTGTCATTTCATTCTTAGAACAAGAAAACAGTCAACTGAAGGCAAAACAACTAATCATGGAAAAGGAGCAAGCTAAACTATTGCAGCAAGCAGGCAAGGGAAAAGCAGTCTTGGAAATCAATGAGCCTGAAGGAACTCAAGAACAAGGTAAGAGAAAGAGGCCAAGAACCAAAGGGCTTAAGAAGGCATTAAAAGAAGAGGAAAAACACATCTTACTAGATGAGGAACTAGAGTTAGAAGACAAAATTGCCTTAGAAGTCAATCAAGACAGAGAGTACTGGTTAGACAAGGTTAATGATCACTTGGAGAAGCTTCTAGGTAAGACCAATAGAGACAATCAGCTACTACGACACATGGCACATCACTACCAGGCCCAGAACATGATTTGCAATGTCAAGGTCAAACAACTTGAAAACAAGCTCAAAGAAGCCCTAAAGGACCAAAATGATAAAGGAAACTTGGAGATGCTTGCTGAAGCATCCATGAGGGCTTAATATGCATCATTTTACAGCTCTTGAAAATTTTTGAAGAAATTCTGATCATTTATGGTTTTTTGGAAATTTTAGTGCCTTATGCAGATATTTGGCCAGTCACAGAAGCGCAGCGCCTTAGCGATGAACTTTTTCCTCATGCAGCCAAATCAAGAATGGCTTTCATTTTTGGAAAGCCCTTGGCATCCTCTCAAAACCCATTTCTTCATATTTTCCAGAGGGGGCCTAAATTTTGAGAAAAAATGAAAAAAGTGGCCAAAAATCAGCTTTCTAGACCTCTTTTTTATAGGCACTACGCTTCTGGAGCGACCGTGGGAGATTGGATTTGTGAAGACCTTCCCATGGGTAATTTTACAAAATTCAAGGTTTCATGGAAATTACACTTGAAAATCTAGTTGACCGTTCTTTCATATGTTCATTGGTACCTCCAGAATGCACCTTAAAGTGGGCTCAAAGTCGTCACTATGCTTCTGCAATTTCCTCTGTATTTTATTTTAAATTTCACTATGTAAATTTCCTAGTTTTCAGTTTGACTTGGTCAAATTCAAAACTCTTGATGTAATTGAACTTGGTTCGAAGTTAGATGATGTAGGCATGAATAAATGCACATGATAGGTTGTTTTTTATGTTTAATAGGCCTCATTAAGGAAGTATAATCCAAATCAAAGTCTACAAGAAGTGGTTGTATTTGACCTTCTCACTCTCACATGTTGGTTGAGAGAATCTTGAAATCAGTTCCACCACCTAGGAATTCGACTCCTGAAGGTGGGGAAGTGGTTCAATTGAGTCTATATGTACTATTTATCATTTAGAGAGAAGGGTTGGAATTTTTCGGAGCAAGCCTGTATGTTATGATCTTTTCAGCTAATACAAGAGCAGTACAACTATTTTTCAGGAACTCTAGTTCTGTGAGTCTATGGTGTTTGTTTAATATTTATATCAATTTCTAATGGCTAAATAATCTTTCTTCACATGATTTTTCTTCTTTCTATGAAGTGCCTTGCAGTTAAATAAAGAGAGGATTCTTAATTTCAAGCTCTATTTATGTGGTGTTCATTATTGTGTTTATTTCTTCTAAAGATAACGAGCTCATACTTACATATGCTCATTAGTCTCTTCCAAACTTTCTAATCTATACTACATTGACAACATTTCAAGTATAACATAGCCTATTGATACCTAGCTCCTTTTTATACTTATCTCTGCATTCCTAAATCCTAGACCTAATCACTTGCTCTAAACCTTAGTCCAGTAAACCTTAAAATCTCAAATTCACAAATACACAAACAAACTTGCATATCTAGCCTAAAGAAGTTGTTATTTAAAGCTATTTATTGATAAAAACTTTTGAGAGATCCCTCTTTGGCTCAGTAGGGCTAGCTACTGAGCTGAAAGTAGGTTCGAGGTTACCTCTTTTGATCTCCTCATTAGCCTAGGAAATTGTATAGGATACCACTTTTGGCATCGTTGCTAGGGAAACGATGGATAAATCATTCCTGGGAGATATCTTAGAGTTTTCAAGGGAACTGGTTTTGTAGTTGACAGTTTCCAGTATCCAAACATAGGTTGTTTTTACAAATTTCATCAATCTTAAGGTGAGACAAAATTCTGGCTTCTAAAAGATATGCCAGGTCAAATCTTGACCCAAATCCACCTTTTATTGTTAAAGATCCTGAAAAACTACTCAGAAAACTTAAATTACCTATCACTAAAAGTGCAGTTCAAAAAATTAAAAGAACTTCTCTACCTAGAAATCTATTTTCTTTTGAGCATCTTTGTTTTGATACTCAGTTAGAGTCGTCCCTTTCAAGGTCAAAATCTGAGTCTTGCATTTCTAAATTAATATATGAACCTCTTCAATTTGAATCTCATTCTCATTCATTAGAATCTCTATCCGCTAGAGTTGATCACAATTTGTGGTTGAATTTTGACAAACTTCAAAGTCTTGCTAACCAGCTCCAAATTACTACTTAAAAAGCCTACATTCAGTATCAGGTTGAATACTTAATTGTTGTCTCATCATCCAATACACCCCAAATACATCCACTACACCTCCAATTACCTCTATTATATCTCCAAGTACCTCAGCCACCTCATCCTTTCTTCCACCACCTCCATCAATATCATCATGTTTACCTACACAACCCATTGTAATACCTCCATCACCTCCAGCAGTCATGGCACAATTTGTGCCCCTCATACCACCTGCTCAACTTGCTGCTTTACCTCAGAACTATGGTTAAAAACTTCCTCTATTTGATGGGAGTTCAGAAATCACAGCTCAACATCATGTTGATAAATTGATAGATTTTATTGACCTAGAAGAAATTGATGAAGATGATGCTAAAATGATAATCATAGCTCAGAGATTTTTAGGGGATGTGAATAAGTGGTTTTGTAGCCTAGCTGCTAATTTTGTCAATAACTCACAGAGGTTGATTGAGTTGTTCCTGGCTTGTTAGCAAGAGAAGAAGAATCCATTGAAGATATTGGCTAAGTATAACTCAATGAAAATAAATTCAAATGAGACAATTCAAGAATTTACAACAAGATTCAATTTGGTATACAATTCTATTCCTGATGATATGAAGCCTCCACCTAGTCTAGCACTTCTCCATTATCTCGATGCCTTTGACCCAGACATGGCATATCAACTTACAGAGAGAGACACTGCTACTCTTGAAGAAATGCAGTGAAATGCTGCGAGTGATGAAGTCAATCTGCTTATCAAGAAGTCTAAATCAAAGCCTCAGAGGATTGAGAAGAAAGTTGTGTTTAAAGAAGAACCTTCATCATCTTCAGATGTAAAGCTTAACACTCTGATCAAAACCACGGAGAGAATGACGGATCGAATATCCATAACTAATTGACAAGCGGAGCCTTCAGTGAGGAATCCAAACTTTCGTGGCAGCAACAACATCGGTTCAAGAATAGACAGAAAGAGAAGCGAAATCAAGATCTTCAAGGACAAGTAAGATTGCCATTTCAACAAAATTATGTCAAAGGCTAGGAAGAAGATGAAGAGATTGTGGAAGCAAATCACTTATTTGAAGAAGATGAGCTACCTACCTTTTTTACAGAAGAAGATTAGTTTTTCGAAGATTCTTTCATACTAAGTGATCAGCAACTTGTACTTGCAAGTGACAATCTATGGGCTGTTCAAACTGAAGAATATCAAAGAGGATATCAGAATGCTCTTAGTCATCTGCAAAAGCAGTACAACTTGAGGAACAAAAATGTACCTGTTACATTGAACTAGAAGAGGCAAAATCTATAGAAAGACACACCAAGCAAAGAAGTAGCTCCTCTGAATCAGAATAAAGAAAGAGAAGTTGTTATACTGAGCCAGGATAAAACAACTGAGGCATCTACCAGTAATGTAAGAAAGGACAAGGAGTTTCAAAGTGAAAGTCACAAGAAGGAATCTCAAGCTAAAGGGAAGATTGAAAAGAAGGATATCACTGCAAAGGAGGTAGAAAAACAATCTAATCTTTTTAGTTTGGAAAATGAATTTTTTAAGTTAAAAGTTTCAATTCCTCTCACTGAATTAGAGAAGAATGACAAATATAAATTTCAAATTGCAAAAATGCTTAAGGTTGACCAGATGTTAGATACTGTGAATGTGGCTAATGATGAGCCAGGAATCCGTTTTGTTCCAACCTTAGAAGGAAGTCCTGAAGATAGTGAAATTCCACCTTTCTATCTCAGTCTCAAACTTCATGACTTTCTCCTCCATAATGCCATGCTAGATTCTAGTGCCTCACATAATCTTATGCCCAAAGTCATCATGGACAAACTAGGACTGAGTACCACCCGACCTTATCGTGACCTTTATTCTTTTGATTCAGGTAGAGTGAAATGTCTTGGCCTCATTAAAGACTTGGTAGTGTCCTTGGACCAAATTCTAGCCAAGAATGTGTCGATGGATGTAGTAGTTGCTGATATTCCTCCTAGGTTTGACATGTTACTTTCAAGGTCTTGGGGAGCAAAACTAAAGGGCACTCTACATCTTGACTTTTCATATGCCACTATCCTAGTATTTGGTAAGCTAAGGAAACTCTATCGAGAAAAGAAAATGAAATTCATCATCAACAGTAAGGAAAATCCAATCAATCATCCTATACATGTTGTGCATACTAATCTCGAATCTTTCATTTTATATAGTGATATGAATTCAGCTAATGATCAAAGTCAGCTTGTAGAAATTTCAGAAGTTCCAAGGGTTATAAGTAGCATGCAGAAAGTTATCACAGCTGAAGGGAAAGAAATGGATAAAAGTTGTTTGCAGCTAGCAAACCCTCTTAAAGAGATTGTTGAGATCATGTAGAAAACAGAGTTTCTTGAGACAACCAACCATCCTCCAAAAGATCAAACAGTTCAGCCTTCAAAAATCCTTTTTCCGGATGAAGAAAATGGTCTTTGGACCATGGATTTTGATGGTGCATTAGGAAGAGAAGGAGTTGGGATTGGTGTTTGGATTCATGGTCCATTACATCAATCATGTAAAATTCCTTGCAATGTAAGAATGAGTTCTTACAAGTTAGCTTTTGAATGCTCAAACAATGAGGCGAAGTATGAGGCATTGATTGTTGGCCTCAAAATTCTGAAGAAGTTGGGAGCAAAGAAAATTTATGTTTATGGCAACTCCAAGTTAGTAATCAAACAAGTTAAATGAGAATGTGAGGCCAAGCATCCAAGAATGAGATCTTATCACAATGTTGTACTTGACATACTCAAAACTTTTACAGAATATACTTTGTCTCTTATTCCTAAAACTCAAAATGTTATAGCTGACTCTCTTGCTACTGTAGCCAGTATGGTGAAGATCCCTATTCACTCTAATAAAAAATATTCTATCCATGTAAAACATCGCCAAGATGTCCTTGATAATATGAGATTTTGGCAAGTGTTTTGGGATGATAAACAGATCGACAATTTTCTGCAATTTGACAGAGAATTTCATAATTCTTGCATTGATGATACATCCAATATGAATGATCCAGACATTCAATCAGCTGAGATTGAAATATTGCAGTTGAATGAAAGAAACATTCCAAGAGGCTTGGTACCTTTGGAAGAGTTGTTTGATTGTGACGATGTTTCCAAAAATCCCACCATGATTCCCATAGAAAAAGGTGTTGAGGATGTAAACATTGGTGCAACTAACAAGCCTAAGATGGTCAAAATATCAAAGTCCTTATCTCCTGAAATGAAAAGTAAGTACATAGCCTTAATGAAAGAATTTTCTGATGTATTTGCTTGGGACTATTTAGATCTAAAAGTTTATGACAAGAGTATCATTCAGCACACCATTCCGATCAAGCCTGATCAAAAGCCATTTCGCCAGAAACTGAGAAGGATTAATCCTAAGCTACTGCCATCAATTGACAAAGAGATGAATAGGATTTATAAGTCTCATATTATATTTCATATTCAATTTTCTGAATGGATATCTAATCTAGTTCCAGTAAGAAAGAAGACTGGGGAGATTCGTCTTTGCATTGATTTCAGAAATTTAAACAAAGTGTCCCTGAAAGATAATTATCCCTTGCCAAAGATGGATCATATACTTCAAAGGGTAGTTGGGTGTTCTAGAATGTCATTGCTAAATGGATATTCCGGGTACAATCAAATTTTGGTGCATAAAGATGATCAACTGAAAACAACCTTCACAACACCATGGGGTACATTCATGTACGCCAAGATGCCATTTGGATTAAAGAATGCAGGAGTGACTTTTCAGCGGGCTATGGACATAGCTTTTGCTAATGAAAAAGATGTATTTCTGGTTATATATTTAGATGATCTCACAGTATTTTCCAAGTCTAATGAAGATCATTTACATCATTTGAGAATTGTTTTTAAGAAATGCAAAAGATTTGTTATCTCACTTAACCCAAAGAAGAGTATATTTTCCATGGAAGAAGGTAAGCTGTTGGGACACATCATCTCTAAGGATGGCATTCTCATTGATCCTGCAAGAGTGCAAACCATTCAACAATTAGATTTCCCAAGGAACAAGAAAAAGATTCAGTATTTTAATGGGAAAATTAATTTTTTGAGAAGATTCATCCCCAATCTAGCTGAACATTTCAAAGAGATGACAGACATGTTGAAGAAGGACAGTGAGGTAAAGTGGTATTTATAGGATAAAAAATTATTTCATGCAGTAAAGTTTGCATTATCTACTACTCTTATTTTGATTAGTGCAGATTATACTTCAGATTTCATTATCTTTTCATTTGCCTCTGAGCATACATTAGCAGTAGTCCTAATGCAAAAGAAAGATCAGAAAAATGAGCAACCCATAGCATTTTTTAGTCGCACCATAAGAGATGCAGCACTAAGATACAACATCATTGAGAAGCAGGCCTTGGCTTTGGTGAAAGCTCTCAAATATTTTCGAGTTTATATTCTTCATTCTCACACCATTTCTTATGTTCCTATAGCAACGGTGAAATAAATTCTTGTGCAAACAGATCCTGAAGGCAGAAGGGGAAAATGGATTGCAGCCATGCTGGAGTATGATTTGGAGATAAAGCCTACAAAGATCATCAAGGGACAAGGTTTGGATAAGCTTATGGCTGAATCTAATCTACATGCGCTAGACATTAATTTGATTGCAACACTTTCTGAAGAAGAAGAAGAAGAAGACCCATACTTACAGGTGTCTGACATGTTCCTTTCCTCTCCATGGTATTTTGACATTGTCTATGTCTTGCAACATTTAAATCCTCCACCAGAAGTTCCCAAAGGTAAAGATAGATTATTAAATTTGAAAGCTTCAAAGTATTGTATTCTTGATGGTGTTTTATACTGGAAAGATCTTGGTGGTGTACACCTAAATTGTTTGGTAGAAAATGAAGTTAAGGATGTGATGAAATATTTTCACAAGGGAGATTGTGGTGGTCATCACTTCTGGAAGACTACAACAAAAAATATCTTAAGAGTTGGCTTCTATTGGCCCACTCTCTTTTTTGATGTATATAAAATAGTGATGGGCTCTCATGAATATCATATTTTCCAAGGAAAGAGAAAGCTTTTGCCATTACCCTTGCAACCCATCTCCATTTTAGCTCCTTTTTAGCAGTGGGGTCTTGAATTCATTAGCAAGATCCATCTTTCATCATCAGCACAACATAAATGGATTTTGATAGCCACAGACTACTTTACAAAATGGATTGAGGCAATCCCAACCAGGCAAGCTATTGATTCTATTATCATTCAATTTATGGAATCTAATATCTTGTCTAGATTTGGCTGCCCATAGAAAATAATTACTGATAATGTTGTTGCCTTCAAGTCAAAATGGATGGTGGATTTTTGTGCTAAGTACCATATTGTATTAGGACATTCCACTTCTTATCATCCACAAGGGAATGGTCTGGCCAAATTTTCCAACAAATCTTTGATTAACATCATCAAGAAGGTTTTAGAAGTGAACAAGAAGAACTGGCATAAAAAGCTCATTAATGCCTTATGGGCAGACAGAGTCAGCACTAAGAAATCAATAGGTATGTCTCCTTTTCAGTTGGTGTATGGAATTGACACAGTGTTTCCTTCATCTCTTGTTGTCCCGGTCATGAAAATTCTGCAGGAATTAGACAGTGAGACCAATGATATGCAAAGAAGGATAAATCAGATGATTCATCTATAGCAGACTAGAGAGGAAGTTCTTCAAAACACCTCTAAACTTCAGGAGAGGATTAAAAATATCTATGATCGCAAGACCAAGGAAGACAATTTCAATTTAGGAGATGTGGTTCTTCAGTGGCATGCTAGAAATGAAGAAAAGTACAAACATGGAAAATTTGAAAACATGTGGAAGGGACCCTATGTAATTTCTTCTTTCAAAGGGAATAATGATTTCTTGTTGGAGGAAATGAATGGAGAAGATTACTCAGGAGAAGCGATCAATGGTAGGCTTCTCAAGCACTACCATGTTTGAAAAAGTTCTGAAATTTCATCACCATTGTATATACCGGTGTTTTTTTTATGTTCCAGTATCTAAGTGGCTATCATAGGAGTTTGAAGCCCGAAGAGAAGGCCCTAAGGCTTCTTTGGTCAGATGCTTTCTTTATTTTACTTTTGCAGTCCTGTCATGTCAAAAGGTCAGTCATTTTTTGAGTCAAAGTTTGGTTTTCTGCATGTTGACTCCATTGCCCAATGAATAAGGCTACTTGGTCTACGGTGTTCTTGACACCTCCAAGGAGCTTCCATCCCTAGCTAGAGCCAATGTTAGTGTCAATATTGTTTTCCTGTCACCAGTGATCAAATATGCTTTTACCAAGTCTATCACGAGTCTCAAAGTCGAATTTTACCATGTCACTAGGTTTACAGAGTGAAATTTGGTTACTGTTTAGTTGGTCTAGGAATGAGTTTAGTCTTTTGGGAAAGTCACATATGCTGGTCACCTATCTCATTCAGATGAAGGTGTCATAATAAAAGAAATATTTTCCTTATATCATTCATCATCATCACTCCATTAAGTTTTAGTTTTTTTCATTAGGTCATTAGGGTTTTCAAGGTCCATCATTATCATGTGTAGATCCAACATTGGATAAAGCATGACAAGGAGCACTTTGACATTACATTGTTGAGTTTTCACAAGTTCATCATGATTTTAGTTTGAAAGGCCCCAGGATAAGAAGTTCTAGTGTTGAAAAATGAAATATAGCCTGGCTTTCAGCTTTCTAAGGTGACTCAGTTTTAAAGGTGAAAAATAAGTTTTTCAAAAGGTTTGTGGGGCCCATTTCTTTTCAAAGAGGAAATTAAATTGCCTATATAAACCAAAAACCCCAAACTCATTTTATTTTCCTCTTATTCTTCATTGTGCATCGATATCTCCCTCCCATTGGTGAGAAAAACTTGGGTTTTAGGAAAAATTATCAAAAAACTCCAAGCACTACGCTTCTGAGGCTGGAGCTGTGCTTCTGGACACTATGATGCACTTCTAGAGACTACGCTACACTTGTGCCAAAGTAGCTCAAAATCTCCTAGAACTCACCCAAATCGAAATTTAAATTTTGAAAATTTCTTTTCTTGCAAACCTGGACTCATCTACAAGTAAGTACATCATCTTACTCACCTTTTTATTTTGCAAGATGAATTCAAAGCTAAAGATTTCTTCATTTAGGGTTTCTAGTGAATTTGTCATGAAATGATGCTAGGGTTGATGATGGTCATCTAGTTTTCATAAGTTTAAACATGTAAAATATCATACTACACCTCTATACATGTTTAATATACATCATGAACTATTGAACTAACTACAAACCACTAAATTACTTCACCAAAAATGAAACCCTGGCTCATTTCTATGGAATTTGGACAATTTTCCTAGAAACCTTGTTTTTCCTTTTTCACAAATACACCATTCCTTCACTTCACCTCCTTTCATCTTCATAAGTTGTTCATAGTCCATATCCACCTCCTACAATTCCCCTTGCCATTTTTTCCATTCCACCTACCCATCATTTCATTTTCATTCATCCCTCACTATTTTTTCTCATTTTCCTACCACCATGGTTTCTGTCATCACGGAAGCAGACTCTTCACTAAAAAGGAAGAAACACCACAAGGGAGGAAAATTTCTCAGATATGAACCATCCAACTGCAATGAGATCAATTCATCACCCTTTATCAAACAATGCTTTGAAGATGTGAATTGTCTAGATTTTTGCAAAAGGGTGTGTGAAGTAGGTTTCCATGAGCAGTTGACAGATCAGGTTGCTACTCATTTGAAAGGTGAAAGTTCTAGTATTGTTGCTGTTGAGTTCAAATTTTCAGTGGCTACTATTTCACTTACTACAGGGATACTAGATCATGGTGAATACTGGTTCAAGGGGATGAACCTAGATCTTGTACATTATAGGTCTTTCTTGAAAACACCATACAGAGAACCCATACTCATATCATGCCTTTCAGGTACCTGTTGGAGAAGTATGCTCCATTGATGAAAGTTATCATGAAATTCTTCACATGTGAAGGAAGGTTCTCCAAACTATATTCCTATCACATCCGGCTTCTAATGCACTTTACAGCTCAGAAACCTCTAAACATGTGCAACTATCTATGCAGGAGCCTTTCCAAGATGTCAGAGAAAGTATAGATGAAGAGCAAAGAACACTATCCTAGTTTCTTTCATCATAGTCTGATCAATATTGTAGTACTTCATCAACCTGCAGAGAAGAATATGACATTGGAATCTTTCTTGGAGATAGCTTTGAAATGGTATGAATCCAATGTGGTAGTTCAACATTCTAGCATGCCAACACAACAAATGAAGATTTGGTCCTCAAGCAGATCAGTGGAAATTCCTAAAGCATCTAAACCTAAGGTGACTAGGATGTACAAAAGATAAAGTGGCTTGTGTTTGCTTCTCATGGTGAGAAAGGGGCCAAGCCTTCTACATCAGAAAAATAGGGACCACTAGTGCAGGATAAAGATTTGGTTGAGCATGAGTATGAGTTGGTTGAATTAGAAGTAGAAAATGAGCCTTCAAATATGTTGCAGATCATCAAAGATAAGGATTATAACATGAGATAACTCATGGATAACATGGCAAGGGAAAGATTTGTCATTTCATTTTTAGAACAAGAAAACAATCAACTGAAGGAAAAACAACTAATCATGGAAAAGGAGAAAGCTAAACTATTGCAGCAAGAAGGCAAGAGCAAAGTGGTCTTGGAAATCAATGAGCTTGAAGGAATTCAAGAACAAGGTAAGAGAAAGAGGCCAATAACCAAAGGGCTTAAGAAGACATTAAAAGAAGAGGAAAAACACATCTTACTAGATGAGGAACTAGAGTTAGAAGACATAATTACCTTAGAAGTAAATCAAGACAGAGAGTATTGGTTAGACAAGGTTAATGATCACTTGGAGAAGCTTCTAGACAAATCCAATGGAGACAATCAGCTACTAAGGCACATGACACATCACCACCAGGCCCAGGATATGATTTTAAATGTCAAGGTCAAACAGCTTGAAAACAAGCTCAAAGAAGCCCTAAAGGACCAAAATGATAAAGGAAACTTGGATATGATTGGTGAAGCATCCATGAAGGCTTAATATGCTTCATTTTACAGCTCTTGAAATTTTTTGAAGAAATTCTAATCATTTTTGGTTTTTTGGAAATTTTAGTGCCTTATGTAGAAATTTGGCCAGTCACAAAAGCACAACGCCTTGTGTTTATGGGAAAAATAGTATTCCTAAAGAATGTTATCCCTCCAGGTTTGGAACCTACCCTAGAAACAACAGTTTAAAGCAATTTAATGATTTCTTCTATGTGTAACAGATAAGAGAAAGATAATGGAACCAACCTGGAACTTCCGCTTGATCCTTTGCTTGCTCTCTCTCTCCCCTTTGACAGTACCTGCACAAGTACAACAACAAAGAACTGTCAAAGCATCGTGATCTATTACAACATAAACATTATAGAATCAGATATATAATGAACAAATGATAGCATTCATAAATGATAACATTCACAATTGCACAATCATATGGAAGAAAACTTGAAGAGCTTTATTGATAGAAGGGAGAATTACAACCTAGTTGTCTGATCTAGCATCATCCTCCTAGCTTCAATCCTTCTTCACCTCATGAAATAGCAAGATCACTCCAACAATACAATGCTCTTTCCTCAATTACAAACTATCAGCACTTGCAATTTACAACATTCTAGCCCCTAGATCTCTTAGATGAGGGATCCATTTATAGATGTGTGCAAGGGTGTGAGTCATCCATGGGGTTTGATTAGTGTCATTTCAATTGTTACAATTGGTTCCATAAGAGAAGGGATAACTGAAGGTTTAAGATCCCTTATTCATCCTTGGGCAAATTTAGAGAGGCAAGTAGCATAGGAGAAGTTTCTAGAAAATTGCATGAGCATCTAGGTTTGGCAACTACCCTAGAAACAATAGTTTAAAGCAATTCAACGATTTCTTCTATGTGTAACAGATAAGAGAAAGATAATGGGACCAACCTGGAACTTCCACTTGATCCCTTGCTTGATCTCTCTCCACTTTGACGGAACCCGCAACTCCTCCCTATACTTAACATGCTTGGAGAGTACCTGCACAAGTACAACAACAAAGAACCATCAAAGCATCATGATCTATTACAACATAAACATTACAGAATCAGATATATAATGAACAAATGATAACATTCACAAATGATAACATTCACAATTGCACAATCATATGGAAGAAAACTTGAAGAACTTTATTGATAGAAGGGAGAATTACAACCTAGTTGTCTGATCCAACATCATCCTCCCAACTTCAATCCTTCTTCACCTCATGAAATAGCAAGATCACTCCAACAATACAATGCTCTTTCCTCAATTACAAACTATCAACACTTACTTGCAATTCACAACATTCCAGCCTTTGGATCTCTTAGATGAGGGATCCATTTATAGATGTGTGCAAGGGTGCGAGTCATCCATGGGGTTTGATTAGTGTCATTCCACTTGTTGCAATTGGTTCCTCAAGGGAAGGGATAACTAAAGGCTTAAGATCCCTTATTCATCCTTGGGAAAATTCAGAGAGGCAAGTGGCACAGGAGAAGTTTCTAGAAGATTGCATGAGCATCCACTTAGCAAACTGTCCCGAACATTTGTCCATCCTTGCCCATCACACCCTATAGAAGGCTTAAACAATATGCATTGCACCCTGGCAGTGGAGTAGTCAGTATGCATCACACTTTGTGAGTGGAGCAGTTAGTATGGTTCAGTTTAGGCAATTTCTGGATGGTTTCTCAGATGGAACTTTTGGGGAATGATATATTTAGATGAATATGTTCTTTTAGGGTATGAAACAACTATTTTAAGGGTTGAATGAACCCTAATACATCGACATATAATTTTGGGGTCGATGTGCCCAAATATGTCTATAACAGTTTCCCCCTAAAGCATGAGGTCGTAAATATTCATGTCAGGTGAAATGCTTTATCATGAGGATTCGAAGTTTCAAACTGGAAGGTGACTTGTATAAGTTACAATACAATACGTCATCATAATATAATTTCATGATCTAGTTGATGGAGGCATTCCCATGCTCAGCTTTATAAATTTCATTTCATGTACATAGATCAGATAGTCATCTGCAGATACAGACTGGTGATTCTTCAGATATAGAGTCATCATCCATGGTTAGGATGACCATCTGTGCAAAGCCTTTGTACATTTGATGTTTTTATATCCCTGAATATATCGCAACCTAGATGGATGAAACTATATCTGAGGTCTTCAAACTCGTTCAATCTTCACTCGATGTACAAGTCAATCCATGTGAAAAGATGTTCTGGAGTCGAACATGGAAAGACATTGCCTGATTACTAGCCAATGGTGTAAGCTGTTAACAGACATGAGAGGAATCACCGATAATGATAATGACCCTCAAGGTAGTACAGTACAATTCACATGGTGTGAATATATGATCCGATGTCGAACACCACACAAAATCTTTCAGCCAAAGGCCATTGATGTCAACCTGTTGCCGGAATTGAGAAACTTGCCATTGATGTATGCAAGCTTCAAAGCACTGAAAGGGTTGTTTCTAAGTCAACTTCTTGGATAATGAGTTGATGTCAACAAGAAGCGACTTGTCATAGGAGGGCTTTGATGCATCCCACATCTACGACACGAAATGAAGCAAATGATTTTTGTAGGTGAAAAATGAACTGACGACATAAGGTTTAGGAATGGTGGTCATGAAAAATGAAGGTTGGAGGTATTGCACTAGATGAGACATTAACTGGATTATAATCTCTCAAATGAATGACTTCTCTTGAACATGTCGGTGACACTGAGATGAATTAGTAGCGTTAACCCCAAAAGATGGATGGTATGAAAGACCAATAGTGAGATGACCGGTGAACGGAATAACCCAACCTAACTCAATAATTGTGACGAAGTGAAAATGTCATGTTCAAGAGCGACCTGCTACCATAAATTCTTCAAGTTTTTTCCCTTTTTTCCCCAGTCATTGCTAATTAGTACCTCTTTATTTTTGTCAAGCTTGAGGAGGATAACATATGCTTGTTCTATAATTCACCCTTCGGGCAAACCTGTCACTATTTGATGTTTTAACGAGTCTAGCGACAGTGAAACTCGGTCTCATCTAGAATGGATAAGTTTGTCGCTATTGTTTTAACGAGTTTAACGACAATGATAACTCAGTCCTTTTCATGTTTAGAGCATTTGAAAGGGATGAAAAGAAAACTCGATAAGTTCCTTTTCGTAAAGTAATCCCTCAGGTCTGAAAAAGGATAAAATAATACAGGATGGATGACATTTCCAATCACTTTAATGAGCTGAAAATGACAAGCGCTCAAAAATATTTTCATGTTTAACGAGTCTGAAAAAGGGTTTAAAGAAGACTCGATTTTGAGGAACGAGTGGTGTCTAAGGTAGCAACTAGTTTCGGTGATGTTGGAACTTCTCAAAACATGTTGAATTATATGAAGAGGCTGGCTAATAAGACCACTCATTGTAACTGTTCCTCAAAAAGGGTAAAACAACCAAGTGAGAGCGTATGATCGGCCAAAGTGATGGGATGCACACAACCAAGGCTCAAAAGGCTAATAGAATGGCAATCACAAAGGTTAATTATTAAGAATGGATTCATTTTTAGACAAGCTTGAACCATGGGGGAACTATGCTTGGATTCAGTTTCATGTTTTCACAAGCTCGAAATGAACAAACTATGCTTGGAGTCAGTTTCATTTTTACACAAGCTTGAAACGACAAAACTATGCTTGAATTCAGTTTCATTTTTAAACAAGCTTGAAACAACAAAACTATGCTTGAATTCAGTTTCCTTTTTACACAAGCTCGAAACGAAAAAACTATGCTTGAATTCAGTTTCATTTTTACACAAGCTCGAGCAACAAAACTATGCTTGAATTCAGTTTCATTTTTACATAAGATCGAAATGAGAAAACTATGCTTGAAAAATGGTTTGCATGCCCCCAACATGATGAAAAGGAGAGTCTCCTATAACCAGATGGAAAATCATTGCGGTGAAGCAGGATAGTTATCCAACACCTTCTTGGTTTTGTCCAGAATAGACAAAGGTGAATGGTGTGATAGACCAATCACATAACCTACAGGGAAACTTATCTTTACCATTAGGTGCATGCCCCCAAAGCTTCATTACATTCACCAGACTACTCATGGCTATTAGGTGGATGGAATGAAGGTTCAAGTGATACCGTTGATGTAAATGGACTATTTAGGGATGATGATTGACTTGGAGCTAAGCTTGGACTGGGAAATGAAAGCTGGTCAATGGTGACAATCTTGCCTTCATGCGGGAAACACATCACTCGAAAGAGTGTTGAAATAATAGCTTCCATGTTATAAACATAGTCATGCCCAAGAAGTAAATTGTAATCTAATGGTCCCATGACTACCATCACGTTTAGATAAACGGTTTTCCTTCCCAAAGTAATAGGTAACTTAGGAAGGATCCCTAACGGTCGACTGGTTCCTTTGTTAAAGCCTAACAGATTTTGTGTAACAAGCATAAGCGGTGGCAAACCTGTTAACACCCAGGTTGTTCCCTTTGACTCCTGAGGGAATACAGCCAGGGTAACCACTAACCAAGCTTTGGATCACAGGTTCTAGCCAACCTATAATCAGAGAGGGCTCTCTCTTTGACTATTTAACTTTGTTCTTAAGAATCTTAGGCTAGATATGAGGTGAGGGTTTGGTTTGAAATTTTGGTTGAATGATGTCTTTTAGTACCTAAGATGAGATCTTCAGACAGTTTTAGTCCATTGGGCAATGGAGTCTATGGCTGTAGGTTGTTTGACATGTTGAGTGGGATTATCTAAACTGCAGGGCCATTTAAATATTCCATAAAACAAACTTAAAATTGAGGTGATGAAATATGGTTAGCCAGTGGAAAGAAATTAAGAGTTTTCCACTAAACTGGTGATATGAGAATAAGATGTATTGCACGGGAGCAGGCTTGAATTCCTGAACAATGACCCCTTGTGAAAATTATAGTCTGAAGGTGCAGCAATTAAGAATTACACTATCATAACTATAACTGAGGAAAACATTCATAACAGCATAGATTGAGTTCAGGGTATTCCATGAATAAATCCTGAAACTATTCTTTTTCTTTGCTATCAAACTGCAGAACATAGAACATGAATGGGTTATGAAGGAATGAAACACATAATGAAAAGGTTAAAGAAAAACTTATTGTGTCATGAAATAAGCAGGGATCCTGTAACATTCGGCAAGCACACCACAACGCATCAAACAACCCAAAACTTTCGAAATTCCATCAGCTCTTTGTATTAAACTCTGAATATTTACAACATAGGATGTCTTCAAGAGAAAATCAACAACCCCTGCAAGCTTATGCGAGGGGGAATATATACAATCGGTTATACAAAAATATCTGAACCGCTGAGTCACTTGATAAATAAATACGCTCATCAACTTTACAGAATAGCAGATAATGGAACATATTATTTTATTAGGAATCGAGAAACAGAGGGAGCGATGGCGAGTCTTCGATCACCTAGGGTTCCAGAACGAATAAGCTATGCCGCCGTCGTCCCCAGAGATCAGCCAGGCCCCGGATCTGCTTGGCGTCTGGATGTTGGGAACTCAAACTTCGATCCATCGGTTTGTTTTTCTCCCGATTTCACTGCTGGAAAGGTTATACAGGGCTCGGATCAGAGATTTCAACAGCAGAAGGAATTATCTTCCCTCTTGGAGCAGGCCGACAATTTTATGGTGGATCTGGGTTATCCTCCTCAAAACCCTGGGAGTTTCGCTTCAATACAACCTGATCATACACAGATCTGGGTATCTGAACAACCATGTGAGGGTGAACCAGTCCGACAAGGCAGAGATGTCTGCGCATGGCGGGTAAAGGTGCGTCTGACGTCTCCTCTGTACCCACCCGGTCAGCTAAGGGACTATGGAAGCGGGGATCTTCGATCTGCGAGCACTGGTGCCGGCCTTGGAGCCAAACGATGGGCAGATGCGATCTCCCCGGCGGAGATTATGCCATGGCCAGGAAGTATTGCCTGCGCTGAAGGAGAAAAGAGCCAGCAGCCCACCCCTTGGCCCCCTCTTGGCAAGCTATGGGCACGATCCATCGTTTCCTGGCAGCCCCTAGACGATTTACTCGAGATCCAAGTTTGGGGGCATCGGACGCAGGGTAAAATCAAATGTGCAGAGGCCGGAATAACTCGTCAACGACCAGATCAACAAATACACCCTGTTATACTCAGGCAAAAAGTTAAGGGCAGGCTGGAAATGGTCGCGGTGATGAGGGTAGAACAATATACGCTGCCACTTCCTCCCGATTGGCTCGATCCAGCAAAACGAGAACCCCACAAGCCTGATCCACTCAGCATGGAGGCCGATCTGGTCCAAATCTTCATAAAATCAACAGAGGGCAAACACCATTGCATGCGGATCAGTCAGAGAATGAGCATACAGGGTTTAAAAAAGGAAATCCAAGGTTATCTTGGAACCCCAATACAGTACCAAAATCTTATATATGCAGGATACAGTTTGCAGGACAAACAAACTCTCCTGCAATATGGCATCACTAAAGATTCAACCATTATCTTAAATCTCCGACTGCGTGGCGGGAGCACTGGAACCAGCTCTAAAAATACAGGTTCCTTTCGGGATGCTGTGAAAGGAAAAGAAAAAATGAAATACACTGAAGCACCACCATCAGAGGCCCCTGGACCCTACATTGTTGAACAAAAGCCAGAATCACCAACGCTACAAGTCGCTATGCCAGAGGTAACTAGTTTGCATTCTGATTTATGTAAATGTGCAGTTATTTGCAGATTTAATGGCTTCTGGCCAAAATCAGATGCCTTGCACCAATGGATCTATACAACATGGACATCAAGCTGTGAAATATACCTTTGTCCCAAAGGTTACTTCATAGTCAGATTCAACTCAGAACAAGAACGTGACAGCATTATCAATCAGGGGCCTTGGTTCTGGGGCAGTGCTGGCCTCTTCCTTACCCCCTGGTTCCCTGACTTTGACGCTAATACAATGAAGGTTTCAACGATGCCTGTATGGGTGAGGCTTCATGGTCTCCCCTTACACTTTTGGCATCACAAAGTATTAGCTGCCATTGGGGATTCCCTGGGGAAATTCCTAAAAACAGATGAAGACAGAGTTATCAGAGGAATATTTACTTTTGCCAGAATATGTGTAGAAGTGGACCTGAGTCAAGGGCTCCCCGATCACATCAATTTGAACTTTAATAACTCTCAATGGATACAACATCTTGACTATGGGAACACAACGTTCCGGTGTAGGGGATGTATGCAAATAGGGCACCTTCATTATGACTGCCCTCTTGCTCGAAAGGACACCAGGAGAACCAAGAATCAGCAAAAAAAGCCCAAAGGCTGGCAGCACACTGAACCAGTAGAAGAAGAAGACACATACGTGGAGCCCACAGAGAATCAACTAGAACCCGATACTCTAATGAAACAGACATTTACACAGGAGGCGAATGCTCCAGCTACACATTCAGGGACTCACATTTCGGATCTGCAACGAGAGCCACAAATGGAAATCAGCGGCATCAAAAGAACACATGGATCAGAGGGCTCTGAATCTGACAAAGAACACCAACTAATCACCATGGAAAACCAGCTTGCCATCATCACACCCACTCCCGACACTGGCGGTTGGCGACGGGTGGAGAAGAAGAAGGGCAGAAAAGTTTAATCTAACTGAAATTCTTTTTCTTTTTCTCTATATCTTGTAGTTTCCTGTCACAACAGGAACAATTATTTGCAATTTTGTGATTTTCTTTACTCTGTTCGCTGCCTGGCTTTACAGGAACAGCTATCTGAATATGCATCATGCATCTACAAAATGTAATTTTATCAACATGAATAAAATTACGTTTTTTTACTAGGGGAAAAAAAAAAAAGAATAGCAGATAAGGAAGTTATTGTTGCTCTAAATACAAAATGAATCCTCTTTAATTCTGTCAGAAGTCTTTTTGACCTTTGGAGGCCACTGAGTCGGTTGAGCGTTCTGCATTAATGCTGAATGATGTGTCTTTATGGCTTTGTCATGCTGTAGCTTTCTCGGCCCTGTCACCTGTAGCTGTCAGTGTTGCTTTAGTGGCCGCATTGGTTTGTTGAGTTCGCTCAGTCCATTCTTCTCCAGACATACTGAATGCATAAAATTTTCTGAACATGATGATTTATGTTTTTTGATGAAAAAAGTTGATGAAAGCCTCTTGTTTATAGTAACAACTGTATCATTCTGGTCCACCATTCCTGTGTAGGCAGTTGATGTCTCAAAATTGCATCTAAGGTTTCATCTGCCTCTGTATATTTGTAGAAGTTTGGAGGCACTTCAAATAAATGTCTGATCTCATTCATAATAAAAAATAAGTTCTCTACTCTGTCATAGAGAGTTTGCCCAGATGCTGGCCCTGTTTCCTCTGAGGTACTTGATCCTGCAGGGATCTCATTAGTGGCAAATGTGTTCACCCTTTTGGCATAATTTTCATGTGATAGTAGCCTCCCTGCGCTGTTCAGCAAGCCAGGAAGGCCTCTGCTCTGTAATTCTGCAAACTTATCCATGAATTTGTTTACTTCTGTTTGCATGTCCTGGCCTCTTCTATCCAATGTTTGTACCAGGCTTCTCAATGTGAGGACCCTCTTTATCAGCAGGATGGTTTCAGTTCTATTAGGGATTCCTATTGCTGCCAGCTGAGGACCTGTATGGTTATTGAGAACATTAATCATTCTGTTGGCTATCTCAGGCATATTGCCTAGAGATGCCCTTGCTCTTTGGACTTCCCTGTGTGCTTTGCCTATGAGCTCCATTTTCTCATGAATAGTCTCTATATATTGCCATTGATCTGTTATTGATTGGCCAATGTTGGCCCATAAGACTTTCTTGATTTCAGTTACAACCTTGTCAAGGGTGAGCTCTTTCTCCAGCTCCTTTATCTTCTCCTTGAGAGCCTTCATTTCTCTTCCTTTTTCAGCTACATTTTGCTTGGACTTGTCATATTTTTCATTCAGCTTAGCTAAATTCTCTCTGGCTTCATTTAGCTCTGCCATCTGGGCTTCCAGGGCTTGAATCTCATTCATCAGCTTCTGCATGTCAAGGCTTGGAGCCTGCTCTAATGTTGGTGCTGGTGCTGATGTTGATGGAGCTGTCTCAACTGTTTGCACTGTAGGAGGAGTGACAATTTGAGGGGGTTCCTCAAGGTTGATTACTTGTGGAGGGGGCTGAAATTTTTGGCCTCCTTCTTTCTGCTGTAGGGCTGCCTGCAATGCAGCCTCTGTTTCTACCAATTTTCCCTCTGTCTGGACAAGTTGTTTATGTAGTGCTACCAGCAATGTTGATACATCTTGGTCCTTTCTTTGCTGGGCAACCTCCTCTATTTGAGCGTGAAGGGTTGCTGGGATCTTTATCATCTTTCTTAGAGCTGCAATGTCTGAATCTCTTATTTTTAGCAGCTCCTTTATAGCTTTAGGGTCCTTTGGGTCATGACCAAGCTCTATGATTATATCCTCCAAAGACCTTATCCTATTGTCTTTGGCCTGAGAGGATGCCTTCTCCAACTCAAGTTGGGCGGTTGTATTGTTCAGGCTATTTTCCAACCTATGTGCCAAGAAGGTCTTATCTGCAAGTGTCGAATACACCATCTCACCCGTTTGCTTGTGAAGTTCTATTTGATCCATAGGGTGGATGTCTTTTGCAAGAACCTCAAGGTTGGTCCTTATATAGTCTGCAGCTGACTGTGGCTGCAGCATGGTTGGCATGAAATGACTCATGGTCATTTTTCCCTCTGTTATGTCATAAGCTGACATAAGCCTCTACTGGTTTGCAGGGGCCATTTTAAGCAATTGATTATAGATATGGAGCCTGAGTGGCTCATTTCTCTTTTTTATGTCAATGAATTGTTGCTTGATGCCCTTTTCGGCTTTGCTTTGCTGACTTGAGGAGCTGATCTCTCCTCCGATTATTCCTTCTTGTTCCTGCTGAAAGGAACTGGCAGATGCCTCCATGCTTGGTGGGCCCATGCCCAAGGATTGCCCAATAGGCATCTCTTCTTCTGAAAGGGGATTTAACCTCTGCCTTTTCTCCCCTTGAGTTGTGGATGTGGTAAGGGGAGTCTCCTGCTCTCTATCCCTCTTTCGGTTTCTGTCTTCATTCTGAGGAGCTTGGAGCACCGAGGCCTCCACTGTCTTTTCCCGCCTAGGAGGCACAGTTTCTTGAGCCTGTTGCCCAGTGGATATTGGGGCCTCAGCTGTTTCTTCTTGCTGCATTGGCTGCTCTTCTTTTTGCTGTTCTGCTGTAGGAGGTGGTTGTTCTTGCTCCATCTGCTTTACTTTACCCTTGCTTGACACCTGATGAACCGTTCTAGCTGCTTGCTGCTGGGCTGTAGAAGATGAGGCAGCTGCTCCAAGTTGCCTTTGATAGGAAGAGGAAACCTGCCCACAAGTTTCCAAGTCAGCCTCTTTCTCAAGATTCTTTGCCTCTCTTTGTAGCATTTTCTCTCTAGTAATTGCCTTTTCTAGAGTGCCTTCTTTCCAACTTAATAAATTGGCATATTTCTCAATATGAGGCAATCTGATGTGAGCATAGCCACCCAATTTATGTCTTACCCTCCTGAGAGAAATGAAATGATTAGGGTCATAAGGTACCCAGCGGAAACTGGTTTCTAATTGGAGGGTCTCTAGGATCATATCTGCTTCCTTCCATCCCTCCTCCCTTTTGTTGTAAAGAAATGGGCCTAGCTGGTTCTTGACCTTCAGTTGCACCTTCTTGTTTTTACTGTGGAAATGGACCTGGTCTGCATTTCAAAATTGCCTGAAATACTCCAAGGCAAAGAGTCTCATAGGGACATATCTTGGGAGCCTATAAGGGTCCAACTCACAGCCATATATTCTGATTACTGTATGGTGTTGGTAAAAGTACCAATCACCAATGCTGTAGGCCTTTGAGAGGTGGAGTATTCTTTGCATCTCATCGGTCAATGTTGGAGGAGGGACACCAAATAGCAAGGTCATAGTTGGATGGATAAAAAGGTCTATGAATTCACAGTATGTGTATGGTGAATAGGATGTGTGATGAAAAACTGAAGTCCAAAATACTACAGACCTTGGGTTTCCCTGGGCATCAAGTTTCTTGAGAGGAATAGGGAAACTGTCAGGTTGATAAAATAAGAACAAATGATAGATGTATGAGGTGTATTTAAACACCTTCTCCCTCTCTAGATTCATTAATTGCTCATGAATCTTATTGGCAATGTATGTAGCATAATCATAGTGCACAGCAGGAGGCTTTCCAGGGGAAAATATGGACAGCATGGCCATAATGGTGTCATCAACATCCTCAACTCCCCTGTACCCCAGGACATAACTGATCAAGTCCACAAGCATTTTGCCCAAGTCATTGAGATATGGATTTCCAATAGGAGGTGTTCTCACAGCTTCAGAGCTTGGCTGAACAAATAACTGATTAATCTTGATGATCTAGGCACTGGACAGCTTGCCCCCCTTCTTTAATAAATCCATCATGGAAAGGGGAGTTAGTGGCTTTGCAGTGTGAAAGTGCAGCATCTCATTTATGGCCTCAGGGGTGATATGGAACAAGACTGAACCTGTGGGACTGAGAACAGCTCTTTGACATGGATCATAGTTTTCACAGCATCTATGGATCAAGTCTGGAAGGGCATTGACTTGAGGAAGGTTAAAAATGGGCAAATTGGAGTCCCAAATTCCTAAAATATCAGCTCCACTGAGGTGTTGAGCCTTTAACTCATTTAGCATATGAATGTTAAATTTGGAATTCATTGAGAATGTCTCTGTCATCTGATAATCTTTATCACCCAGGGCCTTCCACTCTAACTCTCTGTGTGGGGCATTCAGAGGTGGGACATTTAATGCTACTGGTGTTTCCATGGCTAATTAGGACTCTGAATTGTATAAGGATTTTCTCTACTGGACAAAGCAACACAGAGGGGTATTTTGCAAGAGTGAGGCAATTTGCAAGGAAAGAACTGGGTAAATTGTGGTGAAATAGTCTGGAATGCTCCGAAGAGAGTTTGAATGTGCAACTGCTGGGACTAGTACCACTGTTTTCCCGGTGAATTGGTACAGCTCAGGTTTCAAGTCCACGAATGCGCGGACTGACTGTAATTTTTATGAAAACTTGGCTAAATGTGGACTGTGCAGGTGAATTTCGACCCTACAACTGAAAATGGAGGCCAGTCACTGGAGAATTGCTAGTAATTACAGTGATTTTGACTCTTTTTATGCTTGCTTGGTAAATTATACTCAAAACCAGGCACGGATGGGAAACTCGGATAAATACCTGGTGACTTGCCGGCAATGGTTACAATGCAGGTAGATTGGAAGCGCCCACGGCCTTTGGCTTGAATTCTGCAGGTTGGCGACAGAATGGTGGTAATTCGCATGCAGAGGGGAGCAATAGTTCTTTAGGCGAAAGTGACAAAAAACACTACTTTTGGCGAAAATATGGACTTTTTGGGTTATTGGCGCTTTTTTTGGATGACGTCAACATGACATCATCGGGGTGGGATCGGGTACGGAAGAGTGACGTGGCGGCCTGTGAGTGGTCCACGGGGATTGGTGAGGTGGCGGCCAGGTCGGAGTAGTGGCAGGCTGGGTGCTGACACGGTGCTGAGTGGTTATGACGTGGGCACGCCGTAGTGGTGACGAGGACGTGACGGGATAAGCGGTAAACAATAGGCGGTAAGTGGTTTGCTCGGACCGCTCTGGATACGGTCGCGGTATTGTCAGAGGGTGGCCCGATGAGATTTGGGAACGACGTGTGGCAAAGGCCTGACGTCACCCTCTGACAATTTCTCGGGAGGTAACGTTCGGTCATCGAGGCTGACCCGATATGGATGAGGGCTGTCGGATGGGAGAGCCCAGATCCGACGGTCGACGGGTCAATAAGATGGCAGGACAATACGGCAGCGGGTGGGGCATATTTTATTGCTTTTCTGGAAATATGTGCCTAGACCGAACCTTTAGATTTTGACGGATTTTATGGGTTTATCAATGCTTTTTTGTAAAAGTGCGCATTTGCAAATAAACTTTGGATAAAACGAAAAAATGGGTTCATTTGGTGTTTCTTGTGTTGAAATGTGCATTACAGCAAACTTAGGATAAGGGGTAAAGGTGGGTTTTTTACAAGGCTTTTTTGCAAGTAGAGTGGGTAAATGATTTCAAAGGGTTGTAAAGGGAAAAGGGGTATAGCTTAGGTTATCAAACTGACCAGAGGTCAATTTAATCCCTGACTTCATACAACCACATGCAAGCAGACTTTATTCCTGCATGATTTTCCAATATTCAAGCATATGGCTATAATGCCAAGGGGAGGGAATATGTACATATTTGGGATTTTTTCTATAGGATTATCCTAATAATAGGGGAAAGGGAGTATAGGGAGTTAAATAAATAGGAAATTAGGAGTTAATATGAGTGGAAGAGGTGGATGAAGGGGGAAAAACACTAAGTTTTATATGGAATCAACTTAGTTTAGGAAGTAGATCAAAATGAAAAGAATTTTACACAAGAAATGTGGATTTTAAAGAAACAAGAATCAACAAAAGAGTTTGACTTTCTTTGATGAACATAGGTAGTATTGGGATGTTAGCAATGAATGTGATGGGGGATAATCTGGAAGTTAGACATGCTTCATTGTACTGTTGCAAAACTGCTGAATAAGAGACCTGCACTGGCACCATGTTTTTGCTTTGCTTGAGCCAGTGACAAAGGAATCATGCTTCTGCAACCCCATCTACCTACCCACTCTATTGCCTAGCATTTTTTGTTACTCCAAGGAGGGTGCACTTAGACTTGCAAACCCTTATGTGCATTTTCTTTTCCTTTGGGCTTTTTCTTTTGATTTTCTATCTAAAACTAGCCTTATTGCTTCCAAGGCCCCAGATTAAACAGTTGGGAACCTTCATTCTCTACCTAACTACTTTATCTGCCAAGATTGAACTGTTTGGACATATTTCTTTCTTTAATCTACAACACAAAATTGAAACATGGCATGACCCAGCTTAGACTGTTGGATCACCCATTCAGAAGTAGGACCACATCAACCAACTATAAATATGTGTCTTTCACACAAAATATGAGATCTTTGCATCCTCAAAGTAGATCATATTGGCACTTCCCCTACCAATCATGAGAAATGAAACCTATTGGTATAGGTAGCTAACAGTGGCTCCACTTGGGGATGGTTTTTCTTCTTGAAAGACCAAGAACAGCAGGTCAGACTGCCTTGGCTTGTGACTTCTCTTCAAAACTTGAAAACTTTCTCTTTGTACTTCAAAACTGGAGGCTTTCACCTCTGTGGAAATTTTGAAACATAAAGCTTTTTTTTTTTTTTTTTTTAATTACAGCAACTTCTTAAACTGAACTATTTGTATGCTGAAAGGAACTATATACAACAGATTATGTACAGAAGGAGAAACCCTACTATATACATGGAAAGTAGTCAAAGTAGTGCTTCAACATCCGGCCATTCACAGGGCCCTCTTCAACTTCAATGCCATCCAAATTCTTCAAAAAGTAAGTATTATTTCCTTGTACTGCCTGAATTACAAAAGGCCCCCTCCAAAGGGAGTCAAATTTTCCATGTTTTCCCTTGTCTTCTCTTCTTGAATCCCATTTAAGCACTTTGTCACCAATAAAGAAGTCTTCAGCTTTGGTTCTTCTATCAAAAGTTTTCTTTAACTTTTCTTGTAAAGCTTGAACTCTACTATAAACTTGGTCTCTAGTTTGCTGCAAACATATTATTTGATTGATCCTTCTTTGCATATCATTTGGTTCAGCTTGACTTTCTTGAAGAAGTTTCATGACAGGGATCCCTAAAGATGAAGGGAATTTGGCTTCTAATCCATAGACTAACTCATATGGGCTGACCCCAATGGATCTCTTGGTTGTTAGCCTGTCTGCCCATAAGGCATTTACAAGCTTTTTGTGCCAATTCTTCTTATTTTCTCCCAACACCTTCTTTATGATGTTTACAAGGCTTTTATTTGATGATTCAGCTAAGCCGTTTCCTTGAGGGTAGTATGCAGTGAAATGGCCCAAAGTAATATGAAATCTGTGGCAGAAGTTCACCATATTCTTGGATCTAAAAGCAGCAGCATTGTCTGTTATAATCTTGTCAGGACAGCCAAATCTAGAAAGAATATTAGCCTCCAGAAATTGAATGATAGTAGAATCATTTGCTTGTCTACATGGAACAGCCTCAATCCATTTGGTGAAGTAATCTGTGGCTGTTAGTATCCATCTATGTTGGCCTGAAGAAGAAGGATGAATTTCCCCAATGAAGTCCAGGCCCCATTGCTGAAAGGGCTTCTCTGTTGCAATAGGCCTCAAAGGAAGGGGCAGTAATTTTCTCTTTCCCTCAAATACTTGACACTTGTGACATGAAGTGGTAAATTTTTTAACATCAGAGAACAGAGTAGGCCAATAGTAACCTGCTCTTAATATCTTGTCCACAGTGGACTTCCAGTACAAATGTCCACCACAATCACCTGCATGAAATTCTTTCATAACATTATCAGTTTCATCCATATTCAAACAGTTCAGCAGTATACCTTCATGATTTTTCCATAGTAAGTTACCATCTATGACACAAAATCTTGAAGCTTTCATTTTTAGAAATCTAGATTTGGTTCTGGACAATCCTGGGGGAGCACACAGGTTTTGCAATATATAACAAATATCAGAATACCATAGGGATTGTTCAAAGGCTACATTGATCTTTGGAGTCGCCAGCTCCAGTTCGTTGTCCAGTTGGTTAATGTCCAAGGCTTGGAAATTTGTTTCAGACATTAATTTAGCCAAACCTTGCCCTTTTATCAGTTTTGTGGGTTTTATTTCAATGTCAAATTCTAAAATGTTGGCAATCCATTTTCCTCTTCTGCCCTCCAAGTTTTCTTGAGTGAGTATGTCTTTCACAATGGGACTTGGTACATAAGCTATAACATGGGAGTACAGGATGTATATCCTGAAGTCTTTGATGGCTTTGACCAAAGCATAAGCTTGTTTTTCCATGATCTGATATTTCAGAGGTGCATCTCTAAGAGCTCTACTAAAGAAAGCAATAGGTTTCTCATTTCCTTGGTCATCTTTCTGTAGTAAGACAGCAGCAATGGTATGCTGGGAGGCAAAAGAGAAAATGATGAACTCTTTGTCGAATTGAGGATTTGTTAAGACTGGAGTTTGGGTAAGGGCCAATTTGATACCTTCAAAAGCTTGATTTGCTTCTACTGTCCACTTTACTTTTGAATCCTTTTTTAGCATGTTGTTTAGTAATCTGATCAGTTCCGCTAGGTTTGGGATAAACCTCCTTAAAAAGTTGATCTTTCCCAAAAAGGCTTGCAATTCTTTGATGTTTCTTGGATGGGGCATTTGCAAGATGGCCTGTATTCTGTTGGGGTCAATTCTAATGCCATCCTTAGAAATGATGTGACCTAACAGCTTACCTTCTTCCAAGCCAAATAGAGACTTCTTAGGATTTAAGGAAATCCCATATTTTCTACATGTTATGAATATCTGTCTCAAGTGTTTCAGATGTTCTTGGTCAGATTTTGAGAAAGGTGTGAGGTCATCTAAGTAAATGACAAGAAAGTCATGGATCTCTTTAGCAAAAGCAATATCCATTGCTCTTTGAAATGTAGCTCCTGCATTTTTCAATCCAAAAGGCATTTTAACATATTTGAAAGTTCCCCATGGGGTTGTGAATGCTGTTTTATCTTGATCATCAGGGTGGACTAGGATCTGATTGAAGCCTGAGAATCCATCAAGTAATGATATTCTTGAAGCCCCCACCACTCTTTGGAGAATGTGATCCATTTTAGGTAAGGGATAATTGTCTTTGAGGGATACTTGGTTTAAATTCCTTAGATCAACGCAAAGCCTAATCTCACCGGTTTTCTTTCTTGTGGGCACCAAATTTGAAATCCAGTCTGAGAACCTGATTGGGGCTATGATACCAGCTTTAAACATTTTTTGTACCTCTTTTTCAATTGAAGGGAGAAGCATAGGATTGATCCTTCTCAATTTTTGCTTGAATGGTTTTTGGTTAGGCTTGAGAGGGATGGTGTGTTGGATAACAGAGGTGTCATAGGATTTCAAATCCTCATAACTCCATGCAAACACATCTTGGAACTCTTTAAAGAGGTCAATGTATTTAGGCTTCTGGTCAGGAGGTAAAGATGCAGACAATTTTATTATTTTGGGTTTTTCAGGAGTCCCAATGTTGCATTCTTCAATGGCAGCATTGAGGGGCTGCATTTTCGGTTTTCTAGGGACATCATTTGAGTCAAAGATGTCCTCCAATGGAGTTAGGCCTGTTGGTAAAAAGTTATCTTTTAGTTCTATGATATCAGCCTCTGTACCAGCTACTTCATCCACATGCAATTGTTCAAGTTCTTGTATTTTCTTCTTGTCAAAGTTTGTTGGACAAAGCATTTGATTTGTTGTTTTGGGAGATATTGCTGTTTGGTCCTGTTCACTCAATGGCTGTGTGTCTTTCACAGAATCAACATCAAGGTTCAAACCTGAAAATTCGTGCTGCAAGGTTAAGAAATTATTTATCTGTGTGTCATCCTCAAATACTTGCCAGTCTTTAACATTGTTTGGGACAGAAGGTCTGTGTTTTATCTCAGCTGTAAAATAGTGATTAGGTTCAAAAGGCAATTTGCATGTACTAGCAAATGTGGCTAAACTGTGTGCATGAAGATTGTGGGCTCTAGCTATCTTGGTTATCTGAAATTCAGTGAAAGTTTTAAGCATTTCAATAGCAGCAGACCTATATGACCTTAGTCTTTTGTCATTGGTGACAAAATTGCCTTTCACTTGTTGGATAATAAGGTCTGAATCTCCCATGATTGAAAGTTTTGTGACCTCTAATGACTTTACCAGTTTGAGGCCTATCAAAAGAGCCTCATATTCTGCCATATTGTTGGTACATCTGAAATTAAGCCTATAGGCCCGACCTTGTGCATGATTGCTTTGTTTGTTATGAATCCACACTCCAGCTCCTGCCCCTAATTTGTTGACTGATCCATCAAACTCAAGAAACCATAAGATCTCCCGATTTAAGGGATTTTCAACATCCTTTCTGTAACTTGGGATTATCAGTTGGAGTTCTTGTCTTTCATCTGTTTTATCTTTTAGGACTGACTCATCAATTGGTTTCTCAATCTTGACTTCTTGGGGACTCGGTTGCTTATTCTCATGCATATTTTGTTCAAGTGTGACCGATTTATTATCACTCTCAGGACTTGTATCATCATTGAACAGAATAAAGGAATCCATATCTGAATGGACTGCATAAATGGGGAAATTTTGAGGTTTTTCTTCACTGCTCACCATGTATTTCATAAGTGACTCTCTATATAGCCTCTTGGGTTGACCAAAGACTGAGATGGTGGCATATGACATGTCTAATTGCAGGGAACCTTGGAGTTTAGCCCCCCATGATCTTGATAACAGCATTCCATATTTGGGTGGGATATCAGCAACTACAACATCCATTAAGATTGTTTTGTTTGGATACTGGACAAGGGATACACATAGATCTTTTATCAAACCTAAACACTTAACTTGGCTAGAGTCAAATGAAAATAGATCCTTATATGGTCTTGTAATGTCTAGGTTGAGTCTCTCCATCACTGATTTAGGCATAAGGTTATGAGAGGCACCTGAATCAAACATTGCATTATGTAATATCTTATCATGAACATGCAAGCTGACATAGAAAGGTAGGATCCTAGTAGCTGCTGTTTTTCCATCAACCTCTGGACCAAAAAGCAGTTCAGGGGTGTCATCCAACACATTGACATCATCTTTATTGTGAGTGAGTTGAAGGGATTTCTTGATTTGTTGTTTGTATATGCTATGCTTAGCTAGCTCTGAAAGAGGGATGGCTATCTTCAATTTTCCAATTTCAGCTTCAAAATCAAACGGTCTTTCAGATTGGGTCTTGGTGTCTTGTTTAACAACTTTTTCTTTGGTAATTAAGTTTTCTTCTTGACTCTCACTTTGATCTTGAGGCTTGTCCTTCTTGTCTATCTTTTGAAAAGTGTTGCCTGGATTATGCTGCAAGGGTGAAGTAGCCATTGGTTGTTGTTTGGAGGGAGATGCTTCAGTTATTTCTTCAACTGTTACTTCATTTCTTATTGGATCAGTTTTGTCAATTGGCTCTGTGACAATGGTTTTCTTAGGCAGTGGAGTGTCCTTTGTTTTGTCAGGCTGTGTCACATTTATAGTTCTGCTCCTTAGCTTGTATTGCTTATGAACTTCATAAACAGCTGTGTCATAGCCTTGTTTAAAATCAAATGACTCACCCGATTTGGTTTGGAACTGCTTAATGTCATCATCCTTATGATCTTCTTGACTTAGAAAAATTTGCTGATCGTCGTTCAGGCCCATTAGGTTAATGTGGGTATCATCTATCTGTTCATTTGAAGTGGATGTTTCAGCATAGTTTTCCTGGAATGGTGGTCTAATTTCTGGTTCAGGGCTTGCTCTACCAACATTAGGATTCTGATTTCTCCTAAAATTTGGATTCCTGATAGGGTTATTCTGCGGTGCTTCCCATGATGACTTCCTCTCAACTGATTCTACTCGGTCACCTAATCTATGCATCCCAGTGATTATTGCATCTAATTTCTGATCCCAGCCTGAAGGCTCTTCTTTGAAGGTAGTTTTTCTTTCAGTTCTAGTCCTATTCCTCTTGGCTATCAGGTTGGCTTCCACACTCACTGCTATGTCTTGCATTTCAGCTAAAGTCCGAGGAGCTCTTTCTCTTAATTGGTATGCCATATCCGAATCAAACCCATCAGGAAAGGTGTATAGAGCTAAATCAGGTGGGGGTCTGAGATTTTGGGGAATAGCATTGTAGACATTGTTAAAACGAGCACAATAGTCCAAGACAGTTTCTTGGGGACCTCTTTTGATAGTATTGTATTCAGATAAAATATGAAGTGGGTCCTTTTTCTTCTCCCATCGGTTGATAAAGCTTTGATACAGGGCTTCAGGGTCAGCTATAGAGTTTGCTGCTAGTGATCTAAACCATGTTCTTACATCTCCTGTTAGGCTTTGCACAAAAATTTTCATCCTTACCCCATCATCATCTATCTCGTAATTTTCAAAGTAATCCTGCAATTTTTTAGTATGTTGAAGGGCTGAATAAGAGCCAGTACCATCAAAATATGATATCTTAGTTTGATAATCTTGAGGCATAGGCCCTAGATTAGCTGGTAACTGCAGTGGGGCATATCTATTAGCCATGTTTGGTGGGACAACAGGGATAACAGGGATGAATGGGACAAGTGGAGGAAATGGGATGAAAGGGGTGTGTGTAGTTGATGGAGTGGTTGAAAGGATACCTTGTGAAGTGGATGAAGAGCTAGGAGATTGTGGACCAGTTGTATAAGGATGTAGAGAAGCCTTAGCAGGGGTTGGAATGTCAGTTTGAAGACCTACTTCAGAACTTGAATCTGATAAAGTCCCTTCTGATTTGTGTCTCTTGAGGATTTTTGAAATCAAGTTTGGATTTTGAAACTCAGGTGCTGGATCAGGATCTGGGTTTGATCTTGTGTAACGAGTTTTCTTCTTAGGAGCCAGCTTCTATAATTTTCTTCAAGAGAATTTCTAAGGAGGCAGTGATATTTTGACAAGGACTGGTCAGTTATGGCCCAACTATATGAAAATTAACACTGAATAAAGATTGACTGAGGCAGCTTTTATATACTCCTGCAAATGCAAAGCAAAGGCAGTTTCTAAGGCTATCTGGCTGTCACTCAGGCTTTATCTACAGCATTAAGATTCAGACAGGAGGTTACAAAGTTCATCGAGGTCCCCAGTGGAGTCGCCATTTATGTTAACACCCAGGTTGTTCCCTTTGACTCCTGAGGGAATACGGCCGGGGTAACCACTAACCAAGCTTTGGATCACAGGTTCTAGCCAACCTGTAATCAGAGAGGGCTCTCTCTTTGACTGTTTAACTTTGTTCTTAAGAATCTTAGGCTAGATATGAGGTGAGGGTTTGGTTTGAAATTTTGGTTGAATGATGTCTTTTAGTACCTAAGATGAGATCTTCAGACAGTTTTAGTCCATTGGGCAATGGAGTCTATGGCTGTAGGTTGTTTGACATGTTGAGTGGGATTGTCTAAACTGCAGGGCCATTTAAATATTCCATGAAACAAACTTAAAATTGAGGTGATGAAATATGGTTAGCCAGCGGAAAGCAATTAAGAGTTTTCCACTAAACTGGTGATATGAGAATAAGATGTATTGCACAGGAGCAGGCTTGAATTCCTGAACAATGACCCCTTGTGAAAATTATAGTCTGAAGGTGCAGCAATTAAGAATTACACTATCATAACTATAACTGAGGAAAACATTCATAACAGCATAGATTGAGTTCAGGGTATTCCATGAATAAATCCTGAAACTATTCTTTTTCTTTGCTATCAAACTGCAGAACATAGAACACGAATGGGTTATGAAGGAATGAAACACATAATGAAAAGGTTAAAGAAAAACTTATTGTGTCATGAAATAAGCAGGGATCCTGTAACATTCGGCAAGCACACCACAACGCATCAAACAACCCAAAACTTTCGAAATTCCATCAGCTCTTTGTATTAAACTCTGAATATTTACAACATAGGATGTCTTCAAGAGAAAATCAACAACCCCTGCAAGCTTATGCGAGGGGGAATATATACAATCGGTTATACAAAAATATCTGAACCGCTGAGTCACTTGATAAATAAATACGCTCACCAACTTTACAGAATAGCAGATAAGGAAGTTATTGCTGCTCTAAATACAAAATGAATACTCTTTAATTCTGTCAGAAGTCTTTTTGACCTTTGGAGGCCACTGAGTCGGTTGAGCGTTCTGCATTAATGCTGAATGATGTGTCTTTATGGCTTTGTCATGCTGTAGCTTTCTCGGCCCTGTCACCTGTAGCTGTCAGTGTTGCTTTAGTGGCCGAATTGGTTTGCTGAGTTGGCTCAGTCCATTCTTCTCCAGACATACTGAATGCATCAAATTTTCTGAACATGATGATTTATGTTTTTTGATGAAAAAACTTGATGAAAGCCTCTTGTTTATAGTAACAACTGTATCATTCTGGTCCACCATTCCTGTGTAGGCAGTTGATGTCTCAAAATTGCATCTAAGGTTTCATCTGCCTCTGTATATTTGTAGAAGTTTGGAGGCACTTCAAACAAATGTCTGATCTCATTCATAATAAAAAATAAGTTCTCTACTCTGTCATAGAGACTTTGCCCAGATGCTGGCCCTGTTTCCTCTGAGGTACTTGATCCTGCAGTGATCTCATTAGTGGCAAATGTGTTCACCCTTTTGGCATAATTTTCATGTGATAGTAGCCTCCCTGCGCTGTTCAGCAAGCCAGGAAGGCCTCTGCTCTGTAATGCTGCAAACTTATCCATGAATTTGTTTACTTCTGTTTGCATGTCCTGGCTTCTTCTATCCAATGTTTGTACCAGGCTTCTCAATGTGAGGACCCTCTTTATCAGCAGGATGGTTTCAGTTCTATTAGGGATTCCTATTGCTGCCAGCTGAGGACCTGTACGGTTATTGAGAACATTAATCATTCTGTTGGCTATCTCAGGCATATTGCCTAGAGATGCCCTTGCTCTTTGGACTTCCCTGTGTGCTTTGCCTATGAGCTCCATTTGCTCATGAATAGTCTCTATATACTGCCATTGATCTGTTATTGATTGGCCAATGTTGGCCCATAAGACTTTCTTGATTTCAGTTACAACCTTGTCAAGGGTGAGCTCTTTCTCCAGCTCCTTTATCTTCTCCTTGAGAGCCTTTATTTCTCTTCCTTTTTCAGCTACATTTTGCTTGGACTTGTCATATTTTTCATTCAGCTTAGCTAAATTCTCCTTGGCTTCATTTAGCTCTGCCATCTGGGCTTCCAGGGCTTGAATCTCATTCATCAGCTTCTGCATGTCAAGGCTTGGAGCCTGCTCTGATGTTGGTGCTGGTGCTGATGTTGATGGAGCTGTCTCAACTGTTTGCACTGTAGGAGGAGTGACAATTTGAGGGGGTTCCTCAAGGTTGATTACTTGTGGAGGGGGCTGAAATGTTTGGCCTCCTTCTTTCTGCTGTAGGGCTGCCTGCAATGCAGCCTCTGTTTCTACCAATTTTCCCTCTGTCTGGACAAGTTGTTTATGTAGTGTTACCAGCAATGTTGATACATCCTGGTCCTTTCTTTGCTGGGCAACCTCCTCTGTTTGAGGGTGAAGGGTTGCTGGGATCTTTATCATCTTTCTTAGAGCTGCAATGTCTGAATCTCTTATCTTTAGCAGCTCCTTTATAGCTTTAGGGTCCTTTGGGTCATGCCCAAGCTCTATGATTATATCCTCCAAAGACCTTATCCTGTTGTCTTTGGCCTGAGAGGATGCCTTCTCCAACTCAAGTTGGGCGGTTGTATTGTTCAGGCTATTTTCCAACCTATGTGCCAAGAAGGTCTTATCTGCAAGTGTCGAATACACCATCTCACCCGTTTGCTTGTGAAGTTCTATTTGATCCATAGGGTGGATGTCTTTTGCAAGAACCTCAAGGTTGGTCCTTATATAGTCTGCAGCTGACTGTGGCTGCAGCATGGTTGGCATGAAATGACTCATGGTCATTTTTCCCTCTGTTATGTCATAAGCTGACATAAGCCTCTGCTGGTTTGTAGGGGCCATTTTAAGCAATTGATTATAGATCTGGAGCCTGAGTGGCTCATTTCTCTTTTTTATGTCAATGAATTGTTGCTTGATGCCTGTTTCGGCTCTCCTTTGCTGACTTGAGGAGCTGATCTCTCCTCCGATTATTCTTTCTTGTTCCTGCTGAAAGGAACTGGCAGATGCCTCCATGCTTGGTGGGCCCATGCCCAAGGATTGCCCAATAGGCATCTCTTCTTCTGAAAGGGGATTTATCCTCTGCCTTTTCTCCCCTTGAGTTGTGGATGTGGTAAGGGGAGTCTCCTGCTCTCTATCCCTCTTTCGGTTTCTGTCTTCATTCTGAGGAGTTTGGAGCACCGAGGCCTCCACTGTCGTTTCCTGCCTAGGAGGCACAGTTTCTTGAGCCTGTTGCCCAGTGGATATTGGGGCCTCAGCTGTTTGTTCTTGCTGCATTGGCTGCTCTTCTTTTTGCTGTTCTTCTGTAGGAGGTGGTTGTTCCTGCTCCATCTGCTTTTCTTTACCCTTGCTTGACACCTGATGAACCGTTCTAGCTGCTTGCTGCTGGGCTGTAGAAGATGAGGCAGCTGCTCCAAGTTGCCTTTGATAGGAAGAGGAAACCTGCCCACAAGTTTCCAAGTCAGCCTCTTTCTCAATATTCTTTGCCTCTCTTTGTAGCATTTTCTCTCTAGTAATTGCCTCTTCTAGAGTGCCTTCTTTCCAACTTAATAAATTGGCATATTTCTCAATATGAGGCAATCTGATGTGAGCATAGCCACCCAATTTATGTCTTACCCTCCTGAGAGAAATGAAATGATTAGGGTCATAAGGTACCCAGCGGAAACTGGTTTCTAATTGGAGGGTCTCTAGGATCATATCTGCTTCCTTCCATCCCTCCTCCCTTTTGTTGTAAAGAAATGGGCCTAGCTGGTTCCTGACCTTCAGTTGCACCTTCTTGTTTTTACTGTGGAAATGGACCTGGTCTGCATTTCCAAATTGCCTGAAATACTCCAAGGCAAAGAGTCTCATAGGGACATATCTTGGCAGCCTATAAGGGTCCAACTCACAGCCATATATTCTGATTACTGTATGGTGTTGGTAAAAGTACCAATCACCAATGCTGTAGGCCTTTGAGAGGTGGAGTATTCTTTGCATCTCATCGGTCAATCTTGGAGGAGGGACACCAAATAGCAAGGTCATAGCTGGATGGATAAAAAGGTCTATGAATTCACAGTATGTGTATGGTGAATAGGAGGTGTGATGAAAAACTGAAGTCCAAAATACTACAGACCTTGGGTTTCCCTGGGCATCAAGTTTCTTGAGAGGAATAGGGAAACTGTCAGGTTGATAAAATAAGAGCAAATGATAGATGTATGAGGTGTATCTAAACACCTTCTCCCTCTCTAGATTCATTAATTGCTCATGAATCTTATTGGCAATGTATGTAGCATAATCATAGTGCACAGCAGGAGGCTTTCCAGGGGAAAATATGGACAGCATGGCCATAATGGTGTCATCAACATCCTCAACTCCCCTGTACCCCAGGACATAACTGATCAAGTCCACAAGCATTTTGCCCAAGTCATTGAGATATGGATTTCCAATAGGAGGTGTTCTCACAGCTTCAGAGCTTGGCTGAACAAATAACTGATTAATCTTGATGACCTGGGCACTGGACAGCTTGCCCCCCTTCTTTAATAAATCCATCATGGAAAGAGGAGTTAGTGGCTTTGCAGTGTGAAAGTGCAGCATCTCATTTATGGCCTCAGGGGTGATATGGAACAAGACTGAACCTGTGGGACTGAGAACAGCTCTTTGACATGGATCATAGTTTTCACAGCATCTATGGATCAAGTCTGGAAGGACATTGACTTGAGGAAGGTTAAAAATGGGCAAATTGGAGTCCCAAATCCCTAAAATATCAGCTCCACTGAGGTGTTGAGCCTTTAACTCATTTAGCATATGAATGTTAAATTTGGAATTCATTGAGAATGTCTCTGTCATCTGATAATCTTTATCACCCAGGGCCTTCCACTCTAACTCTCTGTGTGGGGCATTCAGAGGTGGGACATTTAATGCTACTGGTGTTTCCATGGCTAATTAGGACTCTGAATTGTATAAGGATTTGCTCTACTGGACAAAGCAACACAGAGGGGTATTTTGCAAGAGTGAGGCAATTTGCAAGGAAAGAACTGGGTAAATTGTGGTGAGAATAGTTTGAAATGCTCCGAAGAGAGTTTGAATGAGCAACTGCTGGGACTAGTACCACTGTTTTCCCGGTGAATTAGTGCAGCTCAGGTTTCAAGTCCACGAATGCGCGGACTGACTGTAATTTTTATGAAAACTTGGCTAAATGTGGACTGTGCAGGTGAATTTCGACCCTACAACTGAAAATGGATGCCAGTCACTGGAGAATTGCTGGTAATTACAGTGATTTTGACTCTTTTTATGCTTGCTTGGTAAATTATACTCAAAACCAGGCACGGATGGGAAACTCGGATAAATACCTGGTGAATTGCCGGCAATGGTTACAATGCAGGTAGATTGGAAGCGCCCACGGCCTTTGGCTCGATTTCTGCAGGTTGGCGACAGAATGGTCGTAATTCGCATGCAGAGGGGAGCAATAGTTCTTTAGGCGAAAGTGACAAAAAACACGACTTTTGGCGAAAATATGGACTTTTTGGGTTATTGGCGCTTTTTTTGGATGACGTCAGCATGACGTCATCGGGGTGGGGTCGGGTACGGAAGGGTGACGTGGCGGCCTGTGAGTGGTCCACGGGGATTGGTGAGGTGGCGGACAGGTCGGAGCAGTGGCGGGCCGGGCGCTGACACGGTGCTGAGTGGTTATGACGTGGGCACGCCGTAGCGGTGACGAGGACGTGACGGGATAAGCGGTAAACAATAAGCGGTAAGTGGTTTGCTCGGACCGCTCTGGATACGGTCGCGGTATTGTCAGAGGGTGGCCCGATGAGATTTGGGAGCGACGTGTGGCAAAGGCCTGACGTCACCCTCTGACAATTTCTCGGGAGGTAACGTTCGGTCATCGGGGCCGACCCGATATGGATGGGGGCCGTCGGATGGGAAAGCCCAGATCCGACGGTCGACGGGTCAATAAGATGGCAGGACAATACGGCAGCGGGCGGGGTATATTTTATTGCTTTTCTGGAAATATGCGCCCAGACCGAACCTTTAGACTTTGACGGATTTTATGGGTTTTTCAATGCTTTTTTGTAAAAGTGCGCATTTGCAAATAAACTTTGGATAAACGGAAAAATGGGTTTATTTGGTGTTTTTTGTGTTGAAATGCGCATTACAGCAAACTTAGGATAAGGGGTAAAGGTGGGTTTTTTACAAGGCTTTTTTGCAAGTAGAGTGGGTAAATGATTTCAAAGGGTTGTAAAGGGAAAAGGGGTATAGCTTAGGTTATCAAACTGACCAGAGGTCAATTTAATCCCTGACTTCATACAACCACATGCAAGCAGACTTTATTCCTGCATGATTTTCCAATATTCAAGCATATGGCTATAATGCCAAGGGGGAGGGAATATGTACATATTTGGGATTTGTTCTATAGGATTATCCTAATAATAGGGGAAAGGGAGTATAGGGAGTTAAATAAATAGGAAATTAGGAGTTAATATGAGTGGAAGAGGTGGATGAAGGGGGAAAAACACTAAGTTTTATATGGAATCAACTTAGTTTAGGAAGTAGATCAAAATGAAAAGAATTTTACACAAGAAATGTGGCTTTTAAAGAAACAAGAATCAACAAAAGAGTTTGACTTTCTTTCATGAACATAGGTAGTATTGGGATGTTAGCAATGAATGTGATGGGGGATAATCTGGAAGTTAGACATGCTTCATTGTACTGTTGCAAAACTGCTGAATAAGAGACCTGCACTGGCACCATGTTTTTCCTTTGCTTGGGCCAGTGACAAAGGAATCATGCTTCTGCAACCCCATCTACCTACCCACTCTATTGCCTAGCATTTTTTGTTACTCCAAGGAGGGTGCACTTAGACTTGCAAACCCTTATGTGCCTTTTCTTTCCTTTGGCTTTTTCTTTTGATTTTCTATCTAAAGCTAGCCTTATTGCTTCCAAGGCCCCAGATTAAACAGTTGGGAACCTTCATTCTCTACCTAACTACTTTATCTGCCAAGATTGAACTGTTTGGACAGATTTCTTTCTCTAATCTACAACACAAAATTGAAACATGGCATGACCCAGCTTAGACTGTTGGATCACCCATTCAGAAGTAGGACCACATCAACCAACTGTAAATATGTGTCTTTCACCCAAAATATGAGATCTTTGCATCCTCAAAGTAGATCATATTGGCACTTCCCCTGCCAATCATGAGAAATGAAACCTATTGGTATAGGTAGCTAACAGTGGCTCCACTTGGGGATGGTTTTTCTTCTTGAAAGACCAAGAACAGCAGGTCAGACTGCCTTGGCTTGTGACTTCTCTTCAAAACTTGAAAACTTTCTCTTTGTACTTCAAAACTGGAGGCTTTCACCTCTGTGGAAATTTTGAAACATAAAGCTTTTTTTTTTTTTATTTACAGCAACTTCTTAAACTGAACTATTTGTATGCTGAAAGGAACTATATACAACTGATTATGTACAGAAGGAGAAACCCTGCTATATACATGGAAAGTAGTCAAAGTAGTGCTTCAACATCCGGCCATTCACAGGGCCCTCTTCAACTTCAATGCCGTCCAAATTCTTCAAAAAGTAAGTATTATTTCCTTGTACTGCCTGAATTACAAAAGGCCCCCTCCAAAGGGAGTCAAATTTGCCATGCTTTCCCTTGTCTTCTCTTCTTGAATCCCATTTAAGCACTTTGTCACCAATAAAGAAGTCTTCAGCTTTGGTTCTTCTATCAAAAGCTTTCTTTAACTTTTCTTGTAAAACTTGAACTCTACTATAAACTTGGTCTCTAGTTTGCTGCAAACATATTATTTGATTGATCCTTCTTTGCATATCATTTGGTTCAGCTTGACTTTCTTGAAGAAGTTTCATGACAAGGATCCCTAAGGATGAAGGGAATTTGGCTTCTAATCCATAGACTAACTCATATGGGCTGACCCTAATGGATCTCTTGGTTGTTAGCCTGTCTGCCCATAAGGCATTTACAAGCTTTTTGTGCCAATTCTTCTTATTTTCTTCCAACACCTTCTTTATGATGTTTACAAGGCTTTTATTTGATGATTCAGCTAGGCTGTTTCCTTGAGGGTAGTATGCAGTGGAATGGCCCAAAGTAATATGAAATCTGTGGCAGAAGTTCACCATCTTCTTGGATCTAAAAGCAGCAGCATTGTCTGTTATAATCTTGTCAGGACAGCCAAATCTAGAAAGAATATTAGCCTCCAGAAACTGAATGATAGTAGAATCATTTGCTTGTCTACATGGAACAGCCTCAATCCATTTGGTGAAGTAATCTGTGGCTGTTAGTATCCATCTATGTTGGCCTGAAGAAGAAGGATGAATTTCCCCAATGAAGTCCAGGCCCCATTGCTGAAAGGGCTTCTCTGTTGCAATAGGCCTCAAAGGAAGGGGCAATAATTTTCTCTTTCCCTCAAATACTTGACACTTGTGACATGAAGTGGTAAATTTTTTAACATCAGAGAACAGAGTAGGCCAATAGTAACCTGCTCTTAATATCTTGTCCACAGTGGACTTCCAGTACAAATGTCCACCACAATCACCTGCATGAAATTCTTTCATAACATTATCAGTTTCATCCATATTCAAACAGTTCAGCAGTATACCTTCATGATTTTTCCATAGTAAGTTACCATTTATGACACAAAATCTTGAAGCTTTCATTTTTAGAAATCTAGATTTGGTTCTGGACAATCCTGGGGGAGCACACAGGTTTTGCAATATATAACAAATATCAGAATACCATAGGGATTGTTCAAAGGCTACATTGATCTTTGGAGTCGCCAGCTCCGGTTCGTTGTCCAGTTGGTTAATGTCCAAGGCTTGGAAATTTGTTTCAGACATTAATTTAGCCAAACCTTGCCCTTTTATCAGTTTTTTGGGTTTTATTTCAATGTCAAATTCTAAAATGTTGGCAATCCATTTTCCTCTTCTGCCCTCCAAGTTTTCTTGAGTGAGTATGTCTTTCACAATGGGACTTGGTACATAAGCTATAACATGGGAGTATAGGATGTAGATCCTGAAGTCTTTGATGGCTTTGACCAAAGCATAAGCTTGTTTTTCCATGATCTGATATTTGAGAGGTGCATCTCTAAGAGCTCTACTAAAGAAAGCAATAGGTTTCTCATTTCCTTGGTCATCTTTCTGTAGTAAGACAGCAGCAATGGTATGTTGGGAGGCAAAAGAGAAAATGATGAACTCTTTGTCGAATTGAGGATTTGTTAAGACTGGAGTTTGGGTAAGGGCCAATTTGATACCTTCAAAAGCTTGATTTGCTTCTACTGTCCACTTTACTTTTGAATCCTTTTTTAGCATGTTGTTTAGTAATCTGATCAATTCTGCTAGGTTTGGGATAAACCTCCTTAAAAAGTTGATCTTTCCCAAAAAGGCTTGCAATTCTTTGATGTTTCTTGGATGGGGCATTTGCAAGATGGCATGTATTCTGTCGGGGTCAATTCTAATGCCATCCTTAGAAATGATGTGACCTAACAGCTTACCTTCTTCCAAGCCAAATAGAGACTTCTTAGGATTTAAGGAAATCCCATATTTTCTACATGTTATGAATATCTGTCTCAAGTGTTTCAAATGTTCTTGGTCAGATTTTGAGAAAGGTGTGAGGTCATCTAAGTAAATGACAAGAAAGTCATGGATCTCTTTAGCAAAAGCAATATCCATTGCTCTTTGAAATGTAGCTCCTGCATTTTTCAATCCAAAAGGCATTTTAACATATTTGAAAGTTCCCCATGGGGTTGTGAATGCTGTTTTATCTTGATCATCAGGGTGGACTAGGATCTGATTGAAGCCTGAGAATCCATCAAGTAATGATATTCTTGAAGCCCCCACCACTCTTTGGAGAATGTGATCCATTTTAGGTAAGGGATAATTGTCTTTGAGGGATACTTGGTTTAAATTCCTTAGATCAACGCAAAGCCTAATCTCACCGGTTTTCTTTCTTGTGGGCACCAAATTTGAAATCCAGTCTGAGAACCTGATTGGGGCTATGATACCAGCTTTAAACATTTTTTGTACCTCTTTTTCAATTGAAGGGAGAAGCATAGGATTGATCCTTCTCAATTTTTGCTTGAATGGTTTTTGGTTAGGCTTGAGAGGGATGGTGTGTTGGATAACAGAGGTGTCATAGGATTTCAAATCCTCATAACTCCATGCAAACACATCTTGGAACTCTTTAAAGAGATCAATGTATTTAGGCTTCTGGTCAGGAGGTAAAGATGCAGACAATTTTATTATTTTGGGTTTTTCAGGAGTCCCAATGTTGCATTCTTCAATGGCAGCATTGAGGGGCTGCATTTTCGGTTTTCTAGGGACATCATTTGAGTCAAAGATGTCCTCCAATGGAGTCAGGCCTGTTGGTAAAAAGTTATCTTTTAGTTCTATGATATCAGCCTCTGTACCAGCTACTTCATCCACATGCAATTGTTCAAGTTCTTGTATTTTCTTCTTGTCAAAGTTTGTTGGACAAAGCATTTGATTTGCTGTTTTGGGAGATATTGCTATTTGGTCCTGTTCACTCAATGGTTGTGTGTCTTTCACAGAATCAACATCAATGTTCAAACCTGAAAATTCGTGCTGCAAGGTTAAGAAATTATTTATCTGTGTGTCATCCTCAAATACTTGCCAGTCTTTAACATTGTTTGGGACAGAAGGTCTGTGTTTTATCTCAGCTGTAAAACAGTGGTTAGGTTCAAAAGGCAATTTGCATGTACTAGCAAATGTGGCTAAACTGTGTGCATGAAGATTGTGGGCTCTAGCTATCTTGGTTATCTGAAATTCAGTGAAAGTTTTAAGCATTTCAATAGCAGCAGACCTATATGACCTTAGTCTTTTGTCATTGGTGACAAAATTGCCTTTCACTTGTTGGATAATAAGGTCTGAATCTCCCATGATTGAAAGTTTTGTGACCTCTAATGACTTTACCAGTTTGAGGCCTAGCAAAAGAGCCTCATATTCTGCCATATTGTTGGTACATCTGAAATTAAGCCTATAGGCCCGACCTTGTGCATGATTGCCTTGTTTGTTATGAATCCACACTCCAGCTCCTGCCCCTAATTTGTTGACTGATCCATCAAACTCAAGAAACCATAAGATCTCCCGATTTAAGGGATTTTCAACATCCTTTCTATAAGTTGGGATTATCAGTTGGAGTTCTTGTCTTTCATCTGTTTTATCTTTTAGGACTGACTCATCAATTGGTTTCTCAATCTTGACTTCTTGGGGACTCGGTTGCTTATTCTCATGCATATTTTGTTCAAGTGTGACAGATTTATTATCACTCTCAGGACTTGTATCATCATTGAACAGAATAAAGGAATCCATATCTGAATGGACTGCATAAATGGGGAAATTTTGAGGTTTTTCTTCACTGCTCACCATGTATTTCATAAGTGACTCTCTATATAGCCTCTTGGGTTGACCAAAGACTGAGATGGTGGCATATGACATGTCTAATTGCAGGGAACCTTGGAGTTTAGCCCCCCATGATCTTGATAACAACATTCCATATTTGGGTGGGATATCAGCAACTACAACATCCATTAAGATTGTTTTGTTTGGATACTGGACAAGGGATACACATAGATCTTTTATCAAACCTAAACACTTAACTTGGCTAGAGTCAAATGAAAATAGATCCTTATATGGTCTTGTAATGTCTAGGTTGAGTCTCTCCATCACTGATTTAGGCATAAGGTTATGAGAGGCACCTGAATCAAACATTGCATTATGTAATATCTTATCATGAACATGCAAGCTGACATAGAAAGGTAGGATCCCAGTAGCTGCTGTTTTTCCATCAACCTCTGGACCAAAAAGCAGTTCAGGGGTGTCATCCAACACATTAACATCATCTTTGTTGTGAGTGAGTTGAAGGGATTTCTTGATTTGTTGTTTGTATATGCTATGCTTAGCTAGCTCTGAAAGAGGGATGGCTATCTTCAATTTTCCAATTTCAGCTTCAAAATCAAACGGTCTTTCAGATTGGGTCTTGGTGTCTTGTTTAACAACTTTTTCTTTGGTAATTAAGTTTTCTTCTTGACTCTCACTTTGATCTTGAGGCTTGTCCTTCTTGTCTATCTTTTGAAAAGTGTTGCCTGGATTATGCTGCAAGGGTGAAGTAGCCATTGGTTGTTGTTTGGAGGGAGATGCTTTAGTTATTTCTTCAACTGTTACTTCATTTCTTATTGGATCAGTTTTGTCAATTGGCTCTGTGACAATGGTTTTCTTAGGCAGTGGAGAGTCCTTTGTTTTGTCAGGCTGTGTCACATTTATAGTTTTGCTCCTTAGCTTGTATTGCTTATGAACCTCATAAACAACTGTGTCATAGCCTTGTTTAAAATCAAATGACTCACCCGATTTGGTTTGGAACTGCTTAATGTCATCCTCCTTATGATCTTCTTGACTTAGAAAAATTTGCTGATCGTCGTTCAGGCCCATTAGGTTAATGTGGGTATCATCTATCTGTTCATTTGAAGTGGATGTTTCAGCATAGTTTTCCTGGAATGGTGGTCTAATTTCTGGTTCAGGGCTTGCTCTACCAACATTAGGATTCTGATTTCTCCTAAAATTTGGATTCCTGATAGGGTTATTCTGCGGTGCTTCCCATGATGACTTCCTCTCAACTGATTCTACTCGGTCACCTAATCTATGCATCCTAGTGATTATTGCATCTAATTTCTGATCCCAGCCTGAAGGCTCTTCTTTGAAGGTAGTTTTTCTTTCAGTTCTAGTACTATTCCTCTTGGCTATCAGGTTGGCTTCCACACTCACTGCTATGTCTTGCATTTCAGCTAAAGTCCGAGGAGCTCTTTCTCTTAATTGGTATGCCATATCCGAATCAAACCCATCAGGAAAGGTGTATAGAGCTAAATCAGGTGGGGGTCTGAGATTTTGGGGAATAGCATTGTAGACATTGTTAAAACGAGCACAATAGTCCAAGACAGTTTCTTGGGGACCTCTTTTGATAGTATTGTATTCAGATAAAATATGAAGTGGGTCCTTTTTCTTCTCCCATCAGTTGATAAAGCTTTGATACAGGGCTTCAGGGTCAGCTATAGAGTTTTCTGCTAGTGATCTAAACCATGTTCTTACATCTCCTGTTAGGCTTTGCACAAAAATTTTCATCCTTACCCCATCATCATCTATCTCGTAATTTTCAAAGTAATCCTGCAATTTTTTAGTATGTTGAAGGGCTGAATAAGAGCCAGTACCATCAAAATATGATATCTTAGTTTGATAATCTTGAGGCATAGGCCCTAGATTAGCTGGTAACTGCAGTGGGGCATATCTATTAGCCATGTTTGGTGGGACAACAGGGATAACAGGGATGAATGGGACAAGTGGAGGAAATGGGATGAAAGGGGTGTGTGTAGTTGATGGAGTGGTTGAAAGGATACTTTGTGAAGTGGATGAAGAGCTAGGAGATTGTGGACCAGTTGTATAAGGATGTAGAGAAGCCTTAGCAGGGGTTGGAATGTCAGTTTGAAGACCTACTTCAGAACTTGAATCTGATAAAGTCCCTTCTGATTTGTGTCTCTTGAGGATTTTTGAAATCAAGTTTGGATTTTGAAACTCAGGTGCTGGATCAGGATCTGGGTTTGATCTTGTGTAACGAGTTTTCTTCTTAGGAGCGAGCTTCTATAATTTTCTTCAAGAGAATTTCGAAGGAGGCAGTGATATTTTGACAAGGACTGGTCAGTTATGGCCCAACTATATGAAAATTAACACTGAATAAAGATTGACTGAGGCAGCTTTTATATACTCCTGTAAATGCAAAGCAAAGGCAGTTTCTAAGGCTATCTGGCTGTCACTTAGGCTTTATCTATAGCATTAAGATTCAGATAGGAGGTTACAAAGTTCATCGAGGTCCCCAGTGGAGTCGCCATTTATGTTAACACCCAGGTTGTTCCCTTTGACTCCTGAGGGAATACGGCCGAGGTAACCACTAACCAAGCTTTGGATCACAGGTTCTAGCCAACCTGTAATCAGAGAGGGCTCTCTCTTTGACTGTTTAACTTTGTTCTTAAGAATCTTAGGCTAGATATGAGGTGAGGGTTTGGTTTGAAATTTTGGTTGAATGATGTCTTTTAGTACCTAAGATGAGATCTTCAGACAGTTTTAGTCCATTGGGCAATGGAGTCTATGGCTGTAGGTTGTTTGACATGTTGAGTGGGATTGTCTAAACTGCAGGGCCATTTAAATATTCCATAAAACAAACTTAAAATTGAGGTGATGAAATATGGTTAGCCAGCGGAAAGCAATTAAGAGTTTTCCACTAAACTGGTGATATGAGAATAAGATGTATTGCACAGGAGCAGGCTTGAATTCATGAACAATGACCCCTTGTGAAAATTATAGTCTGAAGGTGCAACAATTAAGAATTACACTATCATAACTATAACTGAGGAAAACATTCATAACAACATAGATTGAGTTCAGGGTATTCCATGAATAAATCCTGAAACTATTCTTTTTCTTTGCTATCAAACTGCAGAACATAGAACACGAATGGGTTATGAAGGAATGAAACACATAATGAAAAGGTTAAAGAAAAACTTATTGTGTCATGAAATAAGTAGGGATCCTATAACATTCGGCAAGCACACCACAACGCATCAAACAACCCAAAACTTTCAAAATTCCATCAGCTCTTTGTATTAAACTCTGAATATTTACAACATAGGATGTCTTCAAGAGAAAATCAACAACCCCTGCAAGCTTATGCGAGGGGGAATATATATAATTGGTTATACAAAAATATCTGAACCGCTAAGTCACTTGATAAATAAATACGCTCATCAACTTTACAGAATAGCAGATAAGGAAGTTATTGCTGCTCTAAATACAAAATGAATCCTCTTTAATTCTGTCAGAAGTCTTTTTGACCTTTGGAGGCCACTAAGTCGGTTGAGCGTTCTGCATTAATGTTGAATGATGTATCTTTATGGCTTTGTCATGCTGTAGCTTTCTCGGCCCTCTCACCTGTAGCTGTCAGTGTTGCTTTAGTGGCTGCATTGGTTTGCTGAGTTCGCTCAGTCCATTCTTCTCCAGACATACTGAATGCATCAAATTTTCTGAACATGATGATTTATGTTTTTTGATGAAAAAACTTGATGAAAGCCTCTTGTTTATAGTAACAACTGTATCATTCTGGTCCACCATTCCTGTGTAGGCAGTTGATGTCTCAAAATTGCATCTAAGGTTTCATCTGCCTCTGTATATTTGTAGAAGTTTGGAGGCACTTCAAATAAATCTCTGATCTCATTCATAATAAAAAACAAGTTCTCTACTCTGTCATAGAGACTTTGCCCAGATGCTGGCCCTGTTTCCTCTGAGGTACTTGATCCTGCAGTGATCTCATTAGTGGCAAATGTGTTCACCCTTTTGGCATAATTTTCATGTGATAGTAGCCTCCCTGCGCTGTTCAGCAAGCCAGGAAGGCCTCTGCTCTGTAATGCTGCAAACTTATCCATGAATTTGTTTACTTCTGTTTGCATGTCCTGGCTTCTTCTATCCAATGTTTGTACCAGGCTTCTCAATGTGAGGACCCTCTTTATCAGCAGGATGGTTTCAGTTCTATTAGGGATTCCTATTGCTGCCAGCTGAGGACCTGTACGGTTATTGAGAACATTAATCATTCAGTTGGCTATCTCAGGCATATTGCCTAGAGATGCCCTTGCTCTTTAGACTTCCCTGTGTGCTTTGCCTATGAGCTCCATTTGCTCATGAATAGTCTCTATATATTGCCATTGATCTGTTATTGATTGGCCAATGTTGGCCCATAAGACTTTCTTGATTTCAGTTACAACCTTGTCAAGGGTGAGCTCTTTCTCCAGCTCCTT